>OX467327.1:2500000-3750000 GCA_950108535.1 Agriphila straminella
TCAAATAGCGTCCCACTTACAAACTAGGCGCTTGTTTTGTACATAATCGCTTCTTATTTTGTACAAACTCACATTTTATATCACTTATTTTGAAATAAAACACTTTTAACGGATACTAGTGCGGTTTTATTGAAAGTACTTTGGTAATTAGTTGGTATTTGGTTTGATTTTTGATATTCCCGAATCAAAAATCAAACCAAATACCAACTTTATTGAAAGTACTTTGGTAATTAGTTGGTATTTGGTTTGATTTTTGATTTTCCCGAATCAAAAATCAAACCAAATACCAACTAATTACCAAAGTACTTTCAATAAAACCGCGCTAGTATCCGTTAAAAGTGTTTTATTTCATGTCTAGTGAGCGCGTAAGCTTGAGAAGTGAATATCACTTATTTTGTATAAAATAAGCTTATTTTGTACAAAAACACATCTTTTATCACTTACTTTGTGCAAAATAAGCGCCCAGATTGTAAGTGAGACGCTATTTGAGGTGCCATTTTTGAGACCCTGACCGGACATCTAGGGTATTCTTGATCGAAGGCCGGCTGTTAAATTATTGCTGAATTGAAGCAGTGAGAACTTCAAAGTATTACATTATGTGGGTATAAACCAGATAAACAAAATCTTAAAGGTAAAATAAAAGCTAATCTCATCACAACATTTACATTATATTATTATGTTTAGCAATTTTCAAAAAGAAAAAACTAACTAACTCTTCAACAGTTATCATTCATTCTGTAAGTTTTAAAATCCATAATTGCCAAAAGTGGCCACTTTGAGCTAAAATGGATTTTAAAACTTACAGAAATAATGAAAACTGTTGAAGAGTTAATCAAAAACAGACAATTTAAGAGAGTATTACATATGAGCTTTTTTTAAATATTGACTTGGTTTACGAGTAATAAAAATAAATGTAGTGGCGGCGCTAGTTTATCTTCCTACAGCGCCTTAAAGCCGTTTTTAAGACTTGTTCTTTTTGATACTGATTCACTTGTTTTATTATTGTAGGTAAAATTATGTACTATTAATAAAAAGACAAAATATCAAGACTATCGGCCTTACCACAAAATATCTTAAAACACTGTTTAGCTAAAACACTGTTTAAGTGTGATGCTGTCTCTTTCAAATAATATTGTCAAAAAAGTGACAGCATCACATTTAAACAGTGTTTTAACTAAATACTTGTTAAACAGTGTTTTGTGGTAAGTATACTACGGGTGGTCACGTTATTATTACATTATACCACCAATAATAAAAAATAATAATTATATTATAAATCTCTTTCCATCAACGCCATCTAGTGAGGCAAATAGTTACTATTTTTTTTAATGTCACTTTGAAAAGCCCACATTTCCAAGCATGTTTGAGAAAAATGTGGTCAAAAAGTGAATAGATACCGATAGTTTTTTTTATTTACCTTGCCACCACGCAGGATCCTGGCTGCGGTCAGTCACCGCTATGATGTCGTCCTTTTCAAAGCTCAACTCGTCAGCATTTTGAGCCGTGTAAGGATATAGGGCTATCACCTATTGAAAAAATATGTGCAATTTGTTAGAAAACAGTGGAATCAGGCAAAGACAATATGACTATCTGGAAAAGTTACTCCTGATGGACAAATTAGTTCGACTATCCAGTTTGACCGAGTGGAAGAAGGGAATAAAGTTAACCCCTTAAGAGAATTGTCAACCACGTGGTCTCCATACAAACGGCGATAACGTTTCCCACCCTCTAAACCTTAACCTACAGTAATTAATTTTTGGTATTTTTTTGAAATGCCTAAATACTAGGGCGTACGTTTTGATTTTTAAAATATTCATTGTAGATTTGAAAATATTGGCACTTCTGTCAAAACGTACAGCCCTAGGCAATTTAGGCATTTCAAAAAAATACCAAAAATTTATTGCTGTAGGTTAAGGTTTAGAGGGTGGGAAACGATATCGCCGTTTGTATGGAGACCACGTGGTTGACAATCCTCTTAATTGATTGGTTAAAATCGTAGAGCCGGGTTCATTGATCTTACGAGTAAACAAGAAATAGTCCGTGTTATTACATAAAACACTGTTTAAATGTGATACTCTGTTTTAATATGTCACTTTTTGGTAATATTATTTGAAAGAGACGGCATCACATTTAAACAGTGTTTTTTTTTTAGTTTTTGAAGCAAAACGGAGTATATTAAGTTACTTAATATAACTGAAAAAATCTAAAAATTAAATATAGGTATAGCTGTTTCATCTTAATCGATTGTCTGGCATTTGTAAAGATGTTGCATTCGAATGTTGAAAGTAATTCTTCACATTGATGAAATAACGCTGGCTTACAGCGAAAACGTAAAAAGTACTAGAGAATTTCGCTACTCCCACTAGCGACTCGGTAGCATAATTGGTTAGTGCATTGGGCCGGAATCCTAAGGGTGCGGGTTCGAGTCCCGTCTGAGCTGCTACGGGTGAGTCGATTTTTTCTAATATTTTTTAAGTGACTTAATATATAAAAATTGCATTGTGAATGCTAAAATCTAAAAAATCAAAACTGAGTATGTTCAATAAAATTTGAAACTACTCGCTTGATTTAAATAAATCAAAAACATGTGCATTGGTAGACATTTAGCTATAGTCATAAAGTTTCAAGTGAAAGTGAAACAAGCTTTATTCAAATAAACTTAATTATTAAGTACTTTTGAATCGTCTATATTGTCCTACCACCCGTTCCAGACTTTTTTAGCTGACAAGAAGAACGGGCGCAAGAAACTTATCAGCTGTAACAGCCTTAAGTAACGATATTTACAAACTTGAATATATATGAAGTGATTTAACAGACCCAGTGACAATCTCCCTTACACTTTTTCTTCCTTTCTATAGATATCATGAAATTTTGCTTACCTATACTTTGTCAGGGGGTACAGAAAAGAACATTATTTTATTACTCAAATCCATATTAACACGAGCGAAGCCGCGGGAAAAAGCTAGCATAGTAGTTGTACTATGCTTTTACAGTTGTGTAGACATATGAAATGAGAATGGTTGAGTTATAAACGTTTTAATGAATAAACGCAAAACCTCTTAGGTGGCGATTGTGCTCATGAGTATGAACAACTTTTACAATGGGGCCAACTCTGCAACTCAACAAAAAAAGTTAACTTTTTCATACAAGTTGTCAATACCTACTCGACCAGAAATCAGAATGTATGAAACAGCAGATTTTTTTTGTTGAGTTGCAGAGTTGGCCCCATTGTAAAAGTTGTTCATATTCATGAGCACAATCACCACCTAAAGCTTTGTCCACACTTGTATCATTTTGGCGTATCTGATCACCGTATCTTTGTCATACATTTTTACAGTATATACTTTGATACAGTATTACTCCAACGTACCACCAACCAAACTAGCGATGTATGCTAAAGATACGGTGAGCTGATACGCCAAAATGATACAAGTGTGGACAAAGCTTAAGAAGTTTTATTCATTAACACTTTGTATATTTATAGATAAACAAAAATTAAAGACCTTATCGATGACGGTTTCCGCCGGAAGCGTGTCCATCTTGGACAGAACCGGCGTGGTTCTGCCGGATGTCCTACCGGTTGACTGTAGTATCTGCAGAATACATAATAAATAATAATAATATAATAATAAAGAAATTATTTCGGATATCATCCATATATGTTAGTAACAAGATAGCTTACATCTAGTGTTAGTGATTAAACCTAAGACATACTTAACTATATGGTTACTCTAGTAACTCGCCACTGGCGCATGTAGGCGTACCCAGCGCATCAGCAGTGGCGAGTCCCAGCGCTCAGCTAACGCGCACAGGATACTGTTCGGGCTGACGCGCACGCGCGATAGCAGCGACCAACTGCGCTTACGCATTATTGCATAAAAGCAATCTGTGCGCGCCTCGGCAAACATTGTTGATGCACTACAGTATGGCGCCAGCCCAAACAATATCCTAAACGCGTTATTGTATTGGACGCGCAGAGCGCCATATGCACGCTGCGTAAAGTTAACCCACAGACTGCACGTGTAGAAAGTCTGACAGTATGCTTTAAAAAGTGTCAGTTTTACTTGCTTACTACACCTAGGGTTGCCAACATTTTTTTGGCGAAATATAGTATTTTTCAAATTCAGCTATAAAAAATATAGTACACTTCAAAAATATATAGTATTTAACAGGCAAATATATTTTTTTATTTATTTATTTTTATAAAAACTATATTTTTACACTTTTTGCATTTTTCAATAAGTTTTGGATATTTTTGGAGTCTTTTTTGTATCTTTAGCTTTTTAATCGGCTTTAGCGACGCACTTGAATTGAACTTGACGCACTTTCGTTATCGCTACCACTTTCCATAACTAATTTATTTAAGACCTATATTTCTCATTTTATATTTTGCAGATGATTACTCAATAAAATCTCAAAACAAAAATAGAGCATCAGCAGACTAACCAATGACCAAACTATCGTTTGAAGCTTTTGAATTTGATATTGACAAGTTCGGAATGCAATAAGACAGATAGGTTCAGAATTCAGATACGATATACCTACACTACACTACATGCTATCGAATCAGTCAAGCAATGCACGATCACAAATAAAAAAAAAAGATTTGTTTCTTAGCGTTCGAAATTGAAAATATATAGTATTTTTGCGTACTATATATTTCTTCAACAGTATATAGTACGCAGACCCGAAATATAGTACAATACTATATATTATAGTACGGTTGGCAACCCTAACTACACCGTGCAAATCTGCGAGCCAACATGTTACAACGCACACTTAACGCTCTGCGTTCCCTTTCAATATCAGTGTTGTCTGACAGATTATCATTTAACCAGTGGCCCAAATATTTAAATTTATCTACTTCTTTTAATGCAGTACCACAAAGAGTCACTATAGGTACGTTTTGGTAACTTTTTGACACCATGTCGTCAGCATAACTAAATTTATTCATACAGAGACCTTTTATATGACATCCAATACCAGTGCTACTGAGCCCCTCGATCAGACGGTTCATGTACAGGTTAAAGAGCTTCGGAGACGTCAACCCCCCCTGTCTCACTCCGCACTCCAACCTGTACACCTCCGAATGCGCACTTGCCCATCTTACGCTATTGCGCTGGTTCTCGTACCAGTATTTAAGGCGAGGCCAGTTCACGATTTGATGAAAAGATCGATTTTTGAACTTCCAATGTGAAGAACGGATGTAGAATTCTACTTCACAAAAATTACTGTAGACTGAACATTATGTCATGAAACACAATAACCGAACAGAATATTGAAAAATGGCATGGTTACTCTGTAAAAAAATCCTGAATAACACCATAAAATTAAACTTCAAATCGTCAGATTTCGTTATTTTCAACGACAGTGATATGATCTTTTATGCAAAAAGGATAGCTTTTTTATCGATCTAACACAATAACCGAGTACATTTTAAATAAATGATCAAGTATTTCAGAAATCAATAAAAATGTACTAAATTTCGTCAAATTTCTGGCGAAGCGTCAGTTAAACCTACGCAATATTCAACCTTATTCTAAAGACCTAGTGAAAGAGTAAATTTCGGGAACTGCCTCGCCTTAAACAAAGAACAGAGTTCGGTTGGAAGATTGGTTTCACTCAACTTTTTCCATAATATGTTATACGAAACCAGATCGAATGCCTTCGACAAGTCCAAAAAACAGGCAATGCCTTCGACAAGTCCAAAAAACAGGCATATATCGGGGTAATCCTGGTATATAGTATTGTACAGTCTGCTTGAGGCATATAATAGCACTTTCTGTTGAGAGGCCTGGTTTGAAACCAAACTGCGCATCGTGTATATCAAGGTGCTCACTCAAGTGCTTATCAAGCAGACTGTCCAATACCTTAGCTATCACTGTCGCCAAGGATATAGGCCTATAATTGGACAAATTATTGAAAGATTACGCGCGTGAAGCTATCATGGAAAAAATATATAATGTACTTGAAATAATACACAATAGATTTAATTGAAAGCATTTATATAAATGTTACATTTGATGTAAAAAAATATTCCGTGGACCCTGTTTCTGGTTTTATTTGCAAAATTTCTTGGAAACAGAACATTCGTTTATGTTAAAATCAACCCATAAAAATCGGCGATGTTAACACCTTCAATCTTAATTGAACAGATTTTTTTTAACTAACTTGAAAGCGAAGAAAAGTAACAAAAACATGTAAAAATTGAGAATCCGATGCAAGTTCTCAACGCAACCGCCGCGTTGGAACGCGCACTGATTTGAGCCCAAAGTGAGTAGAGTTACGTTCGACTTCACCCCATCACGGATCGACCAGCTCGGATTGGCCCACCTTAGCGCCTTAACTTCAATTACTATGAATCATGCGTCATATAACATTTCAACCTACCTGACCTACTGTGATGGAAAATGACCTCACTTTAAATGTGGAGCTCATTTTTCAATGTTGACGACTCTGTATGAAATATACAGGGAGAAAAAAGCAGCCCTTGACGAGTTTCTTGCCGGTTCTTCTCGTTACAAGGTCTCCCGCTCAGGGCGCGCGAACCGATGGCGTAGCTTCTTTGACATTCACAACAACATTTTCTGTTTTATTTTTATTTTTTATAAAGCCAACATCATTGTAATTAAAACAGCGACAAAAATAGTACTATAGATACACACATTGACATATTTACATCAAGAAAGGGACAACAATGCCGCCACGCGGAATACTTGTTAGAAAGAGATAAACAGACGTAATAAGTTTCTGATAAACCGCTGAATAGTGGATAGTGTGCACTAACCTTGACGTAGGTGGCGGGGAACCACCCCACCTGTCTGTTCCTCCCTTTAGCCTGCAGCTCCCCCTCCCACCACCCGCTGTCCGCCTTCTTGCGGACCACTAGGAGTTGGCCCTTCTGCAGGGACAGCTGCTCGGTGCTGTCGACAATATAACACTATGGAGATCAGGGATTGAAATACCGTTAAAAAAAAAATAACGTTAAAAATACAGTTAAAACATGTAAAAATAACGTAAAAAATATTGTACCGGTAAAATTACCGTTAAATATAGCGTTAAACTTTACCGGTACAATAGTACCGGTAAAATTATTGGTAAAAAAGTAACGTTATTAACTGGAAAAACGGTAATTTTAAAGTAACGGTAACAAAAAGTAAGAAATAACGTTAAAATTAACGTTATTTACTGAAATAACGTTAAAATTAACGTTATTTACTGAAATAACGTTAAAATTAACGTTATTTACTGAAATAACGTTAATTTTAATGTAACGTTATCTAAAGTAACGTTATTTATTGACATAACGTTAATGTTAAAATAAACGGTAAAAAAGCAAGAAATAGCGTTACATTTAAAAATAACGTTTTCATTCCCTGATGGAGATACATACTGTATTGTATTAATTTGTGATTGTAATTGAAAGACAGTTTATATTATAGTAAGGCGTTTGTGTCAGTTGTTTAAGGGTCCATGATAGGAAAACATGGTTTGCGAGGGCCATACTTTTATTAGGAAAACGTAAATTTGTAGCCACAAAAAAAACATACGACAAGCTAAGGAGATTATCTAGTAGCTACATGTATTCAATTGCGTATAAACCATACAGATGATTGTAAAAAAATCAGAATATCATCAAAAGCGCTTGTCGCGGGCCATATTTTTGGCGTAAATAATAGCGGAAACGTATTGAATTCTACATCAAAACACACTTTAACGTACTGTGAAGTTGGTCCAGTAACTTTTTTCAAGAAAGATAAATTGTGCTGAAGATAATGATGAAAAAACAACGAAAATCATCGAAAAAGTGCAGAAGTGAAGTTATTTTCCATACTCTTTACACGTAAAGAAAAGACAGATATAAATGTTTCCGCATAACCGAGCCTAAGGTGTTAGTTACTAACCTAGTGGCGGTGTAGCTAGCTATAGCCTGCGCTATCTCGTTCTTCCTGCGTCCCGTGGCGGAGTCCCGCCCGGAGTCCCGCCGCGCGCTGGAAGCGGGACGGGACGATGCCGCGTCCGTTATAGAGGCCACTTGTTTATGGTGTTAGTTACTAACCTTGTGGCGGTGTAGCTAGCTATAGCCTGCGCTATCTCGTTCTTCCTGCGTCCCGTGGCGGAGTCCCGCCCGGAGTCCCGCCGCGCGCTGGAAGCGGGACGGGACGATGCCGCGTCCGTTATAGAGGCCACTTGTTTATGGTGTTAGTTACTAACCTTGTGGCGGTGTAGCTAGCTATAGCCTGCGCTATCTCGTTCTTCCTGCGTCCCGTGGCGGAGTCCCGCCCGGAGTCCCGCCGCGCGCTGGAAGCGGGACGGGACGATGCCGCGTCCGTTATAGAGGCCACTTGTTTATGGTGTTAGTTACTAACCTAGTGGCGGTGTAGCTAGCTATAGCCTGCGCTATCTCGTTCTTCCTGCGTCCCGTGGCGGAGTCCCGCCCGGAGTCCCGCCGCGCGCTGGAAGCGGGACGGGACGATGCCGCGTCCGTTATAGAGGCCACTTGTTTATGGTGTTAGTTACTAACCTTGTGGCGGTGTAGCTAGCTATAGCCTGCGCTATCTCGTTCTTCCTGCGTCCCGTGGCGGAGTCCCGCCCGGAGTCCCGCCGCGCGCTGGAAGCGGGACGGGACGATGCCGCGTCCGTTATAGAGGCCACTTGTTTATGGTGTTAGTTACTAACCTTGTGGCGGTGTAGCTAGCTATAGCCTGCGCTATCTCGTTCTTCCTGCGTCCCGTGGCGGAGTCCCGCCCGGAGTCCCGCCGCGCGCTGGAAGCGGGACGGGACGATGCCGCGTCCGTTATAGAGGCCACTTGTTTATGGTGTTAGTTACTAACCTTGTGGCGGTGTAGCTAGCTATAGCCTGCGCTATCTCGTTCTTCCTGCGTCCCGTGGCGGAGTCCCGCCCGGAGTCCCGCCGCGCGCTGGAAGCGGGACGGGACGATGCCGCGTCCGTTATAGAGGCCACTTGTTTATGGTGTTAGTTACTAACCTTGTGGCGGTGTAGCTAGCTATAGCCTGCGCTATCTCGTTCTTCCTGCGTCCCGTGGCGGAGTCCCGCCCGGAGTCCCGCCGCGCGCTGGAAGCGGGACGGGACGATGCCGCGTCCGTTATAGAGGCCACTTCGGACGAGACGGGGGTAGACGATTTTTGTTCCTAGCGAAGAAATTGGGGGTTAAAATGTTTTTTGATCATTTGAGTACAAAATGTATACGTTGCAAGCGATTCTGTGCCCTACTACATTTTAAAGTTACAGTTCACGAAATTTACTCATTCACTATATCTTTGCATATTGCATAGCTTTAATTGACGCTTCGCTAAAAATTTGACGAAATTTAGTACATTTTATTGATTTCTGAAATACTGGATCATTTATTAAAAATGTACTCGGTTATTGTGTTAGATCGATAAAAAGTTATCCTTTTTGCATAAAAAATCATATCACTGTCGTTGAAAATTACGAAATCCGACGATTTGAAGTTTATTTTTATGGTGTTATTAAGGATTTTTTTACAGAGTTACCATGCCATTTTTTCAATATTCTGTTCGGTTATTGTGTTTCTTTGTTTCTTTTTCAGTCTACAGTAATTTTTGTGAAGTAGAATTCTACATCAGTTCTTCACATTGAAGTTCAAAAATCAATCGATTTATAAATAAACTTTTGGTCACCCATCCCATGACCGACCCCTGCGAACGTTGCTTAACTTCCGCAATCGCTGGGCCAGGCGCTAAACCACTGCGCCACCGAGCTCCTCAAAACTGTCTAATTGTCACAAAATACTTTGAACCACAGTGTATTATTTGCTTGCCAAAAGAGGAATTAGGGGGCCATGCTGTTCCACCTTGTGAGGTAAGGTTTCATGCAGCGCGAGCTCGGTCTGCTAGACTGAATAAATAATTTTTAAATTTTGTTTTTTTTTATTATGATTTCTGTCAGAGTGGATTGCGACAAAGTTACAAAATCAGCCCTCTGCCTCCTGATTATGTATCTCTGTTGCTAACAATTTTTTAACGACTTCATCAAAAGGAGGAGGTTCTCAATTCGATTGTATGTTTTTTTTATCGTTGTTCGCGCGTATCTTCGACATTTATGGACCGATTTAGATGATTATTTTTTTGTTCGATTGAGTTTTCTTGCGAGATGGTCCCATTTATTTATTTTTTCAAATCGGTTCAGTAGTTTACAAGTAATCCTGAAAATACTATGATATTAAATTAACTAACTTGACAATTTTGTTATTTATGAACCGAATTAGATGATTTTTTTGTTGGGAAAGGGATACCTTTGTGTAGTCTTTTTAACCGACTTCAAAAAAGGAGGTATTCAGTTTGTATGTATGCATGTTTCTCCGCGATTATCTCACGTTTGGCTGAGCCGATTTTTCTACCTAAATAATATACCTACACTACCTAATACAGAAGGTACTTACACTAAAAATAAAAAAAATGTTTAAAAAACAAAAAACCCAAAAACAAAAAACCTTCTATTAAAGTCGGGTGGGGCTGGAGTACCTACATCTTCCTTTTTTTTATTCTAAAAGCCCCACCCGACTTTAATTGACGTTTTTTATTATAACAATGATAATGCGTATCTAATGATTTGTATATTATTTCTTGCTTTGTAGAGGCAGGTTTTTTGAAGTCGGTTTTTTTTGATTTTTAAACAATTTTTGATTGAAACAGACGGGTTAAAAGCGGACTTATAAGTGTTTATATTCACCTGTATTTCTTGTTCCTGTATAGGCCGGATCGGCTCAGTCGGCTGTAGAGGCTGTGCGCAATAACATTATATTATTACAGTATCTTTACCTGTCTATCTAGTAGTTTGTATGGGTTGTATGGATATATATTATGCAGCAGAAATAGCGTTTAAATAGTTTTTTAGTACACTCACTTGTATGTCTTGTTCTATGGGTTGAGTAGTAGTTTGTATGGGTTGTATGGACTGCGTGTGTATGGGAGGTCGGATCTCCGGCTCCGGTTCGGGTTCCGCAGCTTCCGGAATGCTGCTAATGGCGGGGGAGCAGGTCGCATCTTTTGTCACGTAATTGGATGGGAATATGCCAGTTCTGAAAAAAAAAACCAATTCATAACATGCTTCATTCATAATCATAACATACTTCTAACATTTTTAAGAGCCCGTAGCGATTTTCCCGCTGACTGCAGCTATCTCGCTCGCACATTTCATGTTTTCTCAAGATTTCACATTTCATGTTTTCTCAAGAAATCTGAGTGCTTAATTGAAAAATGTTTCTCGGCCACTTTTCACAATATAAGATTACAGACATTTAAAAATATATTTAATTTTTTTGTTGCTAAAGTACAAAAAGTTATTTGAACTGAGAAATACGATAACTTTTTGTACTTCAGCAACTCGAAACTGAAATATATGTTGAAATGTCCGTAATCTTATATTGCGAAAAGTGGTCGAAACACATTTTTCAATTTCGCACTCAGATTTAAGAAATCTTGAGAAAACATGAAATGTGCGAGCAAGAGAACGGCAGTCAGCGGCAAAATCGCTACGGGCACATAATGTCCCGGAGGAGAAAAGGAGGACGGGCCCAATGCGGATTAGTGGGTGTTAACGACTGCAAATGCAACCGAGATCGGGCTTAACGTGCCTTCAGAACCACAGAGCTAAAGTTTTACTACTACACACATCAGTTTTGTCTATGGATCAAGGTATTTTTTTCATACAAACGAGGTAACTTTGAAGCCTTGGTTCTAAGCCAAGGACCTAGCTGTGATCGGATGATGGCCATCCAGGGACTGAATAAAGGAGATTCAGCTAGCAATACACACCCAACTGATCTGGGGGCTAATAGGGATGTTGACTAATGAATAAAATAACGAAATACTAATAAAAATCGTAAACATATTAAACTTTTAGAGTAGCTTGTGTGCTCTTGGTTTTATATATTGCATATTATTTGTTTTATGACCCTTCAAAGTTGGGTGGACAAGTCCATTTAAAAAGTATAAAATTTATTAAAATAAATGATACCTTTAATTAGTCCGTAAAATGTATAGCAAATTTGTCTAAGAAACCATTTTGATAAACACAATATTTAATATAGCTGCTGAACAAATTTCCTATGCGTTGCATACAAACTAGCACGGCGTGACGTCATAACGTGCAAGCCATTAGTATGGAGCGTTTTTGATCGAGTCCATTTGTGTGCATTTCACACTGTGATATCTCGGGCAGTTTTCATGCTAGCGAATTAATTCTTTTACCAATGTTTTTTTTTATGTAACATAAAATAAAAAAAATAGTCAACATCCCTATTGTCTAATTTCAGAATCTAACGCAAACGCTTTCATTTGACAGATGGGTGTGAACCATTGCTACATAAATTTCTTTGGTAGGTTTTTGTGCCAAAAATAAGTATAAATGTATCACATAATGTATCACCCTGTTGTAATTATGTTATGTTACCCTGGTAACGATATATTCAAGTTTGTAAATATCGTTACTTATGGCTGTTACAGCTGATAAGTTACTTGCGCCCGTTCTTCTTGTCAGCTAAAAAAGTCTGGAACGGGTGGTAGGACAATATAGACGATTCAAAAGTACTTAACAATTAAGTTTATTTGAATAAAGCTTATTTCACTTTCACTTTCATACTGAAAGCGATTGCGATAGATTTTGAAATTAGACAATAGATAAACTGATCAGTATTCTAAAAGATAAAAGGACATGTTTACGTAAAATGCCCGATTCTCACCGAATCCCGATCCTCCCGGTCCACCAATCCCCGTCCCTCCTCATAACCTCGATCCTCTCTCCCGCCTCAAAGTTCAAGTCCCCGGGCTCAGGAGAAGTGTACGGGTAGGCTGCTATGTAGAAATAGCCGCCTTCTGTGTAAGGGAATAGGGGCTATAATCGTGTGAATATGTTTAATAAGAATATGTTAAATAAATAAATGCTTGGACAATTTCACACAGCGCCATCTAGCCGCAAACTAAGCAAAGCTTGTAATATGGGTTCTAGACCAGCGGGTCTACCGGCTAAAAAAAATGAAGTTAATGTTAACTGTAAGTATGTGATACATTGCTACTTTGTTTTGGCACAAATAAAAACTTACCAAAGAAAAGAAGCAATGTATCACATACTTACAGTTAACATTAACTTCATTATTTTTAGCCGGTAGACCCGCAGTTGGGTTGTAGTATTTTTATTTTAAATTGTTTTAATTTGATTAATAATTGTTTTAATGAAATGACATGTAAAAAATGTAAATTGCATAAATAATTAATCTTTTAAGCGTTTTGGATGGCTCATCTGTAAGCTTTTAAGATGTTTGTTTAAATAAATATAAATAAATAGACAACTGATAACTACTTATATACTTTATAAATATATACTTATTATACGTAACACCCAGACCCGTCACAGTAATTAAAAATCATTATTTCAATTTCTGCCCGGCCGGGATTCGAACCTGGGACCTCTTGCGTGGTAGGCGGCATGTTGACCACTGCACCACTCAGGTCGTCGAGTTTTGTTATTGTTAATTTAATTTATAAATTGTGTTGCTGTTGAACAGCAATAATAAACGATTTATCTATCTATCTATTATAATTTATTATAAGATGTAAAAGTAATGTGTAGTGATTTAATCAGTTAAATAAGAACATTCATTTAATTCTTCAAAGTGCTTTTCACACTCTCTCACATTCATAAACTCATTTTCTTTTGGTCAGTAAAAATGCGCGAAAAAGTACTCGAGTAATAATCTATGGAAAATTTCATTTCATTTTCGGCGGTAGATGGCGCTGTACAAATTTCCCACACAAAATTATTTTAACGAATGTTTTTACGCGCGTTTTTCGATAGCTGTTCATGCTAAGGGTACACAGTCACACACACTCACTTTTTTGTTTCGATTTAATTTAATTCTTTAATATAACAACTTCTTAAATTGTATTTTTTTCTATGAAACTTCTTTTAGATAAAATTGCCAAATTTGAATTTTCTAAGGCCTAGAATTAATATAGTTAAACTAATCGATCGGACAATATAGTTCTGCTACAGATGCTACCAAGTACAATGTGAAATTACTCTGCCATAATGTTTCTTAGATAAGATAATATCTGTAAAAGGTTATTGTGAAGATAAAATTATGATGATAGGTAGAAATCTATAAGGGTTCGCGTTAAGATCTCTAAAGAAATGTCCACCTTCAGTGCAAGGACATAAGGCTTATAATCGTGTGAATTACTTTCACTACTTACTATATTGTTAAAAAAATCTTATCGCGGAATACTCTCATGAAGGAAAAAATAAAGAAAGGAAAACTCATATATATGTCTGTTCAATAACATGAAAGACGAATTAAAACTATATTTTGATTTCAATATAAAAGAAATCCAAACAACAGAACATTTTTTGGAAAATTGAATTAATTGAAGCGTCAATAAGTTACTTACCCACTACAGGCATGGCACCTCCCAAATCGTTTGCTATTTCCGCTTCCGGAACTTCCGCTATGCCTGTGAAATAACAATAATACAATACTACATAATATACTAGAAAAAATACCCGTCTGAGTATTGATCTGGTGCGAGTCGTATTTTTTCTAGTATATTATTTAGTATTGTATAAAAATAGCATTGTGAATGCAAAAATCTCAAATTTAAAAAAAATAACAATAATAGGTGCATTCCAGATGATTAATCTTGCAAAATTCCAGCAATATCTTCCCAAGCAGCATTTCTAATCAAATGATCCTTGTACTCTTTACACTTTGAGCCATATATAACTTTTCGTTGACGTACAAGTTCTATAAGATCGTCAGTCATTTTGCTGCAAATATAATAAATTAAAAAGTGCCTGCTAGATGTTCGCGCCACGAGCCACGCGCAGGGGCTTTTCACTTAGTACTTGCCTCACTACAAGGGAGCGCGGCCTAAGATTTTAGTTGCGGATTGATTTGATAGATGATAAACAGTCGATAGATGTCGCTGTCGATGTGATTAGCTATTAATTAAATTATTTTAAATTTATTTCATGACATAGCGGTTACCTCCCAAAAAAATTACAAGTCAAGATTTATAGGAATGGGAACCTACTAGTACCTATATTATAATATCGTACACTTTTTGTCACATTTCGCTAGATGGCGTTGATCATTAGGTCTGACTGATAACTCTATCTCTAGTATAATAATGTACTCTATGGCCAGTGGCCACGCGCCGGTATAGAAACACATTTGCCTGTTGTGCCGTGTCGCGTCATAACCCTTACCACCGCTCTGGCGCAATCGGTGGCGAGCAGTCGGCGCCACGACAGAACGACACGACACGACATGCAAATATGTCCCTAACCGTATTAAATGTATGAAACCGATATGCTCCTGGCGCGTCACGATCACGACACGCCATCCGCCTTTACATGCAGATTAGGGCTGCGTTCCCTTTTGAGCCAATAGTACTGTTGGCGCTGTGAGCGCTAAAAGCTGTTCCGTTTTGATTATCGCGCTGACAGCACTGTTGACGCGATTTCAATTCGGAACGGCTATTATCGCACGCATCGCGCGCCGAGCTTTGTTTTGACGTTTTGTAACGTCAAAACAAAGTAAATTACGAATCAGAAGTGTGTAAGGACATGAACGTCAACTCAAAACGTCAAATATGACAGACTGCTCACAGTGCTAACGCTCGAGAACGATATCACTGTAATCGCAAAATGGCGGCGATAGTGACGTCATCCGTGACGTAAATACTGCTATCGTTGGCGCGCTCACATCAAATCGGAACGAAGTGTGAGCGCGATATCAGTGATATTATCGCTGTTGGCGCAAAAGGGAACGCGGCCTAGATTACCTTCGAGCTGCGTCTTGGTGTCCATAGGTTCGATAACGTCGTAAGTGACCGCTGCGTTTACGTCCTCCACGTACGACTCAGGGAACCACCCAGATTGGCCTGGGTATAACATGAGTAAGATTATCATCAACGCTTTTTTAAAATGAAATTGAAATTACATCTCTTTCTCACTGTCAGGGATTGATAACGTTATTTTTGAATGTAACGTTATTTCTTACTTTTTTACCGTTACTTTTAAAATTAACGTTATGTCAATAAATAACGTTACTTTAGATAACGTTACATTGAAATTAACGTTACTTCAGTTAATAACGTTAATTTTAACGTTATTTCTTACTTTTTTTACCGTTACTTTAAAATTAACGTTATTCCAATTAATAACGTTACTTTTTTACCGATACTATTGTACCGGTAAAATTTAACGCTATATTTGACGGTAATTTTACCGGTACAATAATTTTAACGTTATTTTTACCGGTAAATTTACCGATAAAATGCTTTAACGGTATTTTTAACGTTATTTTTTAACGGTATTTCAATCCCTGCTCGCTGTACAGCAAATAAATGAGACGCATCGATAGCCATTCACAAAACTGGCAGGTTTTAAGAGGTTGTATACGGTGGCTGTACTGTCTTAGGCACAAGCGTACGCGGCGACATCTACAATTAGCTTTGCGTTGCCACCATTGAGTTGAATAAAATGTTTCGTACCCCTGGCTGTCCCCCAGCGCCACCCCGGCTCCGCGTCCCCCCGCGGCGCGGTGGCGTCGCTCACCTGGACCATACATCATACAAATACAATAATACATTACAAATACAATACAACGTGTTACAAAATAACCTCTAATGCCGAATATGGTAGATAGGGCCATCAAACTGAACAACTTTTACTATGGGACCAACTCTGAAATCGCGAAAAAAAATCCGCCGTGTTATCACAAAAGATTTTTAAACACTGTTTAACTAAACACCTGTTTAAATGTGATGCTGTCTCTGTCAAACAATATTATCAAAAAGTGCCAGCATCACATTTAAACAGGTGTTTAGTTAAACAGTGTTTAAAAATCTTTTGTAATAACACGGCTCATGTTTCATACATTTTGATGTTATTTTTCGATATTAATTTTTGTATGAAACAGCTGGTTTTTTCACGATTTCAGAGTTGGTCCCATAGTAGAAGTTGTTCAGTTTGATGGTCCCTATCTACCATATTCGGCATTAGAGGTTGTTTTGTAACACGCTGTATATTCAGCCGAAAACGTAAAGTTAGCACATGGATAGTTAAAACATCATTAGAAGCAATACGAGAGTCGTTTTATTAGTCCATGACTTTGTAAAGAAGAAACATCTTTTTTACCATCGCCACTCGAAAAAGTGCGTTTAATTCAACGATAAGAGTGAATAAAACGATATTTTCGCGCGCGCATCGTATGAATTATGTAGAAAAAAAATAAAACGTGCTGAAAGAAGGGTCTGACATGCTTTGATAGAGCGAGATCGTCTTATTGAGATTCCTATAGGAGGAAATAGAGAAGAGTGTCATGTTTTATCTCTATCACCGACCGGACTTTATTTCATGGTCGGGTTATTGGTACAGTTCAACTAGGTCAAACAAACAAGTGGGGTTATATCAAGAGTGCCAAAGAAATTAAAGGTTTTGTAGATTACTACCTAATTGATACCCAAAATTTATTATAAATCGTATGTGTTGTGTTTGTGTCTAGCATACAAAATGGTGGGGTGTTCGATATTTGGCTGCAAAAGCAACAATCAAAGAAAATAAGCGGGTGTTACATTTCATGCGTAAGTACACTGTTTTCTATATTTTGATCGCGTATTTCTTTCTCAAATCTCACAGGAACCAAATTTCTGAGCTAAATCATTAGTTATATCATGAAATACCTGATAAATAGGAAAAATCTAAAAATTATTTCTAAAAATAACCTCGTAAACATTTGACATACAAACCGGTAAAATTGCGTACATCTACGTAATAGTAGAAGTCAGCTTAGCTTTGACGTCCACTAAAATCAGTAGGTTTATAATTCGATTTCCGGATGCCTACTATATAGAAAATTTTCCCCAAAAATTACCCCATATTTCAGGGAATTTCAAGCGATTTGATTTTTTCAGATTTCCGACGGAAGATAAAACTCGTGAAAAATGTATAAAAGCAACTGGAAAAAAGAATTGGGTGCCAGACACGAATTTGTTCAAAACATTTTGAAAAAAATTGTTTCTGAAGAACAGAAAAACTAACTTTTTAAAACTTTTTAAATTTTATGCATTCACAATGCTATTTTTATATTAAGATTATTAACTCGACTTCGACTCACCCGTAGCAGCTCAGACGGGTCCCGTCTGAGCTGCTACGGGTGAGTCGATTTTTTCTAATATTTTTCAATTATATTAATAATCTTAATATAAAAATAGCATTGTGAATGCATAAAATTTAAAAAGTTTAAAAATTATATGGCTATTTCATCTTAATCGATTTGTCTAGCACCTGTAAAGGTGTTGCTTTCGAATGTCGAAGTAATTCTCTTCACATTGATGAGATGGCGCTGGCCTACAGCGTAAAAACGTGAAAAGTATTAGAGAAAAACTAACGTTAATAAAAAAAGTTCTGTATTCCAAAGTTTAATAAAGACTTTACCTGTTTTCATTTAAAGTTTATCTTTTTATTCCATTAACCACACAATCTCATATCAACTACCTGCGGCTCTACCGGCTAAAAACAATGAAGTTAATGTTAACTGTAATTTGACAGATGTATGTGATACATTGCTACTTCGTTTTGGCACAAATAAAAACTTACCAAAAAAAAGAAGCAATGTATCATATCCATCTATCAAATTACAGTTAACATTAACTTTATTATTTTTAGCCGGTAGACCCGCTGAGCGACCCCCAGCTATTTTACTCTATGTATGTAATGTTATGTTACCATTAAAGTACGGAATCCGTTAATCTGCAGATTAACTGGTCGAGTCAGTTAAAGTGCGATTTTTTTCTTAAAGTAGACGATTTCCGTACTTTAACTAGTAATCTGCGCATTAACGGATGCTACACCGTTAAGGGTACTTTTTCTGATCATGGCAACCCCATATTTTGATGTCATAATATATCTATCCCTTACACCCGGTCGCTCGGTAGCGCATCTACCCCTTTTAATATACTATATCTATGGCTGAAAGTATGGAGCTATTCCATAGATAAAGCCATGTCATACAAATAAATTAAAAAAAAAAATATCCCGCCAATTTTATTTAGGTTCTTTTTAGTGTCTTATCTTTGGGTCCTTCTCTAAAAAATATCCCGCCAAATAAATTAGGTCCTTTTTAGTGTCTCATCTTTGGATTCTTTTCTATAGTAGGTATATTAGAGGGAGATTAGATGTTCAGTCTTGCATCAGTCTGGTACGATCTTCAGTCTGTAAAAATTGTCATTTTGTTATACAAACTGATGAAATGGACTGATGCCAAACTGATCATGTAATTTCCCTCTTAGCGTGGTTGTTTTGTGTCATTGGAAAACTTCTAGTTTCACTATTTTCTAATGTTTAAATACTTAATACCTACCTAAATAATAAAAATGTGATAACTATTTAAAAAAAAATTAAAAATAAAATAAAATTATATAGGTACCTATAAAGTATACCTAATGCTATTTGTTTTCTCGCAGTCAATGGTAAAAAGTAGAGTACACAACTCGTGAAAAAAAAATCATCTCGGTCCTTCGTATCCCTCGCTTCGCTCAGGATTCTACTTTTGAATCCCTCGCTACGCTCGGGATTCAACTCTAGAATCCTTCGCTGCTCTCGGGATCCAACTTAGTGCCTCGAACTAAATTCCCTCTTTTTTCACTTGTTGTATAATCTACTATTTTCGCCATATTTTGTTTTATTTCACTACATAATCTTTTTGTAGCTCCGCGTATTCAGTCCAACGAAGTTCCTACCTCTTTAACCAATTATTTTTTCCTTTCAAGCAACAACGCCTGAAAACTGTGGTAACTCAAAAGAGGGTTCATTTCAGACACCATCTTGGCTTGATGGAAATCTTTGGCCGCCAAGACATTTATTCATGTTTGGTAGGAGAAAAAATCTCAGCGGGCTAAATCTAGTGAATAGGAAGGATTCGCATCTTCATTCGATGAGTTTTGATGTCATGAGTGCCGCCGAGAGGGTCGACAGGGCCATTAAGAAAAGTAAGAAGTCGCTTGAGCTTTGTGTTTCCAAAAGTAATCATCTTTTGCCGAATTTGAAAAAAAAATGTAGTGTAAAGATTCCTTAAGGAGTTCCTTTTTAATAATATAATAACATTTATTTATTCGAGTAATTAAAATAACTCATTTTGTTAGTAACAATGTTTCTTATAAACTATGTTAGTATTTATGTTTAGGATTTTTATGTTTTTGCCATGCCACTTGATATGGCACAGCACCGATTGATATACGAGCAGTCAAGTCTGCTCGCAATCATGTCCAGGATGCTGTTGGAGCTCCCCCGCACCCTGCTCACCAGGGAAGCACATCTTTTGCGCATAGTTGCGTAGAAACAATCTACGTTGGCTTCTGCGAACATCCCGGATGCACTGCAGGAGCGACGCAACCCCAAAAGCACTCTGAACGCATTATTGTATTGGACTCGGAGTCGGAGGGCGTGATAAGCGCTTTGTGTGTGTAAAAGGCTCGTTTTAAGATACAAAAATAAATTATGAAAAAAAAGCATTTCTTCTATTCAAAGTCATGGACTTATCAATCCACCCTCGTATTATCTATTGTGTGATAAACGTGTGATATTCGGTACCTATGTTGTCCATCAGCCATTTTTGATGTCCCCACTGCTGGGGCACAGGGCTTCCTTATGGCAGGCCTCCGTCACTCGCTCAAGGCCACGCGTTATGTACCTACCGCTGTGCGTATCGTCCACGATACAACTGGCAGAGGGCCGCGCGCCCGCCTGAGCGCGACCACCGCACGTTTCCCGCGCTTACTCGACCATTTTTTCATAATATTGTAAAGTGGTAAGAAGAACGCTTCTACTTTACTTGACGACCTGAATGGTGCAGTGGTCAACATGCCGCCTACCACGCAAGAGGTCCCGGGTTCGATTCCCGGCCGGGCAGAAATTGAAATGATGAATTTTAATTTCTGTGACGGGTCTAGGTGTTACTATGTATAATAAGTATATATTTAAAAAGTATACAAGTAGTATATCAGTTGTCTAGCACCCATATTACAAGCTTTGCTTAGTTTGGGGCTAGATGGCGCTGTGTGAAATTGTCCAAGCATTTATTATTATATTTTTATTATTATAGGTAGGTAGGTACCTATTTTATATACTTATAGTCCGTTTATTCTTAGGTAGGTCCTTGCCTTATTTGGTAAACAATCTTCACCAATTGAAATAATAATTTATTGATTAGGTAGGTACTTACTTACCTACTTACAAAATAAAATTAATTATATCATGATAATTTGATTTCGTAAGAAAACATAATTTTTAATAGGTGTTGTATGACAACAAACAAAAACTGTTTTCTAAATAACTAAATAGGACAAGTAAGGATAAAAAACTAAGATACCTACCTACCTATATAGTATATTCTGTAGTCTGTACTTTAGGATAGGTACCGTCCTACAGAACTACCTACCAAAAGTTGACTTTTGTTATTTTTATGTCTCCCATATTTACGTACTAGGTAACTACTTACATTATTAAATATCATAGTTCGAATATTATTGTAAGATTTTCTTTAACCATAGTACGTAAAACAAACCTTAATAAACCTTAAAAACCTTTTATGATAATGCTACGCGGTTCATTTAAAAGATGACAACCCTAACGGCGTCGGAAGAGATGAGAGCTACGCGATAGAAAGAGAGAAAACTTCTAGGTGAATATAACTGTAGGCGCTGTAGCGGTGTGCGATCTAAATTGCGCCTTATTGAGTCGTAGCAAGAGTCGCTATTTAATTAAATGATGTTGCGGAATGCGGCTTCTGTACTTGTACTATTATGTATTCTGTGCTTATGGGTGGTAAGGAGGATGGGCCATAACCCACCACGCGGGCCCAATGCGGATTGGTGGGTGTTAACGACTGCAAATGCAGCCGGGACCAACGGCTTAACGTGCCTTCCGAAGCACGGAGGAGCTCGACATAATAAATTTTTGGTCACCCATCCCATGACCGACCCTTGCGATCGTTGCTTAACTTCCGCAATCGCTGGGCCAGGCGCTACACCACTGCGCCACCGAGCTCCACCTATGTCGATTACTTACCAAATCCCCGGGCTGCAAACTGAGTTCGTCGACTGTGCGCGCCGTGAACTCGTACACGCAGCGCCAGCGGGCCGCGGGCGCAGCAGGCGTGGACTCTTCCGCTATGGGAATAGGGGACATTGTAGCTTGTTTGTATTATATACACATAATAAACTATAGGTAAGTTCGTCCACAGTGAACTCGTACACGCAGCGCCAGCGGGCCCAGCAGGCGTGGACTCTACCGCTATGGGAATAGGGGACATTGTAGCTTGTTTGTATTATATACACATAATAAACTATAGGTAAGTTCGTCCACAGTGAACTCGTACACGCAGCGCCAGCGGGCCCAGCAGGCGTGGACTCTACCGCTATGGGAATAGGGGACATTGTAGCTTGTTTGTTTTATATACACATAATAAACTATAGGTAAGTTCGTCCACAGTGAACTCGTACACGCAGCGCCAGCGGGCCCAGCAGGCGTGGACTCTTCCGCTATGGGAATAGGGGACATTGTAGCTTGTTTGTATTATATACACATAATAAACTATAGGTAAGTTCGTCCACAGTGAACTCGTACACGCAGCGCCAGCGGGCCCAGCGGGCGTGGACTCTACCGCTATGGGAATAGGGGACATTGTAGCTTGTTTGTATTATATACACATAATAAACTATAGGTAAGTTCGTCCACAGTGAACTCGTACACGCAGCGCCAGCGGGCCCAGCAGGCGTGGACTCTTCCGCTATGGGAATAGGGGACATTGTAGCTTGTTTGTATTATATACACATAATAAACTATAGGTAAGTTCGTCCACAGTGAACTCGTACACGCAGCGCCAGCGGGCCCAGCGGGCGTGGACTCTACCGCTATGGGAATAGGGGACATTGTAGCTTGTTTGTATTATATACACATAATAAACTATAGGTAAGTTCGTCCACAGTGAACTCGTACACGCAGCGCCAGCGGGCCCAGCGGGCGTGGACTCTACCGCTATGGGAATAGGGGACATTGTAGCTTGTTTGTATTATATACACATAATAAACTATAGTCAAGTTCGTCCACAGTGAACTCGTACACGCAGCGCCAGCGGGCCCAGCGGGCGTGGACTCTACCGCTATGGGAGTAGGGGACATTGAAGCTTGTTTGTATTATATACACATAATAAACTATAGGTAAGTTCGTCCACAGTGAACTCGTACACGCAGCGCCAGCGGGCCCAGCGGGCGTGGACTCTACCGCTATGGGAATAGGGGATATTGTAGCTTGTTTGTATTATATACACATAATAAACTATAGGTAAGTTCGTCCACAGTGAACTCGTACACGCAGCGCCAGCGGGCCCAGCGGGCGTGGACTGTACCGCTATGGGAATAGGGGACATTTTAGCTTGTTTCTCTTGAGTGTATTCATTACATTTAGCAAACCAAGTTGCCATAAGCACAAAATAGCGAAAGGACATAGTACCACGCGCGCCCAAGCAACGCACACATAGACACCTCTCACTGACACGGAATTTCAGACCAATCTCAAACGAGTGCGTGACGAAGTTTCGTCGCTCGGTAAGATGTGTCTATGTGTGCGTTGCTCGAGCGCGCGTAGTACTGAGTACTACTTGTTAATCCAAGTGCACTAAATCCAGCCTTAGTACTGACCAGTGGTAGCGGGCTCGTGGGCCCACGCCTCCTGCGCCCCAGTATCGCCCCACGCGTCGGCAGTCGTGCCCCAGTCTGCTTCTATAAATCAAATCAAATCATTTTATTGCGAATACAGGTAGTAAGAGATAACATAGTTAGTAAATTCGATCAGCCATATTCTGTCTACTGTCTGACATATAACATTCATATAAGCAGAAAAATAAATAATATAAATAAAATATCATTAGAATGTCATTCATACAATTACTATTATCAAAATATTGTCTTATCATCTTAATAGTCCTTTTCAATACAGTTGCTCGAAAATGTAAGTTTACGATGACAGTCGAGCGTGCGGTAAGTTGATTTTACCGCACGCCGTACGTTTCTGTTTACGGATTTGTACAGCGTGCGGAAAGTTGATTTTACCGCACGCCGGCGCCGTGCGTTTTTGTTTACGAACGTTTGTTTTTAATTTCTACTAGCTTCCGCCCGCGACTTCATCCGCGTGGACAGTAGAAAAATATTGCAAACTGTTTAAAATGACCCCTTTAGTGTATGAAAGCTAGTACTAAAGAGAGTTTAAGCTGTTTCCCTGGTTCCACCCACCTGAATTTTATGAAACATAGCTTAGATTTTAAGTTGGACCTCAATTTACTAAATTGTGAAAATCCATCAAAATTCGTTTAGCGGTTTTTGCGTAATTCGCGCACAAATATTTAGAATTTACAGTTTTATTATATGTATAGATTACAATTTCAGTAGTACCTATAATGTTTTCTCGCAAATGTATTGAAAAACGTAGTATGGCACACGGTTGTTATGGTTTTTAAAACTCGTGACGATTATAAACCATCGCCTACGGCTCGTGCTTATAAAACGTTAACTCGTTTTAATAACTTCCTTACCAACCTTGTATCATAAACTACTATTACGGAGTGAAATTCTGTAAATTTATTATTAAAAGCCTGATAATTTAACAGCTTGATGATATTCGGTATCTTATTGAAAATTCGAGGTGCCATGAGTAGAAACTATTCTGAAGAAATGCAGTTCTGTGTCTTGGTATTACTAGGTCATATAATACTGAGCTCTTGTAGGATTTTTACGTGTTTCAAATATATTCTTATAAAGATGCAAATTTGATTTGACGAATAAAGAAATTTCCAAAATACCTATAGATACATGGAAACGTCAACATATATGATTTAAACAATGGTTTACAGCTTTCTCGACTGCTTATACCCGCTATTGCTCTAAGACAACGCTTTTGCGCCTTTAATATGCGTTCACGTTCGCTACAGTTCCCCCCGAACATAACACCAAATCTTAGAGTGCATTCCGATTCAGACTAAAATCAATTTCAGCGTTGACCACGATAACAAGCGTACCGATTCAGATATCGCGCTTATGACAGTTGTGACTATCAACGATTGGGAATGCTCGTGAGCGCGCTCACCTACACCGCGTCTTGACCTACATAACCTCAATATAATTCAAAAGTTCGGAATTTGGACCTTTTTGCTTTATATATGTTCATAATCTTCGACTATTACTTCGATGGTATGCGGAAAGAATTTTCAATAAATTTTGAATTTTCATTTAAATGCACCAGAGGTAAACAAAACAAACAAGAGTCACTTTTGACAGAACGCTCGCAGTGATTATGCCTCGGAGCATGGGCGGCGTAATAGCAAGATGGCGGATGTTATGACGCAATCAGTGACGTCACACGGGCTGTTGTTATCGCGCTCACGATGATTCGGTACGCGAATCAGCGCGATGCAATCGCTGTTAGCGTGACTCGGAATGCACCCTTAATATTGATGCGACAAGACCGTGATATTCTACTATACTCCGACTTTTAATTCGGTCACCACGCAAGTTGCTAATCACCCCAGTGGGCACACTGGAGCTGTCAAATTACTGCACCGAATTAAAAGTCGGAGTATAGTACCGAGGAGCGGTTTACAGTTTTCGATAATTGAAATAGAGCATAATATCACAGAATATATAATAGTACTAACGTACAGAAGTCTGTCCCCGCGAGGACCATCAAATAATAAGCTACTCTCGCTGCACGGCAATAAAGTACAATTTCAAACTGCACAACGCTGCGTGGATAAAATTATATGCACCTACGAAGAAGAAAGAGAGGCGTCTCTTTCTGTCGCATTGCTCTGTCTCAACCGACACATTTCGGGGTTGCTACTCGCTAGTTACTGATATCATAGAAAACATTCGTTATGCCCATGAATAAACAATGAAATTACTATAATACTTATAAAATAAATTAAATCTACCTAATACCTAGGTGAGCTGAGCATATTTAAAGAGCATAAATAATAAGTATTTCTAAGTAGTTAGAGAAGCTCGATGGCGCAGTGGTATAGCGCCTGGCCCAACGATTGCGGAGGTTAAGCAACTTTTGCAAGGGTCGGTTATGGGATGGGTGAAAAAAAAATAGTATTTTTTAGCTTTTTTCTTTACTGGTGCCATATTTCGAACTTCGATACAACTAAGTATGTAAATATGTATACAAAAAACACAATAAACTTTGGTAGGTAGGTAGGTACGTTAGTAATTATGTATCAAAAACGAAGTGCATGCAGTTTGGCATTCGGCGCTTGACTGACTCGTTTCGTTCGTGACGTTCACGCGCTGCGCTCTCGTCGCTTGCACACGCCGCGCGTTTCGGTCGGCGCGGTGATATCCCTCGACAATGGCCCTCTTGGAGTGGGCCAAGAGCAGTAGGCTAATATAAAAGTTTAAGCGCGGAGTGATACCCCCCTGATAATATGCAGATTTGTTTATTTTTATTCACAATTCATCTGATTGCGTTTTCCATAAGTTGCTATCAAAAGAATTTGGTATCATTAGTGACCTCAATCTTATTACCATTGTACTCGATGTTAAAGTGTAACAATATTAATGCAACAAATATGCAAATTAATGCAACAAATAGTCTAAAACCTCACCACGGGTTAAAAAGTTGCTAAAAAACATCACGTGATTAATGGAGCGGCCCCAAAGTTGAACGTTATATTTAACGGTAATTTTACCGGTACAATAATTTTAGCGTTATTTTTAATGGTAAATATACCGATAAAATGTTTTAACGGTATTTTTAACGTAATTTTTTTTGTATCGTTATTTTTTTTAACGGTATTTCAATCCCTGCTTTGAACACCTCGAGCCGATAAAATATACCGTGTCATTTTGTATTCACCATCCAAATTTTGAGGATGTGTTCAGTCCATGAAACTGAAGAACTTTCTCTAAGGAACACATGCCCAAATATGTAAAAAAAAACGACTATCCATACAAATCAAAGAGATCATGTGATCAATTTAGTATGGGATGGCAAAAACTTAGAGAAAGTTGTAGTTTCATGGACTGGACACATCCTTGAAATTTGGATGGTAAGTTCAAAATGACCCGATATACAGCGTGAAATTTTAATCATTTGGTTCCCGCAGTGGGGTGGTTCCATTCATGATTACAAGCTACTTTTACTATGGAGCCAACCCTGAAATCGCGAAAAAAAAAATCAGCTTATCCATACATTTAGGTTGAGTAGGTATTGTGCTTTTGTATGGAACAGCAGATTTTTTTTCGCGATTTCGGAGTTTGCCCCATAGGAAAAGTTGCTTGTAATCATGATTGGAACCATCCCCTTGAAGGAACCAAATGACTAAAATTTCATCGTGTATAAATTGTTCAGAGTGTGAACAATCGAACTTTTGATAAATTATAGTTCTAGAAAAAAAAATTGTCTTTATTGTCTCGAGTCTGGGTGTTTATGGACTCACCTTGTGCAGCGTACGGATCGGCCGGGGCGGTAGTTCTGCCCTTAGCATATTCCTCCCTCTTCGCTTCATATAGCCGCCATACTTGTTCGCATTTGCCGCTCAATTCCGTCACGCGGGCTGTCAAATCTGACAGCTGGGTACTGTTGGACTCTAAGTCGGTTTTCTTGCTTTCTACTATTGCTTTGGCAGCCTCAACCTAGGGTAGAGAAATTAATGTTGAAATATAATTTTACCCCCCATACTAATAGAGATTGTATAGCAGATGTCTAGTTACACAGTGTTTTGTCACTTTCTTTTCAATGTCAAACTCAAATAGTTTGACAGAGAGTAACCATTGTGTAACTATACATCTGCTATACAATCTTTATTAGTAAGGGGGTTGTTGGCGCCATCTAGCGGCTACAGAACCTAACGGAGCTGCTGACCGGTCCACAATTCACGTTTATTCATTCGATCCCCACTCGTTCCATAATTTGCCATTCATTCATTCGTCTGATTCATTCCCTCTCTGAACTACCTGCTTGTAATGTAACCTGAGCTACGAACAGGGGTTATAATTTAAATGAGACTGACCGGATATCTAAGGTATTCTTGATCGAAGACTTTAACAAACTTTCGGGGTTTTTAACCGACTTCCAAAAAAGGAAGAGGTTCGATGATCGTCTGTATATTTTTTTTAATAATAATAATATAAGCTATAAGCTGTGAAAAGTTACAACCTTTTCAAAAATAATAATAATACAATTTTTTTTGGCCAAAATTATTTGGGGCTTTTAGAATAAAAAAAAAGGAATCTGTACTCCAGCCCCACCCGACTTCAATAGACGTATTTTTATTATTACGAATATTATTTCTTGCTTTTTAGAGGTAGGTTTTTTGAAGTCGGTTTTTTGTTTTTTTAAACAATTTTTGAACTATCGGTCTTTCGATAAATCAATATATCGGATATCGACATTTAGGATTTTCGGTATTTTGAAAATAGGTGTTTTGTGCGTGGATATTTCGATCGTATGTTTTATGAATTGTCGGCATTTTCATACATACCCGTTGTCACACTCACCTTATCTCGTAATTGTTTAAGGGTTACTTCCATCATGTTTAATTTGCCATCTTCGCCGGCGCCTTCTGAAGCCTTCGCCTGTTACATTATTGTTAAAATGTATAATAGGTATAATATAAAAAAAAACATTCAAAATCATTAAATAAATGAGATATTTACTAGTAAATATAAACTAATCTAATAGAAAGATAGAAATACATTTATTTTGGACATACACAACGAATACACAACATGACAGTACAAGAAATAAACAAATAAACGACCTCCGTGGTCGAGTGGTTTGCATGCCGGTTTTCAAGGCGTCACAATCTCTTGAGGTCCCGGGTTCGATCCCCGGCTGGGTCAATGTAGAAAATTAACAATATTGTCTCAGGTCTGGGTGTTTGTGATACCACCGTTGTCTCTGATTTCCATAACACAAGTGCTTTAGCTACTTACCTTGGAGTCGGAGCAATGTATGTGATGTTGTCAAATATTTATTTTATTTATTTAAACAATAATATACAAATATACAAATACAGTTTGTATTTTATTTATTTAAACAATAATATACAAATACAGTTTGACTAACACAATACACAATTTTAATGTTTTTCGTGGAATTTTCAGGTCTGACAGTCTAGTATATTACAAAATACAAAATGCTTTATTTCGTTAACAAACCAAGTGATTACAAAATTGAGATGACATTCCTAGTAAGTATAAAAAATACCTGTATTGTATCCATCCGGAAGCCATCGCTCTTCCATTTTCATTATCTGACAGGTATGTTTAATTAAAACAAAGCAATGGAGAGAAGTAAATAAAAAGGTAAGTACATAGCATATTGCTTATTGCTAAAAAGAAAAAATACTTATAAATTTTTGTATGCGCGCGTGTGTGTGCGTGTGTGTGTATGTGTGTTTGTTGAATGGTCTGTATCTCATATTTATTCATGCCAATCATTATTAAATTGAGCTACTAAAATTAACTTACATATTTCTTTCATTTGTTAATATCGAGTGATTTAAGCCAAGCTGTTATGGTTTTTTTAGATTTAAAATAATTTAGGGAAAAATATTGTTTCTTATTAATGTTGTTATAAAGATAGTTTACCTGTTTATCAAACTGTCTAGCTGCAAAGGATGTGTTAACTGATTTTTCAACACACTTGCTCGTAAAGTGAGCCTTATTACACCGCTTTTAGGGCCATAAACCGAGCTATAACAAACGCGTGCAATAATATATAAAACACTAGTTCGTAATAGAATTAACCCTACAAATTTAAATTAGTACCTTACTGCAAGTTCTATGCGAGTAAACAGAGCATTCCTAATTTAGCCGGGTAATACAGTTATTTTTTTTTGACAACAAAGAGGTTTTATGCTGCTGAAAATTCATATACATTTTTGGAATAAATAAATGTGTAAGTCCTTAATTAAGTCAAATAAATATATAATTGTTATCAAATTATTCATAATTCACAATATTTCGTTATAAAATATTAAAATATTTGCATTTTGTCACTTAAAATTATAATTTTGAAGTATTAGTAGTAGGCTGTATGCTCCTCACCCCTTTGATCGCAAAATATTCTTGCGTTGGGCGTGTGAAAAAAAAACAAAAAAAACATGCGCGCCTTTTCTCATAATTATCATATTTTGTTTTTGCCATATTTGTTGCTGTGTGATAAATTACTTTATTTTTTCCTCGCAAATGTGTTGAAAAACGTCGTATGAAACTCGTGAGCTCTTGCTTATTGCACACTCGGCTGAGTTACGCCCTCGCCTGCGGCTCGGGCTGCAACCCACAGCCTTGTGTGCAATGAGCAACCTAAGCTAACTTGTCTCATAATGCACTATTATAGGAATAGCTGTGTCTTTTCGTCTTCTATTGTTTATGTTTGGATCAAAATTTATCGATTTATGTAATAAGTAAACTACTAAGTATGGAGTTTAGGTCATATAGTTTTCTAACTCAGGAGTTATTAAGATGGTATCGTTACATTCCCTCGTAGTCACTGCTAGAAGTTGGTAGCAAAACTGCTAATAGTGGCCGTTTTTCTTTCTTACCATCTAAAAATACTAGACCATGGGCCCTAAAAACTCCACGTAAAACATTAAGGCGAGGCCAGTTCACGAAATTTACTCTTTCACTATGTCTTTAGAATAAGGTTGAATATTGCATAACTTTAATTGACGCTTCGCCAGAAATTTGACGAATTTTAGTACATTTTTATTGATTTCTGAAATACTGGATCATTTATTAAAAATGTACTCGGTTATTGTGTTAGATCGATAAAAAAGCTATCCTTTTTGCATAAAAAATCATATCACTGTCGTTGAAAATTACGAAATCTGACGATTTGAAATTTATTTTTATAAGGTTTTATGGTGTTATTCAGGATTTTTTTACAGAGTTACCATGCCATTTTTCAATATTCTGTTCGGTTAATTTGCTTCTTTGTTTCTTTTTCATTCTACAGTAATTTTTGTAAAGTAGAATTTTACATCAGTTCTTCACATTGGATGTTCAAAAATAAGACTTTACATCAGATCGTGAACTGGCCTCGCCTTAACAGCCGTCCTCAGAGACGTCAATTAAGTTTAATGCTTCATTAAAATTGGTGCTATCTCTCTCTTTTCCATAGTGACAGTATAAGATGACACGAAATTTAATGTTAATGAAGTATTAAACTTTGACGTCTCTGAGTACGGCAGTAAAATCTTTTTCTATTAATAACAAATTAAATAAAAACCTCTGAGGGCGCCACTTTCGGTGGGGTAGTCACCTTAAGAGGATTGTCAACCACGTGGTCTCCATACAAACGGCGATAACGTTTCCCACCCTCTAAACCTTAACCTACAGTAATTAATTTTTGGTATTTTTTTGAAATGCCTAAATACTAGGGCTGCACGTTTTGATTTTTTAAATATCTATAATAGATTTCGAAATATTTGCATTTTAGTGATTTCATACAAAACACAGAAGTGCTAATATTTTCAAATCTACAATGAATATTTTAAAAATCAAAACGTACAGCCCTAGTGTTTAGGCATTTCAAAAACATACCAAAAATTCATTGCTGTAGGTTAAGGTTTAGAGGGTGGGAAACGTTATCGCCGTTTGTATGGAGACCACGTGGTTGACAATCCTCTTAAGCGATTTTGGTCTGGACGCATGCGTCCGGGCGGGCGTTTAAGAATTAATAGCCCTGTATAATCGAGTACTCACTTTGGCGTCGAGTTCTGCCTTCTCCTTGTTGAGGGCGATCTGCTTGGCGTTGAGCTCCTTGACTCGGGCCTTCAGTTGCTGCATCTCAGACATGCTCGAGTCGCGGTCGGATCTGAGGGCAAACATATTACACTCTTTAATGCACTCAAAACAGTTACACAAAAATAAATTGAGATATGTACACAAAGGAGGACTTATCTCTAAAAGAGATCTCTTCCAGCCAACCTGAGAACGTGTTCGAGATTTCAATATTAAGCGGGTGACATAAAATGCAAAAATTAAATAAGAAAAACTGTCAATTTAAAGTCTAAATTATAGTACCTACAATATATAAATAAATAAATATACCCACTTTAACTATAATACATACATACACATACATACATATAAATAAATAAATACATACACAATCCATAGAGAATAATAATAGTGACTTTTGTATAGATGGAGAATGTATTAGATCAGGGGTGTCAAAAATTCAATACGGCCCGCGACCAGAATCTATACAGTAAGGATTTTAGACGGCATTCGATACCACACTACGTTTTGTAAGATAATTTGTATGAAAATTTACTTAAACTTAATAAATAAAGATTTTAATTTAGTATGTGTTTGAGTTTTTAATTTTGAGTCCGGCTAGCTAAATCTTATAAATGGCCCTTTAGAAAAATCAGTTTGACACCCCTGTATTAGATGATTAATAATGATTAAAATGTACAACTAATGAAAATGTAATTAAATTGATAAGCCTAGTAAGGTTGAATATGGAGAGCCAAAGTGGCACCTCAAATAGCATCCCACCTACAAACTGGGCGCTTATTTTTATACAAAGTAAGTGATAAAAGATGTGTTTTAGTACAAAATAAGCTTATTTAGTACGAAATAAGTGATATAAAATTTAAGTTTGTACAAAATATGAGGTGATTATGTACAAAATAAGCGCAAAGTTTGTAACTGGGACGCTATTTGAGGTGCCATTTCTGCGTACTGTTTAGTTCGTGAAGCGTTATCTAGGATATTCTTGATCGAAGTAATCCACCCATAATCATGCAAATAAATGATTTGATTTGATTTGTTTAGTAACTTATTAAATAGCTTATGGTACAGTCTGCAATGAAAGTCGCTTAAAGCTTTGGTACTATGTCATAGCAACTTTTTTAACAGGTGTCTCACGTTTTGAAACATTAATCAAAAAAGTTACTATGGCAAAGAACTAAAGTACATCAAGTAAAGTACTAAGGTACATCTTTACCGTACCACATGACCAACTGTGAATACATGTTAGCGACATCTCTCAAAATATACAAGTATATTTGATCATGAAAAGTCGCAAAATGTTAGTTTGCATCTAAATGAGAAATTTTCCTGATATTAACTATTGATTTCGGCTATACCATTAAACCAAATCTCAAGTTTTGGATGTTCATTCGACGCAAAATTTATCCCTCTTTAATATTATGTCCAATAACAATTTCCGTCCGATGTACCGTTTTTGAGTTAGAAGCAAAAACCAGAAAAAAGTGGGAACATTTCCCGGTTTTGGCTCCCAAAAGTTACGCACACCTCCTTGAAAGGTGCAAACTCGGATTACACGTATTTAGGACCAACTGAAGCTAATAAAACTATTTCCAGCTTACTGGGAATTAATTCCTCGAAAAATAAAAAAACAAAGAGAGAAAGAGTGCAAGAGAGAAAGAAAAAGTGTAAAATAGAGTATGATTATGGTTATTTATTATAATTAAAACTTGTTAAAAGCTGTGCTATCTTACCTCATCCCATCTATAGTGCATTTGGCCGAAGCTACAGCAGTTCTAGTATCTCTTATTTGTTTAGCCAGATCTGCGGCCCAGTTGAGTCACTGTGTTTAAGGCACAGTCAAATATAGACACAAATTGAACAGAAGTAAAGCAGACTAATCTATGGTTTCTATAGCCAAATTGGATATGATATATCATACTTATGTAAAAATAAAATAAATATGGCAAAGACAGAGAGTTTAAAATAGTATCCAAGGAGTTTGAAATAGTGTGTATTGAATTAGAAAAAGTGTCTCAATGAGTTTGAAACAAAACAAAGAGAGAATGAAAAAGTGTAAAATAGAGTATGATTATGGTTATTTATTATAATTAAAACTTGTTAAAAGCTGTGCTATCTTACCTCATCCCATCTATAGTGCATTTGGCCGAAGCTACAGCAGTTCTAGTATCTCTTATTTGTTTAGCCAGATCTGCGGCCCGTTGAGTAACTGTGTTTAAGGCACAGTCAAATATAGACACAAATTGAACAGAAGTAAAGCAGACTAATCTATGGTTTCTATAGCCAAATTGGATATGATATATCATACTTATGTAAAAATAAAATAAATATGGCAAAGACAGAGAGTTTAAAATAGTATCCAAGGAGTTTGAAATAGTGTGTATTGAATTAGAAAAAGTGTCTCAATGAGTTTGAAACAAAACAAAGAGAGAATGAAAAAGTGTAAAATAGAGTATGATTATGGTTATTTATTATAATTAAAACTTGTTAAAAGCTGTGCTATCTTACCTCATCCCATCTATAGTGCATTTGGCCGAAGCTACAGCAGTTCTAGTATCTCTTATTTGTTTAGCCAGATCTGCGGCCCGTTGAGTAACTGTGTTTAAGGCACAGTCAAATATAGACACAAATTGAACAGAAGTAAAGCAGACTAATCTATGGTTTCTATAGCCAAATTGGATATGATATATCATACTTATGTAAAATTAAAATAAATATGGCAAAGACAGAGATTTTGAAATAGTATCCATGGAGTTTGAAATAGTATCCATGGAGTTTGAAATAGTGTGTATTGAATTAGAAAAAGTGTCTCAATGAGTTTGAAACAAAACAAAGAGATAATGAAAAAGTGTAAAATAGAGTATGATTATGGTTTTTTTTTTTTTTTAACTTTTTAAATGTTATATTATTAAATGTACAATCTTACCTCATCCCATCTATAGTGCATTTGGCCGAAGCTACAGCAGTTCTCGTATCTCTTATTTGTTTAGCCAGATCTGCGGCCCGTTGAGTCACTGTGTTTAAGTCCCCGGACAAAGCTTGAGTCTTCGCCTTGAGACTTAAGACTTTGCTCTGTTCTTCTGTGCGCATCGCTTCGAGTTCACGAGTCCTGAGGAAATGGAAATGGAGGACGGCGGCCACTTTTGGTTTAAATGGATTTTAAAACTTACAGAAATAATGAAAACTATTGAGTTATTAAAAAAACATTAGAGATAATATACGAGGGCATGGTTGTTTTCTTTTTTTATTTTAAATATTGACCTGGGGGTCAAGCCTGCTAATGTTTTCGTCAAAATCGTTGTTCAATGGTGTTCTAATGGTAATGCTTTTTGACACACTTCTAGTTTCGTAAACCCAAAATCAAGACACAATATGTTTCCGTTTTGGGTTTAAGAAACACAATGTGTTTCGGTTTTGGGTTTAATAAACAAGAACTGTGTCAATAAGCATTACCATTCAAACACCATCGAACTACGATTTTGACGAAAACATTAGCAGACTCGACCCCCTGGTTTATGAATAATAAAAATAAATGAATTGGCGACGCTAGTGGATAGCATAGGCGCCTTAACAAGATTAAAGTGAGATAGAAGATAAAATCTTACCTCTTCTTCTCCCACTCCAGTTGGCACTGTCTTTCCATCTCTTTCCTGGCAGCTTCACGTTTGTCCTAAATTGAAATTGGTTACATAAATCACCATTAAACTTATTGAACAATAGCATTTTTTGATGTCCCCACTGCTGGGTCACAGGCCTTCCTTATGTGTGGATAAGGAGGATGGGCTATAACCCACCACGCGGGCCCAATGCGGATTGGTGGGTGTTAACGACTGCAAGTGCACCCGGGACCAACGGCTTAACGTGCCTTCCGAAGCGCGGAGGAACTCAAGAAAATATATTTCTGGTCACCCATCCCATAACCGACCCTTGCAAAAGTTGCTTAACCTCAGCAATTACTGGGCCAGGCGCTAAACCACTGCGCCATCGAGTTTCTAAAACTTATTAAAATACAAACAATAAATTAGGAAATGCACAACGGGATAGTGCTTGGCCTTCACCTCACCTGATGTTAAGTGACGATAAGGCCGAAGGTGGAAGCGCACCACACCCGGAATCCTCACCACTGAGGAACTGGCTATCTTACCTCTAACAGCCGGAACACAAGCATTTTTAAATGGCGTCAGACTTAGGTAAGATGGTGGTAGCTAGTCAGGCGGACTTGGAATAAGCCCTACCATCAACCAAACTGAGCACAAATTGCACCACCTGGGAATCGAACCCGGGACCCCTGTATCTTACACGAATGGACGAACCACTAGACCACAGAGAGAAAATTGTTTCAATATTGTATCTACCTGTTCTTCTTTCTGCTTCCGTAGCATTTCTTCTTGCTCTTTCTTCTGGGCTTCCAAACGTATTCTCTCTTTCTTTTCCGCTTCCTCTCTTTCTTTGCGTTCCCTCTCTGCCTGTTATGGAGAAGTAATAAAAAAATAAAAAAAACCGTTTACAAGTAGTCTGAAAAGCTCACGACCTTTTTGTTTTTTTTTTCCCAAATATACATTTAAGCTAATTACAAAATTTTCTGTCGCCAAACTGCAATGACAGTTTGTAGGCGTAGCGCTTATTTCTATGGCCGCGTTCCCTTTTGCGCCAACAGCGATAATATCACTGATATCGCGCTCACACTTCGTTCCGATTTGATGTGAGCGCGCCAACGATAGCAGTATTTACGTCACGGATGACGTCACTATCGCCGCCATTTTGCGATTACAGTGATATCGTTCTCGAGCGTTAGCACTGTGAGCAGTCTGTCATATTTGACGTTTTGAGTTGACGTTCATGTCCTTACACACTTCTGATTCGTTATTTACTTTGTTTTGACGTTACAAAACGTCAAAACAAAGTAAATAACGAATCAGAAGTTCGGCGCGCGATGCGTGCGATAATAGCCGTTCCGAATTGAAATCGCGTCAACAGTGCTGTCAGCGCGATAATCAAAACGGAACAGCTTTTAGCGCTCACATCGCCAACAGTACTATTGGTTCAAAAGGGAACGCGGCCTTCATTAATAATTCTATGTACTTAAATCATAAAGTTAATATACCTAGCGGAATAGAGGAACAAAGGGCTGAGTAAGCGAGTTGTCACTAATCAGCAACAACGTGTGATAAAAAGAAATGCGTGATTTGACGTAACAGAACTGTTTTTCGCAACTGTTTGACAATTCATCTGCACTATATACGTGTGACAAGTGACAAGATGTAGGCACCGACACGTGTATTTAAACATGTTTACACACACTAATATAATTCAATTTCGGTTTCGTTTGACAGCTCATGTTTGTTCCTCTATTCCGTCAGGTATATTAACTTTATGACTTAAATGCTATATACATCGCTTGTTTATTTTTTGCGTATTATATTTCTTGTAATACTAAACTTAACCCGGCGAGCATGTGGTGGGGTGTGACATGCCCATGCTTTGCGCGAAGCCGTGTATTTTTCAAATTTGCCCCTCAATTGGTTTGTTGCTTCGAGTAGCTGGAGCCAATGTACTCCGCGGGGGGAGAGTGGCGTGGCCGCAGGGTCGCGTCAACCGGCGCAGGAGCTACACGCGTGTAAACGTTCGTGGGGTGCGTCATACCCCGCCACATGCTCCGTGTTAGTTTTAACATATATCTACCTATAAATGCCAATTTATTAAACCAAGACTTAAGAATTTATTCGTATTTTGAAATATGGTTTATATTTAGTGTATAAAATAAAAAACAGTGTATATTTATATACTTTTATTGTATTATTTATCAAAAATACAAAAGCTAAAATCAACTAATTCTTTAAAAAAAATATGTTATTGAAGGTCTGTTATTCTTTAAGTTTTTAAAGTTGATTATATTTTTTTTTTCAAGAATTAGTTGATTTTAGTTCCTTTTTCAGAAGTTCCTTTTTTGTTTTTTTTGTAAATAATACAATAAAAGTATATAAATATACACTGTTTTTTATTTTATACACTAAATATAAACCATATTTCAAAATACGAATAAATTCTTAAGTCTTGGTTTAATAAATTGGCATTTATAGGTAGTTATATGTTGGGGTTTGGCAAACCCCACCACATGCTCGGTGTAACTTTTTTCACCACATGCTCGCCGGGTTAAACATGTTACAAAATAACACCTAATGCCGAATATGGTAGACAGGGACCATCAAACTGAACAACTTTTACTATGGGACCAACTCTGAAATCGCAAAAAAAAAAAAAAAAAGTGATACCTTCTAAAAATACTAGACCATGGGCCCTAAAATCTCCACGATAAACATTATTCAAATCTTTTTCTATTAATAACTTATTAAATAAAAACCTCTGAGGGCGCCACTTTCGGTCATACAACCGTCTTAAACGTTACATTCTTTTTCTCTGGATCAAAGCACTTGGAAACAAGTACATTCCTGTACCATATTTAGAAAAAAAATTGGGCCAATAAGTTAAATTGTCTTAGCCATGTGGTGATTTTCAGAGTTTTAATAATTTTCAGCCGGAGGCTGTATGCATAGTATCTTATCTACCATATTCGGCTTTATAAGACTATTAACAAACACCCTGTATATTGTCTTTAAGAAAAATATTTACCTCTGCTTCCTAGAATAGATGCAATGGAAATAAAATGTATTATTAATAATTTATTAACGGTGGTTATAATAAAAGGTAACTATTATATCTGCCACATAAAGATACACCCGTATTCATTACTGTGAAGTCTCACAGTGCCGGCGGACAGCGTTCCAGCTACCAACCATATACGTAAAATAAAAGAACCGATCACAGAGCTATATTTCAACGCAGTGCGTTCGCATAGGCAAGGGACTTTTGAGTACTGTTTTTGAATACAGGTAACAGAAAAGTTATATGGTCTAGATAGGTATGGATTTATTAAGAGGATTGTCAACCACGTGGTCTCCATACAAACGGCGATAACGTTTCCCACCCTCTAAACCTTAACCTACAGCAAGGGTCTTCAACCTTTTTGAAGTCAAGGGCCTAATATACTCTGATATTGGTTCGGTGGGCCTCAACACAAGAAAAACATTATATTCTAACTAAATAGGTATAATTTGTAGACATGTGAATTTAATTTTGTCAATACAATGACGGGCCGCCAAGAACGTAACCGCGGGCCGCATGCGGCCCGCGGGCCGCGGGTTGAAGACCCTTGCAGCAATGAATTTTTGGTATGTTTTTGAAATGCCTAAAAACTAGGGCTGTACGTTTTGATTTTTAAAATATTCATTGTAGATTTGAAAATATTGGCACTTCTGTGTTTTGTATGAAATCACTAAAATGTAAATATTTCGAAATCTGTTATAGATATTAAAAAAATCAAAACGTACAGCCCTAGTATTTAGGCATTTCAAAAAAATACCAAAAATTAATTACTGTAGGTTAAGGTTTAGAGGGTGGGAAACGTTATCGCCGTTTGTATGGAGACCACGTGGTTGACAATCCTTTTAAGGAAGACATGAAAAGTTACATTTTCGCTATTTGATATACTTATTGTAAAATGAAACAGTATATTACTGTACTGACTGATATTACCTTCTCATTTATATGCAGCGAACTAAAATCTATGGAATAAGCATTTTGCTCAAAAAGTTGGCACCACACGAAAAGTACAACTATGTGGATAGAGCTAAAAATGCTGGCTTTAATTTATGCAGCACAAAGCGTCTGAACACTGGTTGCTTATTAGCGACCTTCGATCAAGAATAACCAAGATAACGCTTCACGAACTAAAACAGTACGCAAAAATGGCACCTCAAATAGCGTCCTACTTACAAACTTGGCGCTTATTTTGTACATAATCGCCTCTTATTTTGTACAAACACATTTTATATCACTTATTTTGTACAAAAACACATCTTTTATCACTTACTTTGTGCAAAATAAGCGACCCGCCCTGTAAGTGGGACGCTATTTGAGGTGACATTTTTGAGACTCTGACCGGACATCTTGGGTATTCTTGATCGAAGTTAGCGACCATAATTTGTATACTTATAGATATTTTCTATACTTAAACGAAAAAATAAGATACGTTCTTTCTGCATCTTTTTACTGCCTTCTTTGCATCTTTTACACCATTTAACTATAGAGGACGTCACTTCTAATAAACTCTCTCTTTCTATCTTTTCTCTACAATACAAACTGCAATTTATTGAAGAGAACACTAACGTCAGTCACCGGGTGCGTGGCTGGCCCGACTAAAGCTGAGCGGGTTGTACTTATCTATCTATCTATCTACTTTTTCGGGCCCGTTGTGACTTTTTTTAAGCAATATTTGTTTGCAATTACACTTCCATAGATTTTAGTTCGCTGTTTATATGTTGATCGACCTCCTTTGCTCTACCTCTGCCTGTCCGCGCGCTAAGTTCTCGCATCGACTACCTACACTACATCGTTCTATATTATTTTTTCTCCTCCGCTCGAGCTCCGCCTGCCCGCGCGCCATGTTCTCGCGGCGCCACTCTTCATGCATTAGCACGTTGTATATTACCTTCTCTTTCATATGTTGGTCGGCCAGCTGCGATCTCCTCCGCTCGAGCTCCGCCTGCCCGCGCGCCATGTTCTCGCGGCGCCACTCTTCATGCATTAGCACGTTGTATATTACCTTCTCTTTCATATGTTGGTCGGCCAGCTGCGACCTCCTCCGCTCGAGCTCCGCCTGCCCGCGCGCCATGTTCTCGCGGCGCCACTCTTCATGCATTAGCACGTTGTATATTACCTTCTCTTTCATATGTTGGTCGGCCAGCTGCGATCTCCTCCGCTCGAGCTCCGCCTGCCCGCGCGCCATGTTCTCGCGGCGCCACTCTTCATGCATTAGCACGTAGTATATTACCTTCTCTTTCATATGTTGGTCGGCCAGCTGCGACCTACTCCGCTCGAGCTCCGCCTGTCCGCGCGCCATGTTCTCGCGGCGCCACTCTTCATTCATTAGCACGTTGTATATTACCTTCTCTTTCATATGTTGGTCGGCCAGCTGCGATCTCCTCCGCTCGAGCTCCGCCTGCCCGCGCGCCATGTTCTCGCGGCGCCACTCTTCATGCATTAGCACGTAGTATATTACCTTCTCTTTCATATGTTGGTCGGCCAGCTGCGATCTCCTCCGCTCGAGCTCCGCCTGTCCGCGCGCCATGTTCTCGCGGCGCCACTCTTCATGCATTAGCACGTTGTATATTACCTTCTCTTTCATATGTTGGTCGGCCAGCTGCGACCTCCTCCGCTCGAGCTCCGCCTGTCCGCGCGCCATGTTCTCGCGGCGCCACTCTTCATGCATTAGCACGTTGTATATTACCTTCTCTTTCATATGTTGGTCGGCCAGCTGCGACCTCCTCCGCTCGAGCTCCGCCTGTCCGCGCGCCATGTTCTCGCGGCGCCACTCTTCATGCTTTAGCACGTTGTATATTACCTTCTCTTTCATATGTTGGTCGGCCAGCTGCGACCTCCTCCGCTCGAGCTCCGCCTGTCCGCGCGCCATGTTCTCGCGGCGCCACTCTTCATGCATTAGCACGTTGTATATTACCTTCTCTTTCATATGTTGGTCGGCCAGCTGCGACCTCCTCCGCTCGAGCTCCGCCTGTCCGCGCGCCATGTTCTCGCGGCGCCACTCTTCATGCATTAGCACGTTGTATATTACCTTCTCTTTCATATGTTGGTCGGCCAGCTGCGACCTCCTCCGCTCGAGCTCCGCCTGTCCGCGCGCCATGTTCTCGCGGCGCCACTCTTCATGCATTAGCACGTTGTATATTACCTTCTCTTTCATATGTTGGTTGGCCAGCTGCGACCTCCTCCGCTCGAGCTCCGCCTGTCCGCGCGCCATGTTCTCGCGGCGCCACTCTTCATGCATTAGCACGTTGTATATTACCTTCTCTTTCATATGTTGGTCGGCCAGCTGCGACCTCCTCCGCTCGAGCTCCGCCTGTCCGCGCGCCATGTTCTCGCGGCGCCACTCTTCATGCATTAGCACGTTGTATATTACCTTCTCTTTCATATGTTGGTCGGCCAGCTGCGACCTCCTCCGCTCGAGCTCCGCCTGTCCGCGCGCCATGTTCTCGCGGCGCCACTCTTCATGCATTAGCACGTTGTATATTACCTTCTCTTTCATATGTTGGTCGGCCAGCTGCGACCTCCTCCGCTCGAGCTCCGCCTGTCCGCGCGCCATGTTCTCGCGGCGCCACTCTTCATGCATTAGCACGTTGTATATTACCTTCTCTTTCATATGTTGGTCGGCCAGCTGCGACCTCCTCCGCTCGAGCTCCGCCTGTCCGCGCGCCATGTTCTCGCGGCGCCACTCTTCATGCATTAGCACGTTGTATATTACCTTCTCTTTCATATGTTGGTCGGCCAGCTGCGACCTCCTCCGCTCGAGCTCCGCCTGTCCGCGCGCCATGTTCTCGCGGCGCCACTCTTCATGCATTAGCACGTTGTATATTACCTTCTCTTTCATATGTTGGTCGGCCAGCTGCGACCTCCTCCGCTCGAGCTCCGCCTGTCCGCGCGCCATGTTCTCGCGGCGCCACTCTTCATGCATTAGCACGTTGTATATTACCTTCTCTTTCATATGTTGGTCGGCCAGCTGCGACCTCCTCCGCTCGAGCTCCGCCTGTCCGCGCGCCATGTTCTCGCGGCGCCACTCTTCATGCATTAGCACGTTGTATATTACCTTCTCTTTCATATGTTGGTCGGCCAGCTGCGACCTCCTCCGCTCGAGCTCCGCCTGTCCGCGCGCCATGTTCTCGCGGCGCCACTCTTCATGCATTAGCACGTTGTATATTACCTTCTCTTTCAAATGTTGGTCAGCCAGCTGCGATCTCCTCCGCTCGAGCTCCGCCTGCCCGCGCGCCATGTTCTCGCGGCGCCACTCTTCATTCATTAGCACGTTGTATATTACCTTCTCTTTCATATGTTGGTCGGCCAGCTGCGATCTCCTCCGCTCGAGCTCCGCCTGCCCGCGCGCCATGTTCTCGCGGCGCCACTCTTCATTCATTAGCACGTTGTATATTACCTTCTCTTTCAAATGTTGGTCAGCCAGCTGCGATCTCCTCCGCTCGAGCTCCGCCTGCCCGCGCGCCATGTTCTCGCGGCGCCACTCTTCATTCATTAGCACGTTGTATATTACCTTCTCTTTCATATGTTGGTCGGCCAGCTGCGATCTCCTCCGCTCGAGCTCCGCCTGCCCGCGCGCCATGTTCTCGCGGCGCCACTCTTCATTCATTAGCACGTTGTATATTACCTTCTCTTTCATATGTTGGTCGGCCAGCTGCGACCTCCTCCGCTCGAGCTCCGCCTGCCCGCGCGCCATGTTCTCGCGGCGCCACTCTTCATGCATTAGCACGTTGTATATTACCTTCTCTTTCATATGTTGGTCGGCCAGCTGCGACCTACTCCGCTCGAGCTCCGCCTACCCGTGCGCCATGTTCTCGCGGCGCTACTCTTCATGCATTAGCACGTTGTATATTACCTTCTCTTTCATATGTTGGTCGGCCAGCTGCGACCTCCTCCGCTCGAGCTCCGCCTGCCCGCGCGCCATGTTCTCGCGGCGCCGTTCTTCGTACGACCTGGTGCTGCCCGTCGAAGTTACCGACTCGCGTCTATTAAAAAAAAGGGTTTTGTTCCTTATTTTTTCTTTTTATATTTCCTTATATCTTTATCCAGACACATATTGAACCAGAAACACGATTCAGTGATTTGGCTCGATACATTTTAATTTCGAAAATAGGTACCTCTTAAAAATCCTAAGTTCAAAACTATTTAGAAACAACATGAGGGGCCCTATTTCTGAATCGCTCGTCTGGCGTCGTGCGCTCTTTTCTACTGATTTTCGTTCGACATTAGACTCAAATGTATGTAGATCGAGTCGAATGTCGAACGAAAATCAGTAGAAAAGAGCGCTCGACACCAGAAGAGCGATTCAAAAATAGGGCCCCAGGTATTCAAGTCGAAATTGCTTTAAATAATGTGTATCATCAGTATTCACAATCGTGTAGAAGCATTTCTCTTTAATCCCTATAGTTATTTACTACGAATTGATGTAGTGATTTTTGCGCCAAATCTGCCGAATCGGTCTCGCTCCCGCGCGCGTCTTTTTCTCATTGCTATCTCGCTTTACAATTTGTTTTAACATAGCCCCTTAAGGCTCCGTTACGCGAAGTTACTTGTCTCTGTCTTTTTCTTTATGTGTAAAGAGTATGGAAAATAACCTCACTTTTGCACTTTTTCGATGTTTTTCGTTGTTTTTTCATCATAATCTTTAGCATAATTATCTTTCTTAAAAAATAGTTATTGGAGCAACTGCTCAGTACGTTAAAGTGTATTTTGATGTAGAATTCAATACGTTTCCGCTATTATTTACGCCAAAAATATGACCCGCGACAAGCGCTTTTGATGATATTCTGTTTTTTTTTTACAATCATCTGTGAGGATTATACGCAATTGAATACTTGTAGCTACTAGATAATCTCTTTAGCTTGTCGTATGTTTTTTTTGTGGCTACAAATTTACGTTTTCCCCCTTGTGTGGCCCCTTAAGGGGCCATAATAGGAAAACATGGTTTGCGCGGGCCATCTTTTTATATAGAAAACGTAAAGATGTAGCCGATGTAGTAAAAAAACATACGACAAGCTTAAAAGATTATCTAGTACCTACAAGTATTAAATTGCGTATAAACCTCATAGTTGATTGTAAAAAAAACAGAATATTAAAATTGCTTGTCGCGGGTCATATTTTTGGCGTATATAATAGCGGAAACATATTGAATTCTATATAAAAATACACTTAAAAGTACTGTGAAGTAGCTCCAACGACTTTTATTCAAGAAAGATAATTGTGCTATAGATACTGATGAAAAAACAACGAAAAACATCGAAAAAACTCTTTACACGTAAAGAAAAAGACTGAGACAAATGTTTCCGCATAACCGAGCCTTAAGAAGAGGTTTGTGGCGGCAATAAACATCATCTGCATCTTCATCATCCATCCATCAGCCATTTTTCATGTCCCCACTGCTGGGGCACAGGCCTTCCTTATGGGGGGTAAGGAAATTGGGCCATAACCCACCACGCGGGCCCAACGCGGATTGGTGGGCGTTAACGACTACAAATGCAGCCGGGACCAACTGCTTAACGTGCCTTCCGAAGCACGGAGGAGCTCGAGATAATACATTTTTGGTCACCCATCCCATAACCGACCCTTGCGAACATTGCTTAACTTCCGCAATCGCTGGGCCAGGCGCTAAACCACTGCGCCACCGAGCTCCACAACATCTTCAGCATCTTCATCATAAAGATATAAATGCCATATTACTATTAAAAAATCAATTTATAAATATTTTCAATCATCTTACCTGCTGCTTACACTTCAGATAGGCATAAAAAAAACAATTATTTATATTGACATAATTTTAAATATAAGACCAACATCACAAACATTGCACCGATTCCAAAGTACAGCTCGCGCAAAATAACTTAAGAGCCCGTAGCGATTTTGCCGCTGACTGCAGCTCTCTCGCTCGCACATTTCGTGTTTTCTCAAGATTTCTTAAATATGAGTGCGCAATTGAAAAATGTGTCTCGGCCACTTTTCGCAATATAAGATTACGGACATTTCAACAGATATTTCAGTTTCGAGTTGCTGAAGTACAAAAAGTTATCGTATTTGCCATTTCAAATAACTGTTAGAAACGACAACTTTTTGTACTTTAGCAACAAAAAAAATTAAATAATAATAAATAAATAAATAAATAAATATTTGACAACATCACATACATTGCTCCGATTCCAAAGTAAGTAGCTAAAGCACTTGTGTTATGGATATTTAATATTTTATATATTTAAAAATGTCTGTAATCTTATATTGCGATGCGAAAAGTGGCCGAGACACATTTTTCAATTACGCACTCAGATTTAAGAAATCTTGAGAAAACATGAAATGTGCGAGCGAGAGAGCGGCAGTTAGCGGCAAAATCGCTACGCGCACTTAACCCATATTTTAGTACTACGTGACTTGCACAGTAGCAATTTTAGGAATAATGTTGAGTGCGCAAGACTCGTTGTCTATGTTTTTGTCACAGTATTTTATAAAGCACCTACTTCTGTGGTTTTATCTTAATTGACCCAGCCGGGGATCGAACCCGGGACCTTAGAGATAGCCACACTTTGTAAGCACAATCAGGGGGGTATCACTCCGCGCTTAAACTTTTATATTAGCCTACTGCTCGTGGCCCACTCCAAGAGGGCCACTGTCGAGGGATATCACCGCGCCGACCGAAACGCGCGGCGTGTGCAAGCGACGAGAGCGCAGCGCGTGAACGTCACCAACGAAACGAGTCAGTCAAGCGCCGAATGCGAAACTGCATGCACTTCGTTTTTGATACTTAATTACTAACGTACCTACCTACCTACCAAAGTTTATTGTATTTTTTGTATACATATTTACATACTTAGTTGTATCGAAGTTCGAAATATGGCACCAGTAAAGAAAAAAAGCTAAAAAATACTAATTTTTTTCACCCATCCCATAACCGACCCTTGCAAAAGTTGCTTAACCTCCGCAATCGTTGGGCCAGGCGCTATACCACTGCGCCATCGAGCTTCTCTAACTACTTAGAAATACTTATTATTTATGCTCTTTAAATATGCTCAGCTCACCTATTAGGTAGATTTATTTTATTTTATAAGTAGGTACCTATTAGTAATTTCATTGTTTATTCATGGGCATAACGAATGTTTTCTATGATATCAGTAACTAGCGAGTAGCAACCCCGAAATGTGTCGGTTGAGACAGAGCTATGCGACAGAAAGAGACGCCTCTCTTTCTTCTTCGTAGGTGCATATAATTTTATCCACGCAGCGTTGTGCAGTTTGAAATTGTACTTTATTGCCGTGCAACGAGAGTAGCTTATTATTTGATGGTCCTCGCGGGGACCGACTTCTGTACGTTAGTACTATTATATATTCTGTGGCACAATGTTCATTCATTCGTTCATTAATTCATTCGCTCTTACCGGAATGTAGGCGGTATCAATTCAGGCGGTAGTTTGGCGGGTACCGGCTCGCCTTGCGTCGCCTTCTCGCATAAGTACATAGCAAGCACGAACTCTTCGCACCCTGTAGACAACAATAAAAATAAATAAATATATATTGGACATTAAAAAAAACCGGTCAAGAGCGAGTCGGACTCGCGCACCGAGGGTTTCCGTACCATCATAATAAATACACTGCAGAGCTGTAGAATAATAAAATTATTATTGCAGTATTAGGCCAGCACCATCTCTTGGCCGATAGTGGAACTATTTTTTTTCTTAGGCCAGCGCCATCTCTTGGCCGATAGTGGAACTATTTTTTTCTTAGGCCAGCGCCATCTCTTGGCCGATAGTGGAACTATTTTTTTTCTTAGGCCAGCGCCATCTCTTGACCGATTGCCTATGCCCTAGTCGCCCCACTTAAAATTTTTAAGACCCCTTTTCAGTCGGTTGTAAAAAAAATTGTTTTTATTTCTTTCTTATTTGCAAAATAATTGGGCAAACGTCATCTTAAACTATTCCACATTTCAAGTTGATACCATTAGTAGTTCTCGAGATATCCAGCTGTCACAGACAGACAGACTGAGTCACACCATAAGGGTTCCTTTTTACCATTTTGGTACGGAACCCTAAAAGCAACAGTTTGGTACTTTCCTCCGAAGTACAGCGGCAGAAAACGTAAAAAACTTATTTCCACACGTCACACTAGGGTGCAAAATCAAACATTTGTATTTTGGTCAAAATGTCTAACCCTTTCCCCAGTTTACAAAACTACACAGTTTTCCCCAAAGCCGCAATGACCAAAAAACTCATTACTCAGACAATAGTAGCCCTGATGTGATCTAAATTTTGGGTGTGTCTTAAGTCTTAATGTGTGTCTTAAGTCTTAAAGTGTGTCTTATGGTACACTTACCCAATTTTTCGTCTTGATCAATATCAGCTAAAGCCCATATTTGAGCTAACGACTGCTGCGGCAGTCTAGACTGCAACATGATGGAGCGGGCCGTTACACCGCCCACCCATTCCGTTTATAAACACACATTGAACAACTGATATTCTACTCTGCCGGGTGCCACACGACTAATATAAAATGATGTCCTATCCTAAACTTACCCCGTGTCCCATTTTGGTCCAGATGTGAGCTAAATCTTGGGAGTGTCTTAAGTCTTAAAGTGTGTCTTAAGTCTTAAAGTGTGTCTTATGGTACACTTACCTAATTTCCCGTCTTGGTCAATGTCAGCTAAGGCCCATATCTGAGCTAGCGCCTGCTGCGGCAGTCTAGACTGCAGCATGATGGAGCGCGCCGCCGCGCCGCCCACCCATCCCGTTTTAGAGCGGTCGGTCGCGTTGAATAGTTGGGTGTACCTTTGGAATTCAATATTGTTCATTTTAAAGATGTTACAAGCTTTAAGGGTCCATGATAGGAAAACATGGTTTGCGGGGGTCATATTTTGTAGCCACAAAAAAAACATACGACAAGCTAAAGAGATTCTCTAGCTAGTCGCTACAAGTATTAAATTGCTTAAAAACCTCACAGATTATTGTAAAAAAATCTGAATATCACCAAAAGCGCTTGCGTAGGGACATATTTTTGGCGTAAATAATAGCGAAAACGTATTGAATTCTACATCAAAATACATTTTAGCGTACTGTGAAGTAGCTCCAATAACTTGTTTCAAGAAAGATAATTTTGCTGAAGATAATGATGAAAAACAACGAAAAACATCGAAAATGTGCAGAAGTGAGGTTATTTTCCATACTCTTTACACGTAAAGAAAGAGACGGACACAAATGGAAAAAGCCTTTTTGGAGCATGGAGGTGAAGACTGTAAGATATTCGTTTTCTTTTGGGTGTTGTTGGAACATCTCATTTGGCAAAAAAAGGAAACGAAGCGAAGCGAGGGCGGGTCGCTAGTTAATAAATAAAAATAAACAAATGCGTAACAAACTCACTTCAACTTCTGCGTGTGCGGTATCCCCCACTCCATGGGTGGGGGGCTCACCATCCCCATGGGCATCTCCGTGGGGCTCGTCACCACCGACCCTGGCGAACGACAGAATCCCACATCATCACCAGCCCTCTGGGCGTCAAGTCTGCGAATGTTAACGTTAAAACCGTGTTTGACACAGTTCTTGTTTCTTAAACCCAAGACCGAAACACTATCCGTGTTGTTACAAAAGATTTTTAAACACTGTTTAACTAAACACCTGTTCAAATGTGATGATGTCTCTGTCAAACAATATTGTCAAAAAAGTGACAGCATCACATTTAAACAGGTGTTTAGTTAAACGTTGTTTAAAAATCTTTTGTAATAACACGGAATAGAATAGAATAGAATAGAATAATTTTATTTTGCTAGAAACATGGTTGTGGTCATGGTTTGTTTTTCTTAAACCCAAAGCGGAAACACATTCCGTGTTGTTACAAAAGATTTTTAAACACTGTTTAACTAAACACCTGTTCAAATGTGATGATGTCTCTGTCAAACAATATTGTCAAAAAAGTGACAGCATCACATTTAAACAGGTGTTTAGATAAACGTTGTTTAAAAATCTTTTGTAATAACACGGATTGTTTTTCTTAAACCCAAAGCGGAAACACATTCCGTGTTATTACAAAAGATTTTTAAACACTGTTTAATTAAACACCTGTTTAAATGTGATGATGTCTCTGTCAAACAATATTGTCAAAAAAATGACAGCATCACATTTAAACATGTGTTTAAAAATCTTTTGTAATAACACGGTTCGTGTCTCGATTGAAGAAGACAAGAAGTGTGTCAAAAAGTATTACCATTCAAACACCATTGAACCACGATTGTAACGTTAACATTCGCAGACTTGACACCCTCATTTTGTAACCTTGTTGCAATCAACTCTGACAGAAATAGCAGTTATCATTGCTGCTTTAGGCCGGCCACACACAGACGTAATCACGTAACGGAATCTTGAAACGGAATCCCAATTCGGAATTCCGAACGCAGCAATTGCATACAAAATCTATGGGCCTGCCACACACAAGCGTTAACATTCCGTACGTAATTTTATTCCGCATGAGAGCCCGTGCATTCGGAATCACGCGCGGAAAAAAGCCATTCCGAACGCAAGACTACCATATATTTAGTATGGGTCGCCACACACAACCGTTTTTATTCCGTACGGAATGCGCACACATGCACGGTCTATGTGTGAGTGACGTATACAAACTAGAGATGCCACGAATAGTGAATTGGCCGAATACCGAATACCGAATATTCGGCAACGCTGTCGGCCGAAGCGCCGAATATTCGGCCGCCGAATATTCGGCGCGAAGTACATGCTTGGTGCGGGCGCGTTAGCTGGAATAAGACAAGTCATAACCTGTTTTTCTCGTTGCGTTCGTGCGGCAGGCGACGACGGCGCGCGCGCGGGGCGGGGTGCAAGCAAACATTGTTTGTATTTGTTTCAATTGCGAGTAAATCGCGTCACGGAGCGCTTTGTTAGTATATAAATAATACGTAAAGTGAAACTTAATTACTATTTTACTAAGAAGTTTGTTCCTTAGTTCATTTTCAATTGTTTTTCGTCAAAAGGCTTATAAAACGACACCGGTTAATAAAAAATCGCCCATATGGGAATATTATGAGATTTGTAGTGAACCAAGTAGTACCGATGACGATTCTTCTCCAGCGCGTAAGAAAAGAAACTTGAATGAAAATGATAGGACTGTTGAAATACACGACAGTTTCTGCAACTGCTTTGAAGAAGTCGCTATAGATAATATGGGAAATGCTAATGATGAGGAGGACGTGGAGAAGAATGTTGTGGCAAACGAGTTGGATTTTTATTTGAAAACAGTTCGCCTAGATCGGAAGGCCGATCCTTACAAGTGGTGGTCAGCAAACGAAAAACAATACCCGAACCTTTCGAAATTTGCAAAAGTTTATCTTTCTTCGCCTGGAAGTAGCGTTTATAGTGAGAGGTTATTTTCTGAGGCTGGTAACGTTTACGATGAAAAGCGCAATCGTTTGCTACCAAAAAATGCTGAAAAGCTCGTTTTTATCCATCACAACTTACCACTGATTAATTTTAACTACTAAAATGTTGTAATTTGGAAATAAATACATAATTTTGAGTAAAATAACGTGTCTTTTTTACATGATTTGCTATTCGGTATTCGGCCGAATAGTACGTACTATTCGGCCGAATACCGAATAGCAAAAAAGTGGCCGAATAGGCCGAATACCGAATAGTTGCCGAATATTCGTGGCATCTCTAATACAAACACCTACAACTTTTTTATTACAGTTCTGGATACCAGACTTTTGGCAAACCCTTTATTATTTTGCTTAGTTATTATGTAGTTCTAGTTTCCAAAAAAGCAATAGAATTGACCTGTGCGTAATATAAATAATAAATAGTCTATAATTATGTAGTTTTTGTTTATTTTTAGAAAAATAATTCATCTTCGCTCAATGTTTCCTCATCAAGGTTTAGCGTCTGACTGAGCCGTGATTCCAAACGAAAAAAAACGTCTGTGGTACGTACGGAATCACGTATGTACGTGATTCCGAATCGGGATTCCGTCTGTATGTGGCCAGCCTTAGTAAGAACCAATGTGGCAACTATCTCACCTAAAGGAACAATGTAACAAAATCAAAGTCTAAGCAGGGCTCTGTCACTCCGCGCGCGAGTCTGAACCGCTCTGCGTCCTCTGAGAGGACAAATTTCATACATCAGAAAAGAGTAGACCTACGCGATAGAAAGAGAGGCAACTACTAAGTGCATGTTTTGGAGCGAAGGGAGCGCCGTGCGACGTGAATTGCACCTTATTGTGTCGGAGCAAGAGTAGCAATTTATTTAAACGATTTTGCTGAGTGCAACTTCTGTACGCTAGTACTATTATCTATTCTGTGGTCTAAGACAAAATGGCTTTATTCAAATAAACTTAATAATTAAGCACTTTTGAATCGTCTATATTTTCCTACCACGTTCCAGACTTTTTAAACAAAAATTGAGGCAAGATCCTACTAAAAGGCGTGTATAGTATAAATAGCATTTGTTCGTTTTATTCCGACAATAAACCACACCCACCAATCCGCATTGGGCCCTCGTGGTGGCCCGTCCTACCAGGCCCGCCGCTAGCTGTCTGAGCGCCCGCGTGCAATACCGATTATCCCGCCCCCAACTACGCCACGACTACCCACTTGCTCAGGGGCGCGCACATTGCCGACCCATAGCTAGAAAAATTGTTTAAAAAAACAAAAAACCGACTTCAAAAAACCTACCTCTAAAAAGCAAGAAATAATATTCGTAATAATAAAAATACGTCTATTGAAGTCGGGTGGGGCTGGAGTACAAATTCCTTTTTTTATTCTAAAAGCCCCACCCGACTTCAATAGACGTATTTTTATTATTACGAATATTATTTCTTGCTTTTTAGAGGTAGGTTTTTTGAAGTCGGTTTTTGTTTTTTTAAACAATTTTTCTAGCTATGGGTACCTTGTAGGTAAGGTATATTATATATGTAGAAAAATCGGCTCAGCCAAACGTAAGATAATCGCGGAGAAACATACTTGAATACGGGTCAAACTGAGAACCTCCTTTTTTAAGTCGGTTAAAAAACTACACTTAAGATATCCCTCTTGCAACAAAAAAATTATTATCTTATTCAGTTCATAAACAAAGAAGTAATACGACCAATCATCGAGGTAATTCACACAAAATCATACTATTTTCGTGCTTTTTTTCAAAATTACTTGAAAAGTACTGAACCGATTTCCAAATTTTAAAAAATGGCCCAACTTGGGAGTGTACCTAATGTTTTGAATCATTTCAATCGGTCCAGCCGTCTTCGAGTAATCGGAGGACATACACAAAAAAAAAACAAATATACAGACGAACATAGAACCTCCTCCTTTTTTGGAAGTCGGTTAAAAATAACGGCCTTACCACAAAATATTTTAAAACACTGTTTAAGTGTGATGCTGTCTCTTTCAAATAATATTGTCAAAAAAGTGACAGCATCACATTTAAACAGTGTTTTAGCTAAATACTTGTTAAACAGTGTTTTGTGGTAAGGCCGAATGTCTATAGTCTTGGGACGCAAAATTCAAATCTTGCCAAGGACGCTTATTTTCCTAAAGATATGTACGAGGGTGGATTGATAAGTCCATGACTTTTTAAGGAAGAAACATTTTTTTTTTCGGAATATTTTGTTTTATTTCTGTACATAATCTTATTGTAGCTCTGCGTATTCAGTCCAATGAAGTTCCTACCACTTCAACCCATTATTTTTTTCTTTCATCGCCTGAAAACTGGTATCTGAAATGAGGGCCCATTTCAGACACCATCTTCTGGCTTGATAAAAAACTTTGCCCGCTAAGACATTTATTCATGTTTGGTGGGAGAAAAAAATCTCAGTGGGTTGAATCTAGAGAATAGGAAGGATTCGCATCTTCATTCGATGAGTTTTGATGTCATGAGTGAGGCCGAGAGGGTCGAAAGGGTCATTAAGAAAAGTTAGAAGTCGCTAGAGCTTTTTGTTTCCAAAAGTAATAATCTTTTGCCGGTTTGAAAAAAAAAATGTGAAGATGCCTTAAGGAGTTTCTTTTTAAGACACAAAAACAAAATTATGAAAAAAAAGTATTTCTTCTTTTCAATGTGCAAAATTAAAATCTTGCAAGGGTCGCTCATGGTCCTAGAAATAAACTTTGGGGCACAAAATTCAAACCTTGCCAGGAGCTCTCAAACCTAGCCCCGACGCTGAATGGATCTCTCGATTTGCCGCCCCCCTGGACGTGCCGCCCGCGTGCGCGAGCTGCATCCACCCATAATGAGGGCCTGTGCCCCAGCAGTGGGTAGGGTTACCGTCCGTCTGGATGTCCAGACGGACTCGTACTACGTATCCAGATACGTACGGACTTTGTCCGGCATTGTAATTTGTCCGGCTTTTTAAAATTGGGCGGTGTGATACTAGTTAAAAACATACATATAGCAGTAGTGTTCGAAAGAGAAGTCCCAAAATGTACGGAGTCAGGATCTGTCAGTAAAAGTGTCCGGACTTTTATTGAATGTCCGGCTTTTTGTCAGGACTTTCCAAATTTTAAAATGGTTACCCTAGCAGTGGGGGGGGACATTAAAAATGACGGATTTTGCTAAAGTACACTTTTGTTTTATTTTTAATAAATACTCACCCGGTTTTGATAAAACTTCGCTCTTCACAGCAGTAATAGGTGTAGAAGTAACAGGCTGACTGGGAACCGAACCTGCGACCGTATTCACTGGCTTCGGCGGGCTGCTTATCAACGAACCAACCGTTGTCCCACCCATTATAGGCTGAGCTCCGACCAGAGGCTGAGTTCCAACTAACGGTTGAGCACTTCCGATCAGTGGTTGAGCGCTGCCGATCAATGTCTGAGTGCCGGTCAATGGTTGGGAAGCTATCAACGGCTGGGGTTGGGAAGTAGGAACTAACGGCGAAGGACCTACCAGCGGTTGGGACATCATAGAACCTGGGATTAGTGGCTGAGACATCATAGGTTGAGTACCTCCGATTAAAGGTTGATTTGCAATCAAAGGTGGCTGGGAACTAACCAATGGTTGGGAAGCTAGACCCTGGTCAATCAAAGGTTGTTGAGACATAGGTTTGACACCGGAAATCAAATCTGGGACTGATGGGGGTACCATAGGTTTTGTGGGGGGTACCAGAGGTGAGATGGTTGGTTGAGTGGGGGACTCGAAATCCCCTAAGAGAGATGTAGTAGGGGGTTGGGATGGCAAACCGCTGATTAAAGGTTGTTGGGGGATGGAGGGGATAGTGGGCATTGGTGGGATTGGCGGTTTGGCGGGTGGGGTGAATTGTTTTTGGGGGGCTGTAAAAAATTGGAATAATATTACTTATTTTTTATATGTAAAGAATGTTTTAAGAGCCCGTACACATTTTGCCGCTGACCGCCGCTCTCTCGCTCGCACATTTCATGTTTTCTCAAGATTTCTTAAATCTGAGTGCGTAAATGAAATATGTGTCGCCACTTTTCGCATTATAAGATTACGGATATTTAACATATATTTCAGTTTCGAGTTGCTGAAGTACATAAAGTTATCGTTTTTGCCAGTTCAAATAACTGTTAGAAACGACAACTTTTTGTACCTCATCATATCAGCCGCACGACACCCACAGCTGGGTATAGGCCTCCCCTAAGGATCTCCACGACGATCGGTCCTGCTTGGCCCGCATCCAGCGGCTTCCCGCAACCTTCACCAGATCGTCGGTCCACCTTGTCGGGGGCCTACCCACGGAGCGCCGTCCGGTGCGCGGTCGCCATTCCAGAACCTTTCTGCCCCAACGGCCATCGGTTCTTCTCGCTATGTGTCCCGCCCACTGCCACTTCAGCTGAGCAATCCTTCGAGCGATGTCGGTTACTTTAGTTCTCTTGCGGATCTCTTCGTTTCTGATTCGATCACGCAGGGAAACGCCGAGCATGGCTCTCTCCATTGCACGCTGGGTGACCTTGAGCCTCCTTATGAGACCCATAGATAGCGACCATGTTTCACTGCCGTAAGTCATCACTGGCAACACACACTGTTTTGTACCTACTATAGACAAAAAAAAAACAAGCAACTGACATATAATTTAAAATGTCCGTAATCTTAAATTGCGAAAAGTGGTCGAGACACATTTTTCAATTACGAACTCAAATTTAAAAAATCTTGAGAAAACATGAAATGTGCGAGCGAGAGAGCGGCAGTCAGCGGCAAAATGTGTACGGGCTCTTAACTACTTTTATCGGGTTTGGGTGGTAAACTGGTTTCATCGAAAATATTGATTTTGATGAAACCGCTTTGATATTAGCATACTGCTCGCGGAGTCTCGGCTCACTCAGTCGAGCCAGCGCACGAGGAGTGTCGTGTGTCGGTTGAGACAGAGCTACGCGACAGAAAGAGAAGGTGCATACAATAACAGGCACGCAGGGTTGCGTTCAGAACGTTCGAGCGTCGGTTGTTTGGTTGTTTTTTAACTCGCTCTAAGGTTTGGAACGACCAAGAACTTTAAATGTCAATGTCAATACAAATTCTTCATTTTCCATTTGGAATACGAATAATTTAAACTTTTCTTTATACTAAATCAAATAAAATCCGTTTTTTGAGGATCTACCATGATTATTTTAAAAATTAGACATAAAAACATCAAAAATACAAAATAATGTCAAATGACATTGTCATTTTTTCTATAGACAAACGTCAGAGCGTTTTACAACCATCATTTTTGATGGTTGTTAGGTTGCAACGCTCTGACGTTTGGAACGACACGGTTGTGTCAACCGAACGTCACGCTCAAATGTTTGGAACGCCGTTAGAGCGTTCGGTTGTGGTTAGGTTGCACTCGGAGTGTAGGTTTGGAACGCGCCTCAGCGCTGTGCAATTTGAAATTATACTTTATTGCCGTGCAGCGAGAGTAGCTTATTATTTGATTGTCCTCGCGCGGATAGGCTTCTGTACGTTTAGTACTATTATTATATACTGTGACGTTGTGTACATTACGCACATAGTTTGTGTGCGTGTGTATCAATCAATAAACTACTTATAAGTTTTAAAATAATTAATCAATTTATCCAAATTATTGAATTTTTATATTTTAGCATTCACAGTGCTATTAATATAAATGAGAAAATATTAGAAAAAATCGACTCACCCGTAGCAGCTCAGACGGGACTCGAACCCGCACCCATAGAATGCACTAACCAATTATGCTACCGAGTCGCTAGCGAGTTGATTTTTTCTTATATTTTTTCAGTTATATTAAGTAATTTATCCAAATTAAATAAGAAATTTTTATAATGATTCTTAAGACCTGTAAAATTGATCTTACCTGCTGGACTCAGCGAGGCCAGTAAAGAAGGTGGCAGAACTTTGGGTATTTCGATTCCGTGCAATTTTAAATTGATTATCTGGAAAAAAGAACAAATTTATTACATGCAAAATTAAATTATTTTTCTTTGATTAACTGTTAAAGTACGATTTTTTTCCCATACAGAGGCTCTGTTATCTTCAATGATGTTAAAGATGCTTCGGTTACTTGTTATTATTTCGAATTATGATCATAACGGCCCACTGATAACAATAAAAATATTTCTGGTTTTTTCCTGAACGTTAAAAAAGTACAACTTATCTTAAAAGTGACTTGTTTTTTCGTTAGCAGAAATAACCACTTATTTTTTTGTAACTTAGCCTATTTAAAGTAAGCGTAAGAGTAGGATATACTAGAAGAAATTCGACGATGTCACTAGTGACTCGGTAGCTCAGCGGTCAGAGCATTGGACCGGATATCTTAAGGTCGCGGGTTCGATTCCCGTCTGAGTATTGATCTGGTGCGAGTCGTAATTTTTTTATTATAACGGGTGTAACAAGACCCTCAACGAAGCCGAAGTCCATGCATTCCGCCCATCATCAGGATCATTTTTGTCTTTTGAACTATACCTGGGAAACCAATAGCTACGAAGTTATTGAAGGTCAAAGTTCAATTTTTTTTTATTTTTTTTTATGAAATCTTATTTTATTCGTTATTTCCTTATTTTTGTCCAAAGAAACATTATCTTTTTTTTTGTATTTCGTAACAAACAATGGCTTTAAAACGTCAATTCTCTCAATGTATTTCATGAGCACGCACATAAACGCTGCCTTTCAACTCGGCCGCACACAGCCGTGTAGCATTCACTCGCAGGCGCGGTCTGTTGTACGCGCTACATTGCGTGGTAATGTATGCAATGCTTTTTTAACACCAAAAATTAAAATCGTTTCCCAGCAATAATTTTGAACAGAAATGGTCCTGATGATGGGCAGAATACGTAGACGTCGGCTTCGTTGAGGGTCTTGTTACACCCGGTATTATTCAGTATCGATCGATACTATTTTTTTCACTTAATACATGTGGCAGTGTTTAAACATTCGTGCATAAAAGTTTTAAAACATTAGCGTACATGGTTGTTAAATTAAGACAGTATTAGTACGGAAAAGACAAATTCTTTAAAATTCTCCATACAAAATGACAATTTCATACTTAAAGCCTTAACTTTGACTTACTTTGAAGTGGGAGTTTTCACATATCAAAACATAAATAAATTTACACAGTCTAAAGATTTGACAAGTAGGAGTAATAGAAATCCTAATAGGCTAGTACTAGGCAATATACCTGGATCAAAGTTCTACTTGAAAAACTGTTATGTGATGTGTATTACCATTTTTAATCATATACCAGATACCATAAAATGTCTACCCTTGAAAATTTAAAATAGTCCTGCGTGAATGGTTACTCGAAAATACTTTCTACTCCCTCGATGAATTCTTACAACATAAACAAGTAAAAAAATAAACATGAAATTATGGTAGATGCATGGACAATTGATCCCAATAATGTAACATAAAATATTACTTTAGTTTAAAAAGTAAGATTTGCATGCTATCATTGTATGGCTAAATAGGTTTAAGCAACATTTATATTATTTCTGACCATCACTGTTATACCCTATGTATGGCAAATAAACAATGGGGTTGGTAAACTTTTTCGAAGCGTTTTTACTGATTTAAAGAACTGATTGACAGATTTGACAGACAGTGACAAAGAGTAATCATACCTTTGTTTTTTTTTGTTTTGAGCAACAACATAGAAAGTCTTTGGAGCAAAGGCATAACCTACGCATACAGCCGTAATAGTGATTTATTGTACTATGTTGTAAATTAAAAATTTAAATTTTTATTTAAATTAAAATGAAGCATTATAAAAATTCCGCAATTTGTTATTCCTAACTCCAAAGCCAAAAGCTACCAGAAAATATATAATTCACAACAGTTTTGGAAAAGTTTACCAACCCCATTATGAATTACTATGAATTAATATTTGGCTAGACATACTTTGCACGCTATGGAGAACTCTCTAAGGTCCAATTTCCCATCAGCATTAGTGTCAGCTAGCGACCAGATCTGGCCCAGGATAGGTGGGGGTAGTTGAGACTGTAAAAAAACAAATTAATATCAAAAAGTTGCGACTTTAAATAAACAAATTTACCGGTAAAAATAACGTTAAAATTAACGTTATTTAATGAAATAACGTTAACTTCAATGTAACGTTATTTATTAACGTAACGTTAATGTTAAAAGTAACGGTAAAAAAGTAAGAAATAACGTTAAAATTAACGTTATTTACTGAAATAACGTTAACTTCAATGTAAAGTTATTTATTGACATAACGTTAATGTTAAAAGTAACGGTAAAAAAGTAAGTAATTTAAAAATAACGTTATCAATCCCTGTATATGAAGGTTTGTTCAGGCTTTGCGGTCTTCTGATGCTACCAGGGACCGCCAGTGGACCGCGGACCACTGGTTAGAACCACCGACTGATGTAAAGAGGGATTGCTCGAGGGAAGGATTGCTCAGCTGAAGTGGCAGTGGGCTGGACACATAGCGAGAAGAACCGATGTTGGTTGGGCTACGAACGTTGGAACTCGGCTCCGTGGGTAGGCCCCCGACAAGGTGGACCGACGTGAGGGTGAAGGTCGCGGTCGCTGGATGCGGGCCAAGCAAGACCGAGCTTCGTCATGGAGATCCTTGGGGGAGGCCTATATACAGCAGTAGGTGTCGTGCAGCTGATATTTATTTTATTTTTATTTTATTTAATCTTTATTGCTTAAAATAAAAACAGCAAATACAACTTAATGCCCAAGGGCATCCTCTACCAGCCAACCGGTAAGTTGTTAAGGAGAAAAATCGTGGCGGCAATAAACAAAACTTATTAAAAAAAACTGAATCAAAAAATATAGGTAGGTACCAAAAAAAATACAGTATATAAAAAAAAAATATACAAAATTATACATAAAGTATATACTAATTCCTAATAAAAACATAATTAAATACATATACCTACATAAATCATACATACATATAAGAAGGAGTAGCAATGTCAGATACGACGAGACTAGCGTAAAGAACTCAAGTAGTGCTCACGGACCAATTTTTTTAAATTCGTACTCGCTTTGCTAGGTTCATTTCGAATATTTAGAGGTAACGCGTTCCAGAGTCGTACAACGGAAAGGGTGAAAGAGTAGGAGACAAAGCCAAAAGTATGTGCAAGTGTTAGTAAGAGAAGGTTGCTACAAGAGCGAGCTGATATGATGATGATGATGATGATATAAATAAAGTACCTGCAACATAAACCTCTTTGCCTGCTCCCCGGTCAGGTGTCCATTGATAGGCCCGAGGTTCCTGAAGTGCTCCGCGAACTTGGCATGCTCGTGCGACTGCACCACCCACGGATCGCCCGCCATCTTGATCTGTTGACGTCACTATGATACAACGTGGAAAAGAATTAATGGCTACACCAGAATATGGTAGATAAGGACCACGAAAAAATAGTAGTTTATGATACTGATGCATAATGAGGGGTATTAAAACATGAGTGTGTGTTTAAAAACCGAGCCGTAGGCGAGGTTTTTAATAGTATCACACGAGTGTTTTAATACCTAGTTATGTGCAGTTTCATACACTACTTTATCTACACTCATACATTTGGGATTGAACCTACTAAATAAAAGATCAACGTTAGAAAAGATAGAGATACTATGGTTGTATTAGCTATGTACCTACCTTGTAATAAGTCATTTCCTTAGTTGCATCTAAAATAATTTTGCAGTCAATTTTTTTTTCACAGTTTTAAGCAAGAATAAAAACACCTACGAAATTCAGTATAACAAAATGTAAAAATTTAAATCAAAATTCAAAACTTTTTTTGTAATGCTCTAAAAATGGCGCGCATTCCATAAAAAAAAATAGATGAGTGCATTCTTGCAAACTAATCGCAATTTAAGTCATCGATCACCATAGAGTGCATTTTAATCATGGAAAGTATGTGGGGAAATATCGTTGTTTTTTTTTAATATCACGGCACTAACTTCTTCTTGGATTTGCCCTGTATCGTAATGAGAAAAAAAGTTATTTTATGATGCAGCTAACTGCATCGTAATGACTTTTTTTTTTAATTTTACCTATTCACGAAAATAAAGTACGTATTTATATAACCTTTTTTGAATTCATATTTGGAACATTACGTTGTGAGTGTAGATAAAACAACTTTTACTATGGGACCAACTCTGAATTCGCGAATAAAATCAGCTGTTTCATACAAAAAATATTAATATAATTATAAATGCACTTTATAAATAGTGTAACACACTTTAAAATGTTTAGCTTCAAAATTTATTGAATGAACTATAAAAATAATGGTTACCACCATAAATATGCTAAGCTTTAAAATTAATACTTTGCACTATACAATTTAATTGCTTAGCGTTAAAATTAATACTTTCCACCATACAAATTAATTTTATAACTTTAGTGCTGGTAAACAGACGACTAGGTGCGACGACGAGCGGGCGCAGCGAGAGAGGAGCCGAGAAGGTTAGGTTCCATTGTGTGTGACCAACAACGCCAGAACCATAGTAGAATCAAATAAGTAGGCCAACTCGCGCCTCGAGCGAGCGATAATAGCCTAAACACGTAGCCCACGTAGGGCTGTCGCTAGTTTATTCAATCGTCAAAAATGCATGTATTTTTTACACTATTCATTTATTCCACTTTTTCATTTACCTACACTTATCAAAATAAAATTATAATCTTTAAATTCGGAAATTGAATATTTTACAATAACCTCAAATAATTGACATTAAAATACTTTTTCCTGTAGGAATTTGTGATTTTATAAACAAAATTACACAATTGTTACTTACAGAAAAAACGGCTGTTTCGACAAGTACAAAATGCCTTATTATTTAAAGTTTAATGTGTAAAATAAATCCTCATTCTAACAAATCTTTTTTGCAAAAATATCTTTGGAAAGCATGGTATGTACTGTAGGTAGGTTAGGTACAAATTATCACGAGCGGCAGCGCAGCGGCGGCGCGGAGCGTGCGTGAGCGCGGGCGGGATCACGTACGTACGGCGCAGACACGACTGGCGCATCTTTATCATCTATAAATGTTGTCAGTGTGTGCGTGCGACGCTCATACGTACGGGCCGCGCTCACATACAAACCTCGTTCGGGCGTATAATGAGTAAGACGACTTACTTATTTGATTCTACTATGCCAGAACCAACCTGCTGGCGTGTATGCACTATGCCACAAGTTGTTATCATCTTGCCTTCTCATTTTAACAATGGTCAGTCTGACATGGTTGGACAGAAACTAAATGGTTTCGGTGTTGGGACAGTTATAGTGCAAACCATTATTTTTGTAGTGATAATATTAAATTATAAATCTATTATTATTTTAAAGTGCTGACAAAAATTAATAGAAACATATAAAATCTTGCATGGACACTATGACATAGAGAGTTTTGATAAACAACTATTCCAGTACTCACGAAACATACACCTACGAGGCCATCATCTCAAATTATCTAAGGCACTATCAGGAAACAATCCACATAAACACTTCTTTAATAATAGAGTAGTTGAAGCTTGGAACAAGTTGCCAGAAGAAGTGATATCTGCACAGAATACGAATCAGTTTAAGAATAGATTGGACAAATATTTAAAAACCAATGATAGATAAACTCGACTCATGATATAACTGGATACAGGATCTTATCAGTTGTCTCAACTGCTTGTCTGTCAATTAATAATAATAATAATAATAAAATTGTTAAAGTGCAAACCATTATTTTTGTAATGATATTATAGATCTATCATTATTTTAAAGTGATGATATACAGTTTTATAGCTGGTTTAATAAAATCCTGGCTGGTTTATAAAAACCACTTATTTGCAGTTAGTGAGTGCAGCCACAGAGGAAATAATCACTACGTTTTAAGTGCAGCGAGCGAGCCGTCCATTTTCAACTTTATTTATAGCTGGTTTCATCAAATTAAAAGTGCTAATAAATACATCCCTTAACAAAAATATAATGAAACAGCTGATTTTTTTCGCAATTTCAGAGTTGACCCCATACCATAGTAAAAGTTGTTTTGTTTCATGTCCCTATCTACCATATTCTGGTGTAGCCATTAATTCTACTATGGCAAACTAACTAGAGGGATTTAATCGCTCTGTAAATTGTCCACCTATTTCCGGGGCCAGGGGCTCTATTTTTGAATCACTCGTATGACATAGTTTTGTCGCATGCGACTTAAGGCACACTCGTCTTCCAAGTTGCATGACTCCGATTTTCCGTATTTTTGAATCGTTTGTTTCCGGTGCTGCCAACATAAACGAAATGTTGGATTTTATCCGTTCCACGCAGAATTTAGAGAAAACCGATAACTACTGCAACCAAAACGGAACGTAATATCCATGTTTCTATTGGCTGTTTAAAAAAATCTGTGCGCGAATGCACTTGCCCGATTTTTTATGATATTTCGACCAGCCATCTTTTTTTTCCTTACTGCGTTTAGTTTTAGTTACGTGTAGGCAAAGGTGTTAGTTTCTTTACATAGCCACAGATATTAAGTTATTTTGAATATACAATTTTTTATACCCCAATTTAATTTGGAATCGAACCTGCTAAATTAAAGCGAGCGCAGCGAGCTACGGCGCAGTGGAGCGTGAGCCTTAAATTTCGCGGTTATTTTTTTATAACAGACAACAGAAAAAAAATTCTACGCCATAAAGCTTTTGACAGAAAAAAACACAAAACAATAGAATTTAAGTAGGTACCTACATAAACTAACGTTAAAATTTCATTTTCATTATTCCTAAAAACTATTAGGTCTTGCAACTCCCCCTGGGGGGCTTCCCCCGCCCCTACCTCCCCCCCTTTCACCCCCAAAACTTAATGCAACAGTCTATATACAAAATTTTTACCTTCATAACCTCAAACTTTAACCTTGAATATCTCTGGAAGTGTATTTGCTAAAGGGTTAAACTTCGGTTTATGGACCGCCGAATTTAGGAGTGCGGGGGAGGGGGATGGGAGGAGGGGGGGAGGGAGAACCCTCCCTGCGAAGGGGGGAGTTCGGAACCCTGTAGTTTTTGAGAAAAATAAAAATGAAGTTTTGAGGTTAGGTAATTCTAAGGGGCAGGAATTTACAATAACTGCTGCGGAGTTAAGAGTGGGAGGGGGGTGATAGGTTAGAAATTTAAGACGATCGCGAAGCGCAGCGACTAGTACCTCTGGCGCTCGGCGGCCGCTGCCGCGGCACGCTTCGCTCGCCTTCGCGCGTTAATTTATATATACACTAGTGTTTCTGCCACTAGGTCGAATTAGGGCTGCTCTCCCTCCGCGCCTCCGACTTTTATATACACTCTAGGGGTAAGGCAGACTAGTACCACGTGGGGTCGGAGTTGACTAATTCATTTCTGTCACTAATTTTATGATCATACAAAACGTCTTATGAATCTGAACAAACGTAAAATTATAGAAATTTTAATAATTTATTTTGTAAAAACTACAAGTTTCCGAAGTCTGAAATTATGTGGAAAGTCTACTTAGGCTAAGACCTGTCTGCCATAAAATTTCGGTCGCCCAACTCGACGAATCTGAACAAACTTAAAAATATAGAAATTTTAATAATTTATTTTGTAAAAACTACATGGCTCCAAAATCTGAAATTTTGTGGAAAGTCTACTTAGGCTAAGACCTGTCTGCCATAAAATTTCGGTTGCCCAACTCGACGGCCCACATACCGAAGTTTATCCGGGGGAGCTTTTGGGGGGTGGGCAAGACCCCCCCTCCATAACTAAAATTCGTGGGGCGGAGAAGTACATTTTTACCCTACGAGACTCTACCATATGACTGATTCTCATTATCTAGTTGTGTAAATAAATGAAATTAAATAAAACACTAAAAATATGATGAAGTGGAACCTTTTTTACTATAGTAACTATTCAATCTTTAAGAATAAGTACTAACAATATGAAATTAAACACTGCAGAGAGAAACTAATTAAGGTGTAAGGTGATTCTTTCCCAGATTAATGGTTAAGTTGGCCTCTTTTAACTTCTTATACACCTTTCGCAGTAAACATAAACATAAACATAAACATAAACATTTTTATTATGCCAGAATGTGGTAATTACAGATGGAATTCTTAGCTCTAAAAAGATATTGCACAAGACACATTCACCCACTTTTGGGCATGCAAAATACATTTTAACCTATAGCTAATCCAGGAAACTCATATTTATTATATTAACTTAAATTATTAGTTCATTTTATATTTATTTTGTAAAACTGTTTCTGCATGTCAAAACTAATTAATTAATAACTACGTAATAATAATACATTTAACATTTATATACTTTCATAAAAACTAAATACATAATTATATTTTATTCAATTTTACATGTCAAATTTCAAATGTCAATGTTTTTTATCTAAATATTCATTTATTGTATAGTAACATTTTTGTATTAGCCATGTCTTAAGTTTGTATTTGAAATTATTTAGTGCTAAATTTCGAATATCAATTGGTAAATTGTTATAAATTCTTACAGCCATGGAGCGACAGTTTCTGTTGCGCATGGCTGTTCTCATTGCTGGTAGCACTAGTCTATTTGGACGTCTACAGCTATAAGGGCGGGGAATATCGTATAAGAAACTAAATAACTCAGGATGGCTCTTAACAAAAATGCATACTTCATATATGTATAAACAAGGGACCGTGAGAATCTTCAACTCCACAAACAGCGGTCTGCACGAAACCAAGGTTTCAACATCGTATATCGCACGAACGCACGCTTTTTGGGCAATGAAAACCTTGTTTATATAGCACGAGTTTCCCCAAAGTACTATGCCATATCTCAGAATTGAGCAAACGTGACCATGATATGCCTGCAGTGCTGTAGCTTTGCTTGCGGTTTTACCTAGCTTCCACAAGGCATACGCATACGAATTAATTTTACTACATAGTCTGTTTAAATGCTGTTGCCATGTGCATTTATCGTCTAGTACTATACCTAAAAAAGTAACGTCATTCGTTTCTCCAGATGTTCCGTCAAAGTTGAGCTAGTTAAAATAATGTCATCCAAATATGTTTTTATGTAAGACAAAAACTTAGTAGGTATAGCTTTATTGATCATTCAAATGGTTTGTGTGCCAGCTATCTATCCATATCACTTTCTACTGTAATTTTATTTGTATTTATTAAGTACTACTTTTTTATTATATGCTAGTATTGTTATTCACTTACCAAAATGTTCTAAGTCGGGTCTAATCTAATTAAAGTGTAACAAACAACGCCCTTTCCCTTTAATTTAATAAAACACGAAAAACTCGTTAGAAGAAGAAAAACCCCCAAATATTGATTGATTGATTGGACAAGCTGTCAATGTCAAAATTTTTGACTTTTGTCAGTTCGTTCAAAAACCTTTGTTTTTTTTTACGTTTTACTTCTTCTTATTTTTAGTTTGGCAATCTAGTTTCCTCTTGGAAGTGTTTTTTGCCAGTGTCAAGTATTCAAACTAAACTACTTTTGAACCGTCTATATTTTGTCCTACTACCCGTTCTAGACTTTTTTAGCTGACAAGAAGATTTGCTAGCTAATTAATAGTTCAGGGCCTTACTATGAGCTCTTATAGCAGGACTTATATAGAACTGCCTTACTTTTTCGTACTATGACCTCAACGGTTAGTATGAAAGCAGGGGGCTTACCATCAGCAAATAAGAAACCATTCAGTTCAAAAGCAGGCAGTAAAAAAGACTGCTTAAGGCCTGCTTTCATACTAACCGTTGAGATCATGGTACGAAAAAGTAATGCCGTTCAATATAAGTCCTGCTATAAGAGCTTATAGTAAGGCCCCAGGGGGCTTACCATTAGCAAATAACAAAACCGTTCAGTTCAAAAGCAGGCCTTAAACAGGGCTGTTTAAGCCCTGCTTTCATACTAACCGTTGAGGTCATAGTACGAAAAAGTTAGGCAGTTCAATATAAGCCCTGCTATAAGAGCTCATAGTAAGGCCCCAGGGGCCTTACTATGAGCTCTTATAGCAGGACTTATATTGAACGGCATTACTTTTTCGTACCATGACCTCGATTTAGCAGGCCTGCGGAGGGCCTGCTTTAATACACGCTCTTAAACCGTTCACCATTTTTTATGTATGGACGAAGCGTACCATGACGCACGGTTTGACAGTTTGGGAGCTGTTTTATAGCGTCTGTAATGTCAAATAAAGCAATTCATAAAAAGTTCCTACGTGATCAAATTTTTCAAAATTGTTTAGTGTATTTAGTTAATTTGGTGTGAGAATTTTAAGATTTGTGAATTTCTTTTAATGTTTATTATTTAACAGTTGGATAAAGGCAACGCGACGTCTTCATATGTTGTTGACTAAAATAAAAAGAAACGATGAGAGAGAGATGAGACCCCATAAATAAGTACCTAATTTGCATCACATTTTATGTTATTATGAATAATAATAATCAAATAAAGAAGAAAATGATTATTGCTCGCTTCAACACAGTGCTCCAAATTTGAATGATTTAGACAATGCAAAAACGATTTCGAAAAATAAAGGTATTCATTTTGGTGAAGCTGATAAAGTGCTTCGATCGTACTGTGACTCAGATTTCGCGGGGGATTCAGACACTAGGCGTAGGTAGCACGCCGGTTAACGTGATTTGGCTGAACGGTGGACCAGTGGCATGGAGCTCAAGAAAGCAGCCGATCGTAGCGCTGTCAAGTACGGAAGCAGAGTTTATAGCCGCAGCAGAATGCTGCAAAGAACTCCTGTTCATCAGAGACTTCATATATGAAATGACCAATGAGAAATTAGAAATAGAAATGAAAGTGGACAACCAGTCAGCGATTTGACTTATGAAGAAAGGAATTATGAATAAAAGAAGTAAACACATAGATGTGAGATACTATACTACCTATAAGATCAGATTGATGCAAATAGAATAACAGTCAAATACTGTCCAACGGGTTCGCAGATAGCAGATATACTCACACACAACTCACAAAGTGTTTGTCGCCAGTGGAGTTTGAAAGGTGTCGAAGAAAACTTGTATCAGAGTGAGTGTTAGGTAGTGATAAGTGCGGGAAAAGTGAAATAAGTGCGTTTTTGGTCAATATGTGGGAAATTAGTATGTAAGTTGTATAGGGTGTAAGATTTGTATAAGAAAGATGTAAAGGCGTGATGTAAACTTAAGAAGCCCAGTCAATTCACATTATCAGTTAAAGAGTTAAGGGGGTGCATATACTAATTAAGGGGGTGTATCTTGGCATATGTAATGATTCATTTAAGGGGGTGTGGAAATATAAAAGTAAGTGAATCATTGACTTCAGAATTTTAAATAAACAACGGCAACATAAAACGGTGAATAACTTAAACTTTGGGAAGTTACTGTACAAAACTATTTTGTTAGATTGGCCTTAAGTTTCTATCACATTTACTTTTTATAATTGAAGATTTGTATTTGGTTGTTTGTATTTGTGTTTGTTTGTATTTTGTATGTCAAGATTATTAATATAATTGAAAATAATAATAAAAAAAATATAATATATAATATATATAATTAAAAAAAATCGACTCACCCGTAGCAGCTCCGATGGGACTCGAACCCGCACCCTTAGGATTCCGGCCCAATGCACTAACCATTAGTTCCACCATTTAGTGCATTGGGTCGGAATCCTAAGGCTGCGGGTTCGAGTCCCGTCTGAGCTGCTACGGGTGAGTTGATTTTTTCTAATATTTTTCAATTATATTAATAATCTTAATATAAAAATAGCATTGTGAATGCATACAATTTAAAAGTTTAAAAATTTTGTATGTCAGTTAGATTAGTTAGATATTCGAGTGAGGAAGTAACTTAACAGTGTGAGATGACTAAGTTATTTATGATGTGTAATAAGATAGGTCGAGTAGGAGTTAAAGTTAATCGAAAGGTTTGGTTTTTGAAATGTAGTAAGTAGCTCGAGAAGTGTTGTATGTAACAGGTTATAGGAATGGAGAGGCAGATAGAAAGTTTTGGAATGTTTGCAGTGTTTCAATGTTTGGGATATGTTAGGTCAAATGTTATGTTAAGGGGTAGACAGGGGAAATGAGAGATAGATAACTTGAGATAGGTTTTGTAACTGTTGGTAGGAAGCTTTTAAGAAGTGTATAAGTCTGATTAGACAGATATTATAATTTGAAATTTAGTAGTGCTGTACAGATAGTTAGAAAACTGTTTTAACAAGTATGGTCAGCATATGCAGCAGATTGAGGGAGGCTTTCACCTCCATGCATTGCTCTATGGTACATTCGAAGTTTAAGCTTGACAATCTGCTTTACATGCGACATTGCTTTGACGCACTTCTTGTGAAACCGTTGTAATGTTTGGTTGGTGACATAAGCTTGTAGAGCTTGTAGAGCTATTCAATTCTCAAGCTTACGCGCTCACTAGACATGAAATAAAACCCTTTTAACGGATACTAGCCCCCAGTGACCACGGCAGCTGCAAAGGTGCCGAAAAAAATCAGAAATCAAACCAAATACCTACTACTGACTGACTTAAAAACAGATACAGCCATTTTGTTACACCAAAATATAGCTGGATTATTAAACAAGTGGGAACAATTGGAAATTTGTATTCAGGAGTTTGAAGCAAACAAAATAACATTAGATATCTTATGTTTTTCGGAATCATTCGTTAAGGCGGGCGATGAATCTAACATAAAGTTAAAAAACTATACTTTGGCCAGCAATTACTCCAGATCAAGTGAAAAACGCGGTGGAGTATGTATTCTAGTACGAAAAAATATTGAATATCATCAGATTTCTATTTGCAACAAACTATCAAATGTAAAAACGTTTGAATGCTGTGGAATAGATATACCGTCATTAGAGTGTATAGTAATATGTGTATATAGGATACCTAAGTCAGATATATCAATATTTTTTAATAAACTTGAATTACTTTTACACCAATTAATGAAAAAAAATAAGAGGATTATCATAACAGGGGACTTAAATATTGACACTATTCAAACCAATACAAATACCGAAATCTTAAATGACATTTTACAAAACAATAATTTAGAACTACATATTAAGGAGCCTACACGTGAAAAAACTTGTATAGACCATATAATAAGTAACATAAAAAGCGCAGTAGGAAAAGTCCATCATCTTTATTTGTCTGACCATAACACCGGCCAAACTTTGACCTTTCCAGTGAAACAATGTAAACAACAGCTAAATCATTGGTACGTGTTTAAGAGGGACTATAATAAAGATAATATAAAAAGATTTAGAGACTGTTTATCTAACTTATCATGGTGTGATGTTTTTAATGAATCTGACTGTAACAAAGCTTTTGACATTTTTTATGACATGTTTCTATTACTTTACAATCTCTGCTTCCCAGTTAATAAAATAAAAATTAATTGTAAAAAAACAACCCCTAGATGGATTACAAAAGGGATAAAAACTTCATCTCTAACTAAAAGAAGGATGAAATTCATTTGTTATAAAAATAATACAACTGAAAATAAACTTAAATACAAGTCATATGACAAAACATTAAAAAAATGCGTGAATCAATCAAGAATTAATGCAAACAATGAATATATGAATAAAACAAAAAATAAATGTAAAGCATCTTGGAATATAATAAAAGACAAAACAGATGACTTAAAAACTAACCAATTTATAGAAACAATCAGGTCAAATGGATGTGTGATAAGCGACGCTGAAGAAATTGCAGAAAAATTTAATGAATTCTTTAACTCGCTTACAGAACCAGATGCAGGGGTGAAGCCTGATTTTGCCTCTATTAATTCGGTTAATTCCAGTATATTTCTAATGCCAACATCACCGGACGAAATCATGAAATCGATTAGGTCGCTTAACAATACTAGTGCAGTCGGATATGATGAGGTAACAACACATGTAATTAAAGAGAGTGGAACTGAGCTTGCAGAAGTCTTATCATATCTTGTTAATCTCTCATTTGATCAAGGTGTTTTTCCAGAAAAACTCAAAATATCTTTAGTAAAACCACTCCATAAAAAGGAAAGTAAACAAGATTTGAACAACTTTAGACCGATAACCTTGATTCCAATTTTAGCAAAAATTTTTGACAAGCTTATGCACCTACGTTTAATTAGTTTTTTGAATAAATTTAATGTCATTATTGAAGAACAAAATGGTTTCTTAAAAAACAAATCCACTACGCTTGCCGTCTTTTCTTTAATTAAAAATATTGTTGAAAACATAAATAAGAAGAACCGTGTTTCAGGTATCTTCTTCGACATGACAAAGGCATTTGACCTAGTTAATCATCAAATCTTACTTAATAAATGTGACCGTTATGGTATTCGAGGAAACGCTCTAAAATGGTTAGCTAGTTATCTTCAAAACCGCAAACAATGTGTCGAAATAACGAGGATAAATAAAGAACTTATATTAAAAACATTTAGATCCACTTATCGAATATGTAAATCTGGAGTGCCCCAAGGAAGTGTATTAGGTCCTCTTCTGTTTCTTCTGTACATTAACGATATTTCAAAAGTGACTAAGCACAGTTGTGTCTTATTCGCTGACGATATCTCTGTCGTAGTACCAGAAAATTGTAAAAGTAGATCTTATGAAGCAGCACTCAACGAAACTGTGGAATCCATTGTGAAATGGCTTGACAAAAATAATTTAAAAGTAAATGCTTTGAAAACGAAACTAATACAATTTTCTAATTATAATAATAAAAGAGAAAACTTAAATGTTACCTGTAATGGCGAACATATAATGGAGGTGTCTGAAACATCATTTTTAGGCGTGGTACTTGACAAGCACTGCAATTGGAAAGCACACATAAAACAAGTATGTAGCAAAATCAACAGATTTGTTTACGCGTTACGAAAATTGAAAAGACTAGCATGTGCAAAAACTGCCATTGTCGCATATCATGGTTATGTTGCCTCTGTACTAAGATATGGCTTGTTAATGTGGGGTAACTCAACCCACATTAATAAAGTATTTATAGCGCAAAAGAAATGTGTCCGCGCAATATGTGGTGCTGGTCCTTTGGAGTCTTGCAGGCCTTTATTTAAAAAACTAAAATTATTAACATTGACTTCACTCTATATTCTGGAAATAGGAGTTTTTGTGAGAAAACATCCAGAACTGTTTCAAAAAAGTGTTCATTTCAAGAAAAAAAGCTGTAGAGACCCAAGTAAGCTTTTGGTACCTATAAGTGCTAGCCAACTCTACCATAAGAATTGTTATTTCATGACTATAAAAGTATATAATCGGATACCAAAAAATATAAGGGAGTTGCCATTTAATTTTTTCAAAAACAGGCTTACGAAATGGCTTATTGAAAAATGCTTCTACACAATGAAAGAGTTCATGGAAAATAAAGATTAAGTAAAGAATATAATAAAAAGTTTAATTTATAATAATTATAAGATGATTTTAATATGATACTCTTCACTATTTCTAATTTTAATTGTCTTGGAGTGTGACTGACTGTTATATTGTGATGTGATTAATTTGATTGACATTTTGAATTGAATTATTTAGATTGACATTCCATAATTGATTTACATTTAGTTGACATTTTGTATTGAATTATTCAGATTGACATTCCATAATTGATTTACATTTAGTTGACATTTTGTATTGAATTATTTAGATTGACATTCCATTAATTGATTTACATTTAGGTGAAATTTTGTATTGAATTATTTAGATAGACATTCCATAATTGATATTTTTTTTGTACTATTTTGCATGCTGAATGAACAATCAGCGAAACATGTAGATCGTTGATTCTTTTTCCAACTGACATATTGTGCACCCACCGTGTTTCGAGCAAAATAAATATTCTTATTCTTCTTCTTCTTATTCTACCTAATAACCAAAGAACATTTAATAAAACCGCGCTAGTATCCTTTAAAAGTGTTTTATTTCTTGTAGAGCTTAGTAATGCTATGTGTTTAAAATGTTTGTAAAGTAAGATAAAATAGAGTCCGTGTCAATAAATGTGTGAACAAAAGTCTCCTGGTCTCATTTATGTACATTTAAACAGATGTAATTATCAAATTAATGGTGTGCAATGATATTGAAAATAAAAAACTGAAATAATATAGGTAAGTTTAATTTGTTTTATGGACTTGCGACATTTTATTAGAGCACGCACCTAGTAAATCGCACTTAAAAATAAATATGAAGTTGTAATTTTATTTGCAATGTTCTCATTAAAAAAACTAGTAAGTATCCGTTATATTATTTTTCATCAATTTAGAACGTCGTCGCGTAGCAGACAGAATACTATCCCCGCCAATTGGTAATGCGCAGGAACTTTGTCACATTAACATCCACATCGACGTGATCCGCAACTAAAAATGCCATGAAACAAGAAAATTTTTAATAGGTAATCTAATATAATTATTATTTATTGAATTATAATTTTCAGTAAGATTTACAATACACTACAAGAGTTTTTGAGGTTACAGCATTCTGCCAGACAAATCTCTGAGTCATCGATCGAGATTGAGTACATTTTTTAACCATGAAAAGTAAAATATGGCGATCGATGACTCAGAGATTTGTCTGGCAGAATGGACCCATCAACTTGTAAAGCGCTATCCACAGACTAATAAGAGATACTACTAGTTTTCGCATTACGTCTACAAAGCATTAGTGATCTGTGACAAACCATGCCAGAGACAAACTAACCGTTCACCTCGAGTCAAAACAATCTTTAAGTCGTTCACCTAAAAGACGGTCATGGTACCGATTTAAGCAATTTTGTTTAAGGCCTGCTTTTGAACTGAACGTCTTAAGGATGGTTTCTTATTTGCTGATGGTAAGCCTCCAGGCCTTAGTATGAAAGCAGGCCTTAAGCAGTCCTGTTTAAGGCCTGCTTTTGAACTGAACGGTTTCTTATTTGCTGATGGTAAGCCCCCAGTGGTCGCTGTGTTTCAGTTTACATTAGAATTCGGCAGGCTGATTATCTAAATAGAAACTATTTAGCGACCGGTTTCATTTGACATACATTGTTACTTTTCTTTGGTATGTTTTTTTTTACCCCCAAAAAGAAGAAGCAATGTATCACATTCATCTGTCAAATGAGACCGGTCGCTAGGTGGTTTTCTAATTAGATAATCAGCCCGCGGGACGCGGGTGTATCGCATTCCAATGCTGCCGAGCATTTGGCACCAAGAATATCAAGACAGTTTACTCGGTACGTTCTGCCGAGGTAGCCACCACTACAATAAAAGTATCAGCTTCACACAATGATATTAAATAAAAAGATAGGTTACCCGCGCTTCACAATGGCAAGACGAAAGTCAGGTAATTGCCCGACTTTCAATTAGTCAGGCACAGTCTCGCGACACGGTAACAACTAACACACGCGGCTCTCGTCAATCAGACGCAATAAAATTGTGAAATACCATAAAAAAAGGCTACTTGCGTCTTTAGACGATGTACAAATTATACAGCAACGGTCAGAGATCGGAAAAATGCTTTATTTCACACGTAAGTACTGTATTTAATAAAAATATGTATTTTCTATTACTTTATTCGGCCATATTGTACAAAGAGCGAGCTGTCTGCTTTGCGTGTGGGAGTGAAGGAGACAGCTGACGCGCTGTCAATTGGCAGCCAATGCGCATGCAGCGGCCAATGTGTGTATCTATAGTACCTTTAGGCCGGCCACACACAGACGGAATCACGTTACGGAATTCCGTACGTACGTGATTCCGAACGCAGCTAATCCATACAAATCGATGGACTACCACACACAGACGGGATTTTTCCGTACGGAATCTTCATACATTATCGAAATTCCGTTCGGAATTCCGTTACGTGATTACGTCTGTGTGTGGCCGGCCTTAGGCCTTAGGCGGGCCACACACAGACGTAATCACGTAACGGAATCTCGAAACGGAATCCCGATTCGGAATTCCGAACGCAGCAATTGCATACAAAATCTATGGGCCTGCCACACACAAGCGTTAACATTCCGTACGTAATTTTATTCCGTACGTTATTCCACATGAGAGCCCGTGCGTTCGGAACTCGCACGGAAAAAATGCATTCCGAACGCAAGACTACCATATATTTTGTATTGGTCGCCACACACAACACAACCGTTTTTATTCCGTACGGAATGCGCACACACGCACGGCCTATGTGTGAGTGACGTATACATACACCTACACCTTTTTTATTACAGCTCTGGATACCAGGCTTTTGGCAAACCCTTTATTATTTTGCTTAGTTATAATGTAGTTCTAGTCTCCAAAAAAAGGCAATAGAATTGATCTGTGGGTAATATAAATAATAAATAGTCTATAAATATGTAGTTTTTGTTTAGTTTTAGAAAAATAATTCATCTTCGCTCAATGTTTCCTCGTCAAGGTTTGGCGTCTGACTGAGCCGTGATTCCGAACGAAAAAAAACGTCTGTGTGTGGTGGTACGTACGGAATCACGTACGTACGTGATTCCGTTACGTGATTACGTCTGTGTGTGGCCTGCCTTACGCTGTTTTAAATAGCAATGATGTTGGCGCATAACCTATCTTTACATTTAATACTACATTGTTCAGCTGCATAGCACACTTGTACCACAAAACTGCATCATTTTTAAGAATATCCACTATGAGTCAATTTGCAAATAATTAAAATAGACACCGAACCAAACTCGACAAAATGACCCAAAAATTGCTTCTTTTTTACGTTTTTATAGCCTTAGCAAAAATAAAGAAGTTGAACTTCAAGCCCACCCGACTTCAATAGATGTGTTTTATTACAATGATATGCGTATCTAGTGATTTGAATATTATTTCTTGCTTTTTAGAGGTATTTAATTTTGAAGCTGTTTTGTTTTCATTTTCAGGTTTTTTTTTGTTTTTAAAACATTTTTTATTTTTTTATTTTTGATGTAAGTAAGTACTGTATTTGGTAGCTAATTAGTCTAATTACTTTAGTTTTTTATATTTAGTTTATTTATATTATCTTATCCAGTAGGTATATTATCTAGGTAGATAAAATAGGGTAGACCCACGAAAGGTGCGGCATGCCAGCCTTTAATAATAATAAATAATATTCAGGGGCCTTACTATGAGCTCTTATAGCAGGACTTATATTGAACGGCCTTACTTTTTCGTACTATGACCTCAACGGTTTGTATGAAAGCTGGCCTTAATCAGTCCTGTTTAAGGCCTGCTTTTGAACTGAACGGTTTTTTATTTGCTGATGGTAAGCCCCCTGAACGTTTGAGCGTCGGTTGTTTGGTTGTTTTTAACTCGCTCTAAGGTTTGGAACGACTAAGAACTTTAAATGTCAATGTCAATACAAATTCTTCATTTTCCATTTGGAATACGAATAATTTAAACTTTTCTTTATACTAAATCAAATAAAATCCGTTTTTAGAGGATATACCATGATTATTTTAAAAATTAGACATAAAAACATCAAGAATACAAAATAATGTCAAATGACATTGACATTTTTTCTATAGACAAACGTCAGAGCGTTTTACAACCATCATTTTTGATCATAGAGGCGCGTTCCAAACCTACACTCCGAGTGCAACCTAAGCACAACCGAACGCTCTAACGGCGTTCCAAACATTTGAGCGTGACGTTCGGTTGACACAACCGTGTCGTTCCAAACGTCAGAGCGTTGCAACCAAACAACCATCAAAAATGATGGTTGTAAAACGCTCTGACGTTTGTCTATAGAAAAAATGTCAATGTCATTTGACATTATTTTGTATTTTTGATGTTTTTATGTCTAATTTTTAAAATAATCATGGTAGATCGTCAAAAACGGGTTTTATTTGATTTAGTATGAAGAAAAGTTTAAATTATTCGTATTCCAAATGGAAAATGAAGAATTTGTATTGACATTGACATTTAAAGTTCTTGGTCGTTCCAAACCTTAGAGCGAGTTAAAAAACAACCAAACAACCGACGCTCAAACGTTCTGAACGCAACCTAGATATAGTATTTTTTGATGGTTGTTTGGTTGCAACGCTCTGACGTTTGGAACGACACGGTTGTGTCAACCGAACGTCACGCTCAAATGTTTGGAACGCCGTTAGAGCGTTCGGTTGTGGTTAGGTTGCACTCGGAGTGTAGGTTTGGAACGCGCCTCAGTTAGAGCGTTCGGTTGTCGTTAGGTTGCACTCGGAGTGTAGGTTTGGAACGCGCCTCAGGGTTGCGTTCAGAATGTTTGAGCGCCGGTTGTTTGGTTGTTTTTTAACTCGCTCTAAGGTTTGGAACGACCAAGAACTTTAACTGTCAATGTCAATACAAATTCTTCATTTTCCATTTGGAATAGGAATAATTTAAACTTTTCTTTATTCTAAATCAAATAAAATCCGTTTTTTGAGGATCTACCATGATTATTTTAAGAATTAGACTCAAAAACATTAAAATACATAATAATGTCAATTTGACATTGACATTTTTTCTATAGACAAACGTCAGAGCGTTTTACAACCATCCATTTTGATGGTTGTTTAGTTGCAACGCTCTGGGGGCTTACCATCAGCAAATAAGAAACCGTTCAGTTCAAAAGCAGGCCTTAAACAGGACTGCTTATGGCCTGCTTTCATACTAACCGTTGAGGTCATAGTACGAAAAAGTAAAGCAGTTCAATATAAGCCCTGCTATAAGAGCTCATAGTAAGGCCCCTGACGTTTGGAACGACACGGTTGTGTCAACCGAACGTCACGCTCAAATGTTTGGAACGCCGTTAGAGCGTTCGGTTCACAGAACACATACTCCTAGCGGCAAATTTCAATCCGAACAATAGAGTCGACCCCCCCTGGTTCGGTTGTGGTTAGGTTGCACTCGGAGTGTAGGTTTGGAACGCACCTCGTTATAACGTTTATAAACGTTTGAATCATTTCAATCGGTTCAGCCCAGGGGCTTTTCACTTAGTACTTGACTCACTACAAGGGAGCGCGGCCTAAGATTTTAGTTGCGGATTAATTTGATAGATGGCGCTCATTTTTCGTTTGTCAAACAGTCGAGAGATGTCGCTATCCCGTGCTGAATCGCGGTATCGTGTGTCTTTCACAGTTTTATATAGTCAAAGCTGATTAGCTATGAAGTAAATTATTTTAAATTATTTCATGACATAGCGGTTACCTCCCAAAAAAATTACAAGTCAAGATTTATAGAAACCTACTATTAGGTAGGTAGGTATATTATAATATCGTACACTTTTTGTCACATTTCGTTAGATGGCGTTGATCATTAGGTCTGACTGATAACTCTATCTCTAGTATAATAATGTACTCTATGGTTCAGCCGTCTTCGAGTAATCGGTGTACATCATAGATATAGTATGTGTACATACAAAAAACAAAAAAAAAAAACGGGTCGAATTGAGTACCTACCTCCTTTTATAAAAATCTATAAGAACCTATTTAAAAATGGTGATTGACTAAACTGTCATTTGTTCGAGTTCGATTTGAAAAAACGTTACGTACCTACGCCACCGAACGATCTAATTATTGTTGTTTGGTTTCAAATTAATGCTTTATTTACGTAATTGAATCAATTAATGACTGCAAGATAAGTTGTATAGGTTTCGTCTAAGTTCCATTTGTGATTTTTTTGACCATTTTCCTGTTGTAATATTTGTGATGTCGTCCATTGATATATCAAATTGATATATCAATGATGTCGTCCGATTTATAATAGCTGTCCAAAGCTAGCCGACAATAACATTCTTGAGATGTTACCAATATTGGTGGGATTGTTACATATAGGTTCTAAGAGAAAGTTGAGTGTGAACTCTTCACCTGGGTCGAGTTCTGGTACTGAAGATGTTGAGGAACCAGAAGTGGATGTTTCTGGATGTCCAGGGAGTGATGTCTATCAGGTTAGCTGTTTGTAAACAAAAACAAAGTTTTTTTCCTATAATTTTTTTTGGTAAATTTTGCAAAAAGTTTTATTTTTGGATTAATTTTTGTCACCCTAATTTGAAAGAATCTTAACAATGTTATATAGTTATTTAAGTTTCATATTTTTCTGTAAAGAGATAATACAGTGTCATTGTAAAGCAAGGACCGGAACCGCTTACCGTTAAAGAGATATGTTGATTGGGTATTTCATAGACTTGTTTTCAAAAACCCTATCAATACGGTAAGCATATCGTTGACTAATCGAAAGGGAAACCCTATTTGGTAAGCCTTTTAATAGGGTATCCCTAACAATTGGCTTAACCATAAAATAGGGGTTTTCCGGTCCCTGATTTTATCTTATCGACCCTTCTGGGATGAAACGTAGTAAAAGCCAAAATGCCATTTTTCAGTACTGCCAAAAAACAAAAATGGTAAAGTTTATTTACTGCATATTTATTTTTATTTTTATTTTATTTTTATTTTATTTATTTAATACACAACACAGATTACAATTCATTCAAATCAATAACATCAACTGCGCTGAAATTCTTAACTAGATTGCAATCCAGACAAATGTGTACAATACAAATTCAGTGAAGGCAAAAATGTATTTGATTAGATTGGTGAGATTAAAAAAAAAAATTTGTTATAATTTATGTTTAAATAGACTCGGCGCCTATGCTGAGTCCGCCTCATTTAATGTGGAGTAGAGGATATCCTTTAGGATTTTAACGTAAGATGTAAATTTAGGAATAAATATGTCAAGTTGAGAGTTATCCTTTGCCAAATCATTATACTGACGAGCCATCCTGACCAGGGGATTGTAATAAGAAATATTATTTTTGTAAGTTTGCAAGACAAATAGATTAGTTTTATTAGACCTGCGCGCGCTGTATTTAATGTTAAAAGTTAGTTGAGACAATAAATCAGGGGCATCTATAAAAGAGTGTATAATTTTATAGAGATAGATAAAATCGAAATACATTCGACGGGCTGCAAGCTTCTGAACATTAAACCTGACCAACCTGTCCTCGTAGTTGCGAATAACACGTCCGAGCTGTTGTCGGTAACATAGCAATCTTAAACACTTTCTCTGTACCTTCTCAATTTCATCAATATGTACCCTGTATCTTTTTATATACTAAATCTATAATAAACCACTATAGCACATTAAGCTTAGGTTTTCGAGTTGTTTACTAAATAGAAACTCAAAATAACGTACATTCATTAGTTCCAGAGATGGCATGGCTTTTACTACAAAAAAAATATTTTCACTTCTCATGCTCGTAAAGTTCGTCATTATGTTGGGTATAGGCTGCATAAAATCGTTTTTCATGCTCTAGAGCATAAAGTAAAATCTTCGTCTAAGTTCAGACTTTAAGACAAAGGTCGTCAGGTAAACAGCCACACGCAATATACATAATCCATGTTTAATATTTTTTTTTTCAAGTTTTGAAACCTTGATGATTTTTTTTTTCTATTTTTGATTAGTGGTATCAAATGAAAGGCCTTGATGAGCACATTCCAAAATTATATAATTTGTCACAAGAAAATATTTTATTTTATTTTTTGAATATGGGTATCAAATGACAGCCCTTGATGAGCACGTCCCAAAAATAATAATATTATGTATGTTTTCACAAAAATTTAAGAAAAAAAAAAATATTTTTACATTTTTAAATATAGGTATCAAATGAAAGGCCTTGGTGAGCACATTCCAAAATTATATTACTTGTCACTAAAAATGAACAAAAAAAAATTTTTTTTTAATTTTTTTGAATATGGGTATCAAATGAAAGGCCTTCATGAGCACATTCCAAAATTATATAATTTGTCACTAAAATTTAAGAAAAAATTTTTTTTTTCAATTTGTGATTAGGAGGGGTATCAAATGAAAGGCCTTGGTGAGCACATTCTAAAATTATATAATTTGTCACTAAAAATGAACAAAAAGATTTTTTTTTTTAAATTTTGAATATGGGTATCAAATGAAAGGCGGGTATCAATTGATGAGCACATTCCAAAATTATATAATTTGTCACTTTTTTTTCAATATTGTTGAAAAAAAAAGTTTAATTTTATATTTCCTCACAATCGAAGTGAAAAGCAGAGTGTATAACTCGTACATAAAACCCATTTTATGCACATTTTTTTATTAAGTTGTATACAACATCATAATTTGTATAATCGAAATTGGGGTTGGTAAACTTTTTCGCAGAGAATTGTTTTATATTTTTTTTTGATAGCACAAGTTAGAAGAATAAAGAAAATAATATTATGATTTTTTTATTTTACCTTGTTAACCAAATATATTTTTTTATATTATTATCGCGATAAAATATCAAACATACGGCTGAACACGAAGTTCCTTTGCATTTACTGATGATTGACAGATTTGACAGACAGTGACAAAGAGTAATCATACCTTTGTTTTTTTTGTTTTGAGCAACAACATAGAAAGTCTTTGGAGCAAAAGCATTACCTACGCATACAGCCGTAATAGTGATTTTTGTACTATGCTGTAAATTAAAAATTAAATTTTTTATTTAAATTAAAATGAAGCATTATAAAAACTCCGCAATTTGTTATTCCTGACTCCAAAGCCAAAAGCTACCAGAAAATATATAATTCACAACAGTTTTGGAAAAGTTTACCAACCCCATTGTAATAAAAAGATGCGTGATAAAAAACATGGTATTCATAATCAAAATATCACCAACTTTAACTGTATTCGACAGAATGTTACAAGGAGGACAACACTTAGTGCTTCCAGTACCTCTGGAGCTAAGAGGTATATACTTATCTGAGATTTATTTATAACATAATTCCATTTTGTAGTTATTTTTAATCATTGTTTTGTGGTGATTATTTTATGCTCAAAATATGTATGTATTTTTTTAGCTCCAATCCAGCTGAAATCAGACGGATTTTAACATATCCCCATGGAAAATATGGAATACCTATAGATACAGAAGACTACAAGTGCCTAGCTCAAGATCAATTTTTAAATGATGTTATAATTGATTTTTATTTAAAACATTTGGTTCTTGAAGTTTTAACACATAGTCAGCGAAAGACGACACACGTTTTTAGTACATTCTTTTATAAAAGGCTTACCACCGAACCAAGCGAAGTCAATAAAAGTTCTAATTCTCATGAATGGGACAGCAGCTTGACTCCGGCCCAGAAGAGACATGCAAGAGTAAAAACATGGACTAAAAATGTGAATATATTCGAAAAAGACTATGTTGTAGTTCCTATTAATGAGAATTGTCACTGGTTTGTGGCAATTATTTGCTTCCCAAGTTTGGAGGGATGTCGAAGTATGATAGACAATAGAACTGAGTCTCCACAGGACATCAAAAAAAGAGGTAATATTCACAGTGATACAATATTTCAATATTGATTAAATTTTATATGTAAACTATGTTTAGTCAAATTGGTTTAACATATAATAGTACATTACAGCCGTGAACGGGAAGCTAGCGATTGCATTGTCGAGGATGGTTTGAAGCCCGAGCCGCAGGCGAGGGCTTTAATCATTCGAGGCAATGCAAGTAGCTTCCAGAACAAGGCTTTTATAGTGCTTTTCTCAAGAAATGCGAGGAAATAAAAAACTTTTCAATTGAAACTTAATTAAATTTAATTAATATTAAAAATGAGATTTATCATAGACAAATCCTCTGAGTAATCTTGAATTACGTGCAGCGCCATCTACCGCCGAGAAGAAAAAACCCATCTCATTTCGCTTCTCGGCGGTAGATGGCGCTGTACATAATTCAAGATTACTTAGAGGATTTGTCTCTGATAAATCTGGTACAATACAATGTAATATTTATTTATTCTTATAGTAATATACTCTGTGCGCACCATTTTTTTTATTGTATCGTTATTATAGTACCTATTAAATAATTTTATCTACACTCACATCGTAATGTTCCAAATATGAATTCAAAAAAGGTAATATAAATACGTACTTTATTTTCGTGGACACGAAAAATTTAAAAAAAAACTCATTACGATGCAGTCAACTGAATCATAAAATAACTTTTTTTCTCATTACGATACAGGGCAAATCCAAGAAGTAGGCAGTGCCGTGATATTAAAAAAAAACAACGATATTTTCCCACACATTTTCCATGATTAAAATGCACTCTATGGTGATCGATGACATTAGTGCGATTAGTTTGCAGGGTTGCGTTTAGAGGCTTAGAGTGCGGTTGTTTGGTTTTTGGCTCTAAGGTTCGGAACGACCAAGAACTTTAAATGACATTAATAGTACAAATTCTTCGTTTTCCATTTGGAATGCGAATAATTTAAACTTTCCTTTATTCTAAATGAAATAAAATCTTTTTCTGAGGAGCTACCATGAATATTTAAAAAAAATAGACACAAAAACATCAAAATACAAAATAATGTCAAATGGCATTGACATTTTTACTATAGACAAACGTCAGCGTTTTTCAACCACCGATTTTGATGGTTAAAAAGTTGCAACGCTCTGACGTTTGGAACGGGAAAGTTGTTACAACCGGAAGTCACGCTCTAATGTTTGGAATGCCGTTAGAGCGTTCGGTTGCACTCGGAGCGTAGGTTCTGAACGCAACCCAGTGCACTCATCTCATTATTTTTTTTTCTAATGGAATGCGCGCCATTTTTAGAGCTTTACAAAAATGTTTTGATTTCAATTTTAACATTTTGTTGTAATGAATTTCGTAGGCTTTTTTAATTCTTGATTTAAAATGTGAAGAAAATTTGACTCTGCTTGATATTTTAGATGCAGCTAAGGAAATGACTTATTACAAGGTAATACCTAGCTAATACAAACAAAGTCCCACTCTCTTTTTTTAACGTTGATCTTTTATTTAGTAGGTTCAATCCTAAATGTATGAGTGTAGATAAAGTAGTGTATGAAACTGCACATAACTAGGTATTAAAACACTCGTGTGATACTATTAAAAACCTCGCCTACGGCTCGGTTTTTAAACACACACTCATGTTTTAATACCCCTCATTATGTGGCAGTATCATAAACTACTATTACCTTTATAATATTAACTGTCTTGTCGTTGGCTTGCGTGCCAGAAAAAAGGAACTAAAGTTATGGCTGTATGGTGCAAATGTGCCTTTGCTTTTTTTGTTTTTGTGAACAGCTAAAACAAAAAAAAGAAGTTGTCGCAGACCACCCAGATCATCTTCGCACTGTACCTACTTCCCGCACTGGTGCTGGTGCGGGAAGTAAGTATTGAAATTCATTCCTGGCCTGAATTTTAAATTTAGAATGTGATGAACCAGACCCCCTCGGAAATGTGGAACGCCCCGCATTCCTTTTTCAAGTGGAATGATAAGATTTCAGAGCATAAGTGAGAAAAATAAATATCATAATGGTACACAAGTACTCTGACAACCATTCCCAATAACCTATCCTCGCCTCTGTGAGAGAAATCTTTTACTAGGCAACTTATTATTTCCTGTGATTTAATAGAAATATCTAGGCACAAAATCCTTAGTCGGCCTATTGCTTACGGGAATAAGCATATATCAGGCTCAGTGTCAGACCAGGCACAAACTGGAAGATCTGACTTGGGAAACAATGAATCAACTTAAACTCAATTCTTTTACATTTTGACAGAGCGCAGATCATCTATGCAAATAGGAAATACAACAATCACACCAATGACCAAACAGGAGCAACTTACATTAAGTTGCGATTCTGATAACCTCAGTGAAAGGGATGAAGCAGAGGCAGAGGTAACATATTAAACTTATTCAACATTATTAGTCTGCATTTCGTGTATTCACATTAAACTTTTTCCGTGTTGATATACACACTTGTTCTTCCCTGTATATAATTGCACCCACTCCACTCCCCTATTTTTCCTTTTTTCTATTTATTTATCACCCAAAGGTTGCCTGGAAGAGATTGCTGCTTAGCAATAAAGCCGCCTCTTATATACTTTCTTCTCTGTTTTGTCCTCCTTTCTGTAATATTTTTCTTGAGCATTTTATTACCTATTTTATTTACTATTATCATTACTTTTTGCAGGAAAGTGACTTAGATATGCAATGTGACTCTGATAAGGAGGAAACTGAGAAAACAGTAGTTGAAAAGAAACCAGAACCTCAGATTATAGGCAAAGCGGAACCAATAAAACAGTAAGATAGTAGTATTTTACACACAAAATCCTTTTTATGCTTTGCTAAGCTAAAAGCCAATTAGGGTAGATTGTATAGAATGTACAGTACGAGGCAAACATCTTGAAATCGGGTGGCGATTGCGCTAAACGCATATTTTGGGTATGATTAGCGGTGAGGTACGCGGGCGGTGGCGGCGGGAGAGGGGCGCGTGCGCGCTATTGGTCGCTCGCAACGCAAGTGCACACGCGCGAACCTTATCCGTCGAAAAAGTGTCAAGATGTTTGTCTCGTACTGTCCCTTTAATCATAATGCACACTGATTGCGTTAATCTTAGATTGAAGTATAGAATAGCTTTTCTTCCTTTTGTTTCTGATCACTTGTTGTTATTTCAGACCATGTATATTGATATTTGACTCACTGGCGGGAACATCGAGGTCGGGAGTAATGGCTACATTACGCGACTATCTGACATGTGAATATCAAACTAAAGTGAGTCAATTCAAACATTGCTTCCTTCATTTTGTTTAAAATATTACATTATAATAAAAAAAAACTTACTTAAAAATCTCAAACAATGCTGGGTTGGCTGGAAGAGATCTCTTTTAGAGATAAGCCCACCTTTGTAAACAACTTTTATATTTACCTGTGTAATTATGTTACAAGTGCAATAAATAATATATATATATATATTATAACATGTATGTTTTAGTATTATTTCAAGTCCACTAATATTATAAAAAGAGTCAACTACTTAATAATTTTGTTTAAATATTAAAATACTTATATAAAAATAATAATTGTGTTTTTTTTTCAGATATCCCAACATAAAATATTTAATGAGGATAACATAAAAGGAAGCTGCCCAAAAATCCCTCGACAAAACAAATTAACAGATTGCGGCTTGTATTTGTTGCAATATGTTGAACAATTTTTCAAGGTATAAATGTAATTTTGAATTTTTATGATGGATACTCAAGAACTTAATAAAGTATCTATCAAGTATAGTAAAAATATAAAACATAAGTGCATAAACATGTACATGCATTGCATGTGTTCATAATATGATGTTTAACTATTATTCAGGACCCTAAAGTACCTATCAAGTATAGTAAAAATATAAAACATAAGTGCATAAACATGTAGTAGGTACATGCATTGCATGTGTTCATAATATGATGTTTAACTATTATTCAGGACCCTAAAGTACCTATCAAGTATAGTAAAAATATAAAACATAAGTGCATAAACATGTAGTAGGTACATGCATTGCATGTGTTCATAATATGATGTTTAACTATTATTCAGGACCCTAAAGTACCTATCAAGTATAGTAAAAATGTAAAACATAAGTGCATAAACATGAAGTACATGCATTGCATGTGTTCATAATATGATGTTTAACTATTATTCAGGACCCTAAAGTACCTATCAAGTATAGTAAAAATATAAAACATAAGTGCATAAACATGAAGTACATGCATTGCATGTGTTCATAATATGATGTTTAACTATTATTCAGGACCCTAAAGTACCTATCAAGTATAGTAAAAATATAAAACATAAGTGCATAAACATGTAGTACATGCATCGCATGTGTTCATAATATGATGTTTAACTATTATTCAGGACCCTAAAGTACCTATCAAGTATAGTAAAAATATAAAACATAAGTGCATAAACATGAAGTACATGCATTGCATGTGTTCATAATATGATGTTTAACTATTATTCAGGACCCTAAAGTACCTATCAAGTATAGTAAAAATATAAAACATAAGTGCATAAACATGTAGTACATGCATCGCATGTGTTCATAATATGATGTTTAACTATTATTCAGGACCCTAAAGTACCTATCAAGTATAGTAAAAATATAAAACATAAGTGCATAAACATGAAGTACATGCATTGCATGTGTTCATAATATGATGTTTAACTATTATTCAGGACCCTAAAGTACCTATCAAGTATAGTAAAAATATAAAACATAAGTGCATAAACATGTAGTACATGTATTGCATGTGTTCATAATATGATGTTTAACTATTATTCAGGACCCTAAAGTACCTATCAAGTATAGTAAAAATGTAAAACATAAGTGCATAAACATGTAGTACATGCATTGCATGTGTTCATAATATGATGTTTAACTATTATTCAGGACCCTAAAGTACCTATCAAGTATAGTAAAAATGTAAAACATAAGTGCATAAACATGCAGTACATGCATTGCATGTGTTCATAATATGATGTTTAACTATTATTCAGGACCCTAAAGTACCTATCAAGTATAGTAAAAATGTAAAACATAAGTGCATAAACATGTAGTACATGCATTGCATGTGTTCATAATATGATGTTTAACTATTATTCAGGACCCTAAAGTACCTATCAAGTATAGTAAAAATATAAAACATAAGTGCATAAACATGTAGTAGGTACATGCATTGCATGTGTTTATAATATGATGTTTAACTATTATTCAGGACCCTATAAAGGATTATTCTATACCAATTAAACAGTTGGTAAACTGGTTTGATGAAATAGTTGTTACAAGAAAGCGAGAAGAGATCTCAATTTTACTCAAAAACTTGATGCATATATATAACCCAGAATCGCATTTGACCTTACCTGATATTACATTCCCAACTTTAAATGGTATGTATGCAGTTATAAACTACAGCTACAAAAAAGTTAATATGACAAAGTACTAAAGTGTTAAACAATTTTCGTTGCCGACCGTACTAAAGCCGAATATGGTAGATAGGGACCATCAAACTGAACAACTTTTACTACGGGATCAACTCTGAAATCGCAAGCAGTTTTCATACATTTTGATATTTTTGTTATGAATTTGGAAAATAATGTTGCATGCAAATTTTTTATAGAATATACAAGTACTTACACTAACCCCCTTATTAATAAAAGTCTGCTATTACAGACAATTGATATTTTCGTTATTAATAATTTTTGTATGAAACAGCTGATTTTTTTTCGCGATTTCAGAGTTGTTCAGTTTCACGGTCTCATTAATACCCTAGAGTTATGGGATATAAAAAAACGCGTTGTATACTCTTGATAAAAAACATGCTCCAGAAAAAAACATATTATTTTTCATGTAATCAATAAAAACAGTTTTTTTGCAATTTGCTATTTGCTTATAGGCGAGTCATACAACCCGGAGAAATTGCGGGACATTCGAATCCTGGTGTCCCGCTGCGACCCGCTGCTGAAGCGGCTCAGCAACGGGCATTACGATGTCTCTGGTGTTCAGGTAATATTTTAATCATTTTAATGTTGTGATTTAAAAAACATGTATTTTTGTGTTTTTGTTTAAAATGATGATTAATTACTAATTTAGTATTTTTTAAGATATTTAAATTAATATCATCTGAATTAAAAGTTGTTCAATTGATTATTCAGTACTGCCTCGTTTCTTATTGGTTTACAAACAACCAATCGGAGCCGAGTGCGTGGTGGGGTAACTAGAGTGGGGATTGGGTTCTGACACAGGTCAGTCGGGAGTTGATCGGTCATTCTTAGACGGGAGCTGGTAGCGAGTAGTAGTCTCCTTTGTTATTGGTGCTGGTATGGCATATTCCTTATAAGTGTTTTTTGTAATTCAGTTAGTGTGTTATCGCAATAAATATTGCAAGTAACCTCCGTGTTTCATTACATCAAATCTCAGAAGCGGGTTCAACCAACCTACCTAACTTATTCTGTTTCACTTTTTACTAACTTAATATAACTAACTGTATGCAAAGTGCAAAGGAGTTTTACATGTCATGCCTATTCACTGCATAATGAAACCTTACTTATTATGTTAAACTTTTTACTTGCTTCTCAACTTTATAACTGCATGCAAGGTGCAAAGGAGTTATGTTATTATTTCACATGTTTGGAATAATTTAATAGTATTGGACTGAGAAGAAATGTGCGGTGCGGAAGAAGGCACAAGCACGGAGTGTGCATGCGCGTGGGACTGGTGGTGGTCCACCATCAACAATAAGCATATCAGATTTAGAGGAAAGAATCCTGAATTTGATTTCAAGTGTGGCGGTTGAAGGAAATCTGGGCGTCAGGATTCCTTATGATGATAGTTTCTTTAAATCCTTTTAATATTAGTACAAAGTCGCTATGGAGCTAGATCCGCACGATTACCACTGTCAAATCACTCTCATCGTACAGTTGCATTCCGGTGCAGCTTCCGATTCCATGCTACGAAGTGCTGGAATGATTTGCCACCGCCCATACGAAACTTAACATCCAAGTGCACATTTAAATTAAAATTACGCTCATACCTTTTAGAAATTCAAAGTACACCAGGCAACTAGACACGGTATACAAGCTGCTTCGGATCCAAGAGCTGACCCGGGACGGTTTCTTAGTGTTTGTTTTTATGTATCTTACTGCTGTTTGCAAAATGTTTCTTTCGTTTCTGTTTTCATAATTGTGTTTTATTTATGTACTTATTCTCTTTTATATACAACATATATAAAATAGATAATATGGTGAATACATATATATATATATATATATATTTATATATACATATATGTATTTTGCATTAATATTTATTTTTCCTAAATTAGTTTATATTACATCTTTTTTTCTGCTACCCGCGTATCGCCATAGGGTGATGGCTGAAAATCGGCGTTTTTTGCTTTCAGCGAATATTACGCTGAGCCTTGGCCCTGTTGCTGCTGCACACATATTATATAAGATCATGTTTTGTTTTTATTTGTATTTTAAAATTTTCTGTAAATTGTGTTATATGTGTGTTAAAAAGCAGCAATAAACGATCTATCTATCTATCTATCTAAGTTAATAATTATATATTTAATAAGTGATTCACCTTTGCTCGCTTTGCTTCGGTTTCAACGGCTCAACGTGCCTTCCGAAGCTCGAGATAATACAATTTTGGTCACCCACCCCATGACCGACCCTTGCGAACGTTGCTTAACTTCCCCACAAAATAAGCTGATTTTGTATAAAATAAGTAATATAAAATGTGAGTTTGTCCGAAATAAGTGGTGATTATGTACAAAATAAGCACCAAGTTTGTAAGTGCCATTTTTGCGTACTGTTCTAGTTCGTAAAGCGTTATCTAGGGTATTCTTGATCGAAGTTTTGAACTTCGTCATTTTAACTTTATACATTCTAACTTTAGACTTTCTAATACGTAGGTACGTACTCAGTGAAAAATAAAAACGTGTTAAAATAGGGCCACAAGAACTCTTATCTTAACTAATTATTAATCAATTTTGCAAACGTGATTTCATGTATTTAAACTTATTTTTTGCATTGTTCTAACAGCATAAAAACTTTAAGTAGCAAAACCCTACTTTTAATTCACACACACACTCCACACACAGTTATGTAGTGAAATATTAATATTAATTAGTTAGACTATAAGTTTACTTGTTTTGTTATTTTAGTAAGGAAGAGCGGTGTCTCACAAACACAGGGTTGCAGCTTAAATGGAGAGACACCAACTTATTCCATAAACTGTAACAGGCAAAGATATTAGAATTTTAAAAGTAACAGGTGCAAATGAAGAAAAAACATTTTATTTTTTATTTTTATGGTTTATATTATTGGCAGGATAATTTTGTTGATGCGGGTAGACAAAAGATAATATTGAAATATCGGAAAAGTAAATTTTATTAATTCATGTACTTATTAAATTACAGGCCTTGAACACGCCAGCAGTGGCACCATCCTCGGCGTCGCAACGCCAGTGCCCACCGCACACGGGTAAATTTTAATATCTTTATGTCAAAAAATTTTGGTTTATATATTAATTATAGAAAGCTTGTACCTAATAAATACAACCCTTAACATTTTGTGCCACTAACTAGGTCATGATGTCCTTACTAAGTAATATTGTCATTTATGGGTAAATGACTCGAGGAAATATATTAATATATTTTTCAATACAGTTGCTCGAAAATGTAAGTTTACGATGACAGTCGAGCGTGCGGAAAGTTGATTTTACCGCACGCCGTGCGTTTTTGTTTACGGAGTAGTACAGCGTGCGGAAAGTTGATTTTACCGCACGCCCGCGCCGTGCGTTTTTGTTTACGAACGTTTTTTTTATTTCTACTAGCTTCCGCCCGCGACTTCATCCGCGTGGACAGTAGAAAAATATTGCAACCAGTTTAAAATGACCCCTTTAGTGTATGAAAGCTAGTACTACGGAGAGTTCAAGCTGTTTCCCTGGTTCCACCCACCTGAATTTGATGAAACATAGCTTAGATTTTAAGTTGGACCTCAATCTACTAAATTGTGAAAAATCCATCAAAATTCGTTTAGCGGTTTTTGCGTAATTCGCGCACAAATATTTAGAATTTACAGTTTTATTATAAGTATAGATTACAATTTCAGCAGTACCTATAATGTTTTCTCGCAAATGTATTGAAAAACGTAGTATGGCACACGGTTGTTAAGGTTTTTTAAAACTCGTGACGATTATAAACCCTCGCCTGCGGCTCGGGCTTATAAAACGTCAACTCGTTTTAAAAACCTCCTTACCAACCTTGTATCATAAACTACTAATATCCTATAGGACATTAGTAGTCAGTAAAATGATCGAATGTTAGGGCCCTATAATTTTTTTTGTCGAAATTTCGATTTTGACGGATTTTATCGATACAACCTAGAGAAACCTTTGGGTCTACTAAATACATTTGTATGTGTCCGCGACAAGTAATATGATGATTCACTGGAAAGTTATAAGCTTAGATATGAAAATGGAAGTTGGTGAACGATTTCTCAGAGTCAACTTTGAACATACACAGAAAGACAAACGAGTAAAAACAACAAATAAAAGTATGAAATTTGATTTTCTTATGAAGTAATGATTATTCTGGTATAAATTTTACGTAATAATATTAATGTATCTAGGAGAAATTTACAGTTAATTCTGAGCGTTTTTTGTAGTTTTATGGTTTTTGATTAGGATTTTTTTTACATATTCCATACATAATTTCAAAATTACGAGGCCGCTATGAACTATTCGACTATATAGGAGATAACATACATTTTTTTCTATTTCATTTGCTTAGCATAGTAGTTCAATCCATGAACTCAAAAAAGTGTCTTCGCGCATTTTATGAAAATCTTTCTCTGCAATTTTGAGTTTTTAATCAAAAAGTTGCAAAATTTCCAAAAAGCGAGGTCGCTATGAACTATTCCAATAGCTAATCTGCAATACACAATAAGTCAAAATTGTTAATGTATTTTTGTTTCTGAGATTGATAACGCCAAAATTTGCCATTTTACGCAGAAATCACAGTCGAGACGTAATATGCCTCTTAATATTTTATTAGGTTTATTCTGTAACGGTAGTTTTTTACCTAAGTAACAGACTATAATCTTTTTTTAGAAATGTCATCTCCAGCGATGCCGATGGCTGCCCCGCGTCCGCGCCTCCATCGTTCGAGAAATAAGTCAAACTTGCTTGGAAATTCGAACATTATTTTGACAACCTTTTTCGAGCTAAATCGGAGTAACTGGACATCCCAAACTGATCCAGCAATTTTGTATGAGAATCCATTACTACCGTGTGATAATGGATTCTTATACAAAATTGACGGCGTGTGACCATCAATGCTACTTTAAAACTCATTTAATAGTAGCATCATACATCACGTGTAATTCAAAAGTGGTATGAATATTTCAATAAAACACGACAGCCAAGGAGGCCTGCCCTGCCATATTTAAAATTAGACGGCTTTGCAAATATATATATACATACAATGACTCGAATTGAGACTCTCCTTATTTTTAAACTCATTGAAATTGGTTAAATTTCAGTTGAACCGCAGCCGCCACAATGGGCGATGGAGACGATGGCGGCCTGCGCGCAGCAGATGGTGGCCTGCACGCAGCAGATGGTGGCCTGCACGCAGCAGATGGTGGCCTGCACGCAGCAGATGGTGGCCTGCACGCAGCAGATGGTGGCGGCTCAAGCGGCCGCTACGGCTGAAGCGGCCGCCGCGAGGGAGGCGCAAGCGGCCGCCGCGAGGGAGGCGCAAGCGGCGCAGTCGCGCGACTAGTTAGCTGCCACCAATGCGTCTACAGCTGCCACCCGGGCAGCTACGGTTGTCACACAAGCAGCTGTAGACGCATTGGTGGAACTACAAAACGTAGTCAGGGGCCTCGACAGAATGTACAATGATATGTAAGTACATTCTGTCAAGGTTACATATCAATGATATGACACCTGATTCCTGCACTTCTGAAGTTTTGTCTGACTTATCTGTCACCTCTAAACGTGTTGAAGAGGAGCTTGAACGTCTAGATATCACTAAAGGGGGCGGACCAGATGGTCTTCCACCTATTTTTCTTAAGTTTTGTGCGAGCTCTATTAGCATTCCAGTTGCAATTCTTTACAACAAAAGTTTGCGAGAAGGTTTTCTTCCTCAAATTTGGAAAATGGCGAATATAACTCCAATTCATAAAGGTGGGCCTAAAGATGATGTGACCAATTATCGTCCGATCTCCCTACTAGCCACGTTATCAAAAGTTTTGGAAAGAATAGTTCATGATTTTATCTATCCATCATTACATAATATTATAATACCAGAACAACATGGTTTTGTGAAAAAACGATCGACTGTAACCAATCTTTTACTATACACTAACTATCTTTTTGAGAGTATTGACGATCGCAAACAGGTTGATTCCATATATACTGATTTTCGCAAGGCGTTTGATAAGGTAGATCACGCTATTTTACTCGAAAAACTTGCATACAATGGTTTAAAAGGTAATCTCTTAAGGTGGTTTCAGTCATATGTGGAAAATCGAACACAGAAGGTGGTGGTTAACGGTTTCTCATCTTGTGCGGTAAACATCTCATCAGGGGTACCTCAAGGCTCAATTCTTGGACCATTGCTTTTTGTTTTATTCATAAATAACATAAACAATTGTTTTAAACACAGTAAGTTCCTTTTATACGCCGATGATTTAAAAATCTATATGAATATTAGCACATTTGAAGATTGTTTGAAACTGCAGAGTGATTTGGACCGTCTTTCCACCTACTGCACAGTAAATAAATTACAACTTAACATTAGTAAATGTAAGGTGATAACTTTCACAAAAAAAAATAACCCTATTACTCATAATTATAGTCTATGCAGCGCCATACTTGAGCGAGTATCACTGATTAGAGATTTAGGCTTAATGATTGACTCGAAGTTGCATTTCGATACTCACATTGAACAAATTACTAATAAGGCTTTTCAAATGTACGGATTTGTGGCACGAACCTGCAAACCATTTAAAAGATCTGAAACTTATTTGTTGCTTTATAAGTCTCTTATTAGATCTCAACTTGAATATAGTTCTGTGATCTGGAATCCCTATTATGCTAAATATAGTGAAAGCATTGAATTGGTCCAACGTAAATTTCTTCGATTAGTAAATTTTAGATGTCTTCGCGCGAAACGATCGTATGAAGAATCTTTAGATAAATATTCTCTTTTATCTCTTAAAAAAAGAAGATTACTTGCTGATCAGACTATTTTATATAACATTTGTCATAATAAATATGATTGTATTGATATTCTTAATCAGATATATTTCAAAGTACCCAATAGACTTCCCCGTAAGACTAATATCAAAACGTACCATTTCTTTTCCCCGCGAACCACCAGAACTAATGCAGGCAAGCGAGCTCCATTGAGGCGTCTGATGCATGCTTATAATGAACTATTATCTTGTGAACTGGATATTATGCACAACACGTCCCAAAACGTTTTTAGAAATAATGCTTTGAAAATTCTTAATTAAATTAACTTAGTTTACTCTTACTCAAATGCACTTCAAAAGGTGGTTTACTTATGTTCTGTACCGTATACTATAATATAAAAATAGAAATGTTATTTAAGTTAATAGATTACCAATTACTTCATGCAGATATTTGTGGATAACGGTGTTGACTGTACAAATACTCAAAGAACCGATTAATGTGCTATGTGTGTGTAATCCCCTTGTTCAGTTGTTTGTTGTCCTAAATAAATTAAAAAAAAAAAAAAAGGTCTGTCCTCACATGCCCACACGGGATTTGGACTAACCACCGAAAATCAATTCATTGAATGTGCCGGACTACAGCTGGGCCACAAAAAAAAAGTTGGAAATCTGACTTTTTGACTATGCCATGATGAAGTCGATAATTTGTCGTAATTTGTCGCCAAAAACCAGAATTTGTCGGTTTTACGTTTAGGAGATACGTGTGGCGCAGCTGTAGAGACGTCTCTACAGCTGGGCCACACAGATCTCGAAAACGGAAGGTCGTAGCGAAAATCTGATTACTCGTATGTGTAGTACATTACAGCCGTGAACGGGAAGCTAGCGATTGCATTGTCGAGGATGGTTTGAAGCCCGAGCCGCAGGCGAGGGCTTTAATCATTCGAGGCAATGCAAGTAGCTTCCAGAACAAGGCTTGTATAGTGCTTTTCTCAAGAAATGCGAGGAAATAAAAAACTTTTCAATTGAAACTTAATTAAATTTAATTCCCGCCAGTTTTTTTTTTTGGGTGCATTCCAGCAGTTTAATCGCTCGAAGCGCCGAAAAGCAAAATGAGATTTATCATAGACAAATCCTCTGAGTAATCTTGAATTACGTGCAGCGCCATCTACCGCCGAGACGAAAAAACCCATCTCATTTCGCTTCTCGGCGGTAGATGGCGCTGTACATAATTCAAGATTACTTAGAGGATTTGTCTCTGATAAATCTGGTACAATACAATGTAATATTTATTTATTCTTATAGTAATATACTCTGTGCGCACCATTTTTTTTATTGTATCGTTATTATAGTACCTATTAAATAATTTTACCTTTATAATATTAACTGTCTTGTCGTTGGCTTGCGTGCCAGAAAAAAGGAACTAAAGTTATGGCTGTATGGTGCAAATGTGCCTTTGCTTTTTTTGTTTTTGTGAACAGCTAAAACAAAAAAAAGAAGTTGCCGCAGACCACCCAGATCATCTTCGCACTGTACCTACTTCCCGCACTGGTGCTGGTGCGGGAAGTAAGTATTGAAATTCATTCCTGGCCTGAATTTTAAATTTAGAATGTGATGAACCAGACCCCCTCGGAAATGTGGAACGCCCCGCATTCCTTTTTCAAATGGAATGATAAGATTTCAGAGCATAAGTGAGAAAAAGTGTTTTATTTCATGTCTAGTGAGCGCGTAAGCTTAGAAGTCAAAATAATCTGTTATTAGTGCCTATAATTTATAGTACCCAACTAGGTTGTAGTTATTAAGGCCTCTATGTATATATATACTTAAAAGTGGCGCCCTCAACTTAATTAAATTTATTGCTCGCTAAGTACATAATACATGTACATAATGTATCAAAAATTGATATGCACTGGGCCCTATTTAATAGCGTGACAATTTGTCAATTGTCTTGACAATTTGGTTTACTTTGCGGTGTAGCTATGAGTAGTTTGTTCTATTTACAAATTTGTTGACGCAATGGATATGAAATTGTCATGACAGGTGACAGATTGTCACGATTATTAATCGTTATAGTAGTAGTAGACAAAAGTGCCTAGTGGCCACTTTGCCCTATTTACTTAGCGAGCAATACATTTCATTAAGATGAGGGCGCCACTGTGTTAAGGCAATGTTAAATTTATTGTTTCATGTTGAATTTAAATATATTTATTATACTTAAGCAAATACCTCTTTTATAGAAGTATAAATCAAACAGAGTAATTAATTAGTTTTTAATGATAAATGTGAATAACTTTATTAATTAATCAATCGCAGACCTCATATTACATTACCTCAAAAAATAGGTATAGGTTTTAAAAAAGAAATGTTGAACGCTATTGTTAAGCATGCTAAGGGTATTAATGTATATACATAGAATGCTTAACAATAGCGTTTAACATGAAAAAAAAACTTAATTTATGTACAGTCACGAGCTCACGAGCAATAAGATGTACACACCATAGAACTTTACGTTTTGGATAACCTAGGTATAACATCACACTGAGATATATTGATTGAATGTGACATAGTTCTAAAGTGTGTACATTTTATTTCTCGTGACAGTAACTATAGTAGTTTTAGAAGGAAATATTAAGTTGTTTATTGTCTTTACATTGTTAAATGTTAATATCTATTATAAATGAGAGTAAGACTGAGGTATGTTCCTAGAAGTATTATCGCTATTGTTAAGCATGCTATGTACCTTAAAACTATAATCATTTTAAAAGGAAATATTAAGTTGTTTAACGTGTTAATATCTTGTCATGTCTCCCGATAATCTATTATAAACGAGAGTAAAGACTGTGGTATGTTCCTAAAGAATGTCAAGGTACCTATTGTGTTTACCCATAAAAGTAAAAACACGCTTGTGCCTACATAATAGGGATGTTGACTAATGAATAAAATAACGAAATACTAATAAAAATCGTAAACATATTAAACTTTTAGAGTAGCTTGTATACCTCTTGGTTTTATATATTGCATATTATTTGTTTTATGACCCTTCAAAGTTGGGTGGACAAGTCCATTTAAAAAGTATAAAATTTATTAAAATAAATGATACCTTTAATTAGTCCGTAAAATGTATAGCAAATTTGTCGAAGAAACCATTTTGATAAACACAATATTTAATATAGCTGCTGAACAAATTTCCTATGCGTTGCATACAAACTTGCACGGCGTGACGTCATAACGTGCAAGCCATTAGTATGGAGCGTTTTTGATCGAGTCCATTTGTGTGCATTTCACACTGTGATATCTCGGGCAGTTTTCATGCTAGCGAATTAATTCTTTTACCAATATTTCTTTTTTTGAGAGGTCATTTATGTAACATAAAATAAAAAAAATAGTCAACATCCCTATTGCATTTGTTCCCAACGAGTCACACCATCAACCGGTTAGGAAGTTTTTATTAAAAAATTCCTAACCGGTCACACTGTTACAGAATTAAATAAAATTATGAAAAGAATAATCAATAGGTTTAATTATAATTTTAAATCAACTAAATAACAACATTAATAAAACAACGACGTTAAACGTTTATCAACATTCATAATATTGTTAGTAATTCAATAAAAACAATATTGAATGTTACTTAATTCTAATTTTAATTTGAACCTTTGGGAACAATTTTTATAAATATAATCAGTCGGTATCACAGTAAATCATCATTTTGTTACAATAATTAAAAGTCCTTAATCCTAGTGTAATAAAATGTTGTGAACGTCAGAATCGCCGGTCATCCGTCGTATTTAACTTTGAAATTGTGTCTAAAAATTGCTTATGAATTGCATGACGACCTGAGTGGTGCAGTGGTCAACATGCCGCCTACCACGCAAGAGGTCCCGGGTTCGATTCCCGGCCGGGCAGAAATTGAAATGATGAATTTTAATTTCTGTGACGGGTCTGGGTGTTACTATGTATAATAAGTATATATTTAAAAAGTATATAAGTAGTATATCAGTTGTCTAGCACCCATATTACAAGCTTTGCTTAGTTTGGGGCTAGATGGCGCTGTGTGAAATTGTCCAAGCATTTATTTATTTATTTATATACACGCTGTAATTTTTATCATGTCATGATTACAATTACAAGCAACTTTTACTATGGGGCCAACCCTCTTAGCGCGAAAAAAATATCAGCTGTTCCATACATTAAGGTCGAGTAGGTATTGCGCTTTTGTATGGAACATAGTTGCTTGTAATCATGAGTGGAACCACCCCACTGCGGGAACCAAATGATTAAAATTTACGCTGTATTTGCTTATCATACATGAATAATATATGAATAATTTTGTATAATATCTAGGCGTCGCAAAATCATCAGCATAGCCTTTTTATACATTTGACGTCCATAACGAAGTAAATGATGTATGTTGTTACTTACTACTAAGTAAATAATGTTGTTAATTAGTTGATTTAAAATCATAATTAAACCTATTTGATTATTCTTTACATTATTTTGTTTCATCCTGTAACAGTGCGACTGGTTGGGAACTAATTAAAAGTTCCCATCGAGTACCTAAGAGGTGCGACTGGTTGGGATTTTTTTTATAAAAACTTCTTGATGGTGTGACTCGTTGGGAAGAAATGCATAAATATTGGTTTGATCTTTTAATGATATATGTGATAAAAAAAATATTAAAATAAAAATGATCTTTATTCAAATACTCTTTAAACTGTCCATTTTTCCCTACCACCCTTTCAGGACTTCTTTGTTGTGTTGTGGAGAAGAAAGGGCGAAAGAAACTCTACAACTTATTCATGAGTAACGATATTTACAATACTTCTTCTTATTACAACATATATACTGGAAAACAATACTAGTCTATGACTAAGCCACCTTTAGCAGTTAGAAAAGTAAAAGATAGGAAACTATTAAAATTATAGTTAAAGTTCTGCTAGCTAGGCAAAACCGCTATGAAATTTCGATTAATTAGTATTTTAATCAAATCAGTAGTATAACATAAACATATTTACTTAAATGTATTATTATTATTATAAACAGGGCAACAGTTGTTCCAACAGATAGTGCCTGTATTCAGCAATCTTTGCTTTGTTAACCGACTTCCAAAAAAGGAGGAGGTTCTATGTTCGTCTGTTTTTACATTTTATTTAGGTGTTTGTCTACTCTTTTTTAAATTGGTTTACGTTGTTGGCTTACGCAGTTCATTTAAAAGAAGACAACCCTAACGTTGCGTCGTCAGAAAAGGTAAGAGCACGCAATAGAAAGAGAAGCAACTACTAGGTGAACTGCGCGACCTGAATTGCACTTTATTGTGTCGGATTACTATATATATATATATATATATATTACTTTATTGTGTATATAGTTTATATTTATTTAACCTACTTACTGCAGTAACAGTGACAACCCTAAGACATAGAATTTTTTGTATGAAAAACGCACTTTACAGCTTTGTGACTTTGCCCACAAAATTTTGATGAACTTTGGATATGCCTAGAAAAGCTATAATCTGTTATACTGTGACATTGCCCAGTTCAGTTTTTATAGTTTTTAAGACCAGAGAATAAGGTTGATTTCAGCAGAATTTAAGAACTAAAATGGTAAGTGGTCAATTTTGCCAAATATTCATATCTTTTAGCCCGCCCTAAAATTTTATTTTTTCCTATGTAAACATACTTTTTTTTAGCTGTTCATATCAATGTATGCAAAGAAATAGTAAATTTTCATCCCATCTATTCGAAAAGGACGACTTGGTTCGCCTTTATGTGCACCCAAAGGTGGTGTTTTCTATATTAAACTTTTAGCGGGCAGTAATGAGTTTTTAATCCTCTTTAAATAAATAAGTGCGCCGCAAAGATCTTTTTGACGATCTACCATGACTATTTTAAAAATTAGACATAAAAACATCAAAAATACAAAATAATGTCAAATGACATTGACATTTTTTCTATAGACAAACGTCAGAGCGTTTTACAACCATAATTTTTGATGGTTGTTTGGTTGCCACGCTCTGACGTTTGGAACGACACGGTTGTGTCAACCGAACGTCACTCTCAAATGTTTGGAACGCCGTTAGAGCGTTCGTTTGTGGTTAGGTTGCACTCGGAGTGTAGGTTTGGAACGCGCCTCCTCACTTCGTTCTGAGGCGTGTTTTCGTTCAGCGAGCGATTGCTAGCTGGCGCTACCGGTGCTGTTTTCGTTTATGCTAGTGACGTCACGCTGCTGCCGATCGGCAGGTCGCAGCTCGCAATCTGCAATCCTCCTCCAAAGGTGGTTTGCATCGCTGCTTGCTGCCATAGAGTAATTTATATGTCACTGTCAGCGGTATTATTGTTGTTGATCCAGTTCGGTAAATTATGTATATTATATAAAATCATTACAGAATTCTTCTGTCAGAAGACCTATTAAAGCACTTTTAGTATTTCGGTTCATTTTCACTTCGCGCCAAAAAAGTAACTTGGTTGGTTACCATCGCTTGATAAAAACCCGTTTTCGTTTCCCGCAGCACATGCGCAGCAGTTTGTGACGTCTGAGCTGCGCATCGCTGCGGCCGCTAGCTAAACGAAAACACGCCTCTGGATTCGAATAAGCGCCCTCGCCGTAAAAATATTATTTTGCCCCCTTATGGTACAATCTACTATTGTGTTTGTGTGATCAAAAGAGATTGTTAAATTAATGTCTATTTTATAAAATATTTAATCAGACCTAAAAAAAAAATTGTTTAAAAAACAAAAAAACCGACTTCAAAAAACCTGCCTCTAAAAAGCAAGAAATAATATACAAATCATTAGATACGCATTATCATTGTTATAATAAAACACGTCTATTAAAGTCAGGCGGGGCTGGAGTACATCTTCCTTTTTTATTCTAAAAGCCCCACCCGACTTCAATTGACGTGTTATATTATAACAATGATAATGCGTATCTAATGATTTGTATATTATTTCTTGCTTTTTAGAGGTAGGTTTTTTGAAGTCGGTTTTTTTGTTTTTTAAACAATTTTTTTATTTTTAGTGTAAGTACCTTCTGTATTAGGTAGTGTAGGTATATTATTTAGGTAGAAAAATCGGCTCAGCCAAACGTGAGATAATCGCGGATTATTTTAAAAATTAGACATAAAAACATCAAAAATACAAAATAATGTCAAATGACATTGACATTTTTTCTATAGACAAACGTCAGAGCGTTTTACAACCATCATTTTGGATGGTTGTTTGGTTGCAACGCTCTGACGTTTGGAACGACACGGTTGTGTCAACCGAACGTCACGCTCCAATGTTTGGAACGCCGTTAGAGCGTTCGGTTGTGGTTAGGTTGCACTCGGAGTGTAGGTTTGGAACGCGCCTCAACCGACGCTCAAACGTTCTGAACGCAACCCTGTCATGTCATGTCACCTAATTTTCTCACAAACAGTTTAATGTTATTATTCTGCGTTTACTGCCTCATAACTTAAAAAAGAGCTGTGAAGATGACGAAAGTAGCAGATAACATCAATCCTCACATATACGAGAAAGGTTCCGAGAGAGAGATCACGTCTTTAGATCGGGACGAAGACGTTGCTGACGACATTGACCAGCGCGAAATCTTCGATTTGATCAGGAATATCAACGACCCTGAGCATCCTCTGTCTCTGGAAGAGCTCCGCGTGATCGAGGAGAGCAATATAAGTGTAAATAATAAGGAGAATACTGTCGATATTAACTTTACACCGACTATACCTCACTGCAGTATGGCTACGTTAATAGGTACCTATTTACATCTTTTTATAATAATATTTTTTTGGTACAATCAACGAAAAGTCTTCGAAAAGCGCTCATGGCGGAACTTGACAGACTGATCGTGCTCGATAACGTTTGTTAAGCAATGCTCGGTCCGGCCAGGTGTTGGATGGGTGACCGTTAAGTGGCATAACAACTGAGCGCTTACATGGGCTAATATGTACTTCTCCGTCCCATGACTTTTGAGTTGGCAATGTTTTGTTGAAAGGTCAGGATTATTGAAGTAATTTTGGAAAGTTTCAACTCTAGCAAACCAATAGTTTTTCTGAAGAAGCATTTTGTACTGCCTTTTTTGTTGATATTTCGACCAGCCATCTTTTTTTTTCCTTATTGCGTTTAGTTACCCCCTAAGATGTCTGGCAACGCTGGGTCAGTCTGTCCTCTCCATTCCATCTTCTTCCTATCGAATGAGGAATAGTGGCCACCTTTAGTGTTAGAGTTTATCAAGCTGCCTGTAAGGCCTCTAACTTGGCTTAACGACTGTTATCAGATGACAACAGCCGGGACCGACGGTTTAACGTGCCCTCCAAATGTGATCGAGTACGATCAGTCTGTCAAGTTCCGCCATGAGCGCTTCATGTCAGTTCCGTTGCATTTCATTTGATTATCCAATAATGAAATGTATGGTTTTAGGTCTATCCATCAGAGTACAACTACTCCGAGCATTACCAAGTCGCTTCAAGGTGACCGTCCGTGTAACCGAAGGCACGCACGCATCGGAACATGCAGTCAACAAACAACTGGCGGACAAAGAACGAGTAGCGGCCGCTCTTGAGAATAATAACTTAGTGCAGATTATAAATCAGTGTGTTGCTACACAGTAGTCGAGAACAGGGACCGGAAAAACCCTTTAAAAACCCATTCCTGCTGGTGGTAAATACTAGAAGTATTTACAGAATGAAAATTAAAAAAAACACGATAAATGGATTCTTTGATAGGGAAACCCTATTTGATATGCAGACAAAACAATCATAACACCATGACAATACGAGATATTGTAGATCAAAATCGAAAGGGTTCCGGTCCTTGGTTGAGAATTTATGTCTTGGATATAAGTTTATTATTTTAATTTTATTTATTTACTCTAGCAACACAGTCTATAATGCTTAGTAACAATATGTTTAAAGCTAGATTAAGTAGTACATTAATGTTACATGCTATGTTGCTTTATGTGCCGATTGAATAAATTCTTATTACCCAAATTGGTTGTTTAAGTAATACGGGGGTCTCCAAACTACGAACACCAACAATCCGGCCCGCGAATGCGGACTGGATCGTACCAACATAATTGTACTTTACAGTATGTTGGTACCGAGCTAGCTAAATCCTGGCCCTTGGTGCTTCATGGAGGAGTTAGTCTGGCCCTTATGCTAAAAAGTTTGGGAGACCCATGAAGTAATAATACATTACACATTTACATGAGTGTTTTAATAACTAATAATTATGCACAGTTGCAAACACGACTATCTACACCTTATCTACAGCTTGACCATAAAGAGATGAAATTAAATAATATGGAACTAAAATTTTTCAGTACAAAATATAGCTAGTTACTGCACTGTTCATGAGTCACGATTGTTCATGAGCGAGTTCGTACTCCGACTCGCACTTGGCCGATTTTCGGGTGGCTGTGCCCACAACCATTTTTGAGGGCTGGATCCGCGCCTGGAACGGGAACCACGCGGGTGAAACCGCGGGCGGCCGCTAGTATTGCATATATTTGGAATCGGGGGGCTTATTGTGTAATTTAAAAATCTATCGCAATCGCTTTTATTTGACAGATGAATGTGACACATTGCTGCATTTCTTTGGTAAGTTTTTATTTGTGCCAAAAAGAAGCACCAATGTGTTTCATCCTGAAAGCGATTGCGTGCGAACGTGCGATAGATTTTAAAATTAGACAATACAATGGCTGCTCTAGAAGCAAGCCCTTTCATTCGATATCCCACACGATGGGTTTTGTAAAAATAGTTAATGTTAACTGTAATTTGACAGATGGATATGATACATTGCTTCTTTTCTTAGGTAAGTTTTTATTTGTGCCAAAACGAAGTATCAATGTATTACATACATCTGTCAAATTACAGTTAACATTAACTTCATTGTTTTTAGCCGGTAGACCCGCAGGGCCATCTGTTGACTGGTATGTGAACTAAAAAATTTTTGGTTTGTTTTTTAATTTCTAAAAAAGTGTGTTATATTGAGACATCGTTTTATTTTTCCTGTAATCTTTACATAAACTACTATCACATAGAATTATCACAGAATAAAGATTATTTCCTTACAGTAGGCCGCGACGCCTTTGTAGTTGGCGCAAAGCCGCCGCCGTTCGTCTAGACCAGAGGGCCTAGCCAAAGTAACATTTGCAAATCTTCGTTATCGCTTCGCTTTCGAAACATGTATGGGATTGACATAAGGTTTCGTTAACTATCGAAATTTAAAACGTCAAATCCATACATGTTTCGAAGCGAAACGATAACGAAAATTTGCAAATGTTACTTTGGCTAGGGGGGCAGGGGCCCTACCGCCTAACTCAAAGCGATAGCCAAAGCGATAGCTATGCTCTATCCGTCCTTGTCATATCCTAACACGATGACAAGGACGGACTGTGCACTGACGTCATAAACCAAAGCCAGAGTCAAAGCGATTGAGTTAGGCGGTACAGGGGCTGGGGTCTCCAAAATACGGCCCGCGGGCCAGCTCCGGCCCGCGAGCACCAACAATCCGGCCCGCGAAAGCGGCCCGGATCGTACCAACATACCGTAATTTACAGTATGTTGGTGTGATGAGCTAGCTAGGTCAAAAATGTCGCCGTTGTTATCCACTACGCATGTTGCTTTGGTTTTTCAAAGTGACATTTAAAAAATAAAAAAAGTAACTGTTTGCCTCACTAGATGGAGTTGATGGAAACAGATGTGTCAAAATTGGCTTTTAAAAAAACACGGCCTGCGGGTCTACCGGCTAAAAACAATGAAGTTAATGTTAACTGTAATTTGACAGATGGATATGATACATTGCTTCTTTTTTTTGGTAAGTTTTTATTTGTGCCAAAACGAAGTAGCAATGTATTACATACATCTGTCAAATTACAGTTAACATTAACTTCATTGTTTTTAGCCGGTAAAACCGCTGTACCAAAGAGGCAAGTAAACATAGATATAGTATATGTAAAGCAGCGATTACGCCGATCTAGCGTCCTTACTGGGGATCCAATCTAGGAACCCAAATTGGATGTAGCGATCACACTATGCCCCAATTAGTATCTGATTTCAACGATAAGGGTTGGCACCCGTTCTTGATAATTACTTAATGTACGTAGATTAAACAATGAATTTAGATAGATAGATAAATTGTTTATTTGTTGCAATACACATAGAAACATCTGGTAGTACAAGAATAACATATACGAAAAAAACAAAAAACAAACAATGAAAACTTAACTAATGATAATGCGGATGTGCCTATGTGCAGCAGCAGCAAACAGGGTCTAGACTCGGTGTAATATTTTCGCCCGTGGGATAGGCGAAACACCGATTTTCAGTCTTCACCCTAACTAACCTAAAGGGTGGACGGGAAATATAATTGAGAAACACAAGGATACGTATGAAAAGTTGGAATAAATAAAGTCAAAATATTAATGCAAGGGAAAGGAATACATTATAATATATAAGTACCTTAATGCAATCAGAGAAAAAAATATATATACATATAAATATAAAAGAAAAAGGGGCCTGTCGTAATCAGGATTGTCCTAATTTTTGAAGCTCTAGCAAATGAGCACGTAATTTATTCTTAAAGGTAACTATGGACTTTAGAGCTCTAAGCGGTGGCGGCAAATCGTTCCAGCATTTGGTGGCCTGAAAACGAAAGCTGCCCCTAAAAGCCACAGTGCGGTGCAGGTGGTTGGCCAAGGGTATACGTGCGGATCTGATGCTGCCGTACCTTTCAAAAGCCGAGGAGAATTTAAGCTTCTTGAACAGGTACTCAGGTTGCCTGTTCTTAATAATCTTGAAAATAAGACATGCAAAGTGCAACTTCCTACGCAACTCTGTTCTGAGCATACCTGCCGAGTTCAAGTAAGGCGAAACATGAGTCCTGGGAGGTACATTAAAACAGAATCTACAGCAAGCGTTCTGTACGCGCTGGAGCAAACGTTGGGTTATGGACAATAAACGAGGGCCTATCACGACCTATCACGATTTACACTACTAATGGAGCCCCTAGCTAGACGATCAAGCATTTCTTGTCAATCATTTACATTGCATTTACCATTTGGGGGCGTGGCCTAATTTTGATTGGCCACGGTAATCTATCTATTCTGTGGTGCTTGTCAAGCATCGCTCCTAGACGATTTGCTAGGCGATTGCGTAAAGTCAATCGTATTCATTTGACAGTTCATATTGTATCATATTAAATGTCATCCCATACAAATTGCAGCCGATTGAATACGATATGAACTGTCAAATGAATACGATTAACTTACACAATTGACAACCAGAATGTAATTGACAAGTAATGCAATGTAAATGATTGACAAACAATTTTAATCGTTTAGGGGGATTTTTATTATGGAGCCCCTAGACGATCAAGCATTTCTTGTCAATCATTTACATTGCATTAAACATTTGGGGGCGTGGCCTACTTTTGATTGGCCACGGTAATCTACCTATTCTGTGGTGCTTGTCAAGCATCGCTCCTAGACGATCAAAATGTGATTGACAAGCAATGCAATGTAAATAATTGACAAGCAATTTTGATCGTTTAGGGGGTCCATTAGATATTCTCTTTGTTCCGGGCAGGTTCGTGGGTGAATCTACGCTGTTTCTTACTTCCGGAGTCATTATCCTCACTCGAAAATGTTCAAAAATCCAATGCATCACAAGGAATAAATAAAAAATATGCCATTATTTACATTATAGTACAATAATACATTGCATTTATTTGCATATTTTTGATTTATTCTTTGTGATGCATTGGATTTTTCAACATTTTCGAGTGAGGATAATGACGCCGGAAGTAAGAAACAGCGTAGATTCACCTCGTACACCACAGTATGCCGGTAAACTGGGGTGATTCGCAACTGGGTGGTGGAAACAACAGTCAAACATTAAAAATGACCTTCTCCTGGCTAAAATTGATATTTTTCTTATTGTTTAATATATAAAAAAACTTCAATAAAAGAACTACATAATTTTCATTTTTTCAACATCACACAATCACTACGACAGAAAATATCGACCTTTTAAAATTGAAATACATTTAGTATGGAGACTGACCGACGACATGACCACGAACTGACAGTAATACACGTTGCCAAACTTATGTTCATGGCTTGTAAATGAAGAAGGCTATGGGTGGCAACATAATTTTACTCTGACAGTTTGAGCTGTCAAAATTACTGCACCGAATTCGAGTCGGAGTAGTACTATTATTATATTCTGTGTCGGAGTAATAGTTATACTAAGACATGTGATCGTAGACAGAGAAGTCTACGCATGTGATAATGGGGCTTACCATCAGCAAATAAGAAACCGTTCAGTTCAAAAGCAGGCCTTAAACAGGACTGATTAAGGCCAGCTTTCATACAAACCGTTGAGGTCATAGTACGAAAAAGTAAGGCCGTTCAATATAAGTCCTGCTATATGAGCTCAGAGTAAGGCCCAATAACATGATAATAATGTACTCTATGGGTAGACCCACTGATGAATGCAACTAGGGATGCAAGTTTATACAAATATAGATATATCTAATAAAGTCGATATTGATATATCGATATATCAGTCTAATACGCCGATATGTCGATATTTTATCGACATTTCATCTTTTTTCAAAAGCTTAAACAAATCTTGTGCGCTGAAGTAATTTTTGGGGTCTCATTGCCGAGAGACGTGGTGATGCGCAGCAATCCCTCCAATTTATCTCACTACTAAACTATTATGTGCCGCTATCGATATTTTTAAGACTCGATATATCGATATTTATCGGTTTTCCGAAGGTTTTCCGATTCCGATACATACATCGATGATGATCGACATAGCCTTCTAGGCCGCGCCAGGGGCTTTTCACTTAGTACTTGACTCACTACGAGGGAACGCGGCCTAAGATTTTAGTTGCGGATTAATTTGATAGATAGCGCTCATTTTTCGTTTGTCAAACAGTCGAGAGATGTCGCTATCCCGTGCTGAATCGCGGTATCGTGTGTCTTTCACAGTTTTATATAGTCAAAGCTGATTAGCTATGAAGTAAATTATTTTAATTTATTTCATGACATAGCGTTTACCTCCCAAAAAAATTACAAGTCAAGATTTATAGAAACCTACTAGTACCTATATTATAATATCGTACACTTTTTGTCACATTTCGTTAGATGGCGTTGATCATTAGGTCTGACTGATAACTCTATCTCTAGTATAATAATCAAGGGTCTGACATGCTTTGATAGAGCGAGATCGTCTTATTGAGATTCCTATAGGAGGAAATAGAGAAGAGTGTCATGTTTTTTCTCTATCACCGACCGGACTTTATTTCATGGTCGGGTTATTGGTACAGTTCAACTAGGTCAAACAAACAAGTGGGGTTATATCAAGAGTGCCAAAGAAATTAAAGGTTTTGTGGATTACTACATAATTGATACCCAAAATTTATTATAAATCGTATGTGTTGTGTTTGTGTCTAGCATACAAAATGGTGGGGTGTTCGATATTTGGCTGCAATAGCAACAATCAAAGAAAATAAGCGGGTGTTACATTTCATGCGTAAGTACACTGTTTTCTATATTTTGATCGCGTATTTCTTTCTCAAATCTCACAGGAACCAAGTTTCTGAGCTAAATCATTAGTTATATCATGAAATACCTGATAAATAGGAAAAATCTAAAAATTATTTCTAAAAATAACCTCGTAAACATTTGACATACAAACCGGTAAAATTGCGTACATCTACGTAATAGTAGAAGTCAGCTTAGCTTTGACGTCTACTAAAATCAGTAGGTTTATAATTCGATTTCCGGATGCCTACTATATAGAAAATTTTCCCCCAAAATTACCCCATATTTCAGGAAATTTCAAGCAATTTGTTTTTTCCAGATTTCCGACGGAAGATAAAACTCGTGGAAAATGGATAGAAGCAACTGGAAAAAAGAATTGGGTGCCACACACGAATTTGTTCGAAACATTTTGAAAAAAATTGTTTCCGAAAAATAGAAAAACTAACGTTAATAAAAAACGTTCTGTATTCCAACGTTTAATAAAAAATTTACCTGTTTTAATTTAAAGTTCATCTTCTTATTCCATTAACCACACAATCTCATATCAAGTACCGGAGCGAACCCCAGCTAGTTTACTCTATGTATACGTATGTTACCGTTAAAGTACGGAATCCGTTAATCAGCAGATTAACTGGTCTAGTCAGTTAGTGTGCGAAATTATTCTTAAAGTAGACGATTTCCGTACTTTAACTAGTAATCTGCACATTAACGGATGCTACACCGTTAAGGGTACTTTTTCTGATCATGGCAACCCCATATTTTGACGTCATAATATATCTATCCCTTACACCCGGTCGCTCGGTAGCGCATCTACCCCTTTTAATATACTATATCTATGATAATAATGTACTCTATGGGCCGCGCTCCCTTTAGTGAGTCAAGTACTAAGTGAAAAGCCCCTGTGTGCACCTATCTGTGCATGGTATTTTCCTATACGTCACTATACTATATCTATGGTATTTTCATTGGTATTTTTGAAACTTTTTTCGAAGTAGGTACCTATTTTCTGAAACTCTTTGATAATCTGCTGAAATAGTTAGAAATGAAACACCTAATGGCGTGCAGAGTATGCTTGGCGTACGATATCCGCTTGCATTCAATATCTGGTGACCAGCTTCAGGATATTTACGAGAAATCCACTGAAACATCGGTAAGCTAACTTTATTTTGTTTTTATATGGTTCTCTATTTATATCGTAACATTCGAACTGTTCTAAATTCTTTAATCCGCAAATCTTCAAATGTAGAACATGTTACTATCATGATCTTCATTCCTTTGTTCCTTGACCCCAGACAGTGCCTGGTTTAGAGCACTGACAGCCCTAGGCAAGCTATGAACCCCCTACCCTGCTAGTTGGGTAAAAGTGCCTTAGTATTTATTATTAACTTTTTACTAATAAATTATAAACAAGTATTTAAGAAGTAGTTTAATATGCGAAAAGGTCACCATTTGTCAAAAGTAGAAAAATCTATCAACAAGTAATTTACCATGGTTACTGCCATAGAAAACTAAAGAGCTATGGTATATAATATAGTCTCTTTACATTTATGCACACATGCTCGAATGATTCTACAAATTATTATTGAGAAAATCAGACTGGACCCAAGTGGCCACTTCATTCCATTCACTGCTAATATTTAACTTGTCTTTTTTCCCAGCTTGAATTAGGCGATACGAAGCCAACATGTGTCTGTTACATTTGCTTTAGTTTGTTGAAAAAGTTCCAGAAGTTTATAGAGAAATCAAAAAAGTCTGATCGGCTACTAAATCAGATGTTAGATTTTGGTTTGGAGGTAAGTTTAAGTTTACAGTAAAATATTAGTTATTAGGTATGTTAAGTAGTACCTACTATAAAACATGTGTCCTATATTCACTTCTCACGCTTACGCGCTCACTAGACATGAAATAAAACACTTTTACCGGATACTAGCATGGTTTTATTGAAAGTACTTTGGTAATTAGTTGGTATTTGGTTTGATTTTTGATTTTCAACTAATTACCAAAGTACTTTCAATAAAACCGAGCTAGTACCCGTTAAAAGTGTTTTATTTCACATGTCCTATACTCCAGCCAACTCGCGGAATGAATGTTTGTAAACAAAACTGCACATTTTTGTAATTATTCCACAAATACGTTAAGGGGATTGTCAACCACGTGGTCTCCATACAAACGTCGATAACGTTTCCCACCCTCTAAACCTTAACCTACAGTCATTAATTTTTGGTATTTTTTGAAATGCCTAAATACTAGGGCTGTACGTTTTGATTTTTTAAATATCTATAATAGATTTCGAAATATTTGCATTTTAGTGATTTCATACAAAACACAGAAGTGCCAAAATTTTCAAATCTACAATGAATATTTTAAAAATCAAAATGTACAGCCCTAGTTTTTAGGCATTTCAAAAACATACCAAAAATTCATTGCTGTAGGTTAAGGTTTAGAGGGTGGGAAACGTTATCGCCGTTTGTATGGAGACCACGTGGTTGACAATCCTCTTAAGTTTCAGTGAATTAAGAGCGTTTGTGCTCTACATTAGCGCCGCCAATGGAAAAAAAAACATAGTGCTTAAATAAAGACGAAATTGTGAATTGTGTTCTTCTAGTGTATACTCCGTATAAGATTTGTGGTACTTTTTATCGCTTAAACTATATTTTCTAGTGTGTTGTTTAATTTAATGGAATTTTATTGCTAAAAGTGGCCACTTTTAGCAATAAACTAAACGACAACTAAACGATAGGTAATAAAATATTGTTTAAACGATAAAAAGTACAACAAAGCTTATTCGGAGTACACTAGAAGAACACAATTCACAGTTTCGTCTTTATTTAACGATTAACGCACTACGATTTTTTTCCATTGGCGGCGCTAGTGTAGTGCAGTAATCCTTTTAACACCATAAATACAACTTGGACAACATAGGCAAGCTATCAATGATATTCTTATATTTATAAAACATGAAATAAAACACTTTTATCAGATACTAGCGCGGTTTTATTGAAAGTACTTTGGTACCTAATTAGTTGGTATTTGAGGTTTTTTTTGATGTAGGTAGGTACTTATTTCTTTTGTTTAAGCTGTTGACATTTCGAATATATTTTTATGACATTAAAAACTGTGTAATCCTTATTTTATTATTTCAATTAATTGTGTCTAAGTTGTTATAAATTTGCATGCTATGTAAAATGGCTAAATAGGTTAAGGTACCATTTTCATTTCGAACATTGAATTGTAATCACCCTATTTACAGCAAATAAAGTTATTTGTATTGGTAAGTATAGGCGGTTTGTTTGTAAACATTCTTTCCGTGAGTTGGTTGGAGTATAGGTAGGGTTGCCAACCGTACTATAATATATAGTATTGTACTATATTTCGGGTCTGCGTACTATATACTGTTGAAGAAATATATAGTACGCAAAAATACTATATTTTCACCATCGAACGCTTAGAAACTAATCTTATTTTTTTAGATTTGTGATCGTGCATTGCTTGACTGATTCGATAGCGTGTAGTGTCGTGTATATCGTATCTGAATTCTGAATGTATCTGTCTTAATGCATTCCGAACTTGTCAATATCAAATTCAAAAGCTTCAAACGATAGTTTGGTCATTGGTTGGTCTGCTGATGCTCTATTTTTGTTTTGAGATTTTATTGAGTAATCATCTGCAAAATATAAAATGAGAAATATAGGTCTTAGATAAATTAGTTATGGAAAGTGGTAGCGATAACGAAAGTGCGTCAAGTTCAATTCAAGTGCGTCGCTAACGCCGATTAAAAAGCTAAAAATACAAAAAAGACTCCAAAAATATCCAAAACTTGTTGAAAATTGCAAAAAGTGAAAAAATATAGTTTTTATTAAAATAAAAAAATATATTTGCCTATTAAATACTATATATTTTTTAAGTGTACTATATTTTTTATAGCTGAATTTGAAAAATACTATATTTCGCCAAAGATATGTTGGCAACCCTAAGTATAGGTGTCACCAAATACCTAATATATTCATTGAAAAAGTGCAAAAGTTAGTAGGACATTCATAGCACTGACATAACAATCCTTCCTTACTAATATTATAAATACCAAAGTCCATTTGTTTAAAACTTTTAGATTTTATTCATTCACAATCACAATGCTATTTTTATATTAAGATTATTAAAATTTGAAAATATTAGAAAACATCGGCTCACCCGTAGCAGCTCAGACGGGACTTGTTTTTTTAACCGACTTCATCAAAAGGAGGAGGTTCTCAATTCGATTGTATGCTTTATTTTTTTTTTTATCGTTGTTCGCGCGTATCTTCGACATTTATGGACCGATTTAGATAATTCTTCTTTTACGCCTTCACGTTTTAACTACTGAATCATCATGACATTTTACACATAAGTTACAAAGTAGAAAAGGACATAGGGCAGGTGTACCTTTCATTTCATTTCGAAAAAAAGTATTGTTCCTGAGGGATAGAAAAAAAACATCCCATGCACACAGACAAAGTCGCGGGCGGCCACTAGTTATCTATAAATCATAAGTCGATTAACACACTGCACCGCGATCTGCCACTTTGTGCGGGGCCACTGATATTAACATTCGTCATTCAAACTGAGACATTTGCAAACTGTCTCAGTTTGTATCACCGAGTAGGTATCTACTTTTTATAGTATCAAACCCCAAGATTATCATCATTCTTGCTTTTAGTTGTCAGTAAATACACTGGAATTGTTTCGTGCACAACAAACTGACCTCCATTGGACCTTGGGCAAGACTCCGACAGTTAGAGTCACATCTGCAACCGAGGAAGAGCTCAGTGTGGAAACTCCAATTAAAACAGAATATGATAATTCAGATATGGATGTGGGGGATCAGAATGAAGGTATTATTTATTCATTACCTAACGTAACATTTTGCCGGCAAAATGTCAAAATGAATGCCATGAACAATGCCAATCCTCTGCCATTGGTTTGACACAGCTTTTATGTCATCATCATCATATCAGCCGCACGACACCCACTGCTGGGTATAGGCCTCCCCTAAGGATCTCCACGACGATCGGTCCTGCGCTGCCCGCATCCAGCGGCGCACCGCGACCTTCACCCTCACGTCGGTCCACCTTGTCGGGGGCCTACCCACGGAGCGCCGTCCGGTGCGCGGTCGCCATTCCAGAACCTTTCCGCCCCAACGGCCATCGGTTCTTCTCGCTATGTGTCCCGCCCATTGCCACGTCAGCTGAGCTTTTATGTAAATAGTCTTATTTGCACTTGGTTCTAAATTGCAATATCTGTGCTCTAGTGGTGTACTACACATGTAAACCGCAGGGCTCCTGGATTCGATTCCCAGGAGAAGGGAACGTTTGTTTTTTTTTTATTTATTTATTTATTAAGGAAACAAACGGTCATACATAATACAATTCTTTTGCAATTTTAAATAGATCCAAAAAAAAGACCTATAGCAGGGGGGTATCACTCCGCGCTTAAACTTTTATATTAGCCTACTGCTCGCGGCCCACTCCAAGAGGGCCATTGTCGAGGGATATCACCGCGCCGACCGAAACGCGCGGCCGCGGCGCGTGCAAGCGACGAGAGCGCAGCGCGTGAACGTCACCAACGAAACGAGTCAGTCAAGCGCCGAATGCGAAACTGCATGCACTTCGTTTTTGATACTTAATTACTAACTTACCTACCTACCTACCAAATTTTATTGTATTTTTTGTATACATACAGGGTGTAAGGGACAGCCCTCCGCAAACTGACAGGGTACATTCAACTCCTTATTCTGAACCATATTTCACCGGAAATTTCCTCAGGAAAATTTTCGATTTTTTTATCGTTTTTTTAGTTAATATTACTTTATTTCAATGTAAAATAACATTATCAAGACGCAACACTCCATTAATTTAATTAAAACAGCTAAAATGAATAAAGCAGCAATGTATTCTAAAATTTTCTAACAAACGACGACGCGAGGAATCAGCTGTTCACTTACGAGTTCACGCAGGTCATGACCCCACACTCACAGCAACGACAGTGTTGCCAGACGTACCTACACGGTAATGCACAATCGAGTTTTACGAAATTTAAATGGAATTCGATAATTTTAGCCATGTGCTATCAAAATCGTCTAAATTAAGCTGGATTACCACGGTCCGCGATATCGCGGACGGACGCAGACCAGCTTTTTATGATTTTTTATTAGAACATTAACAATTTTTACAATTTATGACTATTACTTACCTACTTTACATTTTAATAAACCAATTACAGATGCTCACTTAAGCTAATCTTTAGAGATTAGTGCTCATTGTCCCAATCTGCTTATCCGTCTTGCAACCATCTGCCACCAAGCTTTAATTTAACCTTTAAATTAATTTACTTACGAAAAAATTAAAATCAAATTGTCAAAATTAATCGTTTCATTTCTCAACAAAAAAAGAGAATACTAAGCCCCTTGTTAACGAGACGGTTTCTACCCGGGCCGGCAGACACGGTTTAAAACCGTTTCTAGACCCGGCGGAAAGCCATCACGTTAACAAGGCGCCAAAATCATAGAGTACATTGTCAAAATGGAATTTACTAAAAATTTTACTTTACTAAAAAATTTGCACAAGATTGTGCAAATGTCGTGTAGTTGGCAACACACGACACTTGCACAATCTTGTGCAAAATACCTGGCCGCGCTAGGGATGATACCATCTTTAGAGTCGATACTTTTACTCGATACCGTATCTATCAAAAGGTATACCTACTCGATATTTAATGAAAGTCTGGAAACAATACTAACTTGTATCGGGCAGCATTTTCATTGAAGTATTAGAGGCAAATAAGAACAGTGAGTACATGGTCTAATTATAAAAATAAAATACAAAGAGTCAAGTCATCTGATACTCCGCGGGTGGCGCCACTTGATGTAACTTACGATGATGTGAGCACTTGTTGATACGGTTACGAATCAAGGGTGTCGCGATTTGGATTTTGTGGCCTTCCTGTACAGTAAATACCTTGTTAATTTAACTAAGATATTGATACAAAATACAATACTTGTACCATGCCACTGCTATGATAGCCGGTAACGAGATGCCCGCATTGTAGGTAACTTAAGAAAATGTGTTTTATCCTAAATAACAGGCATGAATCTGCATTTTGCTGTCATAAATGAACGCTCATCAAACGTCCGCACACATTCTGCTGTCATAAATGAAGGCTCGTCAAACGTCCGCTTACATTTTTCTGTCATTATTAAAAGGCTAACAGGTGAGGGGTTATTGATGTGCTCCCTAAAAACAATAATTGACAATTAATAATCACTCATCAATGGGTGACCGACCGAGTACCGATAAGAATGACGGAAATCATAAGTACCAGTTAGTTCAGTACCAGTACTTACTTCACGATACTACGTTACTCAGTTCTAAAGTATCGATGTCAGTGCCAGCCAACAGTACTTGGTATCGAATGAAAAGTATCGAGTATGTACCTATTTGCTTGTTCATCCCTACGTCGCGCCTCGTGCCGAATCCTCTTTGATCGCTGCCGACGCGCCGCCGCGCCGCCGCATCGCACCGATTCTTCTTTGATCGCTGCCGCCGCGATCGATTAGTCTGCGTCGCTATCGTGTCGTAAGCGCATGTTGGTCTTATCGCTCGCGCATTTTGTGACTTGTGACATTCATTTTCTGTTTATTGTAGTTTGTGACTTGTGACATTCATTTAGTGTTTATTGTAGTTTGTGACTTGTGACAAATGGCTAGATTTAGTGCTCGTGAGTATGGGGAAATGATCATGTGCTTAGGCGAAGCCCGGGGAAATGCTAGGGCGGCGCTCAGAATTTACATTGATAGGTATCCTAACCGTCGGCATCCATCAGACTCCCGGATAATTACCAATGCCTATCAACGCTTGCTAGAAAACCAGCCCGTAGTTAACGTTCAGGAAGGCGCCGGAAGACCAGTTCGGGGTGCAACTCAAGAAAGAATTTTAGACTTGCTCCATCGTGATTCACGGCTAGGCACACGCACTGCAGCTCGATTATTGCAGCGACATCATGGAGCCCGCGTCTCACACTGGACTGTGCACAAAACGCTGCGAAGGGATCGGCAACGTCCTTATGTGATACACAAGGTTCAAGCCCTATTGCCTCGTGATCGTGGGGATCGAGTAGCGTACTGCCGGTGGTTGCGGGCCGAAGAGCAAAGAAATCGAAATTTTATCGCTCATGTGATATGGACCGACGAGTCGACTTTCACGCGAAACGGTATGTGGAATCGACGCAATGCGCATTACTGGTCACAAACCAACCCATTCGTGATCCAAGAGTCCGGACATCAAACGCGTTGGTCGGTAAATGTCTGGGGAGGTATTTACGGTAATAAAATCCTGGGGCCTGTGTTTCTTCCCCAGCGTATGAACGGAACGCGCTATCACGAGTTCCTTCGCGATGACTTAGGAAGAGAGCTAGAGACCCTGCGTGACGAGTTGGACAGTGAATGGGAAGCCCTGGATGATGTACCGCTTGCGCACTTACCAATGATCTGGTTTCAGCACGATGGCGCTCCTCCGCACATAACGCTCGCAGTTCGTTCCCATTTAAATGACACCTTTCCGAATCGCTGGATTGGCAGATATGGACCTAAATCGTGGCCAGCACGATCGCCAGATCTGACGCCATTGGACTTTTTTTTGTGGGGCTACGTGAAGGAAAGAGTGTTTGTCAGTGCCTGCGCGAGTGAGGAGGAAATGCGAGACCGCATCAGGAACACCTTCGAGCAGCTGCGCTACAGTTGCGGAGACCTTGCGCCGTGCCACTGTATGCGAACGCCTCGGGGGTGGCCACTTTGAGCCGTATCTCATACGACCGGAACGATTTTAAGGTAGGATTTTTTAACCTTAATTTTCGTTACTTATTTTTTTTATCTGTGGACACTGTGTTTGAAATTTTAAGTGTTCTTTTGTATCTACGTAACATTCGCGCGGCTATCTACCCAATAAATGGTCGCATGTGATCACGTGGCGCGAGCGCATTGACCCCGTAGCGGTGGCCCGCTCGCTGTGCGACGGGCCCGCAATGTTTGCGATACATTGCGTGTGAGGTAATCAAACAAATCGGGATTCTTGAATTTCCATAACGTTCCTGAAATAATTTCAAGTGCCTGTCATCTTAGTATAATATTCTGAATTCACCCTGTGGCGAGCATCCGCTTCCACAACTACACTTGGGCAACCGCCTTACAATTTCAAGAAATCCGCTCCGCTTATGCAGCTTGGGCCATACTACCGCTGCAACAATTATCACGCCCCGTGCGCGTGATCGTATGCACCTCCCTATCGCACGCGCCGCTCGCCTTATGACCGCGCATCCTTCTCGCTTGCTTGGAAAATGCAACAGCCGACGACAGAATGATTTGCATAATTCACTCTTGCTCATATGACGCTTGCGCTTGGATGTTTTTAATTTTCTATGATCAATTGCTGTTTATTTCTAATTGTATGTGCCGTGGTAATTGTTATTATTAATTATAAAGTAGTTTTCATCGTTCTCAGTGTGTTGTGATTGTTTGGTTCCCGTCTACTGTGCCGTGCTGTGCCGTTACTATAATTATTCGTTCGGGTTCGATCCCCGAAATATCCTATGTGGTAGGAATTAGTAGTGCCCCACATCTGGTGACCCCGAAAGAGCACTGAAGATCCTGTTTTGTGGAGTTGGAGAGTTCTTCGCACAAAAAAAAAACTGGTCGGTTGGTGAGCGAATTTGAATTTTTTTTCAAGATGTCTCAGGACAACAACGCCCCTCCGGTAGAAACTAAAGATGAGGTTTTACGTGTAGGTATACGAGTACCACCGTTTTGGCCAGAAGAGCCCGCGTTATGGTTCGCTCAGGTTGAATCTCAGTTCGCACTGTCGAAGATAACGAGTGACGAAACTAAATTTTATTATCTTGTGGCACAGTTAGATCACCAATACGCGGTCGAGGTGAAGGATATTATTACAAATCCTCCCGCAGCTGGGAAATACGAAAAACTAAAGCTAGAATTAATTAAACGCTTATCAGCTTCGCAGGAAAAGCGCGTCAAGCAGCTGCTGATGCATGAGGAGCTCGGAGATAGGAAGCCCTCACAGTTTCTGCGCCACCTAGCTGGTCTGGCCGGTCCATCAGTTCCGTCTGATTTCATAGTGACGTTGTGGTCGAGCAGGCTCCCTCAGAACATCCAGACCGTCATCGCATCGCAGATGGACCTCCAGTTAGATAAACTGGGTGATCTGGCGGACAAGGTACATGAGATAGCACCTTCGACACCTCAGGTAGCTAGTGCTTCTACAGCCCCACCAGCTTCCATGCCACCAGCCGCCACGAACGAGATGATGAAGCAGATATCCGAGCTGACCAGGCAAGTGGCAATGCTGACCACAAGATTGGAAAGAGCAGAACGGTCCCGCTCGAGATCTCGATCAAGGAGGTATGACCGCTCACGCAGCCGTTCCAGACCTAAGCAACCACCAGCCGACCACCCTCACTGTTTCTACCATTACACATACGGAGCAAAAGCGAGCAAGTGCAGGAAGCCGTGTACTTTCCACTCGGAAAACTCTCAGGGCAGTCGGAAGTAGCGGCCAATGACTGCCCCTCAGCTACAGGCCGTTTATTCGTCACGGATCGCGCGTCAAAAATGCAGTTCCTAGTGGACACTGGCTCAGACTTGTGTGTTTTTCCGCGATCTGTCGTCAAGACGCCCTGCATCAAGTCCAAGTATGATCTCGTCGCTGCTAATAACTCCGTCATACATACTTATGGACCTGTACTTCTTCACCTTGACTTGGGACTCAGGCGAGATTTTACTTGGAACTTCACTATAGCGGACGTTTCGAAACCTATAATTGGCGTCGATTTTTTGAGCCATTTTAATCTGCTCGTAGATTGCAGGAACCAGCGCTTGGTAGATGGCACCACGACCCTGTCCGTAGCAGCAGTTACTTCCGGCACTTCTGATGACATCGCATCCGTCAAGGTTGTTTCTGGCGAGACCGAGTTCCATGCCATACTGCGTGAGTATCCAGAGATCACGAGACCCGCAGGTGTTCATTCTCCACCCAAGCACAATACTGTCCACTTCATTAGGACCACTCCAGGTCCACCCGTTTCCTGTAGACCTCGACGGCTGGATCCAGTTCGCGCCCAAGCTGCGCAGAAGGAGTTCGAAGACATGCTTGCTTGTGGTACTGCCAGACGCTCAGAGAGTCCATGGTCTTCAGCTCTACACCTGGTAAGGAAAAAGGATGATGGATGGAGGCCATGCGGTGACTACCGCGCGCTCAACGCCAGAACTATTCCGGATCGCTACCCCATTCGTCATATTCAAGATTTCTCCTACCAGCTCTCAGGATGTTCCATCTTCTCCACTATTGACCTGGTGAAGGCGTACAATCAGCTACCAGTCAACCCTGCCGATATACCCAAAACCGCCATCACGACTCCCTTCGGGTTGTACGAATTCCCGTACATGACTTTTGGGCTGAGGAATGCTGCACAGACCTTCCAGAGATTCGTCGATGAAGTTCTTCTGGGGCTCGATTTCTGCTACGGGTACATCGATGATATTCTGGTCTTTTCTTCCTCCCCCAGTCAGCACAAGGAACATCTACGGCAGCTATTTGAACGACTGAAGCAATACGGGATATTGGTCAACACTTCCAAGTGCATATTGGGACAGCAGGAGCTTACTTTCCTTGGCTATCAGGTTTCGGCAGCTGGTACAAAGCCTTTGGAGACAAAGGTTGAGGCTATCCAGAGTTTCACGCCACCACGAACGGTCAAGGAACTACAGCGATTTCTAGGTATGCTTAACTTCTATCGTCGCTTCATACCTAACGCAGCTCAGATCCAGGCGCCACTAACTAGCATCCTCGCCGGCCCACGGACTAAAGGCTCGCAACCGGTTGAAATGACACCGGAGTTGATGAAGTCTTTCGAGGAGTGTAAGACATCACTTTCTCAGGCGACGCTGCTGTCACATCCAGACCCCACTGCCGAACTTGCCATAGTCACGGACGCCTCAGAGATGGCTATAGGAGCCGTGCTACAGCAACGTAAGTACAAAGACTGGCAACCATTGGCGTTCTACTCTCACAAACTTAGCTCTTCACAGAAAAAGTACAGTCCGTACGACCGAGAGCTGCTAGCAGTGTACGAGGCCATTAAGTACTTCCGCCACATGGTTGAGGCCAGAACGTTTTCAGTGTTTACTGACCACAAACCACTAACGTTTGCGTTCACTCTTAACAGGGAAAAGTGTTCGCCACGACAGTTCCGACATCTCGACTTCATCGCACAATTTACTACCAACATACGGTACATACCGGGACGAGACAACGTAGTGGCTGATGCACTATCACGGGTGGAACAGGTAACTACACCGACCCTAGATTACCAGTCCCTTGCACGATCTCAGGAGAACGATCCAGAGCTGCAGGAGCTGCTTAAAAACAAATCCGCGCTGAGACTGACGAAAGTACCTACTGAGTACAGCGACGTTCCAGTATACTGCGACACAACCAGTTCCACACTTCGCCCGTTCGTCACGCCAGAGTTCCGCAAACAAGTCTTTGATATGTTACACAACTTACACCATCCAGGAAGTTCAGCTACTGTACGACTGGTAACACAAAGATTTGTTTGGCCAGGGATTCGTAAGGATTGTAGAGAGTGGTCTAGACAATGCTTGCAATGTCAGCAATGCAAAGTTTCCCGACACACCTTCGCTCCACTTTCCCCATTCCTTCCTCCATCCTCGAGGTTCTCTCACATACACCTCGACATCATAGGTCCATTATCCCAGTCTTATGATTACAGGTACTGCCTTACAGTCATCGACAGGTTTACTCGGTGGCCCGAGGCCTACCCTCTCAAGGACATCACCGCCGAGACCTGCGCCGCTGCCCTCGTGTCTGGTTGGATTGCCAGATTCGGCTGTCCAGAGCGAGTGACGACTGACCGTGGTCGCCAGTTCGAGAGCCATCTCTTCAAGGCCCTCACTGCCTTGGTCGGTGCGCGCCACTTCCGCACCACCGCCTACCATCCTGCGGCCAACGGCATCGTCGAGCGACTTCACCGCCAGCTTAAGGCGGCCATAATGTGCCATTCCTCATCACAGTGGACCGAAGCTCTTCCACTGGTGCTTCTGGGCATGCGTAGTGCCTGGAAGGACGACCTGCAATCGTCTCCTGCCGAGCTGGTATACGGCGAGCCTCTTCGCCTGCCTGGCCAGTTCCTGTCTCCGAAAGATGACTACCTGACCGCTGACGTCACCCAGTACGCGACACGACTGCGCGCGTGCATGGCGAAGCTGTCACCTCGTCCAACTTCTTGGCACTCAACATCTTCCTTCTACGTGCCACGAGACCTTCACACCGCTTCTCACGTCTTTCTGCGCCAAGATCGTGTCAGAGGATCCCTGGAGCCACCCTACGCCGGTCCCTTCAAGGTTGTTGCAAAGCGACCGAAGTACTTTACCATCGAGGTCAACGCCAAGAACGTCAATGTCACAGTTGACAGGCTGAAACCGGCGTACATCACCCGCGAGGCCCAAGTTCCGGAGAAAACCCAGGATCCAGTGAAGAAGACGTCCAGCGGCAGAACAGTACGATTCCCAGATTTTTATCGACCGTAGTCACGGTCTGCCGGGGGAGTACTGTGGCGAGCATCCGCTTCCACAACTACACTTGGGCAACCGCCTTACAATTTCAAGAAATCCGCTCCGCTTATGCAGCTTGGGCCATACTACCGCTGCAACAATTATCACGCCCCGTGCGCGTGATCGTATGCACCTCCCTATCGCACGCGCCGCTCGCCTTATGACCGCGCATCCTTCTCGCTTGCTTGGAAAATGCAACAGCCGACGACAGAATGATTTGCATAATTCACTCTTGCTCATATGACGCTTGCGCTTGGATGTTTTTAATTTTCTATGATCAATTGCTGTTTATTTCTAATTGTATGTGCCGTGGTAATTGTTATTATTAATTATAAAGTAGTTTTCATCGTTCTCAGTGTGTTGTGATTGTTTGGTTCCCGTCTACTGTGCCGTGCTGTGCCGTTACTATAATTATTCGTTCGGGTTCGATCCCCGAAATATCCTATGTGGTAGGAATTAGTAGTGCCCCACAACCCCATCAGTCTGCGGAGGGCTGTCCCTTACACCCTGTATTTACATACTTAGTTGTATCGAAGTTCGAAATATGGCACCAGTAAAGAAAAAAGCTAAAAAAATACTATTTTTTTTTCACCCATACGATTACCAACCCTTGCAAAAGTTGCTTAACCTCCGCAATCGTTGGGCCAGGCGCTATACCACTGCGCCATCGAGCTTCTCTAACTACTTAGAAATACTTATTATTTATGCTCTTTAAATATGCTCAGCTCACCTATTAGGTAGATTTATAGTATTTTATAAGTAGGTACCTATTAGTAATTTCATTGTTTATTCATGGGCATAACGAATGTTTTCTATGATATCAGTAACTAGCGAGTAGCAACCCCGAAATGTGTCGGTTGAGACAGAGCTATGCGACAGAAAGAGACGCCTCTCCTTCTTCTTCGTAGGTGCATATAATTTTATCCACGCAGCGTTGTGCAGTTTGAAATTGTACTTTATTGCCGTGCAGCGAGAGTAGCTTATTATTTGATGGTCCTCGCGGCGACGGACTTCTGTACGTTAGTACTATTATATATTCTGTGCCTATAGTCCCATTAAAGTATACAGAAAAAGTAGTTAGTAACAAAACTTTTTGAAATCTAAAAGTTATTCAAAGCAAACAAAACAAAAACATTTTAGGTAGGTAGGTACTTATTAAATGTTACTTAAAGTTTAAATTGATTATAAACCTTATTCATAAAAACACGGTTTTGTTAATTTTACTCTCTTTGACAAATGATAAAGATAAAGATAAAAAAATATTTTAACGGTGCAATAGCTAAAACAAAATTATTATTATTAGTAGGATTTCAACAACCAGATTTCAGGATTTCAGGATTCCAACTCGTGACTTGCAATAAATGAATATTAAACAATAAATAATCCACGGAGTTTGTATTCGGTTTGGTTGGTGGTATGGCTTTCTTCGAGTCCGCCTGGCTAGCTACCACCATTTCACCTATGTCTGATGCCATTTTAGGATTCGAGGTGGATCCTGAAAAGGCACATGATGATTGGAACAGTTCCGATGAAGTTAGTGAGGCAAACTTTAAAGAGCGCGTAGGCACACCGGATCTGGAAGTAGATATACTGGACATAGTCAAGGAGGAACCTTTTGCTGGTAAGTCATCCTTATCCTTACTTCCTTTATCATCCTTACTAATATTATGAATGCGAAAGTCCGTTTGTTTGTTTGTTACGCCTTCACGTCTTAACTACTTTAATTTTAAGGCTCCGTTACGCGAAATCACTTGTCTCTGCCTTTTCTTTACGCGTAAAGAGTATGGAAAATAACCTCACTTCTGCACTTTTTCGATGTTTTTCGTTGTTTTTTCATCATAATCTTTAGCACAATTATCTTTCTTCAAAAAAAGTTATTGGAGCAACTGCACAGTACGTTAAAGTGTATTTTGATGTAGAATTCAATACGTTTCCGCTGTTATTTACGCCAAAAATATGGCCCGCGACAAGCGCTTTTGATGATATTCTGATTTTTTTTTTCAATCATCTGTGAGGTTTATACGCAATTTAATACTTGTAGGTACTAGATAATCTCTTTAGCTTGTCGTATGTTTTTTTTGTGGCTACAACTTTACGTTTTCTATATTAAAATATGGCCCGCGCAAACCATGTTTTCCTATTATGGCCCCTTAATTTTCTTTATTAGACACATAACAGAATACAGTCATGAAAGCAAATGATTACAATAGTACAATGTTCAAGTACTAGACTGAACTTGATATTTCGGGAATTTTACATTTCGGGAACTTGACATTAAGGGAACTTGTCATTTCGGGAACTTGACATTTCGGGAACTTGTCATTTCGGGAACTTGACATTTAGGGAACTTGACATTTTGAAACCGCTTGACATTTTGGGAATTTGACATTGTGGACTGAAAGGCAACAACATGCATCCTTTATTACAATAGTACAATGTTCAAGTACTAGACTGAACATGATGTTTCGGAAATTTGACATTTCGGGAACTTGACATTTAGGGAACTTGACATTTTGAAACCGCTTGACATTTTGGGAATTTGACATTGTGGACTGAAAGGCAACAACATGCATCCTTTAATCCTTTTTAAACAATGTTTTCCTTGAGTGAAAAAGAAACATAGGTAGATACTTAAATACTTCGGTACTAACTGCCGTACCTACTCAGAGACGTCAATTAGATTTAACGCTTCATTAAGTATCGTGTCGTCTTATACTATCACTATGGGAAGGGGTACCGGGGGTCAGGGGTACAGAGAAGGACATAGGATCCCTTTCATCCCGAAAAAAAGTAATGTTCCCGAGGGATAACTAAAAACTTTCTACGCAGACGAAGTCGCGGGCGGCTGCTAGTTTTCCCAATGATCACAAAGTCAAAATTATTTGATGGCACGTCTATGACATCATTAAATATTTCATTAGAAAAATGGCACGTTGAAACATAAAGGTTCGACATCCCTGTACTAGTAGGTAGTGTTAAGGCGGTCGTATGACCGAAAGTGGCGCCCTCAGAGGTTTTTATTTAATAAGTTATTAATAGAAAACAGATTTTAATAATGTTTTACGAGGAGTTCATGGTCTAGTATTTTTAGAAGGTATCACTACATTCGATCGTAGTCATTCGTAGATGTAGATAGCAAATGTGTCAAAAACGGCCACTTTTAGCAGTTTTGCTATCTACTTCTAGTGACTACGAGGGAATGTAACGATACCGTCTAAAAATACTAGACTGTGGGCCCTTAAAAATTATTAAAGCAGTGTATTAGAATTATAATATTGAACAAAATTCACCGTGGCGCCACTTTCGCTCAGGGTATCACCTTAACATAATTATTATTGTTTTAGATGATGGCATTCCTTTAGAAGATACCAACCAGGATTCAACATCGGATTCCGATGACAACATGCCAATACAAAATATTAGTAAACAGTGGAAAGCGGAATGTCTCGAGAAAAAATCAAAAGCTAGTCTGAAAAGAAGCAATGTATCTGAAATGAAAACTTCTAAAAGTGAGTAGAAAATTATGAACTAATACAGGGTGCATTTGTAACCACTCTCCAAATTTTAAGGATGTGTTCAGTCCACTCTACATGAAACATGTGTCGAAATACGCCAAAAAATTTTGGTCATCCCATACTAAACTGATCACTTGATCTCTTTAATCTGTATGAAAAGTCTTATTTTACATATTTGACCCTATGTTTTTTAGAGAAAGTTGTTCAGTTTCATGGACGTAACACATCCTTAAAATTTGGAGAGTGGTTACAAATGCACCCTGTATAATAGGGATGATGACTAATGAATAAAATAACGAAATACTAATAAAAATCGTAAACATATTAAACTTTTAGAGTAGCTTGTATACCTCTTGGTTTTATATATTGCATATTATTTATTTTATGATCCTTCAAAGTTGGGTGGACAAGTCCATTTAAAAAGTATTAAATTTATTAAAATAAATAATACCTTTAATTGGTCCGTAAAATGTATAGCAAATTTGTCTAAGAAACTATTTTGATAAACACAATATTTAATATAGCTGCCAAACAAATTTCCTACGCGTTGCATACAAACTACTTATTCGTGACGTCATAACTAGGAAGCCTATAACTAGTTTTTGGGCGAGTCCATTTGTGTGCATTTCACACTGTGATATCTCGGGCAGTTTTCATGCTAGCGAATTAATTCTTTAACCAATGTTTCTTTTTTTGAGAGGTAATTTATGTAACATAAAATAAAAAAAATATTCATCATGCCTATTACATAGTCTGGCCAAAAAGAGTGGAAAGTAATACTTTCTTTATTCATAACATACAGTCAGGCGGTCATATAATTAAAAATACCAGTCAAACGAGGTAACTTTGAAGTCTTTGAAGGTTCTCCGCCAAGGTTTGACCTAGCTGTGATCTGATGATGGCCATCCAGGGACTGAATGGAGGAGATTCAGATCGCTATACACACCCAAATGATCTGATCATCACTCTAAGGCATTAGGACCGCCTGTCCACTAGGGTGGGCCGATTTTGATTTAAAAGTTGCGTAATGCGACTTAGGTTGAAGAAAAAATTATTAAAAAAAATAAGATTATCACTTTGAGCCCCCTACTAGCGATCGACGAGCAACAAAAAAACAATGCAATGCCCAGTTCCCATACAAGTATTGACCCGTCAAATAGCTTTTTTTAATAAGTTCATGTACTTATAATGATAGTAATGACGATAATTTTAATACATACATTTATTGAATTTTAATTTGCCAATCAAAAAATATGTAATGGCTTCGAGCATCGCGGCTTCTGGAACAGAAAGGCGTCTTACTCTAAGTGTAATGGTAAAATCAATATGTTCTAGTTTGTAATATTGGCAATATACAACCATAATACTTATACCAAACTATACAACCAAAATATATAGGTACAACAATTTAATTTTCTCGATTTTTGTACGTATTGCCGATTTTTTATTTTAATTAGCAATGAATAAGTAAACAACAATAAAAATAGTAGATTGTACAACAAGTGCATAAAACGCATCATTTTACCCGAGACGTATAATATCCACCCGAGCCGTAGGCGAGGGTGGATAGTCAAGTCGAGGGTAAAATGGGTTTTATGTACGAGTTATACACTCTGCTTTTCACTTCGATTGTGAGGAAATAGGAAAATTCAACAATATTGAAAAAAGTGACAAATTATATAATTTTGGAATGTGCTCATCAAGGCCTTTCATTTGATACTACCCATATTGAAAAATTGAAAAAAAAAATTTTTTTTGTTAATTTTTAGTGACAAATTATATAATTTTAGAATGTGCTCAGCAAGGCCTTTCATTTGATACCCATATTCAAAAATTGAAAAAAAAATTTTTTTTTGTTCATTTTCAGACAAATTATATAATTTTGGAATGTGCTCACCAAGGCCTTTCATTTGATACCCATATTCAAAAATTGGAAAAAAAATATTGTTAAATTTTTGTGACAAATTACATAATTATTTTTGGGACGTGCTCATCAAGGGCTGTCACTTGATACCCATATTCAAAAAATATAAAATATTTTTTTTCTTAAATGTTAGTGACAAATTATATAATTTTGGAATGTGCTCATCAAGGCCTTTCATTTGATACCCCTAATCAAAAATAGAAAAAAAAATTTTTCATCAAGGTTTCAAAAATTTGAAAAAAAAGTATTAAACCTGGATTATGTATAAAAATGAAGAAAATAACAAGTTTATTTAACGAAGTTTAATTGCGTGTGGCTGTTTACCCGACGACCTTTGTCTTAACGTCTGAACTTAGACGAAGATTTTACTTTATGCTCTAGAGAGCATGAAAAGCGATTTTATGCAGCCTATATCCAACATAATGACGAACTTTACGAGCATGAGAAGTGAAAAAATATTTTTTGTGAGCTATAGGTATTACTTCTCTATAAGTACTCAATAATGAGGATCAACACGACAATTGAATAGGTATATCAATTTTGTATATCACATCATACAATATCAACAACTGAGTAAATCTCTGTTTAAATTTCTCAAATCCATTAAGTAATGTTTTTTTTTTTTTTTTTTTTTTTTTAATTACCTAATTTAATTTGTATTTTTTTTTATAATTATTTAATTTGATTATTTTTGATTTATTTGATTTTTTTTTATTTATTTGATTTTATTTTATTTCCTTTATTTGATTTTATTTTATTTGAATTTTTTGATTTGATTTTATTTAAATAGATGCATGACGATAAATTATTTGCATATCGCCAGAGAGCGGTAAAACATGTATGAACTTTATATATTATAAGATCTGAATTGTACCATGTTTTCTGTGAATAAACAAATTCTAATAAAAAAAAAAAATGACAAAATTATTGAAGTTTTAAAAGTGAGTTTAGAAAAACGCGGCCGGCATGCGATGACGTCACGTCGCTGAGTGGCGAACGTGGCTGATGACGTCAACAGCGAGGGAGCGTTTTTGAGAATGCGACACATTTCTTCGTCATTTTTGGTCCAATTTCAATAATTCTTTCTCTGAAATAATTGATTTTGATGTGACTGTAACTCTACCTACCTTAATGGCGGAACAAGCTCTAATAAGGAAACTGTTATGCCTGTAGTTGGTGTGCATAGAAGGAATACTAAATGGTCTATAGAGGGGTATAGAATCAAAGACAGCTAAGTGACATAAATTACGAAAATTAACTGAGTATCACGCCATCTAGGAAATTTTCGGTTCTAACTATTTACTTCTTTTAAAAAATAGCTAAAGTCCTTTAAATTGCGTCTAAAAATGAAGTTGGGTTCAAAGGCAGCTAAGTGCCATACAAACAAAAGTGAGCCACGTTATTACTGAGGTAAACTTAAAAGACGTTTCCTGTCAATTTGACATTTATGCACTTAGCCGTCTTTGATTCTATACCCCTCTAATTATGACGATAAATTGCCCATAAATATTTTGTTATTTAAACTGTTAAACTTATTTAAAGTTATCAAAACATGCAAAAAATATTATGTGAACATTAGTGGCATGGGGTTGCAATCGCAAGCCGTGGATACACGTGGATGTAATGTAGCTCTAAACAACTAGCCACCATGTAAAATGTATGTATTGTAATATTTGTAATGTATCTATTGCCAATATATTTATGAAAATTTAGTTTATGTAAGGAAACACTATGATTCATTTGATAAGAACAGCAACATTCACCAGTTTAATACAAGAAATAAAGATAAACTTGCCGTTCCAAGATTTAGGCTTGCAAAAACGAGAGGTTCATTTATGGGGAAAGGCATAGCCTTTATTAATAAAGTTCCACAACAAGTGATTGATCTTCCTTTGCATGAATTTAAAAACCATGTTAAAAAAACGCTCATGGGTAAAGGTTATTATAAAGTTGACGATTATCTTAAAGATCAAAATGCGTGGAAATGATGTAGGTAACACATAACTTGCTAATATAAGAACTTTGTTGAAGTAATATAATAAGTCTATGTTGTTGCCAATAATCCTGTCACCCTGTTGTAATTATCTGGTAACGATATATTCAAGTTTGTAAATATCGTTACTTATGGCTGTTACAGCTGATAAGTTTCTTGCGCCCGTTCTTCTTGTCAGCTAAAAAAGTCTGGAACGGGTGGTAGGACAATATAGACGATTCAAAAGTACTTAATAATTAAGTTTATTTGAATAAAGCTTATTTCACTTTCACTTTCACTTTCATTGGTATGTTATGTAGACCAAATGTAGTGCCAAATGTAGGTTTCGCCTAAAAGTTGGTTAAAGTTTTTCTCATTTCCGATAAATCTACACATTTTTGTTGTTATTTTAGTTGTGAAGCCAGACGCACGAGAGACAATTCTATCTAAAGAGGAACAATTACAGCAAACGCTGGAGCGATCGAAGTCACTAAATTATCAAAATTCACCATTTAAATGTGATTTGTGCTACAAAGGATTTATGGACACGAAGGCTTTTGAAATTCATCAGGAAAAACATGATGAGGTAAGTCTCTTATATTATTAACTTGTGACGGCGTTTTCCTACGCTGCACATACCTACTACAAACTAGATACCCACGTGGACCTGTTCATGCTAGTGATGTACAAGACTCGAGTCGTTGAGTTCTACTTTTGAAGACTCGACTCGGAATGGCAGGACTCGGTGAGCTCGGTAGGCTCGTAAGTCCAAGCCTAGTCGAGAAACAAGCTCTCTGAGCCACGCCTCGAGGCTTCAAAAGAGTTTCAAGCCTTCAAAAGAGCTCGAACCTATCAAAAGAGCTCGAGTCTTCAAAAAAGCTCGAGTCTTAAAATGAACGCGAGCCTCATAAAAAGCGTAGTTTATGTTTAAGTATGACTTTAATATCTCCGTAAATAATAATATTGTAAATATTGTAAATAATAATATTGTAAATATTATTATTATTGAGATATTAAAGCCGAGCCTATCGAGCTCACAGAGCCCTGAAAATCTGACTCTAGTCTCCAAAATTAGAACTCAAAAAGATGAATGTCTTATGTTATAAAGAGCACCGTAGATGCTTAATCTCACAGAGCACGGAATCGCCGCGCATTTGTAATCAAATTGAGCTGAAGTTTGGCATGTATCTTTGTTACCAGTAACAATGTAATCATATAAAATTTGTATTATTAACCCTTCAACGCCCGGAAAATGAGACACAATAGAAAATCTATTGTGTCTCGGTCGCTAGCGACCGCTCCGGCGTTCATGAATTAAATATCAATTCGAAATCATTTGAATAAAAATATATTATTTTTGGTGCAATGTTATAAAATAAATATATTATGTTTGACCACAATATTAAATACTTTTTCACTCCTCTTGCTCAAAAAGTGCGTCATTGTAACGTACAAGAGTCGAGATAAAATAGCATAATAACCCCTAGGGGATAAAGTTTTTTCTTTTTTAATGTTTGTCTATTACCAATGAGCCCACTAAAATGAAAAAGTCTTTATTCATAATCACGAATAAAAACTCGCTTGACTTAATACTGGGGGTCTATTACGAAAAGTTTAATACGATACACGCAGCTGCGTCCGTGCTTCGTTCTGATTGATTCCTATTACAAAGCACTTGCGTATGCGATATTGCAAAGTGATTGCGTAAATTTCTCTCTAGTGGATCCGTCATTATTTGATAGCTACATTGAAAATATTTGTAATAACTACAACCGACGAACTGCGGACGACTATCGTGACCAAGTTTCGTAATAGGCCCCCAGTTTCTCATTCTTATTTTTGAAAATGGAACTAAAAGCATCTCTTCGGTGAAATCATAGACTTATTTATACTCTGTCTGTGTACAGAGTGAATCGTAGAACGTAGAATGCGTGTTTGTGTTGCTTAGCTGCTACAGCAGAAAATAAAAAAGGTACCATGGTGCGAAATCTTTAGAATTTTTCTATAATTACAAAATGATTGAATTGTGTGACTGTAATAGGAAAGAAATAATTTTAATCTTTTGCCGTCAAGCACAAATCATTTATTTCAATATTGTACAAAAAGTTTATGAAGTGGAGGATAGAAAAACGAGTGTAGGTACCTATTCGTTTACGGAAGTAGGTATAAACTATTTAATATTGTATTTTATTTTCTCGCAATCGTAGTGAAAAGTATAGTGTAACACACGACGCTAAAACCCATTGTAACTCGGTTTCTATTTATTCCCTCGCTAAAGCTCGGGAATAAAACTACCTCGTATGCAATGGGTAATTTTAGCGTCTTGTATAACAATCTACTATTATTTTAACACCTAGCCTAATATGCATTATTATGATTGCATAATGTATTATATTTCAATAATATATTAGAAACTGCTTGGCCAACCACTAACATTTTTCTGCTCAATAAAATAAAAATATCGATAAAAGGTATCGACTCTGTGCCGCAGCACTTGTAATAAACTCTAAGACAATACGGACACGTAATCTATGTAGGCGTCCGTGTATTGGTGTGCGTAAACGGTGACGCCCACTGACACCCTTGTTTTGTATAGAAACTGACAAGCGTGCCGTCTCTAGTAGCGGGCGCGCGGCGATTCCGTGCTCTGTGGTGCCGTCTCTAGTAGCGGGCGCGCGGCGATTCCGTGCTCTGTGGTGCCGTCTCTAGTAGCGGGCGCGCGGCGATTCCGTGCTCTGTGGTGCCGTCTCTAGTAGCGGGCGCGCGGCGATTCCGTGCTCTGTGGTGCCGTCTCTAGTAGCGGGCGCGCGGCGATTCCGTGCTCTGTGGTGCCGTCTCTAGTAGCGGGCGCGCGGCGATTCCGTGCTCTGTGGTGCCGTCTCTAGTAGCGGGCGCGCGGCGATTCCGTGCTCTGTGGTGCCGTCTCTAGTAGCGGGCGCGCGGCGATTCCGTGCTCTGTGGTGCCGTCTCTAGTAGCGGGCGCGCGGCGATTCCGTGCTCTGTGGCGCCGTCTCTAGTAGCGGGCGCGCGGCGATTCCGTGCTCTGTGGTGCCGTCTCTAGTAGCGGGCGCGCGGCGATTCCGTGCTCTGTGGCGCCGTCTCTAGTAGCGGGCGCGCGGCGATTCCGTGCTCTGTGGTGCCGTCTCTAGTAGCGGGCGCGCGGCGATTCCGTGCTCTGTGGTGCCGTCTCTAGTAGCGGGCGCGCGGCGATTCCGTGCTCTGTGGTGCCGTCTCTAGTAGCGGGCGCGCGGCGATTCCGTGCTCTGTGGTGCCGTCTCTAGTAGCGGGCGCGCGGCGATTCCGTGCTCTGTGGTGCCGTCTCTAGTAGCGGGCGCGCGGCGATTCCGTGCTCTGTGGTGCCGTCTCTAGTAGCGGGCGCGCGGCGATTCCGTGCTCTGTGGTGCCGTCTCTAGTAGCGGGCGCGCGGCGATTCCGTGCTCTGTGGTGCCGTCTCTAGTAGCGGGCGCGCGGCGATTCCGTGCTCTGTGGCCGTAACTAATGTGGTAATCCGTCTCAGTGGTGCCATCATATGAAATTGTCTGAAAGAGATTGCTACATAGCAAAGGCCTTGTAAGGCCGCCTTTTGTGTACTTGTCCTTATTTATTGTTTGCTACTTTGTAATGCCTTTTTCTAGTGTTCAATAAAGCGTTTTTATCATATTATGTATTATTTTTATAATAATATAATTGAGGATTTACGATTCAAATGTGACATGGCATTGTTATTACTATTCTTATCAAAATCAAAATCAAAAAATCATTTCTATCTACTCACAGGTGCTGCACTTATGCAAATCGTTTAAACGCAAATCGGATAATGAAACTGAAAAGGAGATGATGAAAAGTCAAGAACCCTTCAAAAAAACCGAAAAGGGTGAGGAAAATAAGGCACAAAACGAAGAAATACCTGACTTTGAAATACACAGTGGAAAAATTAAAACTATTAAAACAATAATACCGAACGATGAACCAACCACTTCCTATATTAAAAGTGACATAAAGAATTCTAAAATTGAGGCATATAGCAATGAAAGGGTTACAGCTCCAAAGAATATGTTTACATGCAATGTATGCAAAATAGAATATCTCTACAAAAACCTATTAGAAAATCATATTAAGAAATGGCACATCATTGAAATTGATAGTAAACCAAACTTGCTAACTGGTTCAAATGAAAACTATCAAAATTGTAAAAATACTAATCTTTTGAAAGGAAATGATGTACTGAATTATAGCAATGTAACAGAAAATAAACTTAGCAAAAATAAGAACAAACATAAGGATAGTACTTGTAGCGATGAGACGCAATACAAATGTAGTTATTGTTCGAAAAGTTTTAATGATGGCGCACTTTTTACAAGGCATGTGAGAATTCATACAGAGGAGAAACCATACAAATGTAGTTATTGTACGAAATGCTTCACTCAAAGCGGTCATTTAAACAGACATGTAAGAAGTCATACAAGAGAATCACCATACAAATGTAGTTATTGTACTAAATGTTTTTTTGACAAAAATCATTTAGCTACACATGTAAGAACTCATACGGGGGAGAAACCATACAAATGCCGTTATTGTATAAAATGTTTTACTCAAAGCAGTCATTTAGTTAAACATGTAAGACTTCATACAGGAGAGAAACCATATAAATGTAGTTATTGTACGAAATGTTTTATTCAAGGCGGAGACTTAGCTACACATCTAAGAGTTCATACAGGGGAAAAACCATACAAATGTAGTTATTGTACTAAAAGTTTTGCTCAAAGCAGTAGTTTAACTGTGCATGCAAGAATTCATACAGGGGAGAAACCATACAAATGAAGTTATTGTATAAAATGTTTCACTCTACTCTGTAAGAACTCATACAGGAGCGAAACCACACAAATTTGGTTGTAGTATGAAATGATTTCCTCAAAGCAATGAATTAGCTAGACACGTAAGAATTCACACAGGAGTGAAGCCATACAAATGTAGTTATTGAATAAAATGTTTTGCTTATAGCAGTGCATTATTTAAACATGTAAGAATTCATAGAAAGGGTAAAATATATAAAATAAAGGGTTTCCTATCAATAGCGATGTTGAAATGGAATAAAACGAGTTGTGCGTGAGGCATTATTGAAATTATTATTTTATTTGAAAGTTCCATGTACTAACTATGGAATATGGCATCGACTAAATGCCTTCTCACGCCTGTAGCATACTTCCGCCGCGAAACACCGCAGTACATTGGACTGGCTGCTGTCAAACTGTTCTTGTGCCTTCTGTCAAATTACAGTTAACATAACCTTCATTGTTTTTAGCCGGTAGACCCGCTGGGTTATGTTGGCTTTGAGCGCATCGGTCGATTGAGGTTTATTGGTATTGACCTTAAGTGCGTCCGCCGCGTTAAGGCGAGGCAGTTCCCGAAATTTACTCTTTCACTATGTCTTTAGAATAAGGTTGAAAATTGCATAGCTTTAATTGACGCTTCGCCAGAAATTTGACGAAATTTAGTACATTTTTATTGATTTCTGAAATACTGGATCATTTATTAAAAATGTACTCGGTTATTGTGTTAGATCAATAAAAAAGCTATCCTTTTTGCATGAAAAATCATATCACTGTCCTTGAAAATAACGAAATCTGACGATTTGAAGTTTATTTTTATGGTGTTATTCAGGATTTATTTAAGAGTAACCATGCCGTTTTTCAATATTCTGTTCGGTTATTGTGTTTCTTTGTTTCTTTTTCAGTCTACAGTAATTTTTGTGAAGTAGAATTCTACATCAGTTCTTCACATTGGAAGTTCAAAAATCAATAATTTCATCAAATCGTGAACTGGCCTCGCCTCAAGCGGGACACGCGTGCGGGACGACATAGATTAGAGCTTACTCCATGCACTGCAAGCATCTGTCCGTCAGAAAACCGGTAATCTATAGTGGTGGCCAGATAATTAAGGACGCCAGGCGATTTTCATACAAACGAGGTAACTTTGAAGCGTTGGTTCTCCGCCAGGGATTGACCTAGCTGTGATCTGATAATGGCCATCCAGGGAGTGAATAGAGGAGATTCAGATCGCTCTACACACCTAACTGATCTGATCAGCATTCTAAGAGATATAAGGATGTGTTTAAAATACCGCGAAATACGAATAAAAATGTATGGAAATCCTGAAACTCAAAAACTCAGATCCTTATATATCTTAAAATGCTGATCAGATCAGTTGGGTGTGTGTAGCGATCTGAATCTCCTCCATTCACTCCCTGGATGGCCATCATCAGGTCACAGCTAGGTCATTCCTTGGCGGAGAACTATGGCTTCAAAGTTACCTCGTTTGTATGAAAATCAGCTGGTGTCCTTAATTATATGGCCACCACTGTATATTCCCGCCCCGTGTACTCGCGCCGGGATCCCGCTTAAGGCCGGCCACACACAGACGTAATCACGTTACGGAATTCCGAACGGAATTTCGATAATGTATGAAGATTCCGTACGGAAAAATCCCGTATGTGTGTGGTAGTCCATCGATTTGTATGGATTAGCTGCGGAATTCCGTAACGTGATTCCGTCTGTGTGTGGCCGGCCTAAAGCAGCGATGATTTTCGGCCAAATATTGGGGTCCTCTTCGAAACGCTTCGAAGCCAAGCTGTGGCGGACATTTGAAGATGTCATATTCCATGAACATATAATAATAGCCATTGAAATGTATTACTATATTTCAATGATAATGGCATACATGGGCCTTTCAAATAATAACTTGTTTTATAGGTACCATTTCAACATTAATTTCAAATATATCCGAAATGCACAAACTTGTACTATTAGTTATTCTGTGCGCAGGATATTATACCTACTTATAATCCAAACAGTAATATAAAAGAAAATTGAAATTGAATTACTTAAAGATTTAGGTATTAAAATATAATTAATCATTGATTTTGTTTATAAAATGTAAAAAATAATGATTTAGGTAAGTATTAAATATAATCATTGATTTTGATTATTTATAATGTAAAAAATAATTTAATCCAAACAGTTTTAAAAAAGGAAATTGAAATTAAGTTAAGTACTTACGATCTATAATTTTTTTAATTTATTTGTAAAATGTATGTAAAAAATAGTTTTTATTATTATTAACAGTACACTGTTTATTAGTCCCCTTGTCGGGCGAAAGCCTTAATAAGTCCGCGGTAAAGCCTTAATAAGCGTTTTTTGCGTATTTTATTTAGTCGGTGCGAACTGTTCCTGCCCTACTCTAACTTATTTAAGATGAAGCTAGTTAATCAGAGATGTAAATTAAAAACAAAAATACGCCATAAACAACCGATGTTTTACAACATTCGATTTTTCGGACCCGTACACGATTGATGTATATGATCGCGCATTTTGTTTAGTCTGTGATTTATGAAATATGTCTATGAGACAGTGTTTTATGGTCTTAATTATTGTAAAAATATTAATAAAATATAACGTGGATGATGTGTTGATGATGACGAGTACGTTCTTGATACGCGATGCGATATACAGGGTGTAAACTGTAAGGGACAGTCCTCCACAAGTTGACAGGGAGGCGATATACAGACAAGGTGTAAACTGTAAGGGATATCCACAAACTGACAGAGAGGCGATATACAGGGTGAAAAATGTAAGGGACGTGTCCTACATCTTGGCACGGACCACTTTGAAAACCGCAATTCTGACTACATGGAAAATTTCTCCCCAATTAGTCCCAACTAGTCCTACTTTTTCGGAATTAGTCCCAAAAAGGACTGAAAGATATAAGCGATTTAAATGGTCCATGCCAAAGCAAACCTTCATTTTGGCAGGGACAGGCTATATCTAGTGAACCTAAACACCTAGCCAGGATCTGATTATTCAAAAAAAATCTCCCTTTTTTATGGATCCCGCAATGCCTAGAATCAAAACGAAATGAAGCGCCGTTCAAAAAATATAAAGGAATGATTTGGTCCCTGCCAAATTCAACCTACATCTTGGCGAGGACTTTTGAACCAGGTCACCTAGAGAAAATCTGATTATTGGAAACGAATCGTGTAAATTACTCCCAATTAGTCCTAAAGCCACAAAATTAGTCCCCCTTTAGTTTAGGAGAAATTCCGTTTTTTTATATAAGTACAGTCATGTACAAAAGCGTACAGTAAAAAATAATTACATAAAACTATTTTGTTCCGTAATGCGCAGTGTTCCGATTGTAAAACATTAAGCACGAACTTTCGTAAATTGAGGAATGCAGAAACAGTATCTGTGAACATAAGTTTTAACAATCGGAACACTGCGCATTGCGGAACGGAATAAAGTTTTAGGCCCATATTACACTATCATGTATATATCATCCGAGATATATGTTTACTATCTTAGTCGGAGATAGCATCCGATAAATAATATATGATAGTGTAATATGCTCATGCCCCCCTAGCATGACCATCGAAACGCGATAATATGATATAGAGCTTAATCACGTTTAACTGCCATAAAACAATGGAATTTGACAGTCGAGTGTCGACAAAACGATATATATCGTGTATTGTCGGTCATGCTAGGGGGGCAGCACTTCCTCCCTCCAGTTAAACGTGATAAATCACTAGGTACCATATCACGTTTCGGTGGTCATGCTAGGCTAAGAGGGAGGATTTTTTTAACATTGAGTTGTTATTTTCTTGTCAAACTAGAAAAAAAAACACCTGTTCCATACATAAGTACAATGCGTAGGTAGGTACTCCATCGAAATGTATGAAACAGCTGATTTTTTTTTCGATTTCAAGGTTGGTCGTATAATGAAAGTTGTACAGTTTGATGGTGTGATCAGCCCCAAGAGAGGTTTTAAATTAATTACAAATAACCCTGTATAGGTACAAAGTTTCAAGTGAACCCATTGAAGGAAGAAAATCACTCTCTACTCCAAATATGAATAGTTTCGAAAGAAAAGCAATATAACTTTAAAATTCAATTTTATACATGACCATTTCATACTTCTTTTGAAATTATTTTGTACGCGACTGTACATGTTTTTGATATAGTCCAGGAGTCGGGGATCAAAATACCTCTAAGAAATCATTTTTATTTTATGACTTAAAAATTAAGGTTTTGAGTTTCGAAAATGCATAAAAGTTACGTATTACTTTACGTTATACTTTTGTTTTACATTATACGTTAATAACACTTCATTATTTTAACACAAACACGCAAAAATAAAACAAGTTACAAACATCGTCACTAAATAGGAAGTCGGCTCCTGTACTATAAAAACCAAACTTTAATTCCGATTATCTCCTAAACTAAAGGGGGACTAATTTTGTGGCTTTAGGACTAATTGGGACTAATTTACACGAATCGTTTCCAATAATCAGATTTTCTCTAGGTGACCTGGTTCAAAAGTCCTCGCCAAGATGTAGGTTGATTTTGGCAGGGACCAAATCATTCCTTTATATTTTTTGAACGGCGCTTCATTTCGTTTTGATTCTAGGCATTGCGGGATCCATAAAAAAGGGAGATTTTTTTTGAATAATCAGATCCTGGCTAGGTGTTTAGGTTCAGTAGATATAGCCTGTCCCTGCCAAAATGAAGGTTTGCTTTGGCATGGACCATTTAAATCGCTTATATCTTTCAGTCCTTTTTGGGACTAATTCCGAAAAAGTAGGACTAGTTGGGACTAATTGGGGAGAAATTTTCCATGTAGTCAGAATTGCGGTTTTCAAAGTGGTCCATGCCAAGATGTAGGACACGTAAGGGACAGCCCTCCACAAACTGACAGGGAGGCGATATACAGGGTGTAAAGTGTAAGGGACAGCCCTCCACAAACTGACAGGGAGGCGATATACAGGGTGTAAAGTGTAAGGGACAGCCCTCCACAAACTGACAGGGAGGCGATATACAGGGTGTAAAGTGTAAGGGACAGCCCTCCACAAACTGACAGGGAGGCGATATACAGGGTGTAAAGTGTAAGGGACAGCCCTCCACAAACTGACAGGGAGGCGATATACAGGGTGTAAAGTGTAAGGGACAGCCCTCCACAAACTGACAGGGAGGCGATATACAGGGTGTAAAGTGTAAGGGACAGCCCTCCACAAACTGACAGGGAGGCGATATACAGGGTGTAAAGTGAAAGGGACAGCCCTCCACAAACTGACAGGGAGGCGATATACAGGGTGTAAAGTGTAAGGGACAGCCCTCCACAAACTGACAGGGAGGCGATATACAGGGTGTAAAGTGTAAGGGACAGCCCTCCACAAACTGACAGGGAGGCGATATACAGGGTGTAAAGTGTAAGGGACAGCCCTCCACAAACTGACAGGGAGGCGATATACAGGGTGTAAAGTGTAAGGGACAGCCCTCCACAAACTGACAGGGAGGCGATATACAGGGTGTAAAGTGTAAGGGACAGCCCTCCACAAACTGACAGGGAGGCGATATACAGGGTGTAAAGTGTAAGGGACAGCCCTCCACAAACTGTTCTACATCTAGTTGAAGTAGCGCCATTCTATGGACATAAAATTTAACTAAAATTATCAGCTGTCATAAACCGCTAAGTAACAAGCTATGTTAAAGGTACGGTCGACGGCATGATGGGCTTCCACAACCTGTCAAATTTCTTCAATCATATTTACCCGACTACGGCGATGTCAAAACTGAGGGTATATAATTTTGACCTGTATGTATTTATACTTTGAGTCGAGCTGTTTAAGGTTCAAAATTCATTGTAGATTTTTGACAGTTTTGTATAGCTTGCTGCCGACTGTACTTACATGTTTATTTAAACTTTTATTTTATTTTTCACATGAAAGATATTTCACACTATCTGAATCGTTGTAAATTATTGTGATTAATGATTTTTCGGACCCGTACACGATTGATGTATATGATCGCGCATTTTGTTTAGTCTGTGATTTATGAAATATGTCTATGAGACAGTGTTTTATGGTCTTAATTATTGTAAAAATATTAATAAAATATAACGTGGATGATGTGTTGATGATGACGAGTACGTTCTTGATACGCGATGCGATATACAGGGTGTAAACTGTAAGGGACAGTCCTCCACAAGTTGACAGGGAGGCGATATACAGACAAGGTGTAAACTGTAAGGGATATCCACAAACTGACAGAGAGGCGATATACAGGGTGAAAAATGTAAGGGACAGCCCTCCACAAACTGACAGGGAGGCGATATACAGGGTGTAAAGTGTAAGGGACAGCCCTCCACAAACTGACAGGGAGGCGATATACAGGGTGTAAAGTGTAAGGGACAGCCCTCCACAAACTGACAGGGAGGCGATATACAGGGTGTAAAGTGTAAGGGACAGCCCTCCACAAACTGACAGGGAGGCGATATACAGGGTGTAAAGTGTAAGGGACAGCCCTCCACAAACTGACAGGGAGGCGATATACAGGGTGTAAAGTGTAAGGGACAGCCCTCCACAAACTGACAGGGAGGCGATATACAGGGTGTAAAGTGTAAGGGACAGCCCTCCACAAACTGACAGGGAGGCGATATACAGGGTGTAAAGTGAAAGGGACAGCCCTCCACAAACTGACAGGGAGGCGATATACAGGGTGTAAAGTGTAAGGGACAGCCCTCCACAAACTGACAGGGAGGCGATATACAGGCTGTAAAGTGTAAGGGACAGCCCTCCACAAACTGACAGGGAGGCGATATACAGGGTGTAAAGTGTAAGGGACAGCCCTCCACAAACTGACAGGGAGGCGATATACAGGGTGTAAAGTGTAAGGGACAGCCCTCCACAAACTGACAGGGAGGCGATATACAGGGTGTAAAGTGTAAGGGACAGCCCTCCACAAACTGACAGGGAGGCGATATACAGGGTGTAAAGTGTAAGGGACAGCCCTCCACAAACTGTTCTACATCTAGTTGAAGTAGCGCCATTCTATGGACATAAAATTTAACTAAAATTATCAGCTGTCATAAACCGCTAAGTAACAAGCTATGTTAAAGGTACGGTCGACGGCATGATAGGCTTCCACAACCTGTCAAATTTCTTCAATCATATTTACCCGACTACGGCGATGTCAAAACTGAGGGTATATAATTTTGACCTGTATGTATTTATACTTTGAGTCGAGCTGTTTAAGGTTCAAAATTCATTGTAGATTTTTGACAGTTTTGTATAGCTTGCTGCCGACTGTACTTACATGTTTATTTAAACTTTTATTTTATTTTTCACATGAAAGATATTTCACACTATCTGAATCGTTGTAAATTATTGTGATTAATGCTTTTATTTTAATCATTGTATGTATAATTATACATTTTATGTTGAGATTGAAGATTTTTAAATAAAACCACTATTTTAATCGTTAAACTCGTATTTTATTCGTATTAGTGAAGATGGGATCTTTTCACATTTATCGCCTACAGCTGGTAACAAGTGGGATATTCCCCCCCCATTTGTCACCCCTGGTGACCGGGCAGCAGGGATTGATAACGTTATTTTTAAATGTAACGTTATTTCTTACTTTTTTACCGTTACTTTTGACATTAACGTTATGTCAATAAATAGCTACGTCGTGATACTGGTGTTGCTATTTAGTGTCGGGGTTACCAAAAAAAAAAAAGTTTCAAACATAAATAACTCTTAGAACATAAATCTTCGCAAAAATCTGAATGTTTTCTATGGCTTACTAATTACAAGCCTACATTTTGAATTAAACAAAAATGCTATACATTCTTTGGTTTTTTTCTATGGGACTCTGCCTGATGTCCTTTGATGCTCTATATTGCTGAAAATATTGCAAGATACTTGAAAATAAATACCTATGTTGTGTTGCTAATATTTCAATAAACATGTTTAGTTGACTATGATTAACTATTAACTATTGACAATTGACATGTCATCGTTGTTCATTTTGTACAGCGAGCTTTGATCACTTCTGTTGTACATTGTTAATCGTACTATAGGTAGGTAGGTATAGTATATAGGTAGGGTAATCGTACCTACTGAGCGGTTTTCAAAAGGCAGTTTTAGGAAAAAAAAGTAGTACATAAAAAAGAACCAAGTAGATGTCGTTGAACAACTAACGGCCGAATACTCAAAGGCTTCTTAGCTAAAATCTTAAGTTAAGGTCTCCTTAACTTTAAGGAAGCTGTCAGTTTCATAGAGATTCTGTCAAATCTGACAACTTTTTAGAATTTTAAGATTCGTTTGAGTATTTGGCCGTAAGTAGGTAGCTTTTTATGAAAAAGGCAAAGGATGAAATGTAATTACTTTTTTATTATACGTTTGTTGAGTAGGTACCTATGTGGTTTGTTGCGTTGTGCGTTGGTTGTCCGTTGGCGTGTTACGAAGAACTTTTCTATGACCAATATGTGACCATCAGTGGGAATAATATTTTAAAAATCTACTTAGTTGAAGTAGCGCCATCTACCGACATAAAATTTCACTAAAATTATCTGCTGTCAGAAAACCGCTCATTTATGTAAAATTGTCTTGCTTAATAAAGCCATAGCGAGTGTTTTACCCAATCAATAATTGTTCTTGTCCCCCAATTGCGTCTGTTCCCTTCATAAAATACCTCGGAATCATTGTTGACCGGAATCTCAACTTCAAACTGCACATTGAAGCCCTTACATCTCGGGTCAGGAAGTTAATATATATATTTAGAAGGCTTCGCTATGTTGCTTCCAGTGCTATTATTAGGACCACTTACTTCGCCTTATGCCAGACCATTGCCACATACTGCATCACTGCATGGGGTGGCTCTGCAAAAACTAACCTATTGCAGTTGGAAAGGGCGCAAAGAGCGGTCCTAAAAGTAAGTACATTTCGTCCCTTCACTTTCCCCACTAAGGAACTTTACTTACAATGTAAAGTCCTATCTATACGCCAACTATTTATAATGCATAGTCTTCTATACATGCATGCCCGAACTCCCTTTATACACTCCGATAAGAGAAGAAAACACGAAGTTTGTCTTACTCCTATAACCAACTTCACATTTACAAAAAGATTTTTAATTTTTTTCGGACCATACTTATATAATAAGATTAATAAACTCATTTCCCACCACCAACTACCATCAACACAATGTAAAAAAAATATCTTTGACTGGCTCCTTGGTCAAACGTACGACGAGTCGGAAAGTTTGTTGGCAGTGATATCCTAAGTACAAGGGGTACGATATTCTCATAATTGTACACGCGCAAACTCGTACATACACACACTCACACCACTCACACACACACACACACACAGACACACAAACACACCTCCACACAAACACACCTCCACACAAACACTACTCGCACACAACTCAACACAAACACAAAAATTTAAGTGCATTCTTCATTGTAATAATGTAATATTTCATTGGTCTTTATTTTACGTTATGTTACGTTAAAAGTAAGATAACTCAACCGGAGCCCACTCCTTAAAATACAACGCTTACAATTTCGAGTCTTATGACACATCAATAAGTTCCATTATATTTTGTCGATGCAGCTGCACACGCCCCGCGCTCAACCCGAACACAACCCAAACTCAACTCAAACTCAACCCGACCTCAAACCGAACTCACCTCAAACTCACCTGAACATAACACAGGAGCTTATTAACCCACTTTTTACTACCGTTGTTTTAAAACAACGCATAAGATATAAAAATATTGAAGAAAATGTGGGTGCTTTTTAACCGACTTCATCAAAAGGAGGAGGTTCTCAATTCGATTGTATGTTTTTTTTTATCGTTGTTCGCGCGTATCTTCGACATTTATGGACCGATTTAGATAATTCTTTTTTTGTTCGATTGAGTTTTCTTGCGAGATGGTCCTTTTTTCAAATCGGTTCAGTAGTTTACAAGTAATCCTGAAAATACTATGATATTAAATCAACTAACTTGACAATTTTGTTATTTATGAACCGAATTAGATGTTTTTTTTTTGTTGGGGAAGGGATAACTTTGTGTAGTCTTTTTAACCGACTTCAAAAAAGGAGGTATTCAGTTTGTATGTATGTATGTATGTTTCTCCGCGATTATCTCACGTTTGGCTGAGCCAATTTTTCTACCTAAATAATATACCTACACTACCTAATACAGAAGGTACTTACACTAAAAATAAAAAACTTGTTTAAAAAACAAAAAAACCGACTTCAAAAAACCTGCCTCTAAAAAAAGCAAGAAATAATATACAAATCATTAGATACGCATTATCATTGTTATTTTTTTTTATCTTTATCTTTATCATTTGTCAAGAGAGTAAAATTAACAAAACCGTGTTTTTATGAATAAGGTTTATAATCAATTTAAACTTTAACTAACATTTAATAAGTACCTACCTACCTAAATAGTAGATTATACAACAAGTGAAAAAAGAGGGAATTTAGTTCGAGGGACTAAGTTGGATCCCGAGAGCAGCGAAGGATTCTAGAGTTGAATCCCGAGCGTAGCGAGGGATTCAAAAGTAGAATCCTGAGCGAAGCGAGGGATACAAAGGACCGAGATGAAATTTTTTCACGAGTTGTGTACTCTTACTTTTTACCATTGACTGCGAGAAAAAAAAAGCAGTAGCTATAGTATTTATAGTTGTCCATCAGCCATTTTTGATGTCCCCACTGTAGGGCACAGGCCTTCCCCTAGTAGCATTTTGTGATGGCATCCATTGGCCAACAGTTGGGAATCCGTTGGGATATAGTTAGTTGGATTGCCTACATGAAACTAACGTTGGCCCAATGCAGTAAAATATTATCTTTTCGTCCAACCATTTACCAACGTTGGGCCAATGCTACTACTACTACCGTTAGTAAAAAACTGTTGGCATTTCTGCAGTGTATTTATAGTAGGCCCTATTAGTTATCATCTAACTTTGGCCCAATGCAGTAAAATATTATCATTTCGTCCAACCATTTACCAACGTTGGGCCAATACTACTACTACTACCGTTAGTAAAAAACGGTTGGCATTTCTGCAGTGTATTTATAGTAGGCCCTATTAGTTATCAACTTACTTTGGCCCAATGCAGTAAAATATTATCATTTCGTCCAACCATTTACCAACGTTGGGCCAATACTACTACTACTACCGTTAGTAAAAAACGGTTGGCATTTCTGCAGTGTATTTATAGTAGGCCCTATTAGTTATCAACTAACTTTGGCCCAATGCAGTAAAATATTATCATTTCGTCCAACCATTTACCAACGTTGGGCCAATGCTACTACTACTACCGTTAGTAAAAAACTGTTGGCATTTCTGCAGTGTATTTATAGTAGGCCCTATTAGTTATCAACTAACTTTGGCCCAATGCAGTAAAATATTATCATTTCGTCCAACCATTTACCAACGTTGGGCCAATACTACTACTACTACCGTTAGTAAAAAACTGTTGGCATTTCTGCAGTGTATTTATAGTAGGCCCTATTAGTTATCAACTAACTTTGGCCCAATGCAGTAAAATATTATCATTTCGTCCAACCATTTACCAACGTTGGGCCAATGCTACTACTACTACCGTTAGTAAAAAACTGTTGGCATTTCTGCAGTGTATTTATAGTAGGCCCTATTAGTTATCAACTAACTTTGGCCCAATGCAGTAAAATATTATCATTACGTCCAACCATTTACCAACGTTGGGCCAATGCTACTACTACTACCGTTAGTAAAAAACTGTTGGCATTTCTGCAGTGTATTTATCGTTGGCCTTATTGGATATCAACTAATATTCACCCAATGCAGTAAAATATTATCATTACACCCAAGCTATTACCAACGTTGGGCCACTGCAACCGTTTAGACGATTAAGATCATGATTTACTTATTATGAAAACTGACAGCTTCTTTATAATTAGACAATACCACATTGTCACCAATGCAATACAAATCGCAGATACAAGGCCTCGGCACGGATCTTGAGCGTTGAAATTTTATGCGCAGACAAAAAGCATTTTTAGGTCTCGTTAGCGGGGTACGGTACGAGCCGTACGTAGCCGACAACGTTCCACGGGAAAATGTATCTTATGTCTAGGCCATAAGGTAACTTTTCCCGTGGAACATCGTCATCGTCCATGCAAACATGTGACGTTCCACGGGAAAAGATACATTATGGCCTGTTATTAATATAAATTATTTATAATTATTATTTTTATGTAAACACTATTATTTTAGGTGTTTGTGATTTTGTGGAGACAAAATAATGTGAAGTAGACATGTACAGTCGCTCATCACAATAGCACAGAATAACTAATAGTACAAGTACAGAAGCAGCACGCGGCAAAGTCATTTAAATAAATAGCTACTTTTGCTCCGACACAATAAAGTGCAATTCAGGTCGAACAGTTCACCTAGTAGTTGCCTCTCTTTCTATCGCGTGCTCTTACCTTTTCTGGCGACGCAACGTTAGGGTTATCTTCTTTGAAATGAACTGCGTAGCATATAATATCATATTGTGATAAACGACAAATTGTTTATTGGTGTTGCGTATATAATTCGCAACCGTGGTATTTTCACCATTGTAACATGGTGGTGTTGTACTTTAGGGTCAATTCGTAGGACTCGACGCAGGTCGTGTGCTGAAATTCTTTCAGTGACACCAAGAAATGGCCATGAAGTGTAACACCACAAATGTAATGGTTTCGAGTTATCTTTCAGTATTTTCTGATGTTGGTCACTCACCGTATCTCACATACATGTGCATTTGTTTTGCCTTTCATGATTGTAAGGGTATTTTCCGGAATTTATGCATATTTTTCACATTTTCTTTATTGTTTTTAATGTTTGTTATTACAACCTAAAAGGAAAGTGACTTTGACAGGTGACAAATGACATTGACGTTTCAATGACATATTCCAGCGGGCTAATCGCTCCGTTCCGTTGTCTTCATTTTTCTATATCCTTCAAAATTGTAACAATATAAAGTTTATTTACAGAATATCTTCAGTATTCGGTTGAAATGTTTGAATCAGTCAGGAAATTAATTTAATTAAATCGGCAGCGATCCATTCATTTCGAGAAGTTTCTAGAATGTGGTAGTAATTGTCTATGATCGCGTTCTCGTTTTGTCCATGGATGACACTTTGGCCACTTTCACTTTTTTGTTCGGAGAGGCGAACTACTTTGCAGATTCTCCATGAAATAAGTTGGTTTTTTGTTTAAGAAGTAATGGTGTGAATATTTCTCTTCGGGGCAAAGCCCCCAAAATATATAAAATGCATTCTTTATTCTAAGAATCCAAAGAGCGGCCGGTAAGTTTTCATAATTTTGTGCCGTCTTGTAACCACGTTTTTGTGGGACTTTAGAAGTAATAATCGCGTGTTCTCTTGTTCCAGAGGGCCGTTCTTACCTTTTTTAGAACTTAATTCTTTATCTCCGTGTTGTCTTCATAAGAAATATGTGCCCATAACCTAACATGAACCGCAACCGCGTGGCATCTTATCACCTTTTCCCACATAATAATTGAGGACCTTTCCTGGAGCATGTGAGGAAAGCAGGCAACATCTTGGAGGCTGGCTGAGTAAGCTAAGGAATCCACTCCGTATGTTTTTTTTGTAACTTCTTACCTCAACATGTCGGCACATCTGTGAGTTCAGAATTTGTTTAGAATTAATTTAATTTAAGTTTAAATGCATGTATGTTAATACTTTTCTATAAAGAAAAGCTTCATGGGAGTACGCTTCCACTTATTCCTGAACCCAGGTCATGACCAGGAAACATTGTGATGTTAGGTACCTAGAATATTTAGTACTTACATTCAAGAACTAGGATATTTTCTAGATTTTATGTGCTTCACACAAAAGAATTTGTTGATTATAGTATTTGTATTCAACCAGAATTTATTTGTTTGATTTATCCCAACACTCTTGTGTTGGTGGCGCCCTTAGAAATAAGAACTTAAGAATAGCGACCTAATCTCAATCTTTTCTCCCGAGTGTAACAGCCATCCAAGGTAGAACCTACGATCCTCTCCCGAGTCTCATGACCATCTGAGCTGCCGAGTAGAATACACCTTGGGGACTGCGAGTGCATAAATACCACGGCCGTCCCCGGGTTGTAACATAAACTGGCGCCCAACGTGGGGCCCGGTGATTGAGCGCATCGTTAGAAAGTGACTTCGTTCGTTGTTGTTCAACATTTGGTATCTCGGTTGTTGAGGTTAGTGTTGACTTGTATTTGTTTTTCTTTTGTCATTAGAATTTTCATTGTTAGAAATGGCTCCGATTAAAATGAATTTCTATCACTTACAAAGTGATGAGTTAAAATATGAACTCTTTATAAGAGGTCATAGGAATTTAAGAAAGTTAGGTATAGGTAAACTAAGTTAGGAAAATATACTGTGCAATGAGATGGGGGACGAGAGCATGCTGACTAGAATGAGCAAGGGTGATAGAGACTTCTGAAAGAGATGGATGTTATTTCATGTTTGGATGAGAATATGAATGTGTGTGTGTGTGTGATTCAAAATTATTAGCTAGCTATGTACCATTTTTGGCAAATAAATAAAGTGTTTAGGGTTATGTTAGGTATTGATAGTCAATTTGTTCTCGGCCTGCATTCCGCTCCACACTTATTTTTAGTATAGGTAGGTAGGTTATAAACTTTTTCAACACTCATAAAGGGTTATGAACGTTACTCACGTTATGTATTCTAAAGCAGTATTGTTAAACAAACTGTAAATAAAAGAGAATTTACATTCAACACTCCTTAAGGGGTATAATGATGTTTATTAGCATCGTGTTGTTTTAAGTAAGTACACTATAATGTGCACTCATAAAATAGAATGTGTTTCAACACACTTTAAGAAACTAGGGTATTATCCCTATGTAATTAATTAGAAGTTAAGAAGTATACTTAACACTTAGGATTTTTAAGGAATTAGAAAGAAATAAGAACACTTAATAGCAAGTGATAGTTTATTGTTCCTTGGTAACAAAAATAGTTTTAAATAATAAGGTTAGGATTCCATTGAGACATCTTTGGTGATCTGTTGCTCATTTGAGTTATTAGTGTGTAAGTTGTCGTTGCTGTTGTTGTTTTGTTGTCGTTGTACATTGTCAACCATTCGTCTTGTTTAGCGAATTGGCCTTTGTTTCACACACCCGTCTTCGCTTTTGTGAGGGGGGTATGTTGCGTATATAATTCGCAACCGTGGTATTTTCACCATTGTAACATGGTGGTGTTGTACTTTAGGGTCAATTCGTAGGACTCGACGCAGGTCGTGTGCTGAAATTCTTTCAGTGACACCAAGAAATGGCCATGAAGTGTAACACCACAAATGTAATGGTTTCGAGTTATCTTTCAGTATTTTCTGATGTTGGTCACTCACCGTATCTCACATACATGTGCATTTGTTTTGCCTTTCATGATTGTAAGGGTATTTTCCGGAATTTATGCATATTTTTCACATTTTCTTTATTGTTTTTAATGTTTGTTATTACAACCTAAAAGGAAAGTGACTTTGACAGGTGACAAATGACATTGACGTTTCAATGACATATTCCAGCGGGCTAATCGCTCCGTTCCGTTGTCTTCATTTTTCTATATCCTTCAAAATTGTAACAATATAAAGTTTATTTACAGAATATCTTCAGTATTCGGTTGAAATGTTTGAATCAGTCAGGAAATTAATTTAATTAAATCGGCAGCGATCCATTCATTTCGAGAAGTTTCTAGAATGTGGTAGTAATTGTCTATGATCGCGTTCTCGTTTTGTCCATGGATGACACTTTGGCCACTTTCACTTTTTTGTTCGGAGAGGCGAACTACTTTGCAGATTCTCCATGAAATAAGTTGGTTTTTTGTTTAAGAAGTAATGGTGTGAATATTTCTCTTCGGGGCAAAGCCCCCAAAATATATAAAATGCATTCTTTATTCTAAGAATCCAAAGAGCGGCCGGTAAGTTTTCATAATTTTGTGCCGTCTTGTAACCACGTTTTTGTGGGACTTTAGAAGTAATAATCGCGTGTTCTCTTGTTCCAGAGGGCCGTTCTTACCTTTTTTAGAACTTAATTCTTTATCTCCGTGTTGTCTTCATAAGAAATATGTGCCCATAACCTAACATGAACCGCAACCGCGTGGCATCTTATCACCTTTTCCCACATAATAATTGAGGACCTTTCCTGGAGCATGTGAGGAAAGCAGGCAACATCTTGGAGGCTGGCTGAGTAAGCTAAGGAATCCACTCCGTATGTTTTTTTTGTAACTTCTTACCTCAACATGTCGGCACATCTGTGAGTTCAGAATTTGTTTAGAATTAATTTAATTTAAGTTTAAATGCATGTATGTTAATACTTTTCTATAAAGAAAAGCTTCATGGGAGTACGCTTCCACTTATTCCTGAACCCAGGTCATGACCAGGAAACATTGTGATGTTAGGTACCTAGAATATTTAGTACTTACATTCAAGAACTAGGATATTTTCTAGATTTTATGTGCTTCACACAAAAGAATTTGTTGATTATAGTATTTGTATTCAACCAGAATTTATTTGTTTGATTTATCCCAACACTCTTGTGTTGGTGGCGCCCTTAGAAATAAGAACTTAAGAATAGCGACCTAATCTCAATCTTTTCTCCCGAGTGTAACAGCCATCCAAGGTAGAACCTACGATCCTCTCCCGAGTCTCATGACCATCTGAGCTGCCGAGTAGAATACACCTTGGGGACTGCGAGTGCATAAATACCACGGCCGTCCCCGGGTTGTAACATTGGTTTTTTGATTTTTAAATTCGTACACGGCACAGTAATGTCGATTCGACATTGTTACTATTACAAAAAGGCAATATCTACTTGTGCAGTAAGATGCCGCGCTTGTAGGTACGGCGGCGGGCGTGTGGCGCCCCTCTGCTCACTTGTCCCATAGTAGAATCAAATAAGTAAGTCGTCTTAGTCTAAGCGGTCACGGGATTTTTCGTAACGATCAAGGAAAAGGTTAGATTCATTTTCATGGGTTGTAGAGTGGTCCCCTAATGTGAATGATGTCGATCTGCCTGCTCTCAGTGGTTGCAACATCGAGTTATAGCGCTTACAAGAGGCATCATTGTTACGAAAAAAAAACGATCAGAGAAATGGTCAGTTCTTGTACCTATTCAAAGTATGGCGTCTCCGTAGCTGAAATGATGTGGTCTGCCAGCTCTCAGCGGTTGCATTTCAGAGCTATGACGCGCGCAAGTTGCAACTAAATGTTTTTTTCGTCAAATTGTATTTTTTTTAAATACTAATCAATAGAGCTCTTTATTCTAATGAAAAAATGTCTTTAGCCATTTTTGCCTAAAATGAATAGTTTGGTCGGAAAAAAATATTTTATGTTTTTTTGTATGGAGTGAGATATTCAATGTGCTCTTACGAGTCTTACGGCCAATAGGGATGTTGACTAATGAATAAAATAACGAAATACTAATAAAAATCGTAAACATATTAAACTTTTAGAGTAGCTTGTATACCTCTTGGTTTTATATATTGCATATTATTTATTTTATGACCCTTCAAAGTTGGGTGGACAAGTCCATTTAAAAAGTATAAAATTTATTAAAATAAATGATACCTTTAATTAGTCTGTAAAATGTATAGCTGCCGAACGAATTTCCTACGCGTTGCATACAAACAAGCAAGGCGTGACGTCATCACTTAGTAGCCGTTAGTATGGAGCGTACTTGGGCATTTGTCCATTTGTGTGATTTCACACTGTGATATCTCGGGCAGTTTTTATGCTAGCGACTTAATTCTTTTACCAATGTTTCTTTTTTTGAGAGGTAATTTATGTCAACATGCCTATTCCTATTTTTTTCTGCCTCAAAACTACTTCCGCGTCAATATTTCAAACGTTTAATATAATCATACACTATCATCGCGCGCCCAAAATTGTACATTCACACAGCTTGGATTTCGAAACAGTATAAAATCGTAATTTTTTAGTAAGAACTGATTTTTTGTCATTCTTTATTACATTCTCATCAATTTTAACACTAGAAAAACCAACAAAACGTTCAGTTAAGGTTTATTATACAATTGTTTTTACCATAATTACAACGCAACTAAAATATAAAGCTAAAATGTTCCCAACAAAAACCATAAATATCTGAGTTGTAATTGTTTCATTAAATTGTTTTGACCTGACCAAATTCCTAACGAACTCTTAAGTAGGATACGAGTAGGATATACTAGAAGAAATTCGGCGATGTCACTAGTGACTCGGTAGCTCAGCGGTCAGAGCATTGGACCGGATATCCAAAGGTCGCGGGTTCGAATCCCGTCTGAGCATTGATCTGGTGCGAGTCGTATTTTTTCTAGTATATTATTTAGTATTGTGTAAGAACTCTTAAGAGGTATTGCGGAAGAGATGGGGCCAACCAATACTAGCTAAAGTCTTTAACGAAACACTACGCATGGTTATTATACCTAGATAATGGGCAGAGTCACACATAATACTCTTACATAAGAAAGGATCAAGAGAAGACATAGGAAACTATAAGCCCATTTCACTGATTTCAAACATATACAAAGTCTTTGCAAAGGTCATACTAGAAAGAATATCTGATAATCCTGATGAAAATCAACCAATCGAACAGGCTGGCTCAGGAAAAACTACAATACAATAGATCTCATCGCCATCAAAAAACTCATCCAAAAACACAACGAATATAATAAGTCAATTTATTTTTATTTAAAGAAAATTAACTTTTTATTACCACACGTAACATGACTTAACTAATATTAAAGAATAGACTATCTAACACAATTAATATTAAATAAAGATTACTAAAATTTACAGGGCTTATTTTACACATAGCTTCTAAACTAGAGACATGCAATAAGACCCAATGTATAATGTTAATTAATGGATAATTAGAAATACAATTCAATTTTCATACAAACAAGGCAACTTTGATGCGTTGATCGTTTTGCTTGCAAGTTCGGCGACTTCCAACAAGCTGAGTTCCGAAAAGGCTTTAGCACCATAGACCACATCTATAATCTGCCACTATGTTTGGCGTTCGTGAACTATGAGAAAGCCTTTGATTTGATTGAAACCAGCCTGCCTAGCATGACCGATTTATATCGCGTGATATAGCATTTTATCGACACTCAACTGTCAAACTCCTTTGTCTTTTTGACAGTTAAACGTGATAAAACGCTATATCACGCGATATAAATCGGTCATGCTAGGCAGGCTGGGCGGTGCAGTCTCACCAAATTTGCCAAGTGGACTACAGGTGATTGAAACCTGGGCGGTGCAGTCTCACAAAAGTTGCCAAGTGGACTACAGGTATATCGAGGTGATGTGGTACTTATACGAAAATGCCAACATGTCGATCCGACTTCGATCAGATACCGATCCGAGTACAGAACCAGAGCACAAATCGTATCCAACTGCAGCGAGGTGTGAGACAGGGAGATGCTATTTCCCCGAAACTGTTCACAGCTGCGTTGGAGGACATCTTTAAACTCTTAGACTGGAAAGGACTCAGAATCAAGATTAATGGCCAGTACCTAACACTCCTTCGTGATGATATAAATCGATATAGTTCTTATGGCTGAAACCTTGGAAGACCTGAACACAATGCCCTAAGATCTGCGTTAGTGCTTCCCAAAGAGTGGGTCTCAGGATGAACATGGATTAGACGAAAAACATATCGAATGCCCCAGCTTCGAATACATCTTCCCGTCCGATTTACCTCAGTGTCTCAAGACGAAAGTCTATGACCAGTGTGTGTTGCCAGTGCCAGTGATCACCTACGGCAGTGAAACGTGGCCTCATAAGGAGGCTCAAGGTCACCCAGCGTGCAATGGAGAGTCATACTCGGCGTTTGTCTGCGTGATCAAATCAGAAATGATGAGATCCGTAGGAGAACTAAAGTGATCGACATCGCTCGAAGGATTGCTCAGTTGAAGTGGCAGTAGGCTGGACATACAGCGAGAAGAACCGATGGCCGTTGGGGCAGAAAGGTTCTGGAATGGCGACCGACCGCGGACCGGACGACGCTCCGTGGGTAGGCCCCCGACAAGGTGGACCGACGATCTGCTGAAGGTCGCGGGAAGTCGCTGGATGCGAGCAGTGCAGGACCGTTCGTCGTAGAGATCCTTGGGGGTGGCTTATACCCAGCAGCGGGTGTCGTGCGCCTGATATAATGATACATCTGAGTGATCTGATCGGCATTTTAAGAGCTGTATGTACCAAAGTTCTCAGTTTTAGTATTTCCATACTTTTGCATGCTATTTACGCGACTTTTTAAACTTATCGAAACAGCTCTTACAATCCTAATAGATCTGTTGTGTGTATATTGCGATCTGGATCTCCTCCATTTACTCTATTGATAGCCGTCTTCAAATCACAGCTTGATCAATCCCTTGCGGAGAACCAATGCTTCAAAGTTACCTCGTTTGTATGAAAATTAATTAACTGGAGCTTCTTATTATCCGTCGCATAATAAAATATTGATGATTTTAGTTTCTGCTTGTTTCTATCGATGTTCATAAATACAATTATAATATTAATATATCTTCAAAATCTTTACTTTTGTGAAAAATAAACGAGCCTTAATTTTTTTTTAGTAAAGCCCAAAATAAAGGTTTTTAAAAATAATAATAATATTTAGTTTCTATCGTTATAATTTTAAAAGCTTCATTTATTTGAATATAATATTAATCATTAATCTGATGAAAACTTTTTTCTTTATTGTAAAATAATAATACTATTTTAGTTTGTAATAACCCGCCTGGGCCTTACTTAACATCCCGCTGCATTTTTTGTTTCGGTTTTATTTTATTTATTATGGTAATAAAGTTACCCATAGTTATAATAGTAACATTAGTGACTGAAAGCTTTGTTGGCTTTTATTGTGTTAAAATTGATGAGAAAGTAATAAATAATGACAAAACAACCAGTTTTTACTAAAAAAAACAATTTTATACTGTTTCGAAATCCAAGCTGTGTAAATGTACAATTTTGGGCGCGCGTTGATAGTGTATGATTATTTTAAACGTTTGAAATATTGACGCAGAAGTAGTTTTGAGGCAGAAAAAATTAGGAATTGGCCGTAAGAGCACATTGAATATCTCACTCCATACAAAAAAAACAAAATATTTTTTTCCGACCAAACTATTCATTTTAGACAAAAATGACTAAAGACATTTTTTTATTAGAATAAAGAGCTCTATCGATTAGTATTTTTTTAAAATACAATTTGACGAAAAAAATATTTAGTTGCAACTTGCGCGCGTCATAGCTCTGAAATGCAACCACTGAGAGCTGGCAGACCATATCATTTCAGCTACGGAGACGCCATACTTTGAATTGGTACTAAAACTGACCATTTCTTTGATCGTTTTTTTTTTCGTAACAATGATGCCTCTTGTAAGCGCTATAACTCGATGTTGCAACCACTGAGAGCAGGCAGACCGACATCATTCACATTAGGGGACCACTTTACAACCCATGAAAATGAATCTAACCTTTTCCTTGATCGTTACCAAAAATCCCGTGACCGCTCAGTCTATTAAAAGAAGTTGTGTTCGCGACTGTACAATCCCCTCCCCTTTGTACTATTATGTATTCTGTGCACCCGCTCAGAGGGCCTATTTAGTACGAGTTGTGTTTCTCACCTCACTTTGCGAATAGTATCGGGTGAAAGAGAGATAATCATACGAGTGAGTGAAAGAGTGATAGAGAGAAGACGATAGTTAACTATTCGCAAAGTGAAGTGAGTACAAAAAACCAACTCATACTAGGCCCTCTGGATCCGTGGCGGCCGACCGAGGGAGGCCCGGCGAGACGAGGTGAGCGATGGAACGACGGCAAGGTTGCGTTCAGAGCCTTAGAGCGCGGTTGTTTGGTTGTTTTTTATCTCACTCAAGGTTCGGAACGACTAAGAACTTTAAATGTCAATGTCAATACAAAGTCTTCATTTTCCATTTGGAATACGAATAATTTAAACTTTTCTTTATACTAAATCAAATAAAATCCGTTTTTTGACGATCTACCATGATTATTTTAAAAATTAGACATAAAAACATCAAAAATACAAAATAATGTCAAAAGACATTGACATTTTTTCTATAGACAAACGTCAGACCGTTTTACAACCATCATTTCTGATGTCAACCGAACGTCACGCTCAAATGTTTGGAACGCCGTAGAGCGTTCGGTTGTGTAGATAGGTTGCACTCGGAGTGTAGGTTTGGAACGCGCCTTAGGTTTGGAACGCCGAACGCGCGCCTCGGCCCTCGGCCGGCGGGCGGCGGCCGGCGGCCCGGCGGTCGGCCATTTTTGTTGTGGACTCGCGCGCGTTCGCTCGCGCCGCGTCGCAAGCGACATTTTCTGTTTTCAAAAATGTTTAAAGTTGTAGAATTTGAAGATGCCAGTCTTGGCATTATTCGCCAGGAATGGCTCACGCCTAGAAAGAGGCAGTGTCTGTGGCCACCTCACAAGTTATTATCCAAGTATAATAAATCCCTATTAACACAAGCGGTTCCGGATGATGATTGGGCAGTGCACGCCATCAGACGTACTTTTTATGAAACCGGTGAGTGCCTAACAACCTAAAAGCGTAGGTATGTATGTAGGGTACCTTTATTTTTGTAGAATGGTTACTTAAAGTTGTACAACTATCTCATTGCTTGCTGGTGCGTGTTGTGTCGAGTCACGAAAAATTGTGGTGAAATTATATTACCTACGTATTTTTCTCTTTGATGCGTTTGATGCACTACTTTATGTGAATTGGTAATGGTTTGTAACGAAGAATGGGATGTGATGTGAGCTTTTTTGGAACTGACGCGGATGGTCCGCTGGCTAGCCAGCCAGCCATAGATAGAGTCGGTCCGCTGGCCAGCCGGTCGGCAATCGGCACTCGCGTCGAAGCTCTATCGGCGCCTTTGATATCTTTACGCCCCAGTGGTGTGGTGTGAGAAGAAAACTACTGAAAGCGAAGCGGTCGGCGGCGGTCGGAGAGACATCGTCAGATTTAATATTTGTTTGCAGTTGCAGTAGGTACCTATTTAGCCAAAGTTTCAACAACTGATTCATACCTACTCGATTTATTGTCAAAATGTTTCAGAGGTAGGTAATTTAGCGTATTCCTATATTATTATAATCCACATTATAATTCATAAAATATTATTTTACAGATGACATATCTAAAGCCAGACAAAAGTGTAAAAAGGCTGAAAGTGAATCGGAATTAGCTTCAACTGATATTGAACCAGATACCGCCGAAAAATGGCAAAGGAAGAGGAAAGTTCGTCCTCGTAAAATTTATAGTGATGCTGATGACCATGAAGAAAGTGATGATGAATGTCAAATCAAATATCCAATTCCACCAAAATCAATTTTACCACCACCACCTGTATGTAAACGGACATGTTCGTCACCAAGATCGTTACAAGATTTTAATGTTGGTAAGTAACAAAACAAAGTTTCTTACTTGTAAGATTGTGAATTAGGTATATTTATTTATTAGGTTATACGTACCTATTTATTTATTTAATCAGAAGTATCAGAACTGGCTAACTAGTTTTCTTACATTTATATGAAGTGTCCAGTGAGATTGTTTATAATTCATTATCATAATAATAATAATAGTACCCACTTTACAGATTCTCCGATATCTTATAACCCCACTAACGAGGAAACCACACCAACAACATTGCGGTCGAAACATAACCAGAAAACGTTCCTGGAAAGAATAAATGCTTCTTTAGGTAAATATTACAATAATAGAGTCTGAGTTAGTCTGAGCATCTGAGTTATAGAGTTTCTTGTCCCTTAATTCAAAATGGTAACATTTTTTTTATTGTCTGGTAAATTTCTACATACTATATATACATGAAGTGTCAAGTAAGATTGTTTATAATTAATTATTATAATAATAATAGTGCCCACTTTACAGATTCTCCGATATCGTCAGTGTCACATAATCCAACTCCAACTAATACTGCGGAAACCACACCAACAACATTGCGGTCAAAATATGCACAAAAAACAGTATTGGAAAAAATAAATTCTTCTTTAGGTAAATAAAAATTACAATAATACCTAAATAGTTATTTTTATATCTTCACATCGGAGTTCTAGAGAATGGAGACATGATGACTTTGATAATTAATTTGATAGATTTTATTTAAGTACGTATATTGTTTTAGAATCTACTATAATAAGAATATAACTTTTTTATTTTAGATGTCATTGCCGACTGTCTCGGACACATGAAAACTGAAGTTGAAGATCTTAAACAAACTCAAAATGATATTCTTTTGAAATTATCACATACTACTGCAGCACTACCCACTTTAGAAATAGAGATACCATTTAAATCAGTTGAAGATTTAACAAACATTCAAAATTGGCTTGATTCAGAACAAGAACACAAAGAACAATTGGTAAGCCTATTTAAATTCTAATAGAAATTTACAAGAAAGCAAGACCATTGGAGGCACTGATGATGTATAATAAATAATATGCTATGTAATGTAGTTATAATACTAGTATTATATAAAATTTAATTAAATAGTGTACACACAATAGCGCTTTAGACTGTTTGAGACTGCCTTTATGTCCTACGTAATAAAAGCTGTTTTCGCAGTTTAACTGTATAACCTGACGTGCTGTTGAGTGTACATTATTGTTTTGCTTTTATTTGTCATTGCTTATTATTGAAATATTGACTTTTTGCTACAGATAAATAATTTGAGCTATATTGGTGGGAAAGGAACAGGCTCAATTACAAGAAGAATTCTGGAACGAGTTTTCACTGACTCTTTGGCAATACAATGTAACTGGACTGGAAAGAATAATAAGTTCAGTTTGAAAAATTTAGAATTGATTAAAGTCATAATATTGGAAGGCTACAGAACTTAGGTCTTTCCTTTTATACCTCGGCCCTGTAGTTTTATCTAACATTTTATCAAAAAAATTGTTTGAACATTTTTTAACACTGCATTGTTCTATTTATATATTATGTGGTGATTTGTGTGCCGAATTTGAATGGCGAGAGTACGCAAATAACTTGTTGCATTGTTTTGTTCGTAACGTACCAATTCTATACACGAAAGAACTTCTTGTGTACAATTTTCACAATCTTTTACATCTTACAGCAGATGTTGAAAACTTTGGAATGCTAGATAACTTCTCTGCATTTCCTTTTGAAAATTTTATGACTAAAATTAAACAAATGGTTCGATCGCACAACCACCCATTAGAACAAGTAGCCAAAAGAACGGGTGAATTGAAATGTGTCAGTGAAAAGTCTCAAATATCAACCATTGTAAAAAAAAAAATGTAATACATAAGATAATTTTAGAAAATAATTGCAGTGTAAATATAAATTCGTGCTTCAATACCAAAGAGGGTGATATTGTTAGGATAAAAACCATTGAAAAGATTTGTTATAGTTCCTTATTTAAATTGGGTTGTGATTGTTTTGTGGATAAGACTGACTATTACAAATTACCTATTGAAAGTAGTCGCCTAGGTATATTTAAGGTTTGTCATTCCGAAAATGTTTATATCTGTTCATCTATTTTGGATAAAAAATGTTTACACAATACTAAATAATATACTAGAAAAAATACGACTCGCACCAGATCAAATTTAAAAAATGTTTACTTCTACCTAATTTTAATGACAATGAATCATTTGTATGTTTGCCATTTGTTAATATGACGCGAAGTCATTAAATGTGTGATACTTCCTGGCAGGACACAGTCAGATTTGATAAATTTTATTCATGGAATAAAATGTTTAAGTAGGTATAATGTGTTTAAATTTGTAACATAGTAATAAAATTTGTTTATATTGTAGTTTGATTATAATTAATCATTTTATTGGGTCCTGCCAGGAAAACTACTCTACCTACAGCAAGACCCATTTTGTTTTTACCACTTTTCAAAATTATGATGTGAAAAGAATGTACGTAAATTGTTTATCACAATAATAACATGTAACTTGCACTTTTCACTAAGGAAATGCAGATTTTTATACATAACAAATCAAAAACTTTCTCAGCAATTACTTTTCTTAATTTTCAAGTTGGACGCCACGCCAGCCATTGCCGTTTGATGAGAAAGGAAAGTTTTTCAATACATTTGCGAGAAAAAAATATTGGTACAAATGTCAAATTTTAGTGTCAAACAAAATAATAAATTGTCTGGATGCAATCATGGGTCAATTTTCCACTTTCCTTTCTCATCAAGCGGCAATGGCTGGCGTGGCCGTTGCCGTTTAGTTTGATAAAAAGAAGTAGGCGCTAGTTCTGCAGCTTATAGATACCCTCGTGAGTCAATATGATTATAAAAAAGTTTTAAATAAAAGATATATATTATTATAATACCATTTTTTATTTGCTCCACAGCTGGAATACCCTTCGGACGCAGAACGCTAAAAGCGCAAAATCACAAGCCATCGCAAAACGTCATGCGCTTTTGAAGTTCTACGACTGAAGGGATTATTCATCCTTAGCGTGGGTCAAACGGATGCAGCACAGCTTGTAGCAACGCAGCGTGTGACGGTAAACGACTTTATGTATGAATGCTATGGTATGACTGATGCGCAGCCAGTCGTGCTGCGTTCGTTATGACATGTACTGTCATATACCATAGCATTTCATACATTACAACGTCGCTTGTTGTTACGCGCTGTGCTGCATTCGGTTTGACCAGCCACTTTTAAGCAAACTCCAACCGTTTGCCAACTGTAGGGTAACTGTCAATATTGTGTCAGAGGGCCCCACAATGCAAAACAACTGTAGGGTAATCGTAAATATTGTTTAGGCAGGCCCCACAATGAAAAACAACCGATGGCCAACTGTAGGGTGAAGGTAAATATTTTTAGGAAGGCCCCACAATGCAAAACAACCGATGGCCAACTGTAGGGTAACCGTAAATATTGTTTAGGAAGGCCCCACAATAAAAAACAACCGATGGCCAACTGTAGGGTGAAGGTAAATATTTTTAGGAAGGCCCCACAATGAAAAACAACCGATGGCCAACTGTAGGGTGAAGGTAAATATTTTTAGGAAGGCCCCACAATGAAAAACAACCGATGGCCAACTGTAGGGTGAAGGTAAATATTTTTAGGAAGGCCCCACAATGCAAAACAACCGATGGCCCTTCAGAAGGAAATTCTACAATGGCCCTTCGAAGAAGGGCCTGCCACAATAAGATGGCCAATTCCAACCGTTGTCCAACTAACGACGTGCACGTGGCCCGACCAAATGCCAACAATAAATGCTATTAGGGTCCTTATGGGTGGTAAGGAGGACGGGCCATAACCCACCACGCGGGCCCAATGCGGATTGGTGGGTGTTAACGACTGCAAATGCAGCCGGGACCAACGGCTTAACGTGCCTTCTGAAGCACGGAGGAGCTCGAGATAATACATTTTTGGTCACCCATCCCATCACCGACCCTTGCGAACGTTGCTTAACTTCCGCAATCGCTGGGCCAGGCGCTAAACCACTGCGCCACCGAGCTAACTAAGAGGGAAACTACATGATCAGTCTGGCATCAGTCCACTTCATCAGTTTGTATAGACTTTGAATTTTTACACAATCAACAAAACATTGTTTCGCGAAACAAAATCCTCATATGTTTTTTTTTGTTGAATTTTGAGATGTTTTTGTTTTTTGTGTAGAGCAAAACACGCGCTATAGACCCGGCATAAGACGAGTAGAAAATAATAAGTATCTCGCGCCATTAAAGAAAGGAATCTAAAATGGCGGCAATATAGGCAGCTTATAATCCGTGCGCGATGAGAATGTGATGGAAATGGAAGGATGGAACCTTGTCAAAGTAAATAAAAATTTGACAAATTAGTAAATTTTAATATAATTAATAAATCAACTAATTGTTTGTTTGTTATCTTACTTGAAGTTGCTGCAGCAAAAGTTCCGTCACCTCGGGTGCGTGACACCGTGTTTTGGATATCCCTATGTACCTACCGTGCGCGTCTCAGTTTGACAAGGTTCCGTGCTGTCTCAGTCATACAACTAAAACCAAATGATAAACTGCATGAGATGGCACGGTGATTGCTGCCATTTTAGATTAGGTACAATAGGTAGGTAGGTATTTGTGTAAATAAAGTAAAATTAATATTATTTTATCTCTTTAATTTGGGTTTGCAGCCTTAGCCTCATTTTTGATGTCTTCATAAGAGGTTTGTGTCTGTAACAAAAAGAAATATTATGTTTTATTTCTCTACATAATCTTATTGCAGCTCTGCGTATTCAGTCCAACGAAGTTCCTACCTCTTTAACCCATTTTTTTTTCTTTCATTGCCTGAAAACTGGTAACTGAAATGAGAGACACCACCTTTTGGCTTGATGAAAATCTTTGCCCGACAAGACATTTATTCATGTTTGGTAGGAGAAAAAGATTCAGTGGGTTGAATCTAGAGAATAGGAAGGATTCGCATCTTCATTCGATGAGTTTTGATGTCATGAGTGAGGCCGAGAGGGTCGACAAGGTCATAAAGAAAAGTTAGAAGTCGTTTGAGCTTTTTGTTTCCAAAAGTAATAATATTTGCCGAATTTGAAAAAAAAAAATAGTGTAAAAGAGTCGACACCTATTTTGTTAACCACATTTGTAAACGTAAATAAACATTTTATTTATTTATTTATTAAATGTAGTGATATCACAGTAAATGGTAGTAGTAAAGCAGGGTAAAATCCTTGTCAGTATGTAGTAGAGTCGGGAAACCCGTCTACGCAAGTGTTGCCGTTATGAAAGTTTTTTTTCTTTTTAAGATGCAAAAAAAAATATGAAAAAAGTATATTCTTCTTTTCAGAGTCATGAACTTATCAAACCACAACATAAAAACATAAAACTTATTATACACTATAACCTTCCTCAAGAATTACTTGAATGATTGATGAATTGATGGTGAAAACCGCATGAAAATCAGTTCAGTAGTTTCGGCTTTTATCGCGAACAGACAGACAGACGCGGCGAGGGACTTTGTTTTATAATATATAGTGATATCACAGTATATGGTAGTAGCAGGGATTAAAATACCGTTAAAACATTTTATCGGTAAATTTACTGCTAAAAATAACGTTAAAATTATTGTACCGCTAAAATTACCGTTAAATATACAGTTAAACTTTACCGGTACAATAGTACCTACTGATAAAATTATCGGTAAAAAAGTAACGTTATTAATTGGAATAACGTTAATTTTAAAGTAACGGTAACAAAAAGTAATAAATAACGTTACATTTTACGTTATTTACTGAAATAACGTTAATTACAATGTAACGTTATCTAATGTAACGTTATTTATTGACATAACGTTAATGTTTAAAGTAACGGTAAAAAAAGTAAGAAATAACGTTACATTTAAAAGTAACGTTATCAATCCCTGGTCGCTAGTGATAATATAAACATGAATAAACATTGACACTCACGTCCCACATGTCGGCGTCCCATTTCGGGAACAGACGGCGGAACACCTGCGGCTCTTTACCCTGCTTCACGACTAACACCATAGCGTTGTCCACGGTGCGGTCTAAGCCATCGTCTTCGATGTAATCCTGTAAAGATAAATATTTACTTAGCCCTTATCATTTTAGTAAAGGAATTAGATAAAATTTATGCTAGTCTGGTACTTTCGTTTTAAGGCCAGTATATTCCAAAAACTCTGTCTCTGTCTTTTTCTTTACGTGTGAAGAGTAATGAAAATAACCTACACTTTTTAATTTTTTCAATGTTTTTGTTATTTTGAGCATAAAGTCACTTTTTGACAAAGTAACCGTTGAATATTCTTCTATTTGTCATTACCTATTTTTCTATATATTATTCGTGAATAAGGGATTAATAAACTTTAAGTATTATCCAAAAAATATAAAATACCTACATGAAAATTTTCTTTGTCTGCATATTTTTATAGTCGAGTGAAGATACGAATATCGTATTTTTAACCGTAAAATAATCAAGATCGTTTATGAAACTTCAACATAATATTTTTATCTGCTCAAAATAAAGAATGTTTGATTGTTTACCGTTGAATCAAAAATATGCCAATTTCCATAATTTCGAATATATAAGTAGTTCTTCGCTGTTATCAATGTCGCATTAATAGGATTTTTTTTCTTTATCGTACCCTATCAATAAGGGAACCTACAGCATCAGCTCTTTAAAGCTAAATACAAACTTTAAGTTTTAGACTTGATGTCTTTCTGTGCTTTTAAAGTAGGTAAGTTAATCTTGTTGTATACAGCGTGAAATTTTAATCATTTGGTTCCCGCAGTGGGGTGGTTCCACTCATGATTACAAGCAACTTTTACTATGGGCCAACCGTCTTAGCGCGAAAAGAAAATCTGCTGTTTCATACATTAGGGTCGAGTTCCTAGGTATTGCGCTTTTGTATGGAACAGCTGATTTTTTTTTCGCGATATGAAGGTTGACCCCATAATAAAAGTTGCTTGTAATCATGAGTGGAACCACCCCACTGCGGGAACCAAATGATTAAAATTTCACGCTGTATGGTAGTAACGTACTTGGATGCAAAATAAAATAATTAAAAAGTCGGACTCGCGCACGAAGGGGGTGAGAAAGTAAGAAGAAATAACGTTACATTAAAAAATAACGTTATCATTCCCTGCTCAGGGTTCATGAGATAGCCTAGTGAGTGACAGACAGACGTCACAGACGGACAGTGGAGTCTTAATAATAGGGTCCCGTTTTTTGGGTACGGAACCCTAAAAATTAAAAATATATCACTTTCATAATATGTTTTGTAATTGATGAGAAATATCAAAATCCCTGGCACTAAAATGTCCGATGCGTCGTCTTAGGCTGCCTGTCCATTGACGCAAAGAGCCGGCGGCGCTGCAGAGAGGAGAAACGAGCAAATATTACCCATAGGGTTGCTTTAAATCTCCGCTCCGCAATCCTATTGGTTAATATTTCTTCGTGTCTCCTCTCCGTCGCGCCACCTCGCTCCGCGTCAATGGACAGGCAGCCTTAACCTACCTTGACGATGTTATCTCTAGCGACTTTCACTCTTTCCGGTGTGTTCTTGCCTTGCCAGTAGTACATTTCTTCACCCGTGTCCAGGATGTACACTCCATCATCAGATAAGTCCTGAAATTGTATTAGGACTTGAAAAACTCCAATATGCAACGCAAATGGGATACAGTAACAGCGTTGGAGCTAAGATCATGAGCGCCCCTGGCAAGGTTTGAATTTTGCGCCCCAAGGCTTCTTAGACATTTTTCTAGCTATGGGTCAGCAAAGTGCGCCCCCCTGAGGGTTGTGTTGCACCCCTGGCAGCTGGCCCTTTTGCCAGCTCCTAGCTACTACTTACGCTGACAATAACGATGCAACTACAATGCAAATGTGAAATAGTGTGTATGTGCGTGTGTGTGTGCGTGGTTACCTTGTTTGAATGAAAACCGACACTGTATAATTTATCGTAAAAACAAAATTTTTTTAACGTTGTAATTATTAACGACAATTCAATCCTTGCTTCATTCATTACCTGCTGCGTAAAGTCCGGAGACAGCTCCTCAAACTGTATCTTGCGTGTGTATGTGTGTGTGTGGTTACCTCGTTTGAATTAAAACCGATACTTATAATAGATACCTACCGTAAAAAAAACCACTACGTATAATAGCACCGCACAGCCGCCATGTTGGTTTTTTTATAACGCCACCTTCTTAAGAACACTTGGGCTGACAAGACAAATCTAACGATATCTTAATTCTGTAAATCCGTTCTGCCGTTTGAAAGATATAAGGTAATAAAAATATTACATATATCATCATCATCATCATCATATCAGCCGCACGGCACCCACTGCTGGGTATAGGCCTTCCCTAAGGATCTCCACGACGATCGGTCCTGCGCTGCCCGCATCCAGCGGCTTCCCGCAACCTTCACCCTCACATCGGTCCACCTTGTCGGGGGCCTACCCACGGAGCGCCGTCCGGTGCGCGGTCGCCATTCCAGAACCTTTCCGCCCCAACGGCCATCGGTTCTTCTCGCTATGTGTCCCGCCCATTGCCACTTCAGCTGAGCAATCCTTCGAGCGATGTCGGTTACTTTAGTTCTCTTGCGGATCTCTTCGTTTCTGATTCGATCACGCAGGGAAACGCCGAGCATGGCTCTCTCCATTGCACGCTGGGTGACCTTGAGCCTCCTTATGAGACCCATAGTTAGCGACCACGTTTCACTGCCGTAAGTCATCACATACATATATATATTACATACTTATATATATTACATACTTATATAATACAAACAAACAAACATACATACAAGATACGCGCGAAAAACATATAACCCTCTTGCAGTCGGGTAAAAATAACGTGTTTGTAACGATATAATTTTTTAACGACAATACCTGCTGCGTGAAGTCTGGGGACAACTCCTCAAACTGTATCTTCCCGGTGATAGTGACGGTGGCGGCGGTGAGGCTGCTCTCGGTGGTGACGCGGCGGCTGACCGTCGCCCGCCAGCCGGACTTGGACGTCTCCGACTCTTCGGCAGGACCACCTGGGAGAGAATATTGATACTAAATGATTTAGGTAGGTATATATAGGTATATATATATAGATAGGTAGGTAGAAAAATACGACTCGCACCAGATCAATTGTCAAAATATCTGGAAAGATATTCAGGTGAGGTGAAGGCCAAGCACTACCCCGTCGGTCGTGCGTAAAAAAACCTTTGACTCATAATGCAGGATCGCTGCCCTTGCTCCAAGTCGTCTCCTTACCCAGGGGTTCCCAAAACTCTTCAGACTCGTCTCCCTGGTCGATGGAAACCACTTCCTTATCCTTCACAACTGTCTCCACGAATTTCAATGCGGCCTCTTGTTCTTTCGCAGTTGACTCCTAGACAAAATTTTTTTTGGATAATACACGATTCAAGGGAACAATTTCTATAACTAAGTACTTAAATAGGTATAGTTAAAACTAGCAAGGTTAGCAATAGCCTTTATTAAGAAAATGCGTATTGTGAACTTTTTGCTGCTAAGCGCTACTATCATGCTACGACACGTAAGAGGACGCGCTACGACGAGTAGAGGACGCACTACGATCATGCTACGACGTTGCTAATTTAACTAACCTTCCCGTTCCACACGTAGACTGTATCCTTAGTCTCCAGCACGAACACGTCATCATCTTCTAAAACGCTCGCGTTCTCCTTCACCTGCACCGCGCGCATGTCCACTCCTGGTTCCGTGCCCTCCACCTGGAATCAAAATATTTATTTTCACAATTATTATTTAATTATTGTGTTCATTATACATCGTGTTAGTAAATAACCCTTAATGGCGAATATGATAGATATAGGGGCTTTTAATAGGGATTTTAATAGGGATATATAGGTGATTTTAATAGGGATAACTAGGGACCATCAAACTGATCAACCATCAATTTACTATGGGACCAACTCTGAAATCGCGAAAAAATATTTTCGTTATTAATTTTTGTATGAAACAGCAGATTTTTTGGCTGGTCCCTATCTACCATATTAGGGGTTTTTTTGTATAATGTTGTGTATAACAACTAATCAATAGTTTTAACAATATTCTGCCTTTAATCTGTAGGCATATAAATATGCATTTAATTATTAATTAATTATATTATTATTATATTATTTATTTATTTATTTAACCCACCGTAAACGGTGGGTTAAATTAAATGGCATTATTTTAATGTCATACTTCGATCATACTTCGATCATGCAATCATATCGCTATCTACGTATTTATGTAGGTAATGCGAAAAATACACGAAAATGTATGGAAATTAATTTGACTCACTTGCATTTTTCTACGTCGACAAGTTCCAATTCCAATATTATTGGAGAGTTGGACCGCTGTGCCCGAGCATGCGACCCAGCTTGGTGGAAGTAACGGAAATGGCATTTCGTACAAAAACTTTCAAGTCCTTTATTTTTCGAAATATATGACCATCAGCCATTTTAATGTAGGTTTGATCAGGGTGGTTGTAAAAATCCAATAGATGGGAGTGTGTCAGAAACCATATTAAAGAGTAACATTCCTGCCATTCAAAAAAGTTTAACTTGGGAGAAAATAACGCCAGCAGAAATTCGTAAAATTGTCAATAAAATGGCAAATAAAAAATCATGTGGTTATGATGGTATACCGATTACAGTGATCAAGAATAATATTGATATTTTGGCGGAACCGTTGTCTATATTCTTCAACTTGTGCTATGATTCAGGAGTGTTTCCAGATCAACTAAAAATTGCAAAAGTAGTCCCAGTCTACAAAAAGGGTGCTAAAACTGATCCCCAAAATTATAGACCAATATCACTCTTGCCGATATTATCCAAAATTTTCGAAAAACTTATTAAAAATCGACTCACTACACATCTTGTGAACAATAACGTTATAAATAGACGGCAGTTTGGTTACCAAACCAATAAGGGTACAGGTGATGCAATAGAAACGCTTTTATATGATGTAGTAGTTAATCTTAACATTAAGAAAAAAGTAGCTGGAATATTCTTGGATCTTAGCTCAGCATTCGATTTGGTAAATCATGAAATGCTCTTAGTTAAACTTGAACACTATGGGGTTAGAGGAAAAAGTTTACAGATTCTAAAGTCTTATTTGGAAAATAGGCTACAATTTGTGGAAATAGAAAATACTAAAGATGAAAAAGTTAACTACTGTAAGTCAAAATTAGTAAGGTTAAGGAAAGGCGTACCGCAGGGATCCATATTAGGACCTATTTTATTTATTATATTTGTTAACGACTTGGTAAAATATATTTATAATAACGTTATTGACACCAAGGTTACACTTTTTGCGGATGACACAAATGCAGTACTTTCGGCTAACAATAGTGAAGAACTCAATTGTAAAATCAGGCAGGCTCTTTCAGCTTTTTGTTTTTGGTTCGATGAGAACGATCTTGTCCTTAATTATGAAAAAACTAATATTATGTTGTTCCGGACCACGGCAAGAAATAAAGAAAAGCTAGATATAACTTTAAATGGCAAACAAATCACACTCGTTGAATCTGTTAAGTTTTTAGGAGTTTATATTGATTCATATCTCAACTGGAAATATGAATTGGGAAAAATTGAGAAAAAAATTAGTTCAGCGTGTTATTGTTTAAGAAGTTTACGTGATGATATTACAGTGGATCAATTGAAAACGGTATATATGCGCTAGTTGAATCACATCTGCGGTATAGTATTAGGTTTTGGGGCAATTCTTACAAATATAATATAGAGAGAGCTTTTGTGTTACAAAAAAGAGCTATCAGAACTATAGTTCGGATTCCACAATGGCAATCATGTAGAGAATATTTCAGAAAATTAAACATTTTAACCGTCCCTAGTCTTTATATTTTAGTGATTTTGACATATTTGGTTAAAAACATAGAAAAGTTTGAAACACCTACGGAGCGAGACATTCGTCTGAAAACTCGCCGAAAGGATCTATTGCAGTTGGTTGTACCAAAGCTAAAAGTTGTAAAACACAGTGTAAGGTATCAGGCAGTCAAAATGTTTAACAGCCTTCCAATCACGCTAAAATCTATTATTGACTATAAATTATTTCAAAGACAATTAAGGGACTTCTTGTTAAAACAATGTTATTACAGTTTAAATGATTTTGTTGAACATAAGAATTATTAATTTCGGAACGTAGGTAGGTATATATTTTTTATTTTAATTCTCATTAACTAATAATATTTGACATTCATGAATATTTTTTGACATGCCCTTTATGCTTGCCAATTGATTAATTTAATTTATTATTTTTGTATGTTTTCCGACACAAATTATTTTGTTATGGAATAAATGAATTATGAATTATTATGAATTATGAATGTCCTCACTGCTGGGGCACAGGCCTTCCTTATGGGTGGATAAGGAGGTCGGGCCATAACCCGCCACGCGGGCTCAATGCGGATTGGTGGGCGTTAACGACTGCAAATGCAACCGGGACCAACGGCTTAACGTGCCTTCCGAAGCACAGAGGAGCTCGAGATATTTTTTTTTTTTTTTAGTTTAATGAAACTTCATACCTACACTAAGCAGAATACTTACATTGGTTTAAAGTGTTGAAGCCATTGACCTCTATGAATAGAAAAAAAAAATCAGGTCAATGGTTGAAGCTAAATTAGACCGATGTAAGTATTTCAGAATTTCCCAATAATTATCTTTTTCAAATAAGACATTTACTTGAAGGGACGCCCGCGACTAGTCTGCGTGTAATATTTTTTTGCTGTCTCTCGCGAACAGTATATTTTTTCGGGATAAAAGGTATCCTATGACCTTCCCTGACAACGTGTATGCAAAATTTCATGATGATCAGTTAAGTAGTTTCGAAGCGAAGGCGTAACAAACAAACAAAGAAACTTTTCGCATTTTTTTTTTGTATCAAAATCAAAAGAAGGTATAATGCGTGAGATTGTAGTGTGTATGCGCCCCGTATTGTACGATGCGGTCATAGGTAGTTCATAAGATCATTAGTATTAAACTATACTCCGAGCAATCAACTCGTTTTATTGAGCTCTCCCGGTTCCCACATTATATGGCGACCCTGCCAGTGCTGCCTTTCGGCAGCGCTGCGCAGATGGTTTGGAGAGAAAATTATATTTACTTTAAATAATTTTTTATGCAAGTGACAACGAAAGACTATAAAAGTGTTAAAAGTGAAATTAATAATAAAAACTTTGCGTCATAAAAGTAAATGGAATTTAAATATTATTTGCAATAAAAAGTGATAAAGTAGGTAAAGGACTACATTGTTTGAAGTTATAAGGACTTAATATGAACTAAATAAATTCTTTTCGTCTTATTCAAAATTTTGTTGTGAAGATGATGAACTTAAGTGCTTCGAAAATATTTACAAATTATAAAGAAGAAATACGCTGATGGAGAAATGGGCAATTATTTGGCTAAAATTTTAAACATGACGGAGAAATGGTGGTGGTGCTGCTGATGATGTAGAGAGCTGAGGGCTGGGGGAAAGTCAGATGGTATGATGGAAACAAATGAGCTGGGCGCTGGGAGAAGTACGAGTCGGATGTGGATGCAGCCGCGTGAGTTCACCAGTTTCCAATCTCGAAAAATTTACGTTGCGAATTTAACATGAGACTTGTTCATTATTTGTTTTTTTAACAGGAATGTTTTTTTTACATAAATTAAAATATAGTAAAATTCAATGTGAAATGAAAGTATCGGTATTTAAAGTCTGTGTAATGTAAACGTAAGTAGTTTTAATTCTTATAACAATTGAATACAATTTTTATCTGGTTAAGAATGTACTTATATCTATTAGTTTTCATGTTTTTGAAAATTGGTTAAAAGTCTAATTTTAATATTCAAAAGCCTTTAATAATTGAGTCGTGTTGTGATGTGACAAAATTATTTCGTAACAGAAATATTGATGAAAAAATTTATTTAGTAGGCATGTTTAAAAAAAAAAAATTCAACAATGCTTAATTAGTACCTATAAACTTACATATTATTAGAATGTTTGTTTTATATCATAGGCATAGGTTATTTAAAAAAAAAATACCTAAGTAGGTATTAGTTTTTTTATGTAACCAATTTAAATATTTACTTTATGAAGTAAGTATAAGTAATAGGTAGATAATTTCTTTATTTAGGTTTCCTACGGATTCGAATCTGTAGAAATAAATTATGATGATTAACATGAAATTTTGGTAGAAATTAGTGATTTGAAACATGTTTTATTTTTCTTTGAAAGGTATAAATAATGTAAGTGACTACTTTTCTTAATTTTAAGAAACTAATAAATTGTTTAGTGTTATTTTACAGTTGTTGACGATTCTACATTTAGTGCATGTCCTTGTGATTAAAACAAAAGGCAAGTCCTTGAAAAATTGGTAAGTAAGTAATTAATGATTTTGTTCAGATGTGATGAAAGGTTGAAATAAAAAATTTAGAGAACTATTACTTGAGTAAAAGTCGCGTTAGTCTTTGCAGTTTATTTTAAGAATGTCATCTTATTTTTTTTTTATTTTCTATTATCATTGTGTTATGTTATAATGTGCTAGCTTTTATTAGTTGGCGTTAGTTGTGGTCTTCGAGAACAAATATCTAAAGTATCGGTAAATTAAAGATCGAAAACATTTTTTTAATCAGTTTGAATTAAAGTATCGCGTTGTTTACATAATTTCCGTGGGATTTTTTTTTTACAAAATAGGTAGGTAACAGAAGTTTACTACTAAACTAGAAGTTTTCATGAAATTTAATTTTATTGGAAATTAGAAATCGATACCTAGTAATATTTACCTTTGTTTAGAAACATTTTACGTGTAACAAAATTTTGTTAATCTTTATAAGTATTGAAAAGGTTAAAAATATCTTTCATTAAATAATTACATTGGAATGAAGAGTTTAGATTACAAATATTTTCTCACGAAGACTGCACCTAAGTCTACGCTTAGGTAAGAGTAGTGTTACCTAGAGTAGTGTTCAGTCAAGTCAGCGTAACGTGTTCGAGGTTGATGTACTTTACAACTTGTTTTAACAACTTAACAATAACAACCTAGTTACAAATAACGAAGTTAAATTTACACTGAAATTTTAGGGGAAAGAAAGCAGAGGCTTAAGCTTAAATATTTGTTATTCGGATTATGTAGCATTTATTCGATCCAGTTACGTTTTGATTTGAGTTTTCAATTATTTCGGAAAGCAAATTTTTGATAAAATGACCGAATGTTATTCGATTTGAGTTTTAGTATTTAGTATGAATAGCTGTAGGTAATTATATGAGTAGTATGGAATATAAAAATATTACTAATAGGTTCTTTTAGGCCTTCAAAAAAAAAAAAAAAATAGGTAATTTACTAAGAAGTGCTTATTATGGTTAGATTTTTTGTTGGTTTGGAAAAGAAAGAAGTAGGCAAGCAAAGTACTTTAAGTCGTGTATTAAAAATCTTTTAATCACTTTTTAGAAGATGGTCATTAGGTACACGACAAGGTAACTATTACGTAGTGCTATAAAAAAAGGGGCAAAATTACTTAAACAATTTTTTTTTTAGGTAGAAATAGGTAAGCTTATGAAGACAAGTATGATAAATCTATAATTTGGAAAACTTTTCGGATACAATTTAATAGTAGTTGGTAATTATTAGGGTAACTTGTATTAAAATAGGATTGAGACAAAAAATTAGCTTATGATATAATGGAATTAAGACTAATTCTTAACAAAGAACAAAGAGTTTTTACTTTTAAATAATGACTTTGATGAAGTACGAATCGTTACGATATAAGCATGCGTTGCTATCAATATATCTTGTTTATACAAAAGGTTGGTATGATTAATCTCGTAAGATGATATGTTGGTGCGCTAGGTTTGTTGTAGGTACCCTATATGGTAGATGGAATGATTTCATAAACAATGCCACCCGAACTGAGCCCGCTTATTGTGCAGAACATTTTCTAGGAAGTTTTTTCAGCATAGTTGCTAATTAAGAAGAACAGTGAAATCAATTTAATCACGATTAAGAGAGACTATTATGTGGACATGGAAATGAAACGTAGGATAGGAAATACATAGGTTTTAATGGAAAATCCGTATTAAAAATCTTTTTGCGCCCAGGTTGACAATTAGGTATGGATAGGAAAGGTATTATTTTGAGTGAGTTTTGATTGGTGAAGGAAAGTTGGTTTATGTTTGTTGTAGGTTAGTGTGATATATAGAAGTATGAGAGTAATTAGTTTTATAAGGTTGGCACGCATTGGACTGATCACCCAAAAGCATTGCTAACTCTTATAAATCTAAATATTCATTTAAGGGTTGTTGTTTTATTGAATGTTTATGTTTGTTACAAGTAAAGGAAGTATAATGTGAGATGTTTGTAGATAGATAGGGTACACATTAAAAGGTACTTTAGGGAACAGTTCCTTCAGATTTATCAAGGCGTGGACGAGTTTCCCCTTGAATGCTGTTGGAGACCAAAAGATGTCTTAATTCATGACCCTATAATAAAATGGTACATGGAGGGTCAGATCCTTCCATTCGAGCACGGTGCGAACGAGTTTTCCTCCGTGAGATAGTTGGAGTCCAAATGAGACTTAAAACATGACCCCCAAAATAGGTTGTGCGCACAACCAAAACAGGCACCAGATGCACTGTTTTATAAATATGTTAAATAAAAAATAAAGTCGACTTATTATATAAAATGTACCAATAAAATAAATAAGGGACCGGCCGGCCCAAATAAATGAATAAATAAAAGTACCTAAATATATAAGAAAAAATACGCGCGAATAGTATAATAAATAAATATGTGTGCACACGATAATACGTATGAAAATGAGAATCTCAATAAGAAATGAAATGACGTCTACGATAATCTAACTCTCGTATCATGAGTTTTTTTTTAAGGAATAAAGGAAACGATTTACAAACGAATTGAATGGAAAGTGAGTAAAAGTAACCATGGTGAAGATTGAAGATAGCTTAAATTGAGTGACACATTAAGTGGAAAATACCACTACTCGGAATATGACATTAAGTAAACTTTGGTAAAAACTTGCAAGGCAGGTAATAACCTTATATTTTATAAGTTTTTCATTTAGATTAGGTATGTAGGAAAAATATTTCTATAGGTTCGTATTTTGCTAGAAACTTACTAAGGTTTTAGATTAGTACATTAATAATTGTATTGCGCATTGCGTTACGTAATCAGTAAGATAGGTAGACATTTTTTATTTTATTTTTTATTTTATTTATTTATAACACACATCTATCTTTACAGGTACGCCCAATGCGATAGAGTAGACAAAATATAATTTAAGAATACTTAACTAATATTATTGTTTTATGATACGCTAAAAAGTGCTTTTACTTAAATAATATCTCAAATGTGCTTTGAATTTAATAAATAGTAATCGTCAGCAACTGTCCTAAAATAATAAGTACCTATATCATAAGTTGGTAATACGGAATATTAATTAAGTATACCCAATATAAGAATGTAGTTTGGAAGTACTGTTTTCTTACTATTACTTAATAAATTGTGTTTATTTTATTGTAATAAGAATAGAAAGACCGTAGTTTTTTTTTATTCGTTCTGGATTAATTCTAAATTGAAACTTTTGAGTTTACATAAATAAGAAATTGGTTTTCAAAATATCTTTTAATTTCATTGGGTTATAAAAAAAAAATACGTTTATTAGAAGAAGAATTTTCTTTTAATAATTTAAAGACGCAAGAAGAACAAACTTTTGTGCACTAGTATTTAGTAATTTTAAATTGATACCTACTTTAAAACTATCTGGAATGTATTTTCTTTAGAATTATAATAGGAATAATTTCCATTATTCTAAATCTTAAAACAATTTTATACAAAAACACACTGAGATTATATAAGTGCAAAAACATAGTTGAATCAAACTTACTTTAGTATTTTTTGTATTTTCCAAATTATTATAAGTTTTTACTTACATAAAAATTACCTTCATTGGCACTCAATTATTAGATGTTTATTTTTAAATAGAATTGTTAAAAGTATTGTTTTTAATTTGCCTATCAGTTTCATTGATTTTAGTTTCATTTGATATTATCTACTTACATAATATAAAGTCATATTTAGTTAATGATTGATTTTCAAATGGTATTCCGAATTTCTGAACATTTGATTTATATTTTAGATTTTTTTGTTTGTAAAATCAGTACAATCAACTAATAAGTATTAAAACTTTTCTCTTGCGTTTTTTCTCGTGATATACTTATTCACTTGAAGTTAGCGCGCAGCAACACCCGCCGAAAACGCTCTATACAAAACGGTCAACATTTGTGAGTGTGACGTCACTTATGCGACGTTTCAGGCGCGGAGTTAGCCAAGAATTTTCAAATATCTCCCTAAATATTGCGTTTAAGTACTACTTAAGTATGTGTCATACAAAATATTATTTCTTATTTGATATTCTATCCGACTGTTAAGTGCATTATATCCGAAAATGAAAAAAAAAATCCTATTTTCCCCTGTGTGATAAAACTAAAATAATATATTTTTTTCTATTCCATCATGTTTTTATACGTGCCCGCAGCGATCGAGCTCAAATTTATCAAAATCGGTGACTTAGGCATGTTCCCAATTATTAGTTAAGATTATTCTACAGCAATATTCTTACCCTGAACAGCCGAATGTTGTCATCGTCATAAGAATCCTTGGAGTTGGTCGGCGCATATTTGTTGTCTTTACCACCAAACAGGATGGCCAGGGTTCCTGAACAAAGTAGGTAACTAATGACAGGAAGAGTTCAATAAAAGCACGTGATTCCGTTAGGATCGCTTAAGGCGGTTGTATGACCGAAAGTGGCGCCCTTATTTTATTTAATAAGTTATTAATAGAAAAGGATTTTAATAATGTTTATCGTGGAGATTTTAGGGCCCATGGTCTAGTATTTTTAGAAGGTATCACTACATGCCCTCGTAGTCATTCGTAGAAGTAGATAGCAAATGTGTCGAAAACGGCCACTTTTAGCAGTTTTGCTATCTACTTCTAGCAGTGACTACGAGGGAAAATAACGATACCGTCTAAAAATACTAGACTGTGGGCCCTAAAATCTCCACGATAAACATTTTTTAAAATGTGTATTAGAATTATAATATTAAATATAATTCACCGCGGCGCCACTTTTGCTCAGGGTACCACCTTAAATAAGCGAAGTGGTCAATATTCTGTACGTTTGAACTCTACGCTTATTTTATAGACGATCTTTCGTCTGACATCGCGCGCTAGAGATCGCAAACATGGCTGCCGCAGCAGCTGGGTACGCAAGGGACAGGTTGCGTTGCGTATGCGTAAGCGTAGACGTATGCGTAACCCGGTGTGTCAGGGGGCGTCACTACGTGCATGTCTACGCAGCCGGTGTGCCTAGGCCTTAAATCACATATCACAAACATGTGAATCACAGACTTTGTATGGAATTAACAAGCTTACAGCATGGTAGCACGTAGGTAATTTTAAGTTTACTGCTTTCAAACGCATAGAATGGTCAGTTGAGTAGGGGGTAGGGGGGCGGGGTGGGTAATTTTAGATTTTTCACAATAATTACTTACCTACTATTTTTATATTAAGATAAGTGGTAGGGACTAGAAAAAAAATCGATCAGAGCGAGTCTAACTCGCGCACCGAGGGTTCCGTACCATTGTATAAAAAAAATGTTATCGCAGTTTCAGATCAGCGCCATCTCTTGACCGATAGTGGAAATATAGCAGTTTTAGGTCAGTGCCATCTTTTGACCGATAGTAGAACTAATTATTTTTTGTTGATAATTTGTATAAGAGCCTGACTAAATATTTATTTTATTCTGTTTTTATTGTATTTTTTGTTATAGCGGCTACAGAAATAGATTATCTGCATTGATTAAACAAAGTTTATCTGTGAAAATTTCAACTGTCTAGCTGTGACGATTCATGGGATACAGCCTGGTTACAGACAGACAGACGGACAGTGGAGTCTTAGTAAAGGGTCCCGTTTTTACCCTTTGGGTACGGAACCCTAAAAATCACACCCTTAGAAAATAATCGACTTACAAAAATAAATAAATAAATATTTTGACAACATAACATACATTGCTCCGATTCCAAAGTAAGTAGATAAAGCACTTGTGTTATGGAAATCAGAGACAACGGTGGTATCACAAACATGGGCGTAGCCACGGTGGGGCATGGTGGGGCGCTTGCCCCACCCTGGCTCTGACCTGTGAGGTACCTACCTAATCTTACCTAAGTAAGAAAATATAAAAATGACGCGGAATTAATGTGATAGGCCCGTAGCAATACAATTAATAATTTATCAGAATTTATCGTAGGCACTTATAATCTATAATATAATAAATTAAAATGTTTAATTGGCAACTAATTAATAATGTATAATAATAATATAGGTATTTTATGTAAGTAAGTATGTAAAATTAATTAATAATGTACTGATTTAATTAATATAGCTTCACTATTGCATTAGGTCTAGACCTGTAATAATAGTGTTAAGCTTGTGCAAATAAAAAAATAATAATAAAAAAAAAAAAAAAAATATGCATAGAAAAAATTTACCAGGTTAAGACCGCGGGCATAGTTTGCTAGTTAGTACATATTTTTTTAGACTGCTGCCCCACCCTGAGCCCATGGCTGGCTACGCTCATGATCACAAACACCCAGACCTGAGACAATATGGAAAATATCATTTCCTACATTGACCCAACCGGTACCAACCAATAATTTCCGGTTTGTAAAACTATGTCGGTAGTTTAATTACCTTTGAAGATATTCAGGAAGTGTTTAGACTCTTTTCCCTGGGGCACCTTCACGACAGTCACGTCGCCTTCCAACTCCTGCTCCATCTCGGAGACCAGCTCTTTAGCAGCTGTTTTGTCTTCCGAGCTCGCTTCTGCACCCTAAACCAAATCACGTATTAATATTGTACTGATGCTAAGGGGCCATCAAATGTGACAATGTGTGACAAGGGGGTGGGAGGGGTCCTAAATTTCGTGACATCACATTTCAAAATCATTTAAATTGAAATTAAACTGCTTTTTAATTCAATAATTATTTCTAGATGTAAAATATGTGACGTCACACTAGGGACGGGGGTCTCACAAATGTGACCAGCTGTGACAAGGACGGAGTAGGGGGTCAAAAACCATGAAATTCGTGTGACGTAATTTATGGTTGGCCCTAAGTTACAACAGTAGGTAACTACAGTCAGCCAGCACGTCGTTATGTAGACAGGTAGGTACCTAAGTTAAGTACCTACCTATACAAAACTGACAAAAATTATTTTGAACCTGAATAAGTATAGGACTTACTTACAATCCATAGAATAGAATAATAGATATAGAAAATATTTTGTATTTAAATTAAATCGTCCAGTTTTTTTTCTACCTCGCATTTGGGACGTCTTTTTGCTGACAAGAGTATTTTATTATTTTTATTTTTATTTCTAGGAAGGCCAACAGCACCAAACAATAATACATAAGTAATCTGAATTGCAATAGATAGCCAATTAAAGGCCACAAATAGTAATTAAAAATATTAAATTGACACTTACGAACTAAAATTACACACGGAACACTACTACCTATAGCTTGTAAATCACTATTATTACAGAAAAGGTATATCGTAAAATTATTAAAAATCGAAAAAATGCTTACTGTACCCTTAGCACGAACAGCTATCGAGAAAAAAAACGCGCGTAAAATTACTCGATAGACAATTCTCTATGGAAAATTTCATTTCGCTTATCGGCGATAGATGGCGCTGTACAAATTTCCAATACAAAATTTATCTATCGAATGATTTTACGCGCGTTATTTTTTTCGATAGCTGTTCGTGCTAAGGGTACTGATTACATTCCTCGCACTGGTCGTGCTTGTGTTGAAAAGGTAAATAGAAATGGGATGCTTAAATGGCAGAATAATGTGACTAGATGTTAGATGAAATGGGACTATAGACAGACCAAAATGAGAAAGGACAAGTGACATGCGATAAACCGGTATAAAATAGGTAGAATCGAGACAAAATAGGACTAATGGACAAAATAAAACTAGCCGAGACAAAGTGTTAAGGGTTGAGATGGGTTTTTTATTCTTCATTCTTATGAGGATTAGTGGCCACTTATCATGTCGCCTGTAAGGCCTCTAACTTGATCAGATGACAACAGCCAGGGCCGACGGTTTAACGTGCCCTCCGAAGCCACTTAACGGTCACCCATCCGACACCTGACTGAACCGAGCGTTGCTTAACAAACGTGATCGAGTACAATCAGTCTTTCAAGCTACGCCATGAGCGCTTCATGGATGGAGGATTTTTTTAAATATTTATACTTACTTTCCAATAGTACAGCACATACGCGTCTTCACCAGCAGCATCAGAATACTGATATTTGATGACGTAAGCTGCCGCCTGGTACAGCACCGCGACACCAGACTGGAAGGACTCGGTCAGGTCTTCTTGGTCTCCTGCGATTCTGGTAAATTGAAAATTGTAAAAATCTTTATTCAAACAAGCTTACTAATTAAACATTTTTGAATCGTTCGCATTCTTTTACCCTATCATAGGCAGCGTCGGAACCGTCATGAGCGCCCCTGGCAAGATCTTAATTCTGCGCCCCAAGACATATTTCTTAGGATAATAAGCGCCCCTCGCAAGGTTTGAATTTTGCGCTCCTCCGAGTCATATTTCCAGGACAATAAGCGCCCCTGGCAAGATTTGAATTTTGCGCCCCAAGACTTTTAGACTTATTTTTTGCTGACTGAGGGTTGGAGTCCCTGGCAGCTGCCCCCCTTGCCAGCCCTAGCCACGACGACGCTGACCATAGAGGTTTTTTTTTAATAGTAATAATATAGGGTATACCATAGTATACATAGGTGGAAGTTGCAGTTTTGCAGTAAAATGTATTTTTTTAGTAGATTTCGAATGTTTTTTTATTAATTTAACTAGATTTTTTCGATTTGTTTAGGGTGTCTCATTGTCTTAACGTATTCGTTTAATACCGATTACCGATAGCGGAGATGACGCAAGCTTGTGTGACTCACTTAACTTTCTCTGTCTTGGAATGCTATACTTGGCATTTTCGTCCATGACTTGGCACTTGGCACAGTATATTATTGTATAGTTGTTCTATCTCACGAATACTTTTTTGGGGAATGTCCGACAAAAATCAAATTGGCTGAATATTTTTATAGGTAGGAATAAGCTCCCTTAGTAATAGAAAAAAGGTTCAGAATATTCGGTTGCGTGAAAAAAAAATTAAAGTCTCTTCACAAATGTACAAAAGTAACCATGTTGTGATTGTGGCAGGTGATGGCAAAGATATAAATTCCATTCTGCTGTTACTTTTGTATATAAATGAAGTCACAAAATGCTGACACTATTTTCTATTACTTATACTAAGAGAGCTTATTCGTACCTATAAAAAAATATTTAGCCAATTTGATTTTTTTCGGACATTCGCCCTAGTGCACATACACATAGTTTTAGTGTGTACCGTGCAGACGCACCCTAAAACAATGTGTATGAGCTCGCCTGACACATTTATAGCTAAAGTGGCAAAAGGATCATCGTGAGATTGAACAACTATACCTTGACTTTATTAGCCATTTCTCTCCCTCTTACCTGGTGACTGTAAGCGATCCCTCTCCGTTGTCAGGCATGAACCCTCTAGCGGAGGCGCTCTTGCCGATCAGCTTGGCGGCCGCTGCGGACTCCTCAGCGTCCGCGGAGAAGTAGCCGGCGTCTGGGGGGTTAAACATTTTTTTACAAAACGTCAATTTCATAGGAAGAATCTACCTAATATTTTATATTTTTTTTATCTTCTACATCATATTCTCTTCCCTTCTATGAATTTTTTCAGGTTCACGCCTGGCTAGGAATTAGAAGTATTTGAGGAGTTGCTGTTTATACATTTCATTGCTCACCGGCTTCAGACACTTGTGACCTGCCTCCAGTGCTGACCGTGTCCCAATTGTGGAAATATTGCTTGAAGTTGGGGCACTCCATGCCTTCCACAACGCGTGTCACTTGTACCTGAGAACAAAGTTGTTTTCTTACTTTACGAAGCAAAGAGAAAAGAATTTTCGATTCACAGGAGGGGGTACAATTTGTTGGTACTCGGTTTGGTTGGTGATAGGGCTTATTTTAAGTCCGCCTGGCTAGCTACCACCATCTTACCTAAGTCTGACGCCACAACAACAATTTGAAAATTGTTGTGTTCCGGCAGTTAGAGGATAACCAGTTCCTCGGTGATGAGGTGGGTGTAGTGCGCTTCCACCTTCAGCCTTATCGTCAGTTAACATCGGGTGAGGTGAAGGCCAAGCACTATACCGTTGTGCTTAAAAATATATAAGAAATTGAACCTGGGACCCTAGTACATCTTGGTTTGCGGAATTGCAGCTAGGTATACGACCGCAAAGACTCTCAATTGAGAAAAAATATACCGCCTTACCAAGTAGGTACCTAAGTATCAAATCATTAAGTAAAATAAAATTAAAATGCCTTCAGCATAATAATCACTTCTAAACATTCCTCTACACTTGTTATCACTCACTAACCCAATCGGGATAGCCCTTGGCTTCCAGATACTTCTGCACGATGTCGTTGTAGTTCTTCTTCACTTCGGAGTCCACCTCGGAGCCGAGCCACACGTACAAGCCGGAGCAGGGAGTGTCTAGGATGTATACCTCCTGAAAGAGGAAAAAAGATTTAATAAAAACAAAACGCGAAACAGATGCGAAACAGCCTGTTCTAACGCATAGATTTAACTATGATGCTCGATGACGACCGATCGGCCCGGACCATTAGCACACCCCCCCCTCCCAGCCCCACCGCGAAAATAATGACACGAAACCGCTTTGAGGAAACGTCATTTAAATCTCCGTCGATAGAGGACAAGTCATGGCGGTACTATGCGGTTTCGCTTGTATTGTTTCGCTGCGGAGATGTGCTACAGGCGTGAGCTTTGGATAGTGAGCCAGTGTCATAAGTGTCACATTGTTATGAAAAGACTAGAAGTTTGAATTCTACCAGCGATGATCTTTTATGTTTTACTTACAGAAGAAGATAATGAACTCTGCTTGTACGGTTTGCTCAAAGATACCAGATCAAGATCATCTCCAAGCAACAACCTGTTTAAGAAGACTGCTGAAATGTCTTCTCTGGCATAAGTCTGAAAAAAAACAGAAAATACTTCAATGTCAAGGTGTAGTACCTACCTAAATGAGATAAAAAAAATCCTACGTTCTAGAGAAGTTCTTTCTTTTACGAAAGATCGCAGTGTCAAGTAAATACACACTGTAATCATTTGGTTCCCGCAGTGGGGTGGTTTGACTCATGATTACAAGCAACTTTTACTATGGGGCCAACTCTGATATCTATACAAAAGTGCAATACCTACTCAACCTTAATGTTCGTAAGGTACTTAAGGAACAGTTGGTTTTTTTTCGCGATATCAGAGTTGACTACATAGTTAAAGTTGCTTGTAATCCATGAATGGAACCACCCCACTGCGGGAATAAAATTAGTAAAATTCCATGAATAGGTACATGTGTAATGATTATATTTCATGTGTGATCACTACTCACTTAATTCCGAGTTAATTTTATAAAGAAAGTTGACGAGTCAGAAACCCTCTTTACGCAAATGGCCAACATTCTGTGCAGTGTCAGAGCTTGGGTCATGAGCGCCCCTGGCAAGATTTGAATTTTGCGCCCCAAGATATATTTCTATGAAAATGAGCGCCCCTGGCAAGATTTGAATTTTGCGCCCCAAAACTTATTTCTAGGATAATGAACGCCACTGGCGAGAATTGAATTTTGCACTTAAAAGACTTAATAGACTTTTTTTAGATATGGGTCAGCAAAGTGCGCCCCCCTGAGAGTTGCGCCCCTGGCAGCCCCCCTTGGCAGCTCCTAGCTACGACGCTAATTCTATGCGTTTGTACGCTACGCTTACTATTATTAAAGCTTTAAAATAAGCAGTAAACTATATAATTACGTGCCGTAAGCTCTTCAATTCAACTCAACATCAAATATAAGTGATTTATAAGTTTAGGACATGTCATTTTTAATCGTTTATAGCTCCTACTAATTAAGCTTTAAAAGTAAGCGTAGCGTTCAAACATATAAATAGAATGTTGGCCATTTAAGTGGGCTGTTATAGTTTATACATAATATGTAATAAAGACCGAAGAAGAATAAGGCGTATCGTCAAAATCTTTAAAATGCTCATGATGAATACAACAATTTTGTTAATCCTTACTGTAGTGCTATCATCAGCAGCAAGTCCATCCTTAGAGCCAGAGCCGAGAGCCCCGAAGAACTGGTCCCAATCTTCATCTGACGAGAACTCGTCTGCAATAAGGGAGGTTAAAAGTAAAGAAGAAGAGAATCATGACTTCCTTCATCTTACCCTCACTACTCACCCAGCAAGATATTCTTACCGATGCGCGATGAATAAAATGCCAGAGGATGAATCTTAACTTAACCCACCACGCGTGGCTTCTGCAGATTGATGCGGGTTTTAATTAATGCTAATGCAACGGATGTCGATGACATTGATTCGTGGAACCAACCGTCGACTAAGAGTGATTTTGGTGAACCGTCCCATCATCAAAGGGTGATTCGCTATACAGTTCGGAGCTCTAAATTATGTGCACTAAGCTCGAGGTTTGCTCACTCTCCGATTATCAAATCAAAGGGATAGGTAGGTAGTTGCTTAATAAGGGAACCACCAGCGATGTCACAATCGTCTGCAGTTGCCACTGATGAACAGGCTTTAGACTGGCATTCAGTGTTCTCGTACACAATCATACATAACACTTAATTGCAATAAAATGAAAAAAACATTATATACCTATCAACAGCTACACCCACTGTCTAGGCCTTCCCAAGGATCTCCGCAAGGACGCATGCGTCCTGCGCTGCTCACATTCAGTTTTTACAGAATGTTTTTTGGTGCAACTTTTGATTAATGTTTTTAGTTTCCTACCAATGATCTCAATAGTAGCCCTTCCATTATGGTAATCGTCACGCAAGCTGTTCGCAACGCTGATGATCTTCCGCCGCTGGGTGGCTTTAGCGCCGTCTGGCATCAGCACGAAGATATCGTGGTCTACCTCCAGGATGAAGCAGTGGTTCGTGGTCAGCGATGAGGATTCAGATGGGACCTGTATTAATATGTGTTTTTGTAGTGGTGGAAGATAAGGTGGTCACTGTAGTATAGACCTTATTATATTATTTAGTTACGAAAAGAATCCCTAAGTTTGACCCATTGTGGATATTTTGTCAAATGGCCTTTTTTAGCGTCCGGCCTTGGGACCCAAAAGTCCGGCTTTTTTTAACTGGGAGCCAAGTCTGCTAATGTTAACGCCAAAATCGTGGTTCAATAGTGTTTGAATGGTAATGCTTTTTGACACAGTTCTTGTTTTTTAAACCCAAAATCGAGACACAATGTGTTTCCGTTTTGGGTTTAAGGAAAAAAAAAAAAATTTATTGTCTCTTCCATGTAACAAAATTCTCTTAAAAACTACTTAAATGAAATACAAAGTTTGAGCACAATAATTTAAGAGGTAAACGTTGACAACCATACTAGTATAAACTGTATCACAGCTGTCAGCGCCTCCACCCAAAGGCGTTTAACATACTTTTATATTTTATTTGAGATTATCCCAATATAAATCTTTGTTACAAAAAATTTTTTTTTTATTTAGCCATTACATCAAAGTAATAAAAAGAAACATAATTGTGTTGAACGGAGATGTGAATACCTACCTACCACAGTTCCGTAATATGAGCATGAATATGAGAAAGATGTGCAATATAGTGTATGTGAGATGTTTAGTTATATCAATAATTAAGAATATCTTCTGTTTCCAAATAATTTAATTTTTGAAGCCAGTCCAAGAGCGTTAATTTACATTTATAAAGAGATAGTGGATAAATATCATTAACCTTAGTAACTTTATTGTACAAATGACCACCTATGACATAGAACTGTCGTCTCGCAAGTACTGATCTGTGAGACACTACAGGGAAAACCCGAGTTTTGCTGCGCCTGTTGAGAGGCTTAAAGTCAACGCTTTTATGCTTCCGAAGTACAGTGTGCAAGGAACATATTGTGAAGAGAACTGTGCCAATAAGCATTACCAATCAAACACCACTGAACCACGATTTCGACGTTAACATTACAGAATTGGCCCCCTGGTGAGTCCGGCTTTTTTAATTTAGAGATGATAACGCTAACCCCAAGTATAAAGGAACCGTTGTTACCTCCTCGATCCTCATGTTGTCGCAGCCAGACAGCCTGAGCAGCCTCTTCTCAGCACCAGCATTGATTTCCACCTGGTTGAACCCTGACTCGGAGCCACCTTCCAGGTACCTGATGGCTGTTGGTGAAATAACATTGGCAGATCTTAATGTTGTAAATAATTAGACACTAATACAAATGATCTACTTACATACAAATATCCACGTGCTTGAACATAATTTCTTATATCCACGTGCTTGTACATAATTTCTTGGGTAGGGAATTAATAATATTTACCTGGCTGGAAGTATCCCAGGAATTTGCTGGATTCGTACCCCTGCACCTCCCTGTGGTGGACGGCCCTTCCCCCCAACATATCATCCAGGGTCACTGTCAAGATGGCTGCCGCGCCTTTCTTGTCTTGAGTGGTATTGCTGCCGAGCCAGAAGTGGGCGTCGTAGGAGTATGTGGAGCTGTTATCTCCTGTAGTCTGTTGATGATGAATACAATAATAATAGAGTGTTGACGTCGTTGTTTCTGATTATCGTAACACAAAGTGCTTTATTGACCGAGCGAGGACAGTGCGCAGCGTCGTGGCTGGTCATGAGCGGCTCGGCATGATTTGAATTATGCGCCCCAAGATTTATTTCTAGGATCATGAGCGCCCCTGACAAGATTTGCATTATGCTCCCCAAGACTTGTTTCTAGGATCATGAGTGCTCCCGAGATTTAAATTTTTGCGCCCCAAGGCATATTTCTAGGACAATGAGCGCCCCTGGCAAGATTTGAATTTTGCGCCCCGAGACTTATATCTATGATCATAAGTGCCCCTTGCAAGATTTGAATTTGCACCCCAACCCAAGACATTATTATTTCTAGGACAAAGAGCGCCCCTAGCAAGATTTGAATTTTGCGCCCCAAGACATATTTCTAGGACAATGAGCGCCCCTGGATCGCTACCTGCTACGATCCTTGCACACTTCTTTCGCTTCATTAACATACATCAATCTTTTTATACATGCCCTGCGGTTTTTGTCACTACGTACACCAGCCTTTTTATTAAAACCTCTATTTGGTCCGCGTAGGGTTTTCTGGGACGCCCTTGCGCAATCGTTCCTTCCACATTCGCACAATATATCTCTTTCACGATTCGCCTTTCATTCATCCTCTCTAAGTGACCAAACCACCGGAGTATTCCTTTCTCAATTCTTGTCACTATATCATCTTTCAGACCACACCTTTCACGAATCACATCATTGCTCACTCTATCACTCAATTTGACTCCACATGTTTTCCTCACCGAACGCATCTCTACCGCATTTATTCTACCTTCATTCTTCTTCTGCCATACCCAAGATTCACTTCCATACATCAGTGTCGGCACCAGCACTCCGTTATCTATCTATCTTTAATTATGTGACGTCTGTAATAATTTTATTGTAATTTCCTGTACCTAATCACGTCATGCGATCATAATAGGTAAAAAGTATAGGTAATAATAATAAACCAATTGACAAATCTTATCAATAAGATTATCTTCTTCATGAAGATATCTCATTATCATTGGATTTTATACGAAACTAGCGGCCACCCGCGACTTCTGCCCAAGGACCGGAACCGCTTACCGTTAAAGGGGTTTTTGATTGGGTATTTCTTAGACTTATTTTCAAAAACCCTATCAATACGGTAACCCTATCGAAAGGGTAACCCAGGTAAGCACTTACCGAATCCTAAAACCCTATCAAGGAAACCCTATTATGGTTTATGAAGGGGTTTTAAAACATGTTCAAGCAATTTATACCTAGTCCCACCCTGGGCCGAAGGACCGGAACCGCTTACCGTTAAAAGAGTTTTTGATTGGGTATTTCATAGACTTGTTTTCAAAAACCCTATCAATACGGTAAGCATATCGTCGACTAACCCTATTGAAAGGGAAACCCTATCATTTGGTAAGGCTTAACCAAAAAAAAAAAACCGGTCAAGAGCGAGTCGGACTCGCGCACCGAGGGTTTCCGTACCATCACAATCACACTGCAGAGCTTTAGAATAATAAAATTATTATTGCAGTTTTAGGTCAGCACCATCTCTTGGCCGATAGTGGAACAATTTTTCTTTCTTAGGCCAGCGCCATGTCTTGACCGATAGTAGAACTAAATATTTTTTTCTTTGATCAGGGCCATCTGTTGACTGGTAGAGGAACTATAAAATTTTTGTTTGTTTTTGAATTTCTAAAAAAGTGTGATATATTGATACATCGTTTTATTTTTCCTGTAATCTTTACATAAACTACTATCACATAGAATTATTTCAGATTTTTCTCTATGCAAGCTTCGGAGATAAGGGGGGGGGGGGGACGGTATTTTTTTTTCATTTCTCCTCATAAGTCAAAAACTAAGCGGCCTGAAAAAAAAAAAACATTTAAGGCGAGGCCAGTTCACGATTTGATGAAAAGATTGATTTTTGAACTTCCAATGTGAAGAACTGGTGTAGAATTCTACTTCACAAAAATTACTGTAGACTGAAAAAGAAACAAAGAAACACAATAACCGAACAGAATATTGAAAAATGGCTTGGGTACTCTGTAAATAAATCCTGAATAACAGCATAAAAATAAACTTAAAATCGTCAGATTTCGTTATTTTCAACGACAGTGATATGATTTTTTATGCAAAAAGGATAGCTTTTTTATTGATCTAACACAATAACCGAGTACATTTTTAATAAATGATCCAGTATTTCAGAAATCAATAAAAAAGTACTAAATTTCGTCAAATTTCTGGCGAAGCGACAATTAAAGCAATGCAATATTCAACCTTATTCTAAAGACATTGTGAAAGAGTAAATTTCGGGACTGCCTCGCCTTAAAATGTGCAAACAGCGCTCTTTCATATGATACCCCACATGCCCTAGTCGCTTCACTTAAAATTTTTAAGACCCTAAAAAGGGGTCCCTGCTTCTACCACATGAACAGTTATTTTTCTATCTCCCGGGAATAGTAGGTAGGTAACTAAACACTTTTTTTCGGAATGAATAGTAGGTCTATCCTTTTTTGTACCCCCGACTGTTGATGCTTGTAAATGTAGTCTTATCAGTTCATGTTCCTAAACGAATCTGTCACTGTCAAAAATGTCTTTTTGACGTTGACGTTTTCTCTCTTCACTTCCTCTCGGTATTTCAATGTCCACGTCTGTATTGTGTGAGTTATAATTTATTTTTACATCAAAGTTAATCATAGTAATTAGCCATTGATTTGCTGAATTTATTTTGTAATAAATGTTGCCAAATCACATCGACACAAAGCCGCTGTATTATTTCACGTTTTCAACCATCCATACTCCGATCCACGAGCTGCCTCTTTACAACACCGACAATGTGTATGCAAAATTACATGATGATCGGTTGAGTAGTTAAACGTGTATACGTAACAAACACACTTTCGTATTTATAATATTGCCTGTACCTAGGTAGTTAGGATTAAATTGTTTCTGAGAATTAATTAGTTTGATAGGTTTTTTATTTCATTAACTGTTTTTATTGGATGATAATGATAAGCGAGCAATAATTTGATAATTGTAGGCTTATAGAAATTACAAGTCAGGGGGCCTATTACGAAAATAACATACGCAATTGCGTAACGCAGTCACTGGTCACGATAGTCCGCAGTTCGTCGGTTTGACTATCGTAGCCAAAGACTATTGAACGATTTCCTATACCACTTTGTTTACTTCCGGTTTTAACAGAGCTGGGCCTGGGTGCATGTACAGTCACGAGCAATAAAATGTACACACTAGAACTACCTATGTCACATTCAATCAATATATCTCAGTGTGATATTGTTATACCTTTTTTTTATATATGCCGTAGAAAAACGCATTTACGCGCTTCCCTTACCGCAGGTGATCGGGTAGGGGGTATGTGGGACTCGCCAGGAGGGCACCGCAACATTCAGCGCTGCAGCTCCCTCCGCGACTGCCTCCCGTGATCCCACCCAACGAGGTGGTTCGATGGGATCTCGGGAGGAGGGAATACCCACTAAAAAACTACGGCACCTGCCCTCTCGCCGCTACGCCGACAGCCAAGGGGCTGTATGGGGGACCGTGGGTTGCACTCACCCCAACGGCAAAGCGCGGCCTGCCCTCATCCGGCCCTCTTCCGCTGGGGAATGGCCGGGCAAGTTGGGCCATTCCCCCCTCTCTTGTCAGGGCCGTGCAATGCAGACAGTGGTATGATAATGTTATACCTAGGTTATTGAAAACGTAATGTGACAAAGTTCTATGGTGTGTACATCTTATTGCTCGTGACTTTACATGTAAATATTGACCATTATTTACTATTTTTTAGTGTCCCCACTGCTGGGGCACAGGCCTTCCTTATGGGTGGATAAGGAGGAAGAGCCATAACCCGCCACGTTGGTCCCAATGCGGATTGGTGGGTGTTTACGACTGCAAATGCAGCATGGACCAACGGTTTATCGTGCCTTCTGAAGCACGGAGGAGCTTGAGATAATAAATTGGTCACCCATTCCATGATCGGTTGTTCAGTTGGATGGTCCGTCCCTATCTACGAGTACCATAGGTATTCAGCATTAGGGGTATTTTTACCCGACTGCGGGTTATGTATTTCGCGCGTATCTTGTATGTATGTTTGTATGTAATATTCTTTATTACCTCATATCTCTCAAACGGCTGAACGGATTTCTATGATTAAGATATCGTTAGATTGGTCTTTTCAGCCCAAGTGTTCTTAAGAAGGTGGCGTTATAAAAAAACCAACATGGCGGCTGTACGGTGCTATTATACGTAGTGAAAAAAAAAATTTTTTTTTAGAATACTGCAATATGGGTGTCAAATTAAAGGGCTTATTATAAGGATTTCACAAAGGTAGTATATGACCGTAAAATATAATAACTAAAAAGAGATAAATAAAAAAATAAATTAAAAAAATTAAAAAACCCGCCTGCATAAAAAGAAAAGTCGACTGAAAAGATGGAAACAAGATTAAATAAATATTAAAGGCAACATGTCATAATAACATGCAGTCGGAGGCATATAATTCAATCATTCATAATGTCACTTTCTTTATGCATGCCTCCGACTGCATGTTATTATGACATGTTGCCTTTAATATTTATTTAATCTTGTTTCCATCTTTTCAGTCGACTTGTCTTTTTATGCAGGCGGGTTTTTGTAACTGTATTATTGTAAGTATATTCATGAACCGTAACACATTTTTTTTTTATTATATACAATTATTTCTTACCAACCTTTAATACAATATAAGAGTCTGCATTGAAAAATTTTCCATGAATTTTCGAAACAACTGCAACTGGTTCAAAATTCTGTAAAAAAAATGTTTAATGAAAATATCAAGACATACCTACACACAAGTAAGACCTAGTTAATTTTATTTCAATTGAAATGATTTTATTTATGGCGGTTGTATGACCGAAAGTGGCGCCCTCAGAGGTTTTATTTAATAAGTTATTAATAGAAAAAGATTTTAATAATGTTTATCGTGGAGATTTTAGGGCCCATGGTCTAGTATTTTTAGAAGGTATCACCACATGCCCTCGTAGTCATTCGTAGAAGTAGATAGCAAATGTGTCAAAAACGGCCACTTTTAGCAGTTTTGCTATCTACTTCTAGCAGTGACTACGAGGGAATGTTACGATACCGTCTAAAAATACTAGACTGTGGGCCCTAAAATCTCCACGATAAACATTTTTAGTATTAGAATTATAATATTAAATATAATTCAGCGCGGCGCCACTTTCGCTCAGGGTGCCACCTTAAGATGTGCCCTTCCTTCCGTCCCTTTTAACAGGTACAGAAAAAAAATGAAAAATGGTTGTAGGTACAATTTTTTTGATAGCATTAAAACTCTTGCATTAAACTTCGCTAGAAAAATGAGTTTCGAGTATTTCAGTAACATCAATACCTGTTCATCAGCCATTTTTAGTGTCCCCACTGCTGGGGCACAGGCCTTCCTTATGGGTGGATAAGGAGGACGGGCCATAACCCACCAAGCGGGCCCAATGCGGATTGGTGGGTGTTAACGACTGCAAATGCAGCCGGGACCAACGGCTTTCCGAAGCACGGAGGAGCTCGAGATAATATTTTTTTTGGTCACCGATCCTATGACCGACCCTTGTGAACGTTGCTTAACCTCCGCAATCGCTGGGCCAGGCGCTAAACCACCGCGCTCCTCTGCGCCACCGAGCTCCTCATGCTCCTCCACCAAGCTACTTTCATTGCTGACTGTAGGTACAACTAATTTGTCAAAATATAAGTACTGTAGCGCTATTAAAGGGATCAAATAATGATTTATCTTTATAAGAATGTAAAAAAATATTAATGAACTAGGTATACCTAAACAATCTAAAAATTGTTGTGTTCCGTCAGTATATAAGAGGGTAAGATAGCCAGTTCCTCAGTGATGAGGATTCCGGGTGTAGTGCGCTTCCACCTTCGGCCTTATCGTCACTTAACATCCGGTGAGGTGTTACTATCCCGTTGTGCTAAAAATCGTATTGTGGAATACTTTACCTCAATGCCCCATATTTCTACGCCGGGTCCCGAGCCCGCGTCGCTAAAAGCTGGATGCTCCATTACCTCGTTATAAAAAAAACTAAAAGACGATCTTACTCTATAACACTGTACACAACACTGCAAAAATATACTTAATCTAAACTGTTCTCACATAAATATTGCTTGACACAAAAAATACTACGAAAAAATATAGAACTAGATTTTGCCAACACTTTTTTGACAGTTCACATAGAAACTAGCGTCAAGTAACGATCTTTTTAATTTAGCAGTGAGATATAAACAAGTGAGTAATGCATTTATCTCTGAGTCATGAGATAATAACTTTATCATTATTATCAGATTGTCATGCGATTTTGAACCTTATAATTATCAGAATAAATGGATTATCAATTTTATTGATATGGTTTTGGCGCTAATCGATATATTCAAGGTCGTTTTTGTTGGACAATAGACAACATCTGTAGAATAACTTACGAGCAGGTACTTATGCTTTTTGATTATTTAAATAAACAATTTAAATATTGGACAATAAGTAATACTTACTCCAGCCAACTTACGAAAAGAATGTTTTTATTAAGGTACCTACACACGTTTCATAAATATGTGAATAGGTATCATTGATAGCTTTACTTATGTTGTCCAAGTTAGATACCTATATATATGGTGTTAATTCACTGAAAATTAACGTAGGTTTTAGTGCAACAATTACGAAACCGTGAAAAGTTTTGATTACCTAGGTACAAACATTCTTACCGGAAGACTTGTACTATTATGTATTCTGTGCCGGAAGTAGCTCCCTGTCGATTCTGTAACCAAACTAGCATTTAACTACGAACCTCACTTCACTTCGCTTGAGTTTGTGATTAGAAATTAGCTGAATATAAGCTACCTACATTACCGATTGCCAAAGATTTTAGGTAAACCGTAGCTATCTAAAATATTAACCGATTTGCACACGGCTAATGCTAGGAGTAGCCGGTTAAAACTAGGTCTAGCCTTCTTTGTAAGGGTGAGTAATTTATGGGGTATTAAAGATAGTTATTTTTTAAAAAACTAACCACGAAATTCGATAAATACAGGAGTAATGCAAATCCGCTACACCTAGGTATAACTAATAGCTACAGGCTACATCTAGTTTGAGTCAGTTAAAACTAGGTGTAGCCGCATTTCTGGTATTCTTTCTGAAACCAATCTGTACAAACTATAACTAGTTTTAAAAGGCAATGCAATAATATATTCTTGTTATGATCTTGCTACGCCGTAGCTCGTAGCATTATTCGTAGCAATGACCTTGCTACAATATGATTAGTACAGTATATATATATACAGCTACAGTATATAATTATCTTAGTAAAATATTATGGTTTGTTTGTCGTTACTTCTGATATCTTAAAAGTAGGTACTTCGATGCATACAGAGGCCGGTAAACAGTGAACTTTATATAAATACGTAATAAACACCAAAATTATTTGTAATTTGAGCATAATCAACTCTTCTTGTGATGTTATTCGAATAAGACAATATTACGTCTGAGCGAAAGTGGCGCCGCGGTGAATTTTTACGTAGAATTTTTAGGGCCCACAGTCTAGTATTTTTAGACGGTATCGTTACGTTCCCTCGTAGTCACTGCTAGAAGTAGATAGCAAAACTGCTAAAAGTGGTCTTTGACACATTTCTACGAATGACTACGAGGGCATGGTAGTGATACCTTCTAATAATACTGACCATGGGCCCTAAAAACTCCACGTAAATATTATTAAAACTTATTAAATAAAAACCTCTGAGGACCTCTAAGGGGCACAGGCCTTCCTTATGGGTGGTAAGTGTAAGTAGTGTAGTAAGTGGTTCCAAAATGCAGCCGGGACCAACGGCTTAACGTGCCTACCGAAGCACGAAGGTACTCGAGATAATACATTTTTGGTCACCCATTCCATGACCGACCCTTGCGGACGTTGCTTAACTTCCGCAATCGCTGGGCCAGGCGTTAAACCACTGCGCCACCGAGCTCCTCAGACGAGTTGATTATACTCAAATTTCAAATCATTTTGGTATTACGTTTTTATGAAGTTTACTGTTCGTTGTAGCTGTTCAAAGATTTTTTCAAGCAGAAACAAAAAAAATAGAACAAGAAAATTAACAATCAATTTTATTTTTTAAAATTATACACAGTGATTAATAACAACTACACACACATTATATATTATTGTAGAGAATTTAAAACATTTCTACATTTAATAAAATACAAACGCGTCTAACACTTTTTAATTTAATTTGATATAACATTAACAATATTATAATTTAAGTAACTTCTTATAATAAAACTGAAAACATTAAAAAATACAAATAAAAAAATCTTACGTGTATCAATCGGTTATTGATTTCAACAATGTATAATTATATTTAAATATAAATTATTATAGGTAGGTATAAAGTCGTCTTTATTATAATGAAAATCTTAGGAAAGTTATTGAAGCTACCAATGTGAAGACAACTGCATCGGATTTCTTGAGTATTTCAGCACCATTCGGCTTGGAACTCTGAAATGAAACAGAGTAAGATAATTTAATAATTATTATTAACTATGTTATTTAAATTTCATTTTATTATTTCAATTTTCCCCTCCCCTGTCACTAGATCAAAAGGGCTCAATACAGCTCAAAACAATTCATATGGAATATTGTGTTATCGTGGCTGTCAGCGTCGGAGCTAAGGGTCAGGAGCGCCCCTGACAAGATTTGAATTTTGCACCCCAAGACTTATTTCTAGGATAATGAGCGCCCCTAACAAGATTTGAATTTTGAGCCCCAAGACTTATTTCTAGGATAATGAGCGCCCCTGGCATGATTTGAATTTTGCGCCCCAAGACTTATTTCTAGGATAATGAGCGCCCCTAACAAGATTAGAATATTGCACCCCAAGACTTATTTCTAGGATAATGAGCGCCCCTGGCATGATTTGAATTTTGCGCCCCAAGACTCATTTCTAGGATAATGAGCGCCCCTGGCATAATTTGAATTTTGCGCCCCAAGACTCATTTCTAGGATAATGAGCGCCCCTGTCATGATTTGAATTTTGCGCCCCAAGACTTATTTCTAGGATAATGAGCGCCCCTAACAAGATTTGAATTTTGCGCCCCTTGACTTATTTCTAGGATAATGAGCGCCCCTGGCATGATTTGAATTTTGCGCCCCAAGACTTATTTCTAGGATAATGAGCGCCCCTAACAAGATTTGAATTTTGCGCCCCTTGACTTATTTCTAGGATAATGAGCGCCCCTAACAAGATTTGAATTTTGCGCCCCTTGACTTATTTCTAGGATAATGAGCGCCCCAGGCAAGAATTGAATTTTGCACCCCAAGAGTTTTAGACCTATTGGTCAGTTCTAGCTATGGGTCAGCAAAGTGCGCCCCCTGAGGATTGCACCCCTAGCAGCCGCCCCCCTTACCAGCCCCTAGCTAAGACGCTGGTGGTTGTTCCGTCATTAATTTTCTTAGTTTATCCCTTTACTAAAACAGTATTTCTTTTTTTTTTCTTTTTTTAAACAGTATTTCTTATAAATTAAACTTTTATTTTTCGAAAAATGAAACTATTTTAATGAATCTTCATACGCATACAGGATACTAGGTCTAACTAAAAAGTTAGCCAAGAACATTTTTGAAATGTCTTATTAATTTAAAAAAAAGTCTGTCTAATATAGCTGTAATAACACTTTTTATCGAAAATGTTTTCAATTTAACCTTTTAGCCCAATGTATTTTGCTTTAAATGTGTATGAGCTTTTTTTTAATCGCCTCTGTAGTCTAGAATCGCCTCTGTAGTCTAGTCACCTACCCGTGTAAGACGCAGGGGTCCCAGGTTCGATTCCCAGGGGACAATTTGTACGTAGGGCTTATTTGAAGTCTGCCTGGTATCTTGGTAAGCATAAAAAAACTTTAAAATCATTTCGAAAACTAAGGATTTGAAAGTTTGTATGAAATGTATTTCGTCAAAACGCTTACATCTAGGTCCTCAGGGTCGTTAAGTTTCGCCGCTTTCTTCACGCACGAGATCTCGTCCACTGAAGTACGGAACCTCTCCACCTCAACTTTGTTGTTGATGTCCGGTTGGAACTTGAAGTCCCTACGAAATTAAGAAATTTTATAAACTTATCTTTGGAGGTAGGTACATGTTTACGTAAATCGGGCTAGAAAGCCTATAGTTGTAATAATTATATCGAGGAGCTCGATGGCGCAGTGGTTTAGCACCAGCCCAGAGATTGCGGAGGTTGAGCAACTTTCGCAAGGGTCGGTCATGGGATGGGTGACCAAATATTTATTATCTCGAGCTCCTCCGTGCTTCGGAAGGCACGGGTGCATTTGCAGTCGTTAACACCCACCAATCCACGTTGGGCCCGCGTGGTGGGTTATCGCCCATCCTCCTTATTCACCCATAATGAAGGCCTCTTAGGACATTTAAAAAAAAACACTAATGGTCAAACGTCATTGACTTACGTGGCTCTGGCTCTAGCAATCGGTTTGGTTTCCTCTTCGGCTTCCCCAGACAATGTGACTTTTGGAGATGCCTCCGAACTATCCGCCTTGTAGTCTACAAGCATAAATAACATTAACATAACACTACCAAGGCCCGGCTGAGACACAATGAATGAATGAAAATATATTTCCGAGGAGCTCGGTGGCGCAGTGGTTTAGCGCCTGGCCCAGCGATTGCGGAAGTTAAGCAACGTTCGCAAGGGTCGGTCATGGAATGGGTGACCAAAAATTTATTATCTCGAGCTCCTCCGTGCTTCGGAAGGCACGTTAAGCCGTTGGTCCCGGCTGCAATTGCAGTCGTTAATACCCACCAATCCACATTGGGCCCGCGTGGTGGGTTATGGCCCATCCTCCTTACCACCCATAAGGAAGGCCTGTGCCCCAGCAGTGGGGACATCAAAAATGGCTGATGGACAATATTTATTCATACAAGCTCAAATAATAAGCATTTTTAAATCGTCAATTCTTTTCAGCTGACAAGAAAAATGTACGTAAAAAACTTATTAGCTTTATCAAATGGAACGATATTTACAAATATACCTACTAAGTATATCGTTTCCAGCAATACTTTTTAATGACTTAATTACCTAGCTCATTTCTTGATGAATCAAATTTACAGGGTTCAAGCTAAATTCAAATTTTAAATCATCAAAAGTCATTAGGTACAAAACAATTCAAACAATCAGACCGTATTCTCGTCAGCTCTCTGAATGCAATTTTATTGCTGTCACTGCGTCTTTTTAGGGTTCCGTAGCCAAAATGGCAAAAACGGAACCCTTATATATTCGTCATGTCTGTCTGTCTGTCTGTCCGTCCGTATGTCACAGCCATTTTATTCCGAAAGTATTAGGATTACACAGTTGAAACTTAGTAGGTAGATGTATTCTGTTAACCGCTTAACGATTTTAACACAAAAAAATAAAGATAAAGGGCCCCCCCTTTATCTTCTCCCCATACATGGAACTGAAACTGAAAAAAAAACATCATACCAATACGTACGGGGTGTCTATAGATAGGTCTTTAAAAATGACATTGAGGTTTCTAAGACAATTTTTTCTCAAAGTCAACCGTTTAAAAGATAAACACTGCCAAAGTGGTAAAATGTGTCCCCCCCCCCTCTAACTTTTGAAATAACAGAGTGAAAAATCTAAAAAAAACTATACTATAGATCTTAATAAAAACTTTCAACGAAAATTGGTTTGAACGAGATATAGTAATTACTTTTTGAGATATATCATATTTTCCAAAACCGCAAATATAACTTTGTCATTCATACCAACACTGTGAAAAACAACGTTATTATTACAAACGAAAAATGATAGTGGTATTAAATATGATATGGTATAAGGTAACTACGAAACCCTACGGCGCATGGCCCGACGCCCACATGGACGGTTCTTTTATATTTGCAATATTGAGAAAGAGATGTCGGAATAAGAACGGGCGCAGTCGATTTGTGCACTTGACCACGTTGTCGTAATCTCTTGACTTTCAGCGATATGATTTACGGCCCTAATGACACATTAGTGTTTCACTCACCCAAGTTGTCTTTGTAGATCTCCGCCAGTTCTTTTTCAATCCTCATTTCTTCGTCTTCTTGCTTCGAATCGTCGTCCATTTTGTTGTATTCTTTGTTTTTCCGGCGCTCTGGTACCTGTAAAATATAGGTACTTAGTTACCTACTAAAAATGTTTTGAATGAGTTTTTTAAGTCATAAACTGAAGACTCCTTAGAGGGAGATTAATGTTCAGTATAGCATCAGTGTATTCCATCAGTCTTCACAAATGGATGGTCTGGAAAAAATCAATGTCTAACCAGACTGATGGACCATTCCATCTAGTCCATATTGATGCCAAACTGATCATGTAACCTCCCTCCAATCCAAGCTGCTATGGCAATGATCTGGCCTCCACTCACACTGATCACTCTATCATTTGGTGAAAACCGCATTAAAATCGGTTCAGTAGTTTTTGAGTTTATCGCGACGCGAACAGACAGATAGACGCGGCGAGGGACTTTGTTACCCGACTGCGGGTTATGTATTTCGCGCGTATCTTGTAAGTATGTATGTTTGTATGTAATATTCTTTATTACCTCATATCTCTCAAACGGCTGAACGGATTTCTATGATTAAAATATCGTTAGATTGGTCTTTTCAGCCCAAGTGTTCTTAAGAAGGTGGCGTTATAAAAAAACCAACATGGCGGCTGTACGGTGCTATTATACGTAGTGAAAAAAAAAATTTTTTTTTAGAATACTGCAATATGGGTGTCAAATTAAAGGGCTTATTATAAGGATTTCAAAAAGGTATATCATGACCGTAAAATATAATAACTAAAAAGAGATAAATAAAAAAATAAATTAAAAAAATTGAAAAACCCGCCTGCATAAAAAGACAAGTCGACTGAAAAGATGGAAACAAGATTAAATAAATATTAAAGGCAACATGTCATAATAACATGCAGTCGGAGGCATATAATTCAATCATTCATAATGTCACTTTCTTTATGCATGCCTCCGACTGCATGTTATTATGACATGTTGCCTTTAATATTTATTTAATTTTATAATAATTAGTGATAGTGATATTCTGTTGATTCTGTGCTAAGTTTTAACAGACGATCCTTACTACAGGCGTGGTTTTTTTAGTATCTTTCTTGGTGGCGACACCGAGGGTGGTGATGGTGACTATTTTCTCGTCTTCATCCAGCTCTGCTGATGGCTCCTCCTCCAGATCAGCTGGAAGATCTGGCGAAAAAGAGTTTTGTCAATGGCGATTGTTTGTTATTCTATTGTTTGCAACCTTGTCGAATTGTTTTTCAACTAAAAAATTAGCAGTGAACGCAATAGCAAAAATTTTGTACTTAAGTAGTATTAAGCCTTGCTTAGTTGTAATTTAAGTGAATGACTGATGAACAGCACATTCCTAATGTAAACCTGCGTGGTTTTTTGTGAATGTAGCAAACAACTTTTGTATTTTTATGTTTATTTGGTAATAAAAAAAAAAAAAAATAATAACCGAAGTTACAAGGAGCTCTATACAAAGTGTTACAGAATAACCCCAAATGCCGAATATGGTAGATAGGGACTTTTACTATTAGACCAACTCTGAAATTGCGAAAAATAAATCAGCTGTTTCAAACAAAAATTAATAACGAAAATGTATGGAACAGCTGATTTTTTTTCGCGATTTCAGAGTTGCTCTGTTTGGTTTGTAGTTTGATTTTTCGACCATTGAGTTATGACATAAAACCTCATTGCTATAGATTGCGTTTTTAATTTAACGCTTGTCTTAAAATGTATTGGTTTTTGCTTTAGAAAAAATATATAGTCAGGTGGGGTAAGTGAAACACCCAACCATATCTAAGAAACTATCGTAGTTTATTCTCATAGCGATGTGTCGATAAATCAGGAATGACGAATTACTGCCCTCAATACAACACAGATATCGCTGCGATCATTAAACTAGCTAGTAAACCAAAAAGAAAATTAAGTTATGTTATAAAATGAAAATTACGTTTTTTTTATAAATCTTTGAAACTGGACCCTATTTTATTAGAATTTGATACATTTTGGATGTTAACGGTTTAAAATGATCCTTTTGTCCTGTTTTTAATTAAATTGACTCAATATTTAAAGCTATTTTGGCCACTGTTTCACTTCCCCCTTGTCAGGGGTAAGTGAAACACTTCTTAGCCTTTATATTCTTTTAGTGATTTTGTTGCTTAATGCAAGTCTTTAGATATTTATATTCATACCGTTAAAGGCTGATTTAATGAGGAGTACATTGCCTACACAGCTACTTTAATTGCGAGTTTTACAGCTTTACTAAACCTTGTTAAATAAAAATTAAAATAAAGTATGTTTCACTTACCCCACCTGACTATATAGAAATTTTTACATTGTGCTTTGAAAAATAGTAATAAAACGTGAGTACAAACTCATATTTTATATCACTTATTTGGTACAAAACACCATCTTTTATCACTTACTTTGTGCAAAATAAGCGCCCAGTTTGTAAGTGGGACGCTATTTGAGGTGCCATTTTTGAGACTCTGACCGGACATCTAGGATATTCTTGATAGAAGCGTTACATTTAAAAATAACGTTATTTAAGAGGATTGTCAACCACGTGGTCTCCTTACAAACGGCGATAACGTTTCCCACCCTCTAAACCTTAACCTACAGTATATATAGTATATAACAAGTATATAATAGTATATAATATCTATAATAGATTTCGAAATATTTGCATTTTAGTGATTTCATACAAAACACAGAAGTGCCAATATTTTCAAATCTACAATGAATATTTTAAAAATCAAAACGTACAGCCCTAGTTTTTAGGCATTTCAAAAACATACCAAAAATTCATTGCTGTAGGTTAAGGTTTAGAGGGTGGGAAACGTTATCGCCGTTTGTATGGAGACCACGTGGTTGACAATCCTCTTAACGCCTGCTGAGTTAGTACTATTATATATTCTGTGCTGCTGATGATAATAAATAGAGATCAGTAAATATTTACATTACCTTTACCGGGACCACCGATTTCAATTATCTCCTGCCCCATTTGTTCTGTTAAAGATTTCACATTGTTCTTCGCTATAACACAACTTAAACTGACTAAAAACAATAAATTGAATAAAATATGCATTTTCAAATATTAAATTTAGTTTTTCGACGTATTGAAATGTTTCAGTTTCAGCCAACTGGATTTTTTTATTTGAAATTCGGATCTAGATGGGTTTTCTTACTCATTTCACTATGATAATAAGAATTTATCGACAGTTAAACCTTCACAGTCACTTTTTGCCAGTCTAGTTAAATAATTTGGGAAAATACATTTTGATTAACTTTTGTATGAAGCTGTTGATTTTCGTCGCGATTTCAGAGTTGGTTCCATGGTCTGTTTGATGGTCCAAAGAAACTATTTTCCCATTTTTTTGGTATAAAAGTAGGTAGATACTTAATAGTCATAAAAATTAAATATTTTTTGTCTGTTCTTTAATGTGCATTTCTAAAATAAACTTCGTGTTACAATAAACCTTTATGCGGAATATGGTAGATAGGGACCATCAAGCTGAACAACTTTTACTATGGGACCAACTCTGAAATTGCGAAAAAAAAATCAGCTGTTTCATACATTTTGATATTTTCGTTATTAATTTTTGTATGAAACAGCTGATTTTTTTCGCGATTTCAGAGTTGGTCCCATAGTAAAATTTGTTCAGTTTGATGGTCCCCATCTACCATATTCGGCTTTATAAGGCTATTACCAAACACCCTGTATATATATATATATATTATTGTGGAAGTATTTATGTATTATATATGTTTGTATTTATTATACTGAATGTATATTATTAGATATACCTACACTATTAAATGTACCGCATTCGTGGCTATCTGTTCCCTAAGGGTTGACTGGGAGAGAATGCTTTTAGCATTAAGTCCGCCTCTTGTACACCATTTTATTGTAGTACGATAAAGAGTTTAAAATAAATAAATAAAATATATGTACCTACCTAGTTAAAAATAAATTCGATATTACAATACTATAACTTTAATCGTAATTAAAACGGAGCAAAGTATGTAGTTAAGGAGAGGCCAGTTCACGAAATTTACTCTTTCACTATGTCTTTAGAATAAGGTTGAATATCGCATAACTTTAATTGACGCTTCGCCAGAACTTTGACGAATTTTAGTACATTTTTATTGATTTCTGAAATACTGGATCATTTATTAAAAATGTACTCGGTTATTGTTTTAGATCGATAAAAAAGCTATCCTTTTTGCATAAAAAATCATATCACTGTCGTTGAAAATTACGAAATCTGACGATTTGAAATTTATTTTTATAAGTTGTTATGGTGTTATTCAGGATTTTTTTACAGAGTTACCGTGCCATTTTTCAATATTCTGTTCGGTTACTTTGCTTCTTTGTTTCTTTTTCAGTCTACAGTAATTTTTGTGAAGTAGAATTTTACATCAGTTCTGCACATTGGATGTTCAAAAATCTGACTTTTCATCAGATCGTGAACTGGCCTTGCCTTAATTCACATTCAATCTGCGGACGGAAAGCTAGTTTAACACAGTGAAAACATAGCTTTATATTAAACTTGTTATAATACCAACCTACACAAACCCTTACTTACAGTTAAGAAATCATTTAACCGGCCCTTCTATTCAAAATGCGGTCACCGCGTACTCTGCCAAAACTACTATCAGTTAAGATTTAACTGTGAGCTAGTTCACTGTTTAAACTGAGTGAGACAGTTTGATAGTTATCACTGAAAAGTTAAAAGTTTTTTAAGTGTCAGATTGGAAAAAGAAGAAAGTTGAAGATAAAAGGTGACGTTAATGTGTTTTTATCAAAAGATTAGTGTCAATCCTTAAATGAACTTTGTCATGTTTTTTTATCCACCGGGATAGTGCTTGGCCTTCACCTCACCTGATGTTAAGTGACGGTAAGGCCGAAAGTGGTAGCGCACTACACCCGGAATCCTCATCACTGAGGAACTGGCTATCGTACCTCTAACTGCCGGAACACAACAATTTTTAAATTGTTGTTATGGCGTCAGACTTAGTTTGGTTTGTCATAATGTGGAAATGAACCAACATATTTAAATCTCGCAAATCTTAAAACACGGAAAAAACTATATGAAGAAATTCCCTTACGTGCCCAAGTGCAATACAGAATTTGGAACCTGTGAAGTGTTTGAGTACCCTTAGCACGAACAGCTATCGAAAAAAATAACACGCGTAAAATCATTCGATAGATAAATTTTGTATTGGAAATTTGTACAGCGCCATCTATCGCCGATAAGCGAAATTAAATTTTCCATAGAGAATTGTCTATCGAGTAATTTTACGCTCGTTATTTTTTTCGATAGCGGTTCGTGCTATGGGTACTGATGATTTTCAGGTAGGTAGATGAACGAAGCTTTCAGGCAAAAGGATGCTGAAGTACTATTATAAGTATATATTCTGTGACTGAAGTATCATTGTGAATGCTGATTTATCATGAGTGGGTAAATGAATATTAGTAAAAATTAAAAGTGGGTACCACAATGGATATGCGTTTAGGGTAGCTGTACTCATTTTATAGAATACTCAATGATATATATAGAAAAAATACGACTCGCACCAGATCAATTCTCGGATATCCGGTCCAATGCTCTGACCACTGAGCTACCGAGTCATTTTATAGAATTTTTAATACTGATAGCTTTTTGATCCGAAGATTATTTGCTAAAAGCAATGTCATTGTCAATTTTATTAATTCCATGGTGTAAACGCGACGCGACATTATCCTTTGATCGAATTTGATTTGATACATTACTTACATCGCAAAATATTATATGTTAAAATACATTTCGCAAAATTATGTGCGGTTAAAGTTGGTAAAAGGTTGTGATCATGGATGCATGCGCGGATCCAGGGGAGTGGGGACAATTCTTTATTGTTATAAGTATAAAGTTTTTATATCTCATTTGTCTTAATATCTACCAACTGTTAGTCCCTTAAATAGGTACATTAAAATAATGTAGAATTTATACAGTAGCTTTAAAGCTATAAATGTTTTATGTAAGTAGGTAGTGTCAGTGCCTTTAACTTTTATTTATTTTTACCATTGAAAATGGTTATCAGATGCAAATCGCCTGAGTCGTACTTACTTTGGCCATATACCTATCTCCGAGGATTTTGGGAGGATCGAGATGGTAATAGTACCAATAGTTGAGGAATTTATTGAGACACGTGTGAACGTTTGAATTTCGAAAATGTACTGGTAACTTTTTTTGGAATTTTGCAAAATTCGGGTTTTTTTGGAGGTGTTTGTTTACTAAATTGTAAATATTTAGTATACCTATTCTTAAGAAAAAAAAAAGAAAACATGGGTCCTAGGTCCTAGTTTGGCTACAAAATTTTGAAAATCGGTTATAAATAATTATTGTGACCTTTAGATTTGGAATTGTAGAAAAACGGGTGTTTCCGTACATAGAAGTGATGTAGCTTCTATGATTATTGACCGATGTGTCAATCGTAAAAATTAATAGGTACTACCTAGGTAACTTTTAAAAACATTAAATAGGATTTTGCATTTGATTTGATTTGGTTTTTCGTAAAACTTTGGGTACATTTCAATGCTCCGATTCTTGCGGGGACTGTTAAATCTGTGATTTTTTATCTTATAACGTGGTCCGAGGCTATATAGAGTTACCCTCTGACAGGCTTTTGCCGCATTTGACAGGCATTTTAAGGTTTAGACAGGTGTGCGGCAGGCACTAAGCTGAAACAGGCATTTTTGAATTTCATGGATAAAACCATAGATTAAAATATTTGTGGATGAAACTGACTAAAAATCTTAGTGAGTTATTTTATGATTATTTTAATTGCACTATTTCCCGCAAGATGGAGCTGGACGTCCATCTAAAGAGAGATGGCGGGGAGTCGTGGGGCTTCCGTCTCATCGGAGGAAAGGACTTCAACATGCCTCTTACAGTTGTTAAGGTAAATTCCATAATTATCATAAACAAGACAAAAACTTCCATCATGATTGTGATGGAAAAATTACCTTACTTTACCCTACGCTGGGGACATATTTAAATACGAATTATAGCATGTCGAGTCTGTAACCAAACTCGTAGGTATCTCACTTCGAACCTCACTATAATTCACTTCGTGTGAATTTGTTATAAGAAATTAGCTGGATACCTATATCTATTTAAACAATTGCTAAAGGTTTCAGGTACCTTAGCTAGGTATCTAAAATCTCGTGCGATTAAAAAAACAACCTATACTCCGACTTTTAATTCGGTGCAGTAATTTGACAGCTCTAGTGTGCCCACTGGGGTGATTAGCAACTTGCGTCGTGAGTTGCTAATCACCCCAGTGGGCACACTGGAGCTGTCAAATGGCTGCTCCGAATTAAAAGTCGGAGTATAGGTATCATTAATCTCATTGATTATTTAAAATTCCCGCGCAGTGAAGAGATTCAAAGTGAAGTACGAGTTTGGCAGAATCGTCAGGCTGTGGAAGAAAAAAGCAGCCCTTGACGTGTTTCTTGCTGGTTCTTAGGCCCTCCGCTGCGTCAAGCGGGATCCCGCCGCGGGTACACGGCGCGGGAATATAGATTGCTGGTTTTTGACGGACAGATGCTTGCGCAGTGCATGAGTAAGCTCTAATCTATGTCGCCCCGCGCGCGTGTCCCGCTTGACATAGCGGAGGGTCTTAGTTTTCCTGCATAGGGTTTGTGAACCATTGTGAACCGATAGGTTTTGTGAAGGTCTAGGCATAAGGGCTGTGAACCGATAGGGTTTGTGAAGGAAAACGAAATTCAAACAATCATACAGACTTTAATTTTTGCTTGTTTTTATTAGTATATCGATTCGATAATACATCTAGTAAAGTTACATCTTCAATCAACAGACTTGCTCAACACAATTTTGCAGTGCCAACTGCCAATAGTGATTTAGCACAGATGTCAATGTCGACGTGAGTGAGCGGCATTCGTCAATTTGGAGGGCACTTCTATTAATAAATGTGTTAGTACTAGCTTTGATAGTATACAGTACGTATACAGAGGGTTATTATGTACAACCTCGGGGCACTAACTAACATTATAAACAACAGCGTTTGTTTACGACTTTCCGAAAAAGTTCGGTGTTGTCATCATATCAGCTGCACGACACCCACTGCTGGGTATAGGCCTTCCCCAAGGATCTCCACGACGATTGGTCCTGCACGGCCCGCATCCAGCGGCTTCCCGCGACCTTCACCAGATCGTCGGTCCACCTTGTAGGGGGCCTAGCCTACCCACGGAGCGTCGTCCGGTGCGCGGTCACCATTCCAGAACTTTTCCGCCCCAACGGCCATCGGTTCTTCTCGCTATGTGTCCAGCCCACTGCCACTTCAGCTGAGCAATCCTTCCGCGCGAAGGTCCGCTGGTTCCGCTGTCGGTTACTTTAGCTCTCCTACGGATGTCCTCATTTTCTCCTCCTTCATTCGATCACGCAGGGAAACGCCGAGCATGGCTCTCTCCGTCGCACGCTGGGTGACCTTGAGCCTCCTTATGAGACCCACACACACTGGGGGTCAAGTCTGCTAATGTTTTCGTCAAAATCGTAGTTCAATGGTGTTTGAATGGTAATGCTTTTTGAAACAGTTCTTGTTTTTTAAACCCAAAACTGAAACACATTGTGTTTCTTATACCCATAACGGAAACATATTGTGTCTTGATTTTGGGTTTAAGAATCAAGAACTGTGTTAAAAAGCATTACCATTAGAACACCATTGAACTACGATTTTGACGAAAACATTAGCAGACTTGACCCCCAGGGGGTCAAGTTTTATTAGTTAAATATGTCCACAGGTTATACCAGAATCTCCAGCAGATAAAGCAGGTCTTCAAAATGGCGACGCGGTTTGTCGCATCAACGACAAAGACGCGACAAATTTGTCGCACGACAACGCTAAACAGGCGGTGGATGAAGCGACAAACTCTTTGGTACTTGCTGTGAAGCGGTATGTTGACTTAAATCATCATTATAAATATATATTTTTAATATAGGTACCCATAGCTGGAGATTTCAGAGTCGGTCCCATAGTAAAAGTTGTTCAGTTTGATGGTCCCTATCTACCATATTCGGCTTTATAAGGCTTTTACCAAACACCCTGTATAACCCACCACGTAATCACAATGCGGATTCGGGGTGTTAGCGACTGCTAATCCAGCAGTAACCTTTAATTCCTGAAACACAGAGCTCAATTTGGTGGACGAAGTTTTATTCCACTTTTATGTATAATTAAGGGTGCATCGCCCGTCCACTAGCGCCGCCAATCAAGAAAAAATCATTACAGCGAAATAACTATGTTTAATGAAATTGTAAAAAATATAAAAAACTAGCATTAGTTATAAACTAATTTTGTATGCGTTAGTTTTTTAGTTTAAATGTGTTTGTGTAGCTAAAACCTGATTTAACGCCCAAAGTGGCCACGTTAGGCGTTAATCCATGTTATAGCTACACAAACATATGTATTTAAACCCGGAAAAAAACACATACAAAAATAGTTTATAACTAATCTAGTTTTAATATTTTTCACAATTTCATTACACATAGTTATTTCGTTGTAATGATTTTTTCATGATTGGCGGCGCTAGGGGACGAGCGATGCACCCTTAATAAAATTGTTTTTTTAACACCCCGTATCTATGAATAATCTCCGTTGACTAAAGATTAGATCACGTCTCATCTATTTTTAATTACGAAACAAAGCCAAAATCTAAAATAGACACATCGACCATCAATAATATAATCGACAACACTTCGTTGCCAAAAAATCTATATAAAATCGTCCTTTGCAACTAAAAAACTATTAAGGCGCTAGTGTCTACGCAAATAATAGAAAATAGTAGTGCCAAATTTTAGTTCCACGTTTCGCCAACTGCCAAACTAAGTTTGTCAGGGCCTAATTGACTAAAATAAGTATCGTTAACGATTGTACCTACTCGTTTTTTTTCTTCATTTGCGACTAAGAAACGAAAACGACAGTTTGAATTTATATTTTTTTTTATAAACAAAAAGTTTGGTTGGTCGAAATGAAGTTTTATCTGGTCTATAAAAATAAGTGAGCATTTTTTTTTGTTTTTAAGTGGAAATGAGCAGTGAGGATATTCCTAGTGTGCCGTTGTTAGCTATAGTGATTTCAAGATTTAACCGATTTGATAACAGTGTAATTTTATTTTTTATCCTACTTTTGAAAGTTATTTTTTTTTTACATACCTACATACCTACCTTTTTTTTAAACTAGTGCAAAGTTTATAATTCTTTTTAAAATAGGTAAAAAAAAATCCGATTGCTACCTAAGTACCAATTTAATAGTAATCAAAAGTATTTAAGTAAAATATTTATTTTGTGAATGACTGAACTCCAAGTAAATAGGAAGTACACACGACGGCACTCCAGTCAGCCTAATGTTGACCTTGAAACCGCCTTTATGCCCTACGTAATAAAAGCTGTTTTCGCAGTTTAACTGTGTAACCTGACATGCTGTCGTGTGTACATTGTTTCACTATCAAAAGTAAGTTCTAGCTTACTTGACAGATGACTTTACATATTTTTTTTCATATCACAACTGTCAATTAAGTAAGATCTGTCAAAAAAGCTTACATTTTGACTGTGAGTTATAGTTATTATTTTTTTACGTAGCATTCATCTTTAACAATTCTTGGGCTTATTAAACCAAATCTTTGTCTTTTGATTCTTTCGCTCTTGTAAAACTAAAAGAGACAGTTATTCCTAAAACCAAAGATAACATTTTTTTTTTTCTTGCAGCGGTCTCTACGACCCGGTTTTGGACGACTTCGATCCCCTATACGAGCCAATAGACCAGGAAGATTTCGACCAACCATCGCAACCAACTAAGGTAGACCCTTTCTCTATACAACAATTCACAGACCAGCATAACCTTCAAGCACTACCTGAACTTCGCGACATTGAAACTCCAGCATTAACAGATGCTACTGAACTACAATCCAGGTCTTTGACTGCATCACCTTTTATCCATCCAATGAAACCATATCGACCTTTTTCTACTGAACCTCTACCTGTCCCTCCTTTAGAGGACCCTATAATACTTAACCCTAATTACAAAGACCAATTTGGTAATATTGATGATGGAGAAGATGTGGTGGAGACTAAATTTAAGCTTCCAATTTCGGAACAATATGACCCTGATGGGACTAAGAAAGGTAATGTTTGTAGTAAAACTTCTAAAGAATGTACTTTTGCTGAGAGTAATGTGAAAAAAGAATCAACTTTTGAAGAAAGAGCTATTAAAGAAACGAAGATTTTGGAGGAAATTCAACATAAGGTAATGGTTGATGAAGTGAAGTTTATGGAGAAGATGAAGAAAGAAATAGATTTAGACAATATTGAAATGACAGCTGTGAGTCTTGTCGATGAAAGCATTGAGAGAGCTGTGTATGTAGCGGATGAAATTAAAAAAGAAATAGCTGTTGAATTATCTGAATCCGCACATAGTTCAGAAATTAAACAATCGACAGTGAACAATGAATCAAAATTGACGAAGGAGGCTGTAGTTACTTCAAAGATTTCCAGCGAAAAGTCTTCAAAAGAAGCTAGTAAACTCGTTGATTTGATTGATAAAACAACCGAAGAAATCATTAGCTATAATGGGAGCAACTCTGAAGTGTCTGTTTCTAAAGCAGTAGAAATGTTTAAGAATTATGAAAACACACAGCAAAGTGCAACAGAAAGCGAAAGAAAGCTATTTACAAAAAAGGAAATAGAAGAAAGTATTGTTTCAGGAGTTGTGAGAAGAAAGTCAGAAGCATTTGATAAAACAGCGGAGGTCAAATCTGTCGATGTGGAGAAAGGTATCGAAAAGAAAAAGAGTTCTGAAGTACAAGTAAAAGATAAAGTTACAGCTGAAAAATATGTTGACGAGAAAGCTGTTAAATCAGAATCTGTTAGAAAAACTGCTCATAAATCTAGTGAAGTCAAAAAGGGATCAACTAGCACAACACAGAAAAGTGGGGTGAAATCTGACTTTAAAACTACAAAACAAAGAGCCTACACTATTGGCTTACAAACTATACCTAACATTAAAGGAACAATACATTCATCATATCACTATAATTTATTGCTCAAAACATTCTTTATCCATTTAACGGATGTCATGGTTGCTTTGTCCAGATTTATTTTAACGGAACCTGTTTTTAATAAAGAGAAAACTGAAGAAAAAAAAGAAGCAACTACATCAAAAATTACTTCTGAATATGTTGATGTACAAGACGAACATTTAGATGAAAAAGATATGGTAAGCGAAAGTAAAGTAGATTACAAGAAAGTAGCTAAAGAAGATGAGTTAATACATGATGTTGTAGAGAAAAAAGAAGTAAAGAAAATGGCTGTTGAAAAGATTGTTGCTGAAAATTATGAAAAACAAGATGTTGTGACAACAGTAAAAACAGCAAAAGAAGAAGAAGTAAATATCATTGAGTATGGTAAAGCTGCAGATATAAAAGAATATCTCGAAGTTGAAGAAGCTTCTGAAGCAAGAATGCTATCAGGAGCTAAAATGGCTCAACTTGCTGAGAGAAAATCTGAAGAGTTGACACAAAAAATGGATGCAGTTATAACAGAATTTGAAACTAAAGCTGGATTAGAAGCGTCTGCAGAGGTAAGAGAAAGAAGGTCAAGAAGTCGTAGCAGAATAGAAGAAGAAGTGGCTAAAGAAAGTGACCCATTAGAATGGCTTTCTAAAGTAAATAAGGAGACGCAAGAATTAACTCAAATTAAAACAGAAACTAAATCTTTTAGTTCTTCCTCTGAGTCTGTGGAAAAGAAGAGAACTGCCGTTGAAAAACGAGAATCCAAAACTTACGAGTCAGAAGAAGGAAAACAAATGTATGTAGCAATTGTTGAATCACATGTATTCACGAACAAAGACGCTATATTTGAGGGACAAACAACAGAATTTTCTGAAACAACTGCTCAAAGTGTTGATAAAGTAAATGTAGCTATACAAGCAAGTGAAGTGGTTGCAGCTGAAAATGTCGCAATCGAGAATAAAGAAATCAAGCAAAAAGTTACTGAAGCTGAGCATGTAGAAACTCACGAACAAGCTGTAGTCAATGCTCTTAGTGAAACAGTTGAAGTGAAACAAGATGTCAAAGCAATCATAGAAGAAGTTAAAGAAGTTAAGGTTATTGAATCCGATACCAAAAGCGTACTACATGAAGTTGCTGTGCAAGAGATAATTGAACCTATGATAGAAGTAAAAGAAATAAAGACAATATCTATCAGCGACGATGCACAAAAAGTTAATATAAAAGAAGAAGAACATACGATGGTAGTTAGTGAGAAAACTGAATATATCGTTGAAGAAGCGGAACACGAAATCATGCGACAAGAGAAAAAAAAGGAGCAAACTGTATCAATTACAGAAATTTCAAATTTAGAAACTATTGTTGAATCAGTGAAGGATGAAATAAAGGAAGCCAAACAAGTTGAAGTAGAAAAGCCAATTGAAGTCATTTCTACAGAACTAAAAGTTATACAACCAGCTCCTTCGAGAGAGGAAGCTTCTGCCGAGCTAAAGATAATCAAAGAAGAGGTCTTAGAAGTTGAACAAACGTCAAAACTGACTGATGAGTCAGAACTTGCGGTCAAAAAGCACACTGAAATACAGGAAGCCGAGAGTCAATTCACTGTCTCCCAAAAGAGTGCAGTACAGAGTTATGAATCTGAGGAGATAACTCAAGAATCATCATTCACGGCAAAAACCTCAAGTGCAATGGAGAGCTTTGAATCTAAAGAAATCGTTCAAGAATCGTCTTTCACTGCGAAAGTCTCAAAACAATCTAAAAAGCTCACTTTACAGTTGGATTTACCTGAAAAAAGACAACTGCAAAGTCAAATTTCTCCCATAAGCGATCCACCAAGCACTATTGACACCCCTACCCCCGCTACTGTACCCCCTACGCCTTTAACAGATGAATACGTATTTAAACTGCATATTCCTCTGCCAAAGAATACAGGAGACCCAATCCCTCGTGATTGCACTCCTACTCCCGAAGATGAAGATCCTCATATAGTTAAGAAGAAATTGATTCCACATATTGACACTACTCTAGATTCTCCTATTATTTATGATCCCCCACTTCCTAGCCCGCCTGTAGATAAAGTTCAGTCTCCCGTGTATACGAAACCTGGATTGAAAGGCGGATCTGATAGGAGAGAGTTTAGAAGAGCTGGTGGGAAAAAGAAGGTAAGTAAATAGTAAATGGTCTTCCATTTTAAATATAATAAACATTCCTGTTACTAATTTACTCAAATAGCGAATCATGTACTTATTGTGTTAAAGTAAAACTGCACAAGTAGCATTTGCATCTACTTCTAATGTATTGCTCTTTACCAATCTTATAATTTGCGATAAGCTATTAAAAATGTTCAAATCCAAACAATATTATCGGCAACATATTATAAATAGTTTATCCCGCCCGCTGCGACTAGTAAGTATATTATTGACTAAAAGCTGCTATTTAACAAATGCATTATATTGTGGATAATAATATGTAGTGTAATTAATTTACTTTTATTTTATTTTTCGTTTCAAATTGAACTCCATAACTTCACATTTTACTAGTACTCATTTAAAATTTTACCTGAACAGGAAGAAATTCTAGAGATTGAAAGAAAGTCAACACTTCTCGCATCAGCCATAGACGAAACTATCAAATGTATTGAAGAATATAAAGAAGAAGTTGGAATCGACACGAAAAAAGAAGTCAACGTAGAGGAAATCACTAAAATCGAGAAAACATCCAAAACAATTGAAGAACACAAAAGTTTTAAACAAGAAACAGTTGTAGAAAATGGGCCAATAATATACAATGGTTACGCAAAAGTAGAAACTAAAATATACGATGCAATCCAAAATCATGACGAAGAATGGCATCACATTGATGAGCAAGTCAAAGATAGTAATGAAAAGCTTAACGAACTATCTATTAAAGTAAACGGGGAGGCGAAAGAGGTAAAGATTGATTCTAAAATTGAATCACCTTTTGGAATTCCAGAAAAAGAATCAACTATAGTTATGGAACTAGAAAAACCAAAAGAAAATCAAGTAAATGGAGGCAATATTGAAGAGCCTAGCAGCTTATCAGTATCCGCTAACGTTGAACTTACTCCTGAAGTCAAAAGCACAGCTGTTGTTGACACAGTAATAATTCCACCACCATCAGCAATTTTCAAAGTTGAAGAAAAGAAAGATCCTCTAGAAGGGTACCGACCAATACAGTTCAATCCAGAAGAATTGCAAGCTACCAAGAGGAATTTACAGAGTGTACATTTATCAGTGCAGGTAAGGAATTTTTCTTTTATATTTTTCATCTTAATTTAAAATGTACTTTGAAGTAAGTTGTAGTGGAAATATTTTTAAAGATATCAAAAATTAATAACTTATGAGAAACATCAACATCAACGAAGCAGTCAGTTTCATGCCGCAATTTCATCATAATCATTATCTATAATAGTAGTGTGTGGATTAAGTGACTGTTTCTTTAATCTTTACATAAATAGAGGAAGTTATATTAAAGTACTTAGGTATGACGTTTTTTTCTTGCGCGTGGACTAAGTGATCCCACAATATTGACCACATTTTTATACTATCTCAGGTATGCTTTCTTAACTTCACATGATATGTTTGGTTTAAAGGCACCAATGCAAAGAGCGACGTCACCCAGTTACATGGGCCCTAGTGGAGAACTGCTTGGTACTCATCAGGGTATTGTCGATGGCTTGGAAGAAGCTGTAGTGGACGCGGAAGTAGCAAGTAAGAGGAAATGCAAATATAGATAAATTATTTAATTTGTTTCAAAAGTCCCACATCCACGGAATGTACCGCGACTCTTGGCTGACTTTAAATAATTGAACGAAAAGGTAGTTAGCATTTTAAAAGTTTTTTTAAATATTAATGTTGTATATTTCTCAGAGGAACTTGGGAAACCAGGAATGACAGAAGAAAAAATAGCCGAGTTGATTTCTGGTGAATCCGAAATGTTGAGGGAAGCACATGTTATGGGGTGAGTAAAGTACAGTGGATAGCCACCAATTGTAAAAAATAAACAAGTTTAAGAAGGGCAGGGTGTTGAATGGGTGACCATGGTCTTGGTCTTGGACCAGGTGCTTGAAAGAAGACAAGACTTAAAAACATTGATTAACCAGGAACATCTATGTTCTGTTTCTGTAAGTATGGGTATTTTTCAGCAATCATGTTTTTTCATCTTGATGCCATGAAGCTCATTAACTAATACTCCTTTCGTCTATATTTTGTAATTTTAGACACCCCATTTCAACCATTTTGTAATCATTTTCTCACGATGTTCTCACTTCACTCACACATTCTCACACGTAAATTACCATCAACATTTCAACGTTAAAATACAGTTTTCATAAGTCATATTCCATTTGGAGCCGTCATTGACTAATTTTAATATCAGAGCGACCATTTTATAAAAAAAAGTCGACTTAACTTACTTAACTATTACAATTATACTCGTAGACATGGTATTATTTTTTATCTTATACGTATTGTAAAAGTAACAAAGTTACTTCCCAGCAGTTTTCACGAACGAGTTGTAGATGTAATTTCAGAAAATGTTAAAAATAACAACACTTATATTTCATATTTTTTTTAAACATGCTAGACAAAAAACAAAACAATATTTTTTACTCAATCCAAACACCACACTAATACAAGCAATTTCTCCACAAAATGGTTGAAACAGGTTGTCCCGTGTGCTAAAATCACACATGCATCGAGCGGATGATGATTCCAGTGTCGACTTCAAGAAGATAAAGCCTATTATAGAATCGCTGAAAGATTCACAAGTATTGAAGGCGCTGAACGAAGAACTGATAAAAACGCAAGAGGAAAAGAAGAAGGAGGAGGAAAAGAAGTGGACGACGTTTATGCAGAAGCCGAAAAGGCCGGTGCCGAGGCCGAAGTTTGGCTACTACGGGTATATTGAGCCGGAAGAGAAAATTGAGGTAAGCTTTGTAACAAGTAACAGGTTTTATTTTATTGGACAACTTGCATACTTTAGTCAGTTTCCAAAGTAAAGCTAAAGTACTTGTGTTACGGAAATTAGAAATAACGTTAGTAACACATACACCCAGACCTGAGGAAATAGAGAAAGTTTCGTTTTCTAAATTGACACAGCCGGGAATCGAATCCGGATCCAAGGACTTTAAAAATGGCGACACTATTAAAATTAGAGTATAAGCCACACGGAGTTATTATAGACAAAGACAACCAAAAACAATTTTGTGACTTTGTCTGTTTGTTATCCAACCTCTTTCCCACCTCGAATCTATTCTCGTTAGTCAACCTCAATAAAAAAAACTAATTCCAATTTAGTTCGCGATCGATTGCCTAATCTTGTTTGGCACTCGATCCAAATAACTAATAACGTAGTGATTATTTCCTCTGTGTAACTAATCATCTACATACAAATAGGAAGACACAATGCATTATTTGCTCTACACTTTTTTAATAGTATCAATATTGATTATCGACGTAGCAACATTTGTTTATTTATTTTTGTCAATCGAGTGATTTGGCGAGAGATCTTATTTCCTGCATGTCTTTGGCAACGTCGAATGTCAAGTTTAGGTTCTTTTGCAGTCTTTTTAAATGTGTCATAGTGAACAGTGGTGCTAAAGTGTTTAAGTGTTTCGGTAAATATTTAATTGGAATGACTTTTATTTAGTTTTAAAGCTAAATTTAGTAATACTACCGGTCCCTACTTAGAGTTTAAGGTCACGGTTGTCGATACGATACAATACAACAGACCAATTTACAAAACTTTACTAGTATTTAATTATAAAGATTCTAAAAACGAATTTTGATTTTATAAAATTTTAATTTATTGTGTTGAGTAAAACTTTGTTTCCAAAGTGAATTTGAAATTAATTTTGAATCATCTTCTCCAGTTATTGAATATTAAACTTTAATACACATTTTCCGCTATTGGTTGGTCATTTAAATTGATTTCATTTCCTTTAGCTGCAGTACAATTGTTTAACCTTAGATACCTACAATCATCGTCCTTCCTTACACTTTTGTCAACTCGATTATAATATCTATAATTTAGTTAAAAGTTGAGTGATACTAGTCTTGAGCGTTACCTACCCGCGTATTAAGAATCAGATTATTAAGAGCAGGGGAGTAATTATGTAACTTTGTTGCAATCAACTCTGACAGAAATCACAGCAATGCAACTGCGCTTTCAATCGAATTCAATCGAGAATTGTTAACAACAGACTTACGTAATCAAGGGTCAGGTTAGATATTGCAAACAAATTAGTAATCTGTGAGCAAAACTCTTACCCAGTTTAGGCCAAAATATCCACAGTCCACTGCTATCTTACTAATAAATAATGTGGTTTTTTTTAGGAACCCTATAAAGTGAAAATAGTGAAACAACCTAAGCCGAAGGTAGCACCCGATTACAAACCAGAGGTAATTTGTTAGAAATACTAACATAGTCCATAGTATTTTAAGTTTTGTTAATTTGTTAAGGTGCCTTGTTAAGAGGAATGTTAATTAAGAATAAAGTGTTACTAATATTTAATCTGAATTATTTCTTCTAATCGATCTATCCTTTCGCAGTATGTCGTTAGAAATTATTCGTAAAATTTTAAACTGTTTTTAGTAGTTATTTTTGTTTGACCTTGAAAACATTCTTAAAATCTGTCCCAATAATATAATAAGTAGTCTAATGATTTTTAATTGATCAATATAATCCGCTAAAACTATAATAAACCTTATCTAAGTGCATCTATCTACAAGACTTGACTAAAGCATTTGAATTTATGAGCCTTTCTGTAATAGCTAATGATATCTAAGAGAACGATTACATGAATGCAAATTGAAACAGAATAATATAAATTCTATCTTACGTTTTTTTTTAATTTAAGACATTTAATTTTTAATTGAATTTTAAAAAAACTATATTTGAAGAGGGTGGTGTACCACAAGGATGTTCTCTTGGACATCGGGGTTTTATATTCAATAAAAAAATTACAACTTCTTTTTGGAATACACATGTATTCCGACATTAATACATTGACAATGGCAACGTTAAAAAGTTGAGACTAGGTACTTGTGACTATCAATTACTTGAGTTCTTTATATCCTTCTTTATGCTGGCTGCTGAATTTTTAAGTGTTCTCTAACTTTGATTTTGTAATGTAAGTATTCCCAATTAATTCATAAGCAATAGTTCAGTCATATATTGCTAAAGGCTCTGAATATTGCTTAGATCATGAGAAGTTTGGTCATTCCATGAAGCATGTAAACTACCTATATAAGTTCGCAGAAAGTAGAGCTGTGTGTGTCTCCTATGCATTTTATTTAATAACTATAAGACGCTATAATACAATCACATTCACCATACAATATACTTATATTTTCAAATTTCCTACATTTAAAACAGTTGCTTTTAATAAATATAAACATTCTAAATTACCAATAGGTACCATTTGGCTAAACGATCGCTTTTCAACTTTAATTCATTTCAAATAAAAAAAATATCTTTAAAAGCTTTTTCATCAGCTTTTTCTTTTTTCATTTCCTTTTTTAGCTAAATCAATCGGCTGACATTTGCAACTCACTTCACAAAAACATTTTCACCTACATCTTCACAATCTTCATCGTTCCACAGGACTTTGAGACTGGTCCTCTACCCTGGGAAGAAAGGGCTTCGAAGGAGCCTCCACCTCCTCCAGTCGACCCTGAGGATCCGATTTTGGTTCCTGAAGAGGTTCCAGAGTTTTTAGAAGCTGTTGATCCACTGCCAGAAAGTGAAGTACCGGATTTAGAAGAAACAGGTGATTAAATGATATCAAATAGCTTTAAAATAAAAACAAAATAGCAGAAGGCTTATGAATTCCGAGTCACATCGCAACTCAAATTATTAGAAAATGATTTCAATTCTTACGTTATCATTGTGGCATTGTATGTTAGACTCGAACAGTTTTTATGTTTGTATAATATAGATACTTAATAATTTTCAAAGCAGTTTTGAATATAGTTTAAAATAATATTACATGCCTTTAAAGTTTCAGTTACAGCACGTCAGCTACAGAAGCAAAGAAGAAAAAAGAAGATAGTGAAGCATGAACAGTAATAATTTGAAGATAGTGAAATTTTCAGTATTCATCAAACAAGATTCAATGAAAATACCAACAGACTAGAATTTTGTGTAGTTTTTGTTTAGTCTACAATTTTTATTTGATCTCTAGTTCGCTATCACTTTTACTTTTTTCTGGCTTTCCATGTTTGTGGGGCAGAACATCAGTCTATCAACAGGAAAGAACTATTGAAGACCCATTCCAATCGGCCAAATATTTATCAACTCTTGAAAAATAATCGTGAATTTTAATTTCTTTACAGGAATCCCTCTACCTCCTCCGAAGTCAGAAGAAGAAGAGACACAACCATCTCCTGGTCCCGAATCAGGGGATATAGACGATACTGACGAGCAACCTGAGAAATTAGACTTGGACGCAGTGGTGGAAGAGACTGAGAGTATAGTTGAAGAGATGGAGCAGAACAGACTTGCTGAGCAGCTGCTGAGTGGGGTGCAGAGTATGGTTGGTGAGTAACAATGACAGACACTACCTAGTCTTGGATATTTATGGTCTGTGATTAGCGATCAATGCCCAAACATATAATTAATTTGTTCTATTTTTAATTCATTAAAATAAACTCTTGAAAAAGTGCATATGCGTTACCAAACAAATGACAAACAAAAAGTTTTAGCAGCAAAGAGATTATAATTTCGCATTCAGATGAAAACGCAATTCTGAAATCCACTTCATTTTTAACCACCAGAGCACAGCAATAAAGTGTTTTTAAAACTTGTTAGTTAATCAACCTAAAATGTCTTTAAAATTTACATGTTTTTTAAGTAGGAATCAGATAAACACGTATCTACCATTTAAAGTGGACCGAAATATGACAAGTGAAATGCCGTTCTAGTTAAATTAAGTCATTTTGAAATTAAAACATTCCTTTTAGATCCCAACGCCACGGTAGATCAGCAGCTAGCTCAGATGCGAGCTCAGCTAGCAGCGCTCGCGCAGCTGCCCAACGTCATCCAGCAGACTCTCGACCTGGTCACGCGGCAGCTCAGTCAGCTAACTCAGCAGGTTAGTTTGAAAGACAACTTTTTGACGTGACAACGTTTGAATGGAATTCCCTGCCGGCGTCTGTGTTTTCGAGCGCATACAGCCTGACTCTTTTCAACGCCAGAGTGAATAGCAAGCCTTCACCTTCACCTTCTGGGCAAGCTCGCTCGTTCGTAGACCCCTGTCTTTGCTTTCGGGCGAGACTAGGGTCAAGAGCAAACCCTAGTCTACTATAAAAAAAATTGTCACGTCATCCCATGACCAACGGGCAATTTTTTTTTAATCCACAACGAGATAGTGCTTGGCCTTCACCTCACCTGATGTTAAGTGACGATAAGGCCGAAAGTGTAAGCGCCTACACCCGGAATCCTCACCACTAAGGAACTGGCTATCTTACCTCTAATTTCCGGAACGCTACAATTTAAAAATTGTTGTTAGGTAGACTTGAAATAAGCCCTGCCACCAACCAAACCCTAATTGCATCCCTCCTGGGAATCGAACCCGGGACCCCTGCATCTTACACGGGTGGGCGAACCAATAGACCACAGAGGTGGTTAATCAAACTCAATAACACAAAAATCTTATAGTACCTAACGATCCTGATGTAAACACTTCTTGTTTGTAACATGATTATTGAAATACCTTCGTCTTCATTATAGGAAACCCATCAAGTGATATCCCAGACTCAGTCACACAATATGGAAACTGTGGAAGAAAAACAAGAATCTGTCGAAGGTAAATAAGTACTATTGGTCACTTGTACTTTACCGTTAAATGCTTTTGAAGCCGAAGTCCTTTCATGAACATTATCATCAGCCATTTCACAGTATCAAAATCTTCTTTACTGGTGGGCAATGAGTATGGGCCATACCACATTGGGTCTAGTGTGGATTGATGGGTATTAACGACTGTGGAAGTGCGACTATTGTGGTCGGGTCCGTACCATAAACGCAGCCCTGCACCAAGCCACTGCGCATTGAGCTTCTCATATAGCGTCATTAAATTTAGGGCTGCCCAAAACTAATAAAAGTTTATTGTAAAGGATACTAATTAACGGATTGATACCTAACCGTGCTGATAAAAAATAATTTCCAGTTACTGAAATCCAAACCAACGGTACATCCGAAGAAGTGGAACCAAACGAAGCAGAGCCGCATATTACAGAAGTAACTGTTACTAACGCACCGATCATTGAAGAAACCAAACCGAGCTTGACTGAAGAAGAGAGGGAGAAGTTGAAGAAAGAGGAAGAGGAAATGCTGGAGGAACAGAGAAGAATTGAGAAGCAAAAGAAGGTTGGTAAAACTAATTTTAGATCGAGGCACTTTTAAACAACAAAGATGAGCCTTCCCTGACAAATGTCTTCTGACGTACCCAAAGTGCCTTTAACTTTAGGTTTCCTACTTGATATCAAAATGACGATCCATAGCAAAGACCTTTCGTGGTCAAAAAACGAATGAAATGACTTGATTTTCTTGAATGAAATAAATTGCATTCTTTTTCTTTGATCACTTGAAAGAAAATCCTAAAGAATTTTAACTCCTCGTCTTTAAATGGTTTATTAATCTAAATGTTCATTCCTACTTCACATAGACCCCCTGAAATGTTGATTTAGGTCTAATATTTTCCATAAACAACAAAACAGGAACTAATGGTGCAAATGAGGCTCGAACAGGAATCCAGACAAGTGAAGCAACGACCGACCCCAAGAGTAGGCAAGCCAAAGCCCGTATTTGGCCCTCCTGAACCGGTAGCTAGGCCTCTGGTCTTACCTGGTGGAAGGAAATGGAGGAAGCCTGAAGACGCGTATAATGAACAGTTCATAGCTGAAACGTTGAGCGCGCAAGCTGAGATCATCAAGGGAACAGCAAAGGGGTACATGAATGTTGATTTTAAATGTTTAAACGACGCAGAACATGGACTTTTTAGCACGAACTACAGAGTGAAATCAAAGCCATTGACAATCGTTTTAAATTCTTCGATATTGGTGACTGTCGGTGGGGGCATTTTCACGGGTTGATTTTCAGGGTGACTTGCTAGGCGACTTTAGTCGAAACGGGCTTTTTATCGCGGTTAAATTATAGGATTAATAATTGCCAATGACTTCGATTTCACCCTCTATAAGAGCACCACTCAAAGTATTCGAAAACACTTTCGTCATTTTGTTGTCTCATATTATTCGCGTTGCGGCACAGCGTGTAATAAAATAACCTAAAACAAAGGAACTAATCACAGAGCTCTATCAACGTAGTGCATTCGCGTAGTCACGGGTCGTTTGAATGTTCTTTGTGAATATTGGCAGTTAACCATGACACTGGGGGCTAAGTAATTGTCTAATTTCAAAATCTATCGCAATCGCTATCATTTGACAGATGGATGTGACACATTGCTGCATTTCTTTGGTAAGTTATTTATGCCAAAAAGAAGCATCAATGTGTTACATCTTGAAAGCGATTGCGATCGATTTTGGAATTAGACAATAGAAAGGCTGATCATAGCACAGTCAAACTCGCTCAATCAAACCTGACAAAAGTCCATCGTCTGATATATCTTTACCGTGGTCTGAGCTAGTTTGTAGATTTGTATAATACCATTTAGATGTTATAGAGTTTATACACCGTTTTACTCTATTTTACAACGTGTGATGAATGGGAAAACCGTTTCTTCGGACCATCAAACTGAACAACTTTAACCAACTGTGGAAAATAAATTACGAAAATATCTAGAGGTATGAAACAGCTGATAAAATTAGATTATTAGATGAGCTTAAGCGTCGATATGAATATAGGATTCTTGATTTTGGCTCAATCACGATTGGCAAAAGCAAGGTTTAAGTAGGTTTTGTTCGTGTTAAGTATTTTTGTTATTTTTATTTAAGTTATTACTTTCTGTGTCATCATCGCAGCGTCAACAAACCGGTCCCGACGGAAGACCAGCTCTGGTCACAGACCATGCAATAAGCTGAGTCGGGACCGTTTTGAGCCTATGGTTGCCTATGGTTTGTTTTTTATTTTTTTGTATGAAGGTATTGTCTCAAATAAATATTATTTCTTTCTTTCTGATTTTTTTTCGCGATTTCGGAGTTGGTCCCATAGTAAAAGTTGTTCAGTTTGATGGTCCCTATCTACCATATTCGGCTTTTACCCAAACAGCCTGTATGACCCACCACGTAAGCACAATGCGCATTCGAGATTAGAAAAAAGGCGCAATGCACTTAAGGCGGTTGTATGACCGAAAGTGGCGCCCTCAGAGGTTTTTATTAATAATGTTTTACGTGGAGTTATTAGGGCCCATGGACTAGTATTTTTAGAAGGTATCACTACATGCCCTCGTAGTTATTCGTAGAAGTAGTTAGCAAATGTGTCAAAACCAATTGTCAAAAACGGCCATTTTAACAGTTCTGTTATCTACCTACTTCTAGCAGTGACTACGAGGGAATGTTAACGATACCGTCTAAAAATTCCACGTAAAACATTATTAAAATTGTGTATTAGAATTAAGATTTTAAATAAAATTAATTTTTTTAGTTACTTAATATAATAGTATGCCATTTTCCATTATTTACAGTCATTTGTCATTTTATAGGTCATTCGAAAGTGACATTCTGCCATACGATGAAAGGTTTGTCATACATATTCATACAAAAATGTAAAAATTGTAAAAAGCACTACTTACATACAAACATACTACCTAATATTCACGATTTCCAAAATTAACTCCTTAAATTTTCACCATTTAATTTTTATTCAAGATTACATTCAAACATTTTTCTTTCATGAAAAATAAAAAATAGGTACATAAAATTACAGTAAGTTTAATCATTAAAACGTCACTGACCATTTGAGTCCCAAAAACCATGAGTGGTGAGTTATGATAAAAGTCATAGAACAATATTAATGTTGAGGCGCGTTCCAAACCTACACTCCGAGTGCAACCTAACCACAACCGAACGCTCTAACGGCGTTCCAAACATTTGAGCGTGACGTTCGGTTGACACAACCGTGTCGTTCCAAACGTCAGAGCGTTGCAACCAAACAACCATCAAAAATGATGGTTGTAAAACGCTCTGACGTTTGTCTATAGAAAAAATGTCAATGTCATTTGACATTATTTTGTATTTTTGATGTTTTTATATCTAATTTTTAAAATAATCATGGTAGATTCTCAAAAAACGGATTTTATTTGATTTAGTATAAAGAAAAGTTAAAATTATTCGTATTCCAAATGGAAAATTAAGAATTTGTATTGACATTGACATTTAAAGTTCTTGGTCGTTCCAAACCTTAGAGCGAGTTAAAAAACAACCAAACAACCGACGCTCGAACGTTCTGAACGCAACCTTGTTGTTCATGATTTTGGTTCTTAATCTACTTCTGCGAGGTTGTTGGTTTTTTACAAATAACCCTGTATAATTAATGAAAGATCTATTTGTTCTATAATTGTACGTCTTTTATGGACATTTCTAGAATGATTTAATAAATGAGACTCAATTTTTCGTTACCTACTTTTCAAACCATTTGTTTGTATTGTTAAAAAATCATTATAAATCGTAGCTATTATTTTCTAGCTTCCATTGTTGTGTCAGCAGTGCTTCTCTGCTCCTTGTAGTACAGTACAGTTAACTATATATGTTTTTGTATGTTATATTATGTACAGACACTATGATGCTATAACATTGTGATATTTGTGATGTGACATTGTTGTTAGTAAATATTGCTTTTAAATGCTTACTAAGTACCTACCATTTTGTTAGTCTTTGTGTAGTACATAAATTACATAATTGTATATTATAGTAATTGCAGTATCTCGCTGCACACGAGGCAATAAAAACATCCAAAACACATTTTATGACCATATACATACACGCTATTTTAAGGCGATTAGCTTCCTCACAGTGGCGCCCTCACCTTAAATAAATTGATTGCTCGCTAAGTAAACAACATAATGTATCGAAAATTCAAACGTTGAGATTGAAGCGAAGGTTCTATAGTTTGATTACAAACTAAGTATAAATAACCACTGCAAAATACTTATTAGTTCGTTGTAATAGTATTATTATTATTAAACAGGCGAGCAGTTGTTGCAACTGATAGTGCCTGTATCCCGCAATCTCTGCTTTATTTTACTTTATTTAAGTTGGTGTTTGTCTAATCTATTTTTAAATTGGTTCAAGCTGTTGGCTGAGACTATTTGTTTTGGCAAATTGTTTCACGCTTGGACCACTCTGTTGCTCAAAAAGTGCCTGGGAGGGTTGTTGTTGGATATTGTTTAGTTAGAAGCCGGGTCCTCTTAAGTAAGCGTTACTTTTCTGTGTCAGCGTCTTGTCAAAGTTTGGAATATCATAATGGCATAGTAGTAGGCAAAAGAGCAAAAAGTGGCCACTTTTGGCACTTTTGCCTACTACTACCTACTACAACCAACTATATTACAAAGGTTATTGTTTGTACATAATCTATAGAACCTTGATTTTAAACTCAACGTTTGAATTTTTGATACATTATGTGTACTTAGCGAGCAATAAATTTAATTAAGATGACGCCACTTGAGGGTACTAATAACCTTAATCATTTGGTTCCCGCAGTGGGGTGGTACCATCATGATTACCTACTACTTTTACTATGGGGATAACTCTGATATCGCGAAAAAAAATCACCTGTTCCATACATTATAAGGTCGAGTAGGTATTGCGCTTTTGTATGGAACAGCTCTGATTTTTTTCGTGATATTAGTTGCTTGTAATCATGAGTGGAACCACCCCACTGCGGGAACCAAATGATTATTTCCCGTTTATTGTTCGTTTTTACGCGTGCAGCGAGATTTTTCTTCTACTTACTATACATATTATAGTAGTATGTATGTTTAGAAGATTTGTACCTATATCTAGATTTATACATCTGTATGTCGTATTTTGTTTGTTTTTGTTTGTCTGTGTTCTTGTTTTAAGTGTTGCTTGTTTGTTTGTTTGCATGTTTGTCTGCGCGGTGGCAGATTGAGGTTTGGAACGAGGTGTGGCCGTGGGGCGATGCAAGCTATTGTAGACAATATAGGTACGTAATATTTTTGGTACTAATGAATTTGTTATTTCTAATTATTATTTTTATTTCAATGAAAGTCGAGTGCCTACCTACGCGCTCTACACAACAAATATTGATATGTTAATTTTATTGTATTTTTATGTACAGCTACCTATATTTACAAATAAATTAAAATATCTGTGACTTTTATCAATACTTTGTATCGCTAAAAGGAATATCGCTTTGAAATTCACTGAGTTCAAGTCAAGCCTTCGATGATATCGCAAATTTTAAGATTCATTTGTACTTGTTACTAGTCAATTATTTAATATAAACATAACAACTTAGTTAAAAGCTTAAAAAAATAACATGAAACGCCCGTTTCAGAGAATCGAACTGCCACTTAGTGGATTTTCATACTCTTCGTGAAACTTACGTTGTGAACTATGATAAGTTGATAGAAGTGAGTTCAAAGCATGCGTTTTACTTCTGCATTTTGACAGTGTATGTATAATAACTAAGACGCCATGCCATCCAACAACCACACAATATTCATTAGAACTTCTCAGTGAAACATTATTTAGTCTTTAAATTACAATGGAAACAATCACGCTTGCCTGATAAACCACATCACTTCGATAACGAATTGATTGGGACATAATCTTGAGTGACCACTTCAAATAATAATTAATAATGGTGTCGATTCGGTTAGCATCGACAGGACCAAACTAAATTTAGTTGTCCATCCTTTTCTTTCTGTATCGAAAATACAAGAACAGAATGCTATAATTAAGTTTAGTCCTGTCAATTTAGTAAAGTCATCTTGAGTGACCACTTCAAATAATAATTAATAATGGTGTCGATTCGGTTAGCAACGACTTAACTAAATCGACAGGACCAAACTAAATTTAGTTTTCCATCCTTTTCTTTCTGTATCGAAAATACAAGAACAGAATGCTAAAATTAAGTTTAGTCCTGTCAATTTAGTTAAGTCGTGCTAACTGAATCGACACCAATGTTCCGGGGGCCTACCGCCTAACTCAAAGCTTTAGCCAGAGCGATAGCAATGCTCTGTCCGTCCTTGTCATATCATAACACGATGACAAGGGCGGACAGTGAACTGACGTCATAAACCAAAGCCAGAGTCAAAGCGATAGAGTTAGGCGGTCTGACTTCTCTTTCTCACACCCCATTCATCCCAGGATCAACTTCATGAAATACGAAAAGCCGCCCGTCTCTCTCGACCACCTGCAGCAGTCGGAGACGTACAAACTGATACACAACATGGAGGCCATGCCGGCGAAGCGTGTTGAGATGAGGACGCCGGTGATTGCTGAAGCCGATTACAGAGAGGTGAGAACATTAAAAAAACCGGCCAAGTGCGAGTCGGACTCACCCACGAAGGGTTCCGTGCCTACCAAAAAACGGCAAAAAAAAAAAAAAAAAAAAAAACACGTTTGTTGTTTGAGAGCCCCACTTAAATATTTATTTTATTCTGGTTTCGGCGGAAATACATCATCTGTGAAAATTTCAACTGTCTAGCTATGACGGTTCATGAGATACAGCCTGGTGACAGACAGACGGACAGTGGATGGGTCGGGATGGGGTGATGGGTAGAATAGAAGGGCATCTACCCACTGCTTACCGCACAAACTCACTTCGGCATCGCTCGTAGCTCCGACCGAGGGCGAGGGTTGATTTTTGCAGATTTTATTCTACCACTTTTTTTACTTTTAAACACATTCATGCCAAATTACAACTTTCTTTGTATTGATTGGGCCTAAGCTAAGGCGCGGACGGACAGACGGACATGGCGAAACTACAAGTTGACTACGGTACGGAACCCTAAAAACCGATAAGGTCAAAGCGGGCAAGACCGGCATGTAATTTGATGAGTTGAAATGTTTTTAAGCTTATGTCATAAATTTATAAACGACAACTAGACAAAACAATATTGCGATACATTTTCAAAACAAAACAATGTTTTTTTTTAAAACGTCGCGGACGAAAGACGTAGACGCGGTCTTCCCCTGCAATTTGGGGCAAGTCCGTCTACTAGCAAGCAATATTATCAAAAATAAGACGTTTATACATAATTTATTTATTACTATATCTACTTCTTCATTATGTAATTTAAGGCATTTAAAACATTAAATTATCTCTGTTATGGTTTAGATTTGAATAAAATTATTTATTTATTTATTTATTTATTATTAAATTATTTATTATTAAATTATTTATTATTAACATTTTCAGAGGCAAGTCCGGCATAGAATAGAGGTCAGGGGTTCTAAACATTGTAAATTGTGTAGGTAGCGACATCTATTATAGAGATGTAGAACCGTAATGGAATATTGTTTATGGGACTTATGACTAGATTGCGCTACTATGCAAGAATCAGCAGGCTGATTATCTAAATAGAAACTATTTAGCGACCGCGGTTTCATTTGACATACATTGCTACTTTTCTTTGGTATGTTTTTTTTACCCCAAAAAGAAGAAGCAATGTATCACATTCATCTGTCAAATGAGACCGGTGGCTAGGTGGTTTCTAATTAGATAATCAGCCCGCAGGTTTTAGATGGACTGTTTGGTCTTGCCCCTAGACGGTCTTCCCCGCACTGACCCCATCATCCATTAACTTTAATAATATAATAATAAGTCATAATTTGTCGTGTTTATTTCAGAAATGTCGCTCGGTGACTCCAGCCCACATGAACATGCCCCAACAAGTCCACCCATAAAAGTATAATGTCTTAAAAGTTTTTTCCCTTTGTCATTGATGTAACTTTGTTTTTCTACGATGTTAGCAGATTGTTTTGTTAAATAAAATATGTTTCAAACTGTCTTCAAAAATCTTATTATTTAAACTTTATTTTTTCCAGCCCCCTGATTTTGTAAGGCCGGGTCCATAGCGCGTGTTTTGCTTTACGCAATCAACAAAACATTGTTTCGCGAAACAAAATCCTCATACGTTTTTTTTGTTAAATGTTGAGATGTTTTAGTTGATTGTGTAGAGCAAAACACGCGCTATGGACCCGGCATAACTTTAACTTCAACTTTTTGAAGAACTTCAACTCACATAAATCGCAGTTACGTTGCTGCTTTAGTAAAAATCAATGTGACAATTATCTTACTTATGCAGCAATGTAACTGCGGTTTCAATAGATTACAACCGAGATTATCAGCAACAAAGTTACGTAATCAGCCCCCTGTCCTCATCATACGAGCTGCCCCCTAGGGGAATCGATGACTCAGCGATTAGTCTGCTGGAATGCACCCATTGTTACGTCACTGTCAGTGTCACTCATGACATTTATTTTCTTGCGCAATTTATTTGGATTTTGGTTTGTTTTTCTAAAGAAAAAGACCGAAAAACTCACAAATAATAAAATAAATGTAATTACAATTATATTATTTACATCAAGCTTATCGTAATACCGCAATGGTTACATCTAAAGTGAGTATTAGTTAGTTTTTTCATACATTTGGTAATATAAAATGACTACAAGTTTTATATCAAATTACCAACGAATTATGCATGATTGTGCAAGAATAGGTTGATGAAGGTCAAAGATGACATATCACAATGTTAAACGTATGCAGAACCCAGTTAATAATTCATTTGTTATTGGACATTTGGTGAAAAAAATATTTGTTTACAAAATCATACTTGCAGATTATTTTGTGCTGATCAATCTGATATTATTTGAATTTGAGGCTAATATGTACTTCTCCGCCCCACGAATTAGGGTTTGGGAGGAGGGAGGAGGTCCCCTTACCCTCAAAACCTCCCCCCCCTTTAGCAAACACACTTCCAGAGATATAGAAGGTTAAAGTTTGAGGTTATGAAGGTAAACATTAAAGTATAATATATGGACTGTTGCATTAGGGTTTGGGGGTGAGAGGGGGAAGGAAGGGTGGGGGAAGCCCCACGTTGCAAAGTTGCAAAACCTAAGGTTTTGGGGCTAGGGGGGGGGGCCCTCTCCCTACATGAAATTTTGCATACATGTTCTCAGGGGTATAGAGAAGGATATAGGTTCAAAGAATTTATTTCTCATAAAAACATGAAGTTTACATAAAATGAGAAACAGATTTAACATTAAGTATAAGTATTTCTTATGTGGCTATTTCTAAAGCATCGGATAACCGGCACACACACTAAGAACATGGCAGAAAAGATGCTTTTATTATGCTAGTATGTTAGCAGTATTATGTTAATTGTTTATTTAAAAACAAAACGAAAATACTTTATAGAGTACCTTTTATTCAGAAAAAAGTATTGTACCCTAGGGATAATAAAAACTTTCCATGCGGACGAAGTCGCAGGCGGTCACTAGTTTATCATAAAAATACCTTTTAAAAGTTAGCTCTGTTGTATGGAAAACCATCTTTTGTATGGAAGTCTATATAGTGGCCCCTATTTTCTTTTGAGCAGAGAGCAAATTAGTAAGTATGTTGTTGGATAGTAGTAAGTGGGTATAAATTATTTTGAAAAAAGAATAAAATAAAAAAAAATGGGTATAAATTACCAGTCATTTACAATTTTTTTATTAGTTGGAGGTGTTGGTGGATTTCGGAGAGAATCCGGATCAGAAATTGGTTGATAATACCATTAGCAAGTTATCGGCAAAAGATGGAGTTAAAGAGGTAAGATTTAATGTAAAATGCAGTTGTTGTACTATCTCACAAGTCAGTTTGGCTATGAATGTTGTTAGGAGCACACATGCACATTGGTTTAGTGTGCGTAACTGTGAGCTAATAACGAGCACACTTTAGGTTTTGTTAATGACTTCCTGAAAAGTTAAAAAAGTCATCTTTTCATACAAATCTCAATCAGCTGTTTGGACATGTATGGAAAGTTGATTTTATTTTATTTTATTTTATTTTATTTATTTTAATACACAACACAGATTACAATTCATTCAAATCAATAACATCAACTGCGCTGAAATTCTTAACTAGATTGCAATCCAGACAAATGTGTACAATACAAATTAAGTGAAGGCAAAAATGTATTTGATTAGATTGGTGAGATTAACATAGAAAATTTGTTATAATTTATGTTTAAATAGACTCGGCGCCTATGCTGAGTCCGCCTCATTTGGTGTGGAGTAGATGATATCCTTTAGGATTTTAACGTAAGATGTAAATTTAGGAATAAATATGTCAAGTTGAGAGTTATCCTTTGCCAAATCATTATACTGACGAGCCATCCTGACCAGGGGATTGTAATAAGAAATATTATTTTTGTAAGTTTGCAAGACAAATAGATTAGTTTTATTAGACCTGCGCGCGCTGTATTTAATGTTAAAAGTTAGTTGAGACAATAAATCAGGGGCATCTATAAAAGAGTGTATAATTTTATAGAGATAGACAAAATCGAAATACATTCGACGGGCTGCAAGCTTCTGAACATTAAACCTGACCAACCTGTCCTCGTAGTTGCGAATAACACGTCCGAGCTGTTGTCGGTAACATAGCAATCTTAAACACTTTCTCTGTACCTTCTCAATTTCATCAATATGTACTTTGTAGTAAGGCGACCAAATAGGGCTGCCATACTCCAAGACGCTTCTAACAAGACTGTTAAAAAGGTACAGCAGGGAATGAGGGTTTTTAAAGCCCTTAGTGGATCTAAAAACAAATCCAAGAAGTTGGTTAGCCCTTGTGGTGACGTATTGATAGTGTTCTCGGAATGAAAGTTTTTCGTCAAATAGAATGCCCAGATCTTTAGCAACACTTGATCTTGTAAGAGCCTGACCGTCAATCAAATTTCAATTTTCAAAATCAATTTTTTTGTAGTTTTTTAAAAAAGTCCTAGAACAAACATTGTTTATGATGTTAGCAATATACTCCTGTGAGATTGTTGGTGTTTTACAAATAACCCTGTATGTCTTTACCTTTATCTTAGGCTAAATTTCAAAATGGCGCTATTGTGGTTGAGACGTCCCTACCAAGCACAGAAATATTAGAGAGTGTCAAAAGTACATCTGGCAAGAAAGCGGTGTTGCAGGGATTTGGAGGTAAATTTATAATCTTCGCTTTGGAGTTAAATATTGGGAGCTCGGTGGCGCAGGGGTGTAGTTAAGGCTCCATTGTGCAAAATCTTTTGTCTCTGTGGAAAATAACTTATTTGATAAAAAACGAAAAATCTTCGAAAATACTTCTGCACTTTTTCGATGTTTTTCGTTGTTTTTTCATCATTATCTTTAGCATAATTATCTTTCTTGAAAAAAAGTTATTGGAGCAACTTCACAGTACGTTAGTGTGTATTTTGATGTAGAATTCAAAACGTTTCCGCTATTATTTACGCCAAAAATATGACCCGCGACAAGCGCTTTTGATGATATTCTGATTTTTTTTACAATCTGTGAGGTTTATTCGCAATTTAATACTTGCTAATAGCCATGCTATTAGATAATCTCTTTAGCTTGTCGTGTGTTTTTTTTTGTGGCTACAACTTTACGTTTCCTTTATAAAAATATGGCCCGCGCAAACCATGTTTTCTATTATAGCCCCTTTAAGTACCTGCCTTTCTATTGTCTAATTTTAAAATCTATCGCAATCGCTTTCAGGATGAAACACATTGATGCTTCTTTTTGGCACAAATAAAAACTTACCAAAGAAATGCAGCAATGTATCAGATCCAATCCAACTGTCAAATGAAAGCGATTGCGATAGATTTTTAAATAAGACAATTAGCCCCCAGGTCCTGCGATTGTTTCGAAAACGTTCTGTTGTCCACATAAAATTTTCAAAGAGCAGAAAAGACACTATGAAATGTAAAAACGTGGCTGCATAAACACTTACTTACATAATATCGCGTTCACACGAGGCGATTTTAGTTGATCAATTTTGTTATCTATCAACGTACGCGGTATTACATTGAAAGTCAGTCCAGATGGTTCAAATCACAAGCGATTTAGCAGTTGATCAAAACCGCCCGCCATGGGATCATAGCATTAGTAGGTAGGTAGGTATAAATATGCTCAAAGTATTGAAAAGTTTTTCGCGCATTTCACAGCAACATCCACCCGCGCAAGTTTCTTTCGCGCAAATATCTTTAATATGCTGTATTTTGCCGAATAAGTTATTTTATCATTTCTCTCTTTCATTCCTTAACCCATCAGACACCCAGTCAGCTGTAGCCATGGTCTCGAGCCAATCTTGCTGCCCGTCTCGAGTGCTTGGGGTCATCCGGTTCCAGCAGTCAGACGGAGTGTTGATAGCTGACGGTAGCGTTGACGGGTTAACTGTCAATGGGGTGCATGGGATACATGTGCATGATGCAGGGGATTTGAGTGAGGTTAGTGCAGGCATTTGAGTATTTATTGCACCATAATGTTTACAGATATACTGGGTGGATTTTTGAGTCGGTACATTTAGGACTCAAATTTGATCACAGTAAGAAATATGATTGTTTGGCAATAATAGTAGATTGTTATACAAGACGCTAAAATGACCCATTGCATACGAGGTAGTTTTAGCGAGGGAATAAATAGAAACTGAGTTACAATGGGTTTTAGCGTCGTGTGTTACACAATACTTTTCACTACGATTGCGAGAAAATAAAAGACAATATTAAATAGTTTATACCTACCTATTTCCGTAAACGAATCCACTAGTTTTTCTATCCTCCACTTCATAAACTTTTTGTAGGTACAATATTTAAATAAATGATTTGTGCTTGACGGCAAAAGATTAAAATTATTTCTTTCCTATTACAGTCACACACACAATTCAATCAGTTTGTAATTATAGAAAAATTCTAAAGATTTCGCGCCATTGTACCTTTTTTTAATTTCTGCTGTAGCAGCTAAGCAACACAAACACGCATTCTACGATTCACTCTGTGCACAGAGTATAAATTAAGTCTATGATTTCACCGAAGAGATGCTTTTAGTCCCATTTTCTAAAATAAGAATGAGAAACAGTTTTAAGTTTTTATTCGTGATTATGAATAAAGACTTTTTCGTTTTAGTATGCTCATTGGTAATAGACAAACATTAAAAATGAAAAAACTTTATTCCCTAGGGGTTATTATGCTATTTTATCTCGGCTCTTGTACGTTACAATGACGGACTTTTTGAGTAAGAGGAGTGAAAAAAATATTTCGAGTTGATTTACCTATCGTTTTTCTGTACAAAATGTATGGTAAAAGTTTTTGGCGATTTCTGTCGTTTCTAGTACTCATAACTTAAATGGTCCCATAGAGTCTTTTGATCCCCACATGAAGTAAGATCGATTGGCATAAAAAATATTTTTTTTGTATTTTAGCATTTTTTTTGCTAACGGCATTTTTTTGCTAACGGTAACTTTTTTCCAAAATCTGTTAATGCAGTACAGAATATCTTAAAAAGTTATGGAAGGTCTCCCAGGAACTTTTTCCTGTAACTATAATGGTTAAGGTACCTGCCTTTAATGTACCGTCTCAAAAATCCATGTACCTACGAGTAATTAACGAGTAATTTTACCGCCTCTGGGGTCTAGTGGGTCGCCCACCCGTGTAAGACGCAGGGGACAATTTGTACTCGGTTTGGTTGGTGGTAGGGCTTATTTCAAGTCCGCCTGGCTAGCTATCACCATCTTACCTAAGTCTGACGCCATAACAACTATTTAAAAATTGTTGTGTTCCGGCAGTTAGAGGTAAGATAGCCAGTTCCTCAGTGGTGAGGATTCCGAATGTAGTGCGCTTCCACCTTCGGCCTTATCGTCACTTAACATCAAAGGGTCAAGTCTGCTAATGTTAACGTCAAAATCGTGATTCAATGGTGTTTGAATGGTAATGCGTAATATTAGCAGATTTGACCCCCTGGTGAGGTGAAGGCCAAGCACTATCCCGTCGTGGATTAAAAATAAAATTCTCTATTTTTCTTTGTAGGGTTGTAAATCGTTGGGGGGTCACTTCAACCCCCTAGAGGCGCCGCACGGGGGTCCGAATGACCCCGCCGCCCGCCGCCACGCGGGCGACCTCGGTAACATTACTACAGACCAAAATGGACGGGCCACTTTTAGGATATTGGACAATGTTTTGAAGGTACGATAATCTGTCTCACTCACATTATTGAACTTATCAAAGATATTAAAAAGTTACGTTTGTTTTTGAGATAATGTTTTCAATACATTGTGAATAGAATAGTTGTGTAGTAATTACATTGTGAATTGACGACCTGTGTGGTGCAGTGGTCAACATGCCGCCTACCACGCAAGAGGCCCCGGGTTCGATTCCCGGCCGGGCAGAAATTGTAATGATGAATTTTAATTTCTGTGACGGGTCTGGGTGTTACTATATATAATAAGTATATATTTCAAAAGTATATAAGTAGTATATCAGTTGTCTAGCACCCATATTACAAGCTTTGCTTAGTTTGGGGCTAGATGGCGCTGTGTGAAATTGTGCAAGCATTTATTATTATTATTATTACGGATATCAAACATGCATACCTACATTGTTTATGTCGAACACTTTATACAGTGTGAAATTTTAATCATTTGGTTCCCGCAGTGGGGTGGTTCCACTCATGATTACAAGCAACTTTTACTATGGGGCCAACTCTGATATCGCGAAAAATAATCAGCTGTTCCGTTCCATGCGATGGCTGGTTCACACGTCATGCTCGTGAACGGGTGCTGCCAGTGGGAATGGGTCTGCTTCTGACTACCTATCTTAACGCATATTGAATAGGCTAGTTGACAAAATTTCAATAACTGCTTAATATTTTAGCTTATTAGGCATTTTATCGAAAAAAAAGGTTTATTTATTTTTAATCGAGCGTTTACATTATAAATTTCGCGTTTTAAAAAACCAATTTTAATTTGGTTCCAAAACGCACAAGACTGTCATGGCGTCTTGAATGACGTCACGCCGTGCAAAACAAACAAAAGAGCGATCGTGTCTTCGTACGTTATAGCTAGTTTTTATCGTTTAAAAATGAATTTCTCATATTATAAGTACTGTATAGTGCCCCAGTGTGATAGCACGACTATAAAAACGCCAAACCAGTTATTTATATATGTTCCAAACAATGGAGAAATACGGAAAAAGTGGCTAAAACTTGCGTTCGGTTGTGGTTAGGTTGCACTCGGAGTGTAGGTTTGGAACGCGCCTCCGGTAGTGATACTCGAAACGTCAAAGACAAGATTGGAGTTTCGCACGGCGTGACGTAACGCTTTCTGATTGGTGTTCACTGTCACGTGACTAAAGGTTTCATTTTACGAAATTTATTTTTTAAAAATATTATTAATCTTTAACACTTTTAATAATTAAAATTGTTTGTTATTTTCTCCATAATATAATTAATCCTTATAAACCCCTATCCATTATATTTATTCTTAATGGAAACAAGCCTATTGTATGAATAGTTTTTTTTTGTAAGAGCCTAGACTGTATAATTACTTAAAAAAAATGAACTTAGCTTGAACCCTGTAAATTGATTCATAATGAATTGTGTTAATTAAGTAATGTTATTTTTTTTGTTAATAATGTCTAGAAACGATATATATATTTGTAAATATCGTTCCATCTGATAAAGCTGGCAAGTTTATTGCGCCCATTTTTCTTGTCAGTTAAAAGACGTCATAATGGGTAGGGTAAAAGAATTGACGATTTAAAAACGCTTATTATGAGCTTATTTAAATAAAGAATATTTCAATTTCAATTTCCATACATTAAGGTCGCTTTTGTTTATGGAACAGCTGATATTTTTTTTTCGCGATTTCAGAGTTGGCCCCATAGCAGGGCTCTGTCACTCCGCGTGCGAGTCTGAAGCGCTCGGCGTCCTCTGAGAGGACAAATTTCATACATCAGAGGGTCAAGCCAAAGTATCATTTGCAAATCGTCGTTATCGCTTCGCTTTCGGAACATGTATGGGATTGACATAAGGTTTCGTTAACAATCGAATTTTAAAACGTCAAATCCATACATGTTTCGAAGCGAAGCGATAACGTAAATGTGCAAATGTTACTTTGGCTAGGGGGGCAGAAAAGATAAGACCTACGCGATAGAAAGAGAGGCAACTACTAAGTGAATGTTTTGGAGCGAACGGAGCGCTGTGCGACCTGAATTGTACCTTATTGTGTCGGAGCAAGAGTCGCAATTTATTTAAACGATTTTGCGGAGTGCAACTTGTGTAAGCTAGTACTATTATCTATTCTGTGCCCATAGTAAAAGTTGCTTGTAATAATGAGTGGAACCACCCCACTGCGGGAACCAAATGATCAAAATTTCAGCGTGTATTTTAAATGTAGAAAAACTACATAGTTCATAATTATATTTTTTTTGATGTTATTTCTATTAAATAAATAAAATCTTATTTTGAAAAAAAGAAATATATGTAGCTTACTTCCGCAAACAAAATATGCAAGATGCACCGCCCGCCCGCCCGCAAAAATATGCACATGCACACCACAAAATATAAGTGCACAATACCTGCATTTAGCAAGACGGCAACACACCTTGCACCTTCACCAATTAGGCTACTCTACACGTGTTTTTTAATTTCTTTCTTTTTTATTTGAAACTGGCAACATTCTTCAAACGTTGTCACTGTCAGTCACTCGATGCGCAGTGGGGAGGAAGTGACAATAAATACGGTGTCGGAGGGCGTAGTTGCTCATTCGGTGTTGGTTTAAGCACGATCTAACTCCTGAGGATGCTCCGGGTTGGGGCGAAACACGTGTAGAGTAGCCTAATTGGTGAAGGTGCAAGGTGTGTTGCTGTCTTGCTAAATGCAGGTATTGTGCACTTATATTTTGTGGATTGCTGCATATTTTTGCGGGCGGGCGGGCGGTGCATCTTGCATATTTTGTTTGCGGAAGTAAGCTACATATATTACTTTTTTCAAAATGGTTTGGGACTTCCGCCAAGTGACGCCTGATTCAATCAAATACTTAAAATCTTATTTTGTTGTAGGTGTGCGATATAATAGGCAGATCTGTAGCTATAACGGAGAGACGAGATGATCTAGGCAGAGGGACATCACCCACGTCTAAAATAGACGGAGATAGTGGACCATCGTGAGTATTTTATTGTTTAAGATTTTTTTATGATTTCCAAATGTTACTTGGCTAGGAAGTTGCTTTGAAATATACAGGGGTTAAAGCTTCGATCAAGAATATCCTAGATAACGCTTCACGAACAAAAATGGCACCTCAAATATTGTCTCACTTACAAACTTGGCGCTTATGTCTTTATTAGTAAGGGAGCTAATATACAGGGTTATTTGTAAAACACTAACAACCTCGCAGGAGTAGATGGCTAACATAATAAACAACATCAATTTTGTCCTACGACTTTCCCGAACACATTATTATTCCCGATTATTATTTATATATATAACGGGTGTAACAAAACCTTCAACGAAGCCAAAGTCCACGTATTCCGCCCATCATCAGGATCATTTTTGTCTTTTAGACTATACCTGGGAAACCAATAGTTACAAAGTTATTGAAGGTCAAAGTCAAAAATTTTTTTTATTAAATCTTATTTTATTTGTTATTTCCTACTTTTTGACTAAAGAAACAATATATAAATTTTAAGTATTTCGTAACAAACAATGGCTTTAAAACGTCGTTACTCGATGTATCTCATGAGCACGCACATAAACGTTGCCTTTCAACTCGGCCGCACGCAGCTGTGTAGCATACACTCGCAGGCGCGGCCTGTTGTACGCGTCACATTGCGTGGTAATGCATGCAATGCTTTTTTAACACCAAAAATCAAAATGGTTTCCCAGTAATAATTTTGAACAGAAATGGTCCTGATGATGGGCAGAATACGTAGACCTCGGCTTCGTTGAAGGTCTTGTTACACCCTGTATATTATTATTATATATGTATATCCATGTTTTTATATATATTATATGTATTAAATTATATTTTATGTTGTATTTATTAATATTTTACCCTATGTACCGCCCTCATTGATATCTGTTCCCTAAAGGTTGACTGGGAGAGAATGACGACCTATGTGGTGCAGTGGTCAACATGCCGCCTACCACGCAAGAGGTCCCGGGTTCGATTCCCGGCCGGGCAGAAATTGAAATGATGTATTTTAATTTCTGTGACGGGTCTGGGTGTTACTATGTATAATAAGTATATATTTAAAAAGTATATAAGTATTATATCAGTTGTCTAGCACCCATATTACAAGCTTTGCTTAGTTTGGGGCTAGATGGCGCTGTGTGAAATTGTCCAAGCATTTATTTATTTATTATTTACTTTGTTATAATGCAACATTTCAAATCAATGCTTTTAGAATTAAGTTCGCCTTTTGTAACATTTTGTTTGAAATGTACAATAAAGTTTGTTAAATAAATAAAATAAAACAAAACTGGACATTTGTATGGAAAGTAGTTTTTTTGTCTGTTTTCGAAAGTCGTAAAATTTACTTTATGCCATACATTCTATAGTGACGTTGTAGCAGATTACTGTCTATTGCCAATTGAATTAGTCATAATGTAGTACTTTTAAGTTATTTTTCTCCATTTTAGCATCGCCTGCGGTGTAATTGCTCGTTCATCCGGTATTTTCCAAAATCCTAAAAGAATCTGCGCGTGCGACGGCGTAGTTGTATGGGATGAGAAAGACCGCCCCCTAGCGGGGAAAGGGAGAAGGAAAGCTTGCTGTGGGAACCATAAGAAAGAGACGGAGATAGATAGGAAAGAGGTTAATGGTACTTGTAAAGTGTGAATATTAAGGTGGTACCCTGAGCGAAAGTGGCGCCGCGGTGAATTATATTTAATATTATAATTCTAATACACAATTTTAATAATGTTTATCGTGGAGATTTTAGGGCCCACAGTCTAGTATTTTAGACGGTATCGTTACAATCCCTCGTAGTCACTGCTAGAAGTAGATAGCAAAACTGCTAAAAGTGGCCGTTTTTGACACATTTGCTATCTCCTACGATGACTACGATGGCATGTTTAGCAGTTTTGCTATCTACTTCTAGCAGTGACTACGAGGGCATGTGGTGATACCTTCTAAAAATTACTAGACCATGGGCCCTAAAATCTCCACGATTAACATTATTAAAATCTTTTTCTATTAATAACTTATTAATTAAAAACCTCTGAGGGCGCCACTTTCGGTCATACATCCGCCTTAAGTAGGTTTTTACTACCAAAAATTTTAACTGATATTACATTAATTTTACAGTCAATATTGACTCTAAGCGGAGCTCGGTGGCGCAGTGGTTTAGCGCCTGGCCCAGCGATTGCGGAAGTTAAGCAACGTTCGCAAGGGTCGGTTATGGGATGGGTGACCAAAAATGTATTATCTCGAGCTCCTCCATGCTTCGGAAGGCACGTTAAGCCGTTGGTCCCGGCTGCATTTGCAGTCGTTAACACCCACCAATCCGCATTGGGCTCGCATGGTGGGTTATGGGCCCATCCTCCTTACCATCCATAAGGAAGGCCTGTGCCCCAGCAGTGGGGACAACAAAAATGGCTGATGGACATTGACTCTAAAATTAAGTCATTTAAGTTGATAATTGGTTGACATTCTGTATGTATAGTCAACGGCACGCTTGGCTTCCACGACAGGGTAATCAAATTCAATCATTTTTATACTTAAATTTTGTGACAGTTTTGTATAACCTGACGTGCTGCTGACTGTACCTACCTACCGTTTTAAAAGATATTTATAGTTTATTTATAGATAAGGGATTATGGCTGTTTTTTTCATCTGGTTTTTTTCTAAGAACTAGACGTATTTGGTGACCTGTAATTGTGTACAATTATTTATTTTGTTAATAAAAAAGTTTTAATAAGTATTTTCTGTTTTTTATTTAATCTTTATCCTATCATATCATATGTGTGTGAGAGTTTTGTTTGATGTTTAGATGTTTGTTACTCAATCACGCAAAAACGGCAAAAAGATTTGGATGAAATTTGACACACAGATAGTTTATAGCCTGGATTCAAACATTTTATTCCGGTCAAAGGTTCCCTAGGGTTTTTCCGAAGGTCTGCGCGGACAAAGTCGCGGGTGGCAACTAGTTATGGCTAGGTAAATGATTTTAGACTGTATGCAACGGGTCACACATGGCTACGCAACACGCTACGTTATGCAGATTTTAGTAGAAATAAATATAAAGTAATATCTACGTTATCCAGATTTTAGTAGAAATAATTAAAACATGGTAGCTATCTACGTTATGCGAATTTTAGTAGAAATGAATAAAGCATTGTATCTACATTATGCGGATTTTAGTAGAAATAAATATAAAGTATAATATCTACGTTATGCAGATTTTAGTAGAAATAAATAAAGCATTGTATCTACGTTATGCAGATTTTAGTAGAAATAAATAAAGCATTGTATCTACGTTATGCGGATTTTAGTAGAAAAATAACACTTACATGGTATCTACGAAAGGTAAATTTTAGTAGAAGTAAATAAAACAAGGTACATAATAATATCTACATTCCTTTATTCCCTTGTCAATTTTGATATTAATACATTTCTTATTTGGGTACCTACTTTACATTTCATTATATTGGTGTACAGCCACACAGCTTATGTCAAAATTTATTAATATTTTTAAATTAGAACCTTTTAAGATCCTGACCTGAGAGATCAGCCCCCCTAGCCAAAGTAACATTTGCAAATTTTCGTTATCGCTTCGCTTCGAAACATGTATGGATTTGACGTTTTAAAATTAGATAGTTAACGAAACCTTATGTCAATCCCATACATGTTTCGAAAGCGAAGCGATAATGAAGATTTGCCAATGTTACTTTGGCTAGGCTCTCAGTACCCTTAGGCAGCCATTCCCCGATAGGTTTTGCTGTCAGTCACGGCTCGTGACTGACGGTTAACCTACCGTGTAATGGGGTGACTGATGGTTGCATGAAGGTGATTTCTTCTTTCCATCAGTCAATCAGTCAAACGTAATTCATGACTGATGGAATTTGACTGACGCTTGCATGAGCGTGTAATGGCTGCCTTAGCACGAACAGCTACTATCGAAAAAAATAACATTCGATAGAGTAGTTTTGTATAAGAAATTTGTACAGCGCCCTCTACCGCCGAAAAGCCAAATGAAATTTTCCATGGATAATTACTCTATATGGAGTACTTTTACGCGCGCTTTTTTTTATACAGGGTGTTTGGTAATAGCCTTATAAAGCCGAATATGGTAGATAGGGACCATCAAACTGAACAACTTTTACTATGGGACCAACTCTGAAATTGCGAAAAATAATCTGCTGTTTCATACATTTTGATATTTTCGTTATTAATTTTTGTATGAAACAGCTTATTTTTTTTTGCGATTTCATAGTTGGTCCCATAGTAAAAGTTTTTCAGTTTGATGGTTCCTATCTACCATATTCGGCTTTATAAGGCTATTACCAAACAGCCTGTATATGTTCGTGGTACGAGGGCGTCGCCAGCCCATGGCCCAGGGGGGGGCAAGTTATTATTAAAGATGATGAGAAAAATATGAATTGTAGGTACCTACAGTCAAGAAGAGCACCTATTCAAGTTTATAGATGGGGCGGGATTTATCGGAAAAGCAAGTCAACGGCCTTAGGACTTTGGTTATTTCGCAGTTAGCTACATTTTTTAGCCTCTAGGGGGGGGGGGGGGGGGGCAGCTGCCCCCCCTGCCCACCCCTGGTGACGCCCTTGGACTACGGGTTTAGAACTAGTTAGGTCTACAAATGCGATTAATTTAACAGTATACAACAGAAGTAAATGAATTGAAACAAATAAATGATTTTATTATTATTATTATTATTAAGTGACCAACTTCAGAGCGCTTGCGGTACAAAATACATTCACGAGTGAACTTGCAGCAGGTCACTGTGTATTGTCAATTTAATCGCATTGTACAGTGAGCAGCACTTAAAGCTATACAAAACTGTCAAAAATCTACAATGAATTTTGATCCTTAAACTGCTCGTCTTAAAGTTTAAAAACAATTGAAGAAATTTGACAGTTTGTGGAAGCCCAGCGTGCCGTCTATCGTACTATACTTTGGCGAATAAAATAAAAATGAGTTAACTTTTGACGTATTGAAACAAAAACATTCGAAACCATGAGTTTTCACAGCATAGAGAGCCTAATACCCATTGTTATAAGTACCAATTTCCTTTGAAAGGACACACAAAATGATATTAATACATTAGGAGTAGTTAACAGTTAGGTATTATTCCAGTCAGATAAAATAACCTTTTTTACAGAAAACTTGTCGTTTGTTTAGCTTAAAAACAAATAGTCTGGAAAATATTTTCCAGAGCTTTGTTTGTTATAATGTACTGAATGATACCTAAAATAACGAAAAAACGGCAAAATCCCATTTTAATTAAAAGGACGCAGTCTGCACTCTAGCGCCACCATTGGAAAACAAATCATAATGTTTAAATAAAGACGAAATTGTGAATCTCTCTGGAGTGCACTCCGAAGAAGCTTTGTGGTACAGTCCGCAGCACATCAGACTATACATGTTGACCATGGGACCGCCTTTATGCCGTACGTAATAAAAGCTGTTTTCGTAGTTCAACTGTTTAACCTAGCGTGCTGTCGTGCGTACCTACTTCTAGCCTGTCGTTTAGTTTATGGACTTTTATTGCTAAAAGCCACTTTTCGGCGGCGCTAGTGTGCAGAATAATCTAAAGTACTTAGAACTAAAGAGTTTCAACGACAAATTTTCCGAAATCGGGTTTTTACACAGCGTACATTAAATTGTCAATAAGTACACGTAGAAGCGATTAAACTAGAAGCCATGCTAGGAGAAATCCCCTATTTTCTCGACCACATACAATTGCATTTTTGTAAAAATCTCACTTTAAAATTGCAATATTAATCAGTGTTGGTAGTGAGCTAAAAGACTCGAACCCAAAGCCTGAATTTAAAAAGTAAAACTTCCCTATTGACATTAATAGTGATGGGGTAATGCCGATAATAGTATCGATTAATTTTCTTTAGAAAATTATTCATAATTTTTATAATTAATCGATATTATAATCATCATTATGATACCTAGTATCTACTGAAGTGTAATTATTGTGCCCCAATTTTAACACTGGATTAATATTGCAATATAATCAGTCATCTCGGTTTAAGATGTTACGTTTTCAACCGCATCGCGATACAATAAGAAGCAATATTATTGCGGTTAAAAACAACAGTCTTTCTACAATCCATTCCGACATAACAAACGCGTAGAGGAAGTACCTGTACATAATTGAACACATCAATTTGCTTATTTCCATGTAAATTGTTCCAAACAATCATTATTATAGTATGATTATGTATCAAAATCAAAAAATCAAAATCAAAAAATCATTTATTCAGTCTAGGCTGTTACAAGCACTTGTGAATGTCAAAGAAGCTACGCCATCGGTTCGCAAACCCTGAGCGGGAGACCTTGTAACGAGAAGAACCGGCAAGAAACTCGTCAAGGGCTGCTTTTTTCTCCCTGTATATTTCATACAGAGTCGTCAACATTGAAAAATGAGCTCCACATTTAAAGTGAGGTCATTTTCCATCACAATAATTAACAAAAGTTTGTACACAATGGGTAGGTAGGTTGAAATTAAATACCTACTACATATCGGATAGGTAATTGTGAGAGTAAATAACTTTCAACTAGTTGAGAAATCAGTAATCACTATGTCTGCTACTCGAAAGTGCACCTAAGTAGGCAAAATTTACCAAAAAATACTTGAGACAAGACATAAAAAATAACAATAAAAAACGCAATTCTTACAATTCAATATGCGTTAAGATAGGTACTCAGAAGCAGACCCATTCCCACTGGCAGCACCCGTTCACGAGCATGACGCGTGGACCAGCCATCGCTTCGCTCAACCATATTTGAGGGAACGTAACGACCCGCCCCACACGACACCACCGCAGAAATGATTAAAGAGAGCATGACATACTTAGGCTACCCATCCTAAGGCACTGAATTGAAAACTAATATCCAAAAGCTTTTCATAGGCCTTTACTTACAAAAACTACTGACTATAGAAAGCAAAATGATTGCAATAAAAAAAAAAAAAAAAAAGAGAAATCAAAACAAGGTTTACTTGCCTATTAGTTTTATGTTTTGAGTAAGAAGTGCCATACATATTGATAACATCAAACAGAGAAAAAAAAAAAATATAAATATACGACGCCCTTAGTACAAGCAGACAGAAGCAGACCCATTCCCACTGGCAGCACCCGTTCACGAGCATGACGCATGGACCAGCCATCGCTTCGCTCAACCATATTTGAGGGAACGTAACGACCCGCCCCACACGACACCACCGCAGAAATGTTTAAAGTGAGCATGACATACTAAAGCTACTCGCATTAAGGCGTCGTCGAGTCAAAAAGCTTACAATAAGTTTTAAGTAGGTAGGACAATTCCCTCAATTTTCACATAGAATAGAAAAATCTACGACCAGGCTGTTTTATCAATTAAATAATCTTTAACGGTATAGTATCCTTTTTGAGAAGACAATTTTTTACATGAGACTTAAAGTTTTCAAATGGTAAATCCAAAATATTACTTGGAATTTTATTATAAAACTTTATACCAAGACCTATGAAAGAACCACGGACTTTTTCTAATCTATACTGAGGCATTACAAGTTTGTCTTTATTTCTGGTATTCCGATTGTGCCAATCACTATGTTTTGTATATAAGTTAATATTGCGACGCACGAAAAGTATGCAGTTTAATATAAATTGGGATGCTGCTGTCAATATACCAATCTCTTTGAATCTATCCCTAAGAGATGTTCTAGAACTTAGTTGATAAATAGCTCTTATTGCTCGTTTTTGTAAAACAAAAATAGTATTTATATCGGCTGCTATCCCCCATAAAAGAATACAGTATGACATAATGCTATGAAAATAACTGAAATACACTAATCTGGCAGTTTCTTCATCTGTTAACTGTCTAACTTTTCTAATGGCATAGGCAGCAGAGCTAAGCTTGCCAGCCAGAGCTGCGATATGCATATTCCATTGAAGTTTACTGTCAAGAGTAACACCCAAGAAAACTGTTGAATCGAGCAAATCTAATTTCTCATTATTGATAACAATTTCAGTGGGATTCGCCTGTACATTAGGTAAAGCGAATTTAACACATTTTGTTTTCTTAGCATTAAGCTGGAGATTATTAACATTAAACCAAGCAAGAACCTGCGAGAGTGCCCTGTTCACATCGTCAAAATCAGTTTTATTCCTGTCAACTTTGAATATTAAAGAAGTATCATCTGCGAACAAAACAATATCACAGAATTTTTCTGCAAAAAAGGGTAAATCATTTATATATATTAAAAATAAGAAAGGGCCCAAAATGGAGCCTTGCGGAACGCCCATTTTTACATGAGAACCTGACGAACTTATTCCATTGATATTAACTGTTTGAGTCCTGGAACTGAGATACGACAGTATTAATTTTTGAGCATTATTTTTTACACCGTAATGATTCAGCTTCAACAGCAGCGTGCAATGGTCCACGCAATCAAAAGCCTTGGACAGGTCGCAGAAAATGCCAAGGGCATTCTGAGACCCCTCCCAAGCCTCAAAGACATGCTTCAAAAGCGCAACCCCAGCATCAGTTGTGGAACGACCTTTCGTAAAACCAAATTGTTTGTTGTGCAAAAGTTTATTTACATTAAAATGACATAATAATTGCTCAAGTATTATTTTTTCAAAAATCTTGCTTAGGGCAGGTAATATCGATATTGGTCTGTAATTGCTAGGGTCTTCTTTATCTCCTGATTTAAACAATGGTACTACCTTGCTAAACTTCATAAGATCAGGAAATATTCCTTGATCAATACACTGATTAAAAACGTCAGCAAGATAAGGGGCAATAGTATACACAATATTTTTAATAACCTTAACTGATATGCCCCATAAATCAGTGGAGCTTTTCATTTTTAGAGAATTGAAAGCTTTAATAATATCTAAAGCATTAATACATTTAAAATTAAACAATGAATCACTTTCAGCCACATGTCCCTTTAGCACAGATACAGCAGCCGCTGGTGAGGAATCCAAATTTGATGTAGTTTCTACTGGTATGTTTACAAAGAACTTATCGAAAATATTAGCAATTTCTTTATCTGTGTTTATTAATTCATTATTAATTTTAAGCGTTAGGCTATTTTCCCGTGCTTTAGTTTTACCAGTTTCACGATTAATGACATCCCAGGTTGTTTTAGTTTTGTTACTCGAGTTTTTAATTTGCTTTTTAATGCAGTTAGATGTATGGTCATTTTAATCATATGAGTAAGTATAAATTATATACCTAAGTGAAAGAAAATGTGATAATGGCATAGTGATTTCAGACGTTATGAATATATCAGATTGTCATATAAGAATTAAAAAAAAAAATTTTTTTCTATAAGTAGTTGGTTTTTTTTATATGAAAAGTCTTCTACTAGGTATTCTGAGAATGATTGCGGTGAATATAATATTATGTAAATTAGTGAAATATCTACTTATTTAATTAAAATGTCAAACTAAATAACCGTACCCTTTCAAAACTATCTTATTCCTAATTATAATTAGGTATTTTTTAACGTTTAAGTTTTCGAAAGTTTAAGGTATTATGCGCCATTTTGTATTATAATTCTAACTTCTATCAGTTCTATCTAAGGTATCACAACAATATAAAATAACTAAAGAAAATGTTTTGCTTCAAAAAGCAATACTTTTAATTTTAATACATCTTTCTTACAAAATGGCTTCTATTCGTTCGTTCGGATCAGACACAATAAACAATGCGTTATTTCCAGTAGGTTGTTAAACTTTAAAATTTAACAACATGATAAGTTTGAAAGTAGGGCTTGAAGTCCGGAACTCCGGTTTTGGTCTAGCTCCGGAGTTTCGAAGGATTTCAGCATCGTTTGGTAAAACCGGAGTTTCACAACCAAAATCGGAGTTTCGATTTTAAAAAATAATAATAGAAAGCATTTTAATCGCCGTGGCCATATACCCCTGGGCGCTGTTGCAGTCTCTCCAGAGGTGCCAAGTGGATTACAGGTATATCGAGGCGCTGACTGAGGTACTTTACTTATATGAAAATGCCATCATGTCGATCCAATTACAGAACCAGAGCACAAATTCCAATCCAACTGCAGCGATGTGTGAAACAGGGAGATATTATTTCTCCGAAACTGTTCACAGCTGCTTTGGAGGATACTATAAGCTCTTGAACTGTAAAGTACTTGGCAGCAACATTCATGGCGAACAACATACCTTCATTTTGCATATCAGTTCTCACAGCTGAGGCCTTGTAAAACCTGAACATACTCGTAATGCTCGAAAATCTCCGTAGTGTTTTCCTAAAGAGTGGCTCTTAGGATGAACATGGATGGATGGATGGAACATGAACATAAGATGAAAATCATGTCGAATGTCCATGTTGTATTTACCCACTCCTTCATGTTGGGAACAAACCCAATAAGTACTTGAAGTTCTAGACCATTACCTAGGACAGACAGTCCAGTTAAGTAAGTACAACTTCGAGGAAGATATCTCTCATTGATAGTGGCTCGAATGGGCAGCATTCGGGAAGCTTTAAAAAATCTTCGCGTCGAACTTACTTCAGTGTCTCTAGACTAAAGTCCTTGATCAGCGTGTGTTGCCAGTGATGACTTAAGGCAGTGAAACGTGCTCGCTTACTATGGGTCTCATAAAAAGGCTCAATGTCACCCAGCGAGTCCAGCGAACCAGCGTGCAATGGAGAGGTCCATGCTCGACGTTTCCCTGTGTGATCTAATCAGAAATCAGTAGGAGATCTAAATTAACCAACATCTCTTTAAGGCTCTCTCTTGATCAGCTGAAGTGGCAGTGGACGGGGCACTTAATAAGTAGAATCGACGGCCATTGGGGAAGAAAGGTTCTGGAATGGCGACCGTACACAAAGCGCTTTGTGGGTAGGCTCCTGACAAGGAGGACCAAGGTGGATCTGGTGACTAGTGAAGGTTGCGGGCTCGCGGGGCGCCGCTGGATGCGAGCAGAGCAGGATCGATCGTTGTGGAGATAATTTAGCGAGGCCATAACCAGCAGTGAATGTCGTGTGACTGATATGATGATGAACCAACACTCGGTAAATTTGAGTGGCGTGAAACGTAAGTAAAATGTATTTTTAGTTGAATTATTTGCGCAATAAGCAAGTACCTAAGTGATTCAACTTATTGATTTATCGATAAAAAAAGTATATCTTGATTTTTGGTTAGTTAATAACCTCTATAAACACGCTAAAAATACCACTGCAATTTTATTTAAAAAGTGACTGAAAACTCCGGAACTCCGGAACTCCGGAGTTGAAACTCTGAACATCGAAACCAAACTCCGGAGCTGAAAAAAACTCCGATTTTCAAGCCCTATTTGAAAGTAATGGTTTTGGTTACAGGTTACAGATTACAGAAAAAAAAAACTATCTACATATTATGGCAATCAATCTGTAGTACGATTTTCACAGCATGATAAGTTTCACTATGACCTATTTAATCTCATTTTCACATACATTTTTGGCAATACATAATAAAGTTTTTGTTACAGCTACGATTTTGTGTCGCTCTAACTAAACTATAAAAATATTACGTCGAACGCAACCTCTGATAACACACATGCACTAATTTTAGAAATGCGTATGTATTTTAATACTTTTTAAGGTATTGGTGATTTTTATTATATTTAAAACTAAGGTGTTAGGTACTTACTTTAATATAGAACTGCAATACAGTTTAATAAAAAACTGTATTTGGTGATCTAAAAACAAAACGGTCGAGTGTTTGAAATCCACGAAATAATATTAAAATTATTAAATTGATAAATGCAAGGATTTTTATTTGATTAATAGTTTCTTATTGATATTTTGCTTTTTTGAAGTTGGTATATTTAGCGGTTCGCCTTAAAAAACTTATAATAGCAATTCCTAATATTCTACTTCACATAATAATTATTATTATGTTCTCTTTTGAAGATTGGAAGGTATCAAAGATACTAAGATGGTTTAACGGATACTAATACCTTTCTCTCTTTTAATCAATATATTTTGTATATATGTATAATTATGTCGAACGAAACATTTATTATAATTTAGAACTTTCTCCAAATCATGTTACGATCATCTTTTTTTATTATTGCAGTTGTATAAGTACTTTATACTTACACAGCAAAGTCCAAACACCGCATATGAAGGTCAATCTCATTACCTCACTTAAATGATTATAACTTTGACGTGAGTGAGTTGAATGACTGACGTGAATGACGTGATTGTTAATCAAATCTCGTGTTATTTAAAAAAACTGACTTTTGCCTACTTACTCCAAGACCAAAAAACTCTCATAATGCGGTGTCTGTTATGTAATATTTTCAGTGTGTATAAAGTAAAAGACTGTTATAAGTGTTCTATACTAAAATTTATATATACTGCGTTTCAATCTTATTGGTGGCTCGGAACATCGCGCGAGACGATGCACAGAACACAATTTCGATGTAAGTGTGTGGGAGAGACAAGTGCTGCTGGGGCATGGCTACGCGCACAGAACAGTGGCTACGCGCATTGTGGCTAACTTCACAGCCACCAATAATATTGAAATTTATTGTACCACTGTTTAGGGCTCTCAGATATAGCTAAGGGTGGCTAAGAATTAAGATTAAGTTATAGATAGACTGTCAAGAAACTCATTATAACGGGACTAAAATTATTTTTACTAGCAACACGTGTAAAAGAAGTCAAGTGTTGCCATACAACAACAATGACAAAGAATGTGACAGGACTCGGCAGGAGACTGTAGTTTCAGTGATGGACTGCAACATATCGGTATCGATAAATCAATATTCAATATAAATTCATAATTAATTACCAATAATTAGAATAATTAGTTCTAATTTGGAGTCACAACTACATTTTTATCACTTGTTAAATTTAAATAATTTACGCAAAATTTTGTCACCCCCATGGAAATGATATAAAATATTTTTCACATAATCGTTCCATTTAATTTGGACATAACCTTAGGTATAACCAAGAAATATGTGCGCCTCAATAACGTTTGAATATCTACAAAATAATGAGCATAATACATTTTTATATTAAATAATTTGGTCGATCGATACACTTACTTTCATTTATTTTTAATTTTGACGGCGAACATAGAACGCAAATCGCAATGTCTCAGATTTCTTTTTGTATAACTTTTATACATACCTACCTAAGTAAAAATTGCGTGCTCTAAAAGCTCACATCTTTCTTTTATCAAAACATTGTATTTGGAAATAAACATCAATTTCTTAAAAAAATGTTTTTCTTTTTCATATTACAACTACATAGAGTTTAATATCTATGATGATAAATTAATGACTGTCGCTGCGGCCACATCACCGCGCTGTCTCGAAGCTTTTCATTGCCGTGTTGTACAATTAAAAACTTTGAGTGAAGGCATTAGAGTTTAATTTCATGTAAAGGAAATAAATTAAAGGGATTTATTAAAAATAAACTATCAATTCCTTGACTCAAAGTTTCTAATTGTACAACACGACAATAAAAAGCTTCGCGTCAGCGCGACAATATCCCCGTAGCATATAAATGCAAAGTTTTTGATAATATCTGAATAATTCTTGTTAAGTATTACAGTAATTAAGTATAGCAGTTAGCACAACACAAAAATTATCGATTTTTTTTCATAAAAAAATCGATTACAGCTTACAGCTGCTCCTGCAGCATGAGTCATGTTGACTAAATCAATGTAATCAAAAAATACTTACATTTCCAAGTTGACAACCTGTTGACAAACCTGTAAAAAATGCAATGGGGTAGGTAGGGTAGGGTATTATGCTACGCCTGCAATGATGATTTTTTCCGTACATTTTCAGAGATGGTTTATATTATGTTAGAGATACGTTAATGAATCTTTATTATCAAGTACTTTAACCTTAACTGACTTAAATCCATTATATCAAACGTCGTGTATACGATGATGATCAATTTAACGTTCTTACTTTAAATGGTTGTATAGCGGATGTGTAGTTAAACATCGGTGACTTTGCCAAACTATACTTGAGTTTGACATTAAATAAAAATTAAAGAAGCAAAACTTCTTGTTCCTTGGAGATAACCATGACCAGATAACTGTTCATCTGTGATTTTTTTTTTCTCCAGTACCTATAAATAGTTATATCTATTAGGAATAGATTTTCCACGCAGGTAACTGATAAAATAAATAGTTATCTGTATAGTGGAGGAAAAAATTCTTCACAGATATCCAGCTATATGGCCATTGTTATCTCCAAGGAACAATGGGACAAACACTGTTTAATTATCACCCGCTATACAACAATTTAGTAATGATGTTGATTTAACTACATCTAGTTTTGTTAACACAAAGAACAACAGTAACCACCTACAAAATTAAATACATTAAAAGTTACATACAAGATATTTTTTCATTCCTTCTAAGTAACTAATAACTATACTTCTTATGGTCGCACTTCACAGGGCTGTTTGTGTTCGTATATTTGACATGTTTGCCTAAATAAGGGCTTGTTTTGTTACGAAGATATATTATGTACTACGCGTTCACTTCATCATTGCCGCTACCTCCCGGCCCGCTTCGTCATACCGCACCCCCTACGTCGCCTTTCTAGTACGGCTAGCAATGCAAAGCTTAATTTTTGTTTCTGTTCATTTAATCATAACGTTCGTTATTTGTGTAGTTTTAATGATTAAAAGAGTAAAGTTCCTACATAATGGCGAACCTAACTTGTTATATAAATTAATGACACTCTTTGAATAAGAAAAAAAATGAAAAACATGATTACTTTTTTGTCTACAGTACCGTTAGCTGTGACGTCATAACGGTCGTCGACGGCAATGACGAGGTGAACGCGTAGTATATTTGCCCAAACATGACTATGCTTGTAAGATAATATGTAAATTTTCCATATTTACATGAACACAAATGTTGTTCGCATTCATGATGTGTGGAGGGTGTGTTTGTGATGCTTACATTACTCAAAATATTTGGACGAAAATGCCAAATATGCTAACGGATAAAAATTGTCCTGTCAATTGCAACCATTCCCAAACGCTCAGACACTTAATAAATAGTTAAACCACCATTTGAACTTATTATTATTAAGTTCCCAAATAGAATGGTCACTAAACTTAAATACAATCACAGTATCATAAGCTGACGAACTTATAACATTTAATAAATGATAGTACAAATCTTATACAACTACGAAACAACCAATATTTTAAATTGATAAAGATTTTTGTAATCATCGACATTATTCATAGTAAAAAACAGCTTCATCTTAAATTAATTTATAAACCTTACAAAAACCATAACAAAAAAGTTATAACTATAGGAAGCTAAAATAAAAAAAAAACAGACAATATTTTTCCCGCCTTTTCTATTAAGATCTTACTTTTTACACAAATACACGAAGAGAGTAAGACCCGAAGGTTTTTATCCAGAAAAAAGGTCGAATTATCAATGTGTTCAATCCACGGAGTCGGAATCATCATCCTTGGTAAGAAAGTAGAAGACGATGACTGGAATCGAACCTAGGACCATACAGGTGCCCATGCCGTAGAAACACCAGGAGTAACCGCCAGTCACATCGCGGAGAAGACCTGTGAAATAATTTATTTATCTAAGTATTTTTAACCGACAAAAAAGGATGAGATTCTCTGTTCGTCTGTATTTTTGTTATGTTTACTCGAAAAAGGCTGCACCGATTGAAAATGATTTAAACGTTATTCCATCAGATTTGTTTCCAAGATGGTCCCATTTTTTCATTTGGAAATCGGTTCAGTAGTATCAAGCAATCCTGAAAATACTATGATTTCGGTAGTAAATACGTCGATGATATGGTCGTATAACTTCCCACATATACAACAATTGTTTATGAACCGATCTATATTTGATTTGAACATTATTTCTTGTTTTTTAGAGCTGTTTTTTAAGATTTTTGAATCAAATTTTGCTTTTTGAAAAAAAATAGAAGCTTGATGGCGCAGAAGGTTTAGCAAATTCGCCCATGTGGCTGTAGCAGTTAACCAAACTTTCGCAGTAAATACATAAGGAAAAGAAAACAGTACCTACCTATACAATAACTTAAATTAAAAAAGAGAGAAAAACGAAAAAACAGAAATACAAGCAATTAAGATCATTTAGCTAAAAAGTAAAAAAGAAAGAAAAAAAATTTCGACCACACAACGATACGCAATTTTATTATAAAAATCAGAAGAATAAACTAGAATAGAATAGAATATCATTTATTTGCATTTGATTAGGGTACACTGGAGGTCTTATAGTAGGTATTTAAAAGATCTGCCTATTCAGCCATTAACAATAGCATGCAAATATTATCTTAAATTAAAATTAACAAGTAAGTCTACTTTTACCATTTTACATTGAGGATGTCGAGTAGGTACTGGTTTTACAATTTATAACTCATAATAGCAGTCAGATTACCAATTAAAATAATGTCACAACAATTAAAATACAAATGAGATGTCAATATGATTCAGAATAATAGTATTATAGTAGTAGTAGTAACATTGTAATTGCGCATTGTCGCGTGATGCCAAAATGTCGCCAATCTTACCAGCTGTAGGCGGCACGGACACCGCGGCGATGCTCTGGAACATCCGCACGAGGCCGTACGAGGACGCGATCCGGGCCGTGCCGAACGCGTCCGCCAGCAGCACCGGCACCAGCAGGAACCAGCAGCCGAGACAGAGGCCATACGCACCTGAGGGATACAAACTTCCCATTGGACTTAAAATTTCACGCGAGCGAAGTCGAGGACTAAAGCTAGCTCTATTTATTTCAAGAAAACTTAGGTTTTTTTTAATATACGTAGGCACAGCCACCGAAACGCGATATTATACAGCGATTTAATATCACGTCTAACTGTCAAAAGACAATGGAATTTGACAGTTGAGTGTCGACAAAACGCTATATCACGCAATATTACCGTGATTCGGTGGTCGTGCTAGTAGGGGCTAGTGTTGATTCGGTAGTTGCGGTACAGACAACTAAACTAAACTTAATTTTAGCATTCTTGTCTTGTCTTTTTGATACAGAACGAAAAGGATGCAAACTTAAATTTATTTTAGTTCTACCAGTTTAGTTATGTCGTGCTGCACCGAATCGACACACCTCTTTGAGTCTCTGACCGATTCATTAAATAGGTTATAATCACTAGTTTAATGAAATACGTAACACAAGGAAGTATCGACTATCGATATCTGAAAACCTCGTTGTCACATCTCTAGCTTTATTTTATAAGTTTTTTTTTTTTTTTACTCGTTTTTGCTTGGTTGACTTTGGCTGACATGATTAATTTCACAGCGTTTACCTGAAGCTATTGCCAATGACCACCATGAGCTCATGCTGGGCAGCGTCAGCACTGCAATACCAGCTACCAGGATACTGTAACGGAAATAAACGTTGTACGAGACGTCTAAGTACGATCTGCAACTCACGTGCTTTACCGCTTTGCAGAAAAAATCTTGAGCGTGCCTATCGCCCCTGCACGAACTAAACACGGCGCGGCGTGCAATGCAAGCATTTTAACCTTAGGAGTGGTAAAGCGAAAGTATTGTCGATAGTACCGACGTATGTTACGTAAATATGGCGATTAGCGGGAAATGGGATCTTGTTAATTATTTGAAAAATATCTTTTTCACTCCTCTTGCTCAAAAAGTGCGTCATTGTAACGTACAAGAGTCGAGATAAAATAGCATAATAACCCCTAGGGGATAAAGTTTTTTCTTTTTTAATGTTTGTCTATTACCAATGAGCCTACTAAAACGAAAAAGTCTTTATTCATAATCACGAATAAAAACTCGCTTGACTTAATACTGGGGGTCTATTACGAAAAGTTTAATACGATACACGCAGCTGCGTCCGTGCTTCGTTCTGATTGATTCCTATTACAAAGCACTTGCGTATGCGATATTGCAAAGTGATTGCGTAAATTTGTCAGTTTCTCTCTAGTGGATCCGTCATTATTCGTTCAATAGACTATAGACTACGATAGCTACATTGAAAATATTTGTAATAGGTAACTACAACCGACGAACTGCGGACGACTATCGTGACCAAGTTTCGTAATAGGTCCCCAGTTTCTCATTCTTATTTTTGAAAATGGAACTAAAAGCATCTCTTCGGTGAAATCATAGCCTTATTTATACTCTGTGTACAGAGTGAATCGTAGAATGCGTGTTTGTGTTGCTTAGCTGCTACAGCAGAAATTAAAACAGGTACCATGGCGCGAAATCTTTAGAATTTTTCTCTAATTACAAACTGATTGAATTTTGTGACTGTAATAAATAATTTTAATCTTTTGCCGCCAAGCACAAATCATTTATTTAAATATTGTACAAAAAGTTTATGAAGTGGAGGATAGAAAAACGAGTGTACCTATTCGTTTACGGAAGTAGGTATAAACTATTTAATATTGTATTTTATTTTCTCGCAATCGTAGTGAAAAGTATAGTGTAACACACGTCGCTAAAACCCATTGTGACTCGGTTTCTATTTATTCCCTCGCTAAAGCTCGGGAATAAAACTACCTCGTATGCAATGGGTAATTTTAGCGTCTTGTATAACAATCTACTATTGTATCAATAATTAATAAAATCAAAAAACTAATCTGTTGCATGAAAATAGAGATGTCCAGCCTCAAAATATTCCCTAATTCCCAGTAGACCCATCACAGTAGATCTAATGGGAAAATATTTTCTCATTGAATCTATTTTCAAAAATATAAAAAAAAAATACTCCCTACTGTACTGATATTACCACCAACTATAAAAACAATGCACTCTAAAATAAAAATATTAAATTGTATTTTTTATTATTTAATTTTATTTGCCAGTAAGTAATCGTGTTTCAGAACAAGTGAATGAAAAAATATTAACAGTAAGATATAAGTGGTTTTACTAAAACTTACCTAACAATATACGCCTTTTTTCTGCAAAATAGATGTAAATCACACAACCAGCCGAGACCTAGTCGCCCGATTAGATCCAACACAGCACTGATAGCTACCAAATGACCTGTAACCAAAATAATATAATTCCGGCAAGTTATATAAAGTGACCGATGGCCAAAGGGACGCTTATTGACCGAGTTGGGTAAAAATTCATTCGTATTCGTCAGGCTGTCCGTCTGTCCTCCTCTACAGCCTAGGTCGCATTTATCGACGGATTCTCGTGAAATTTTGTAAACAGTGGCCCTATTTTTGAATCGCTCGTCTGGCGTCGAGCGCTCTTTTCTACTGATTTTCGTTCGACATTCGACTCGATCTCAATACATTTAAGTCAAATGTCGAACGAAAATCAGTACAAAAGAGCGCTCGACCCCAGACGAGCGATTCAAAAATAGGGGCCATATATATTTTTGTCGATTCAGTTTTTTTAAAATGGCAGAGATTTGTCTACAACTCACGGAGCCACTAGTTTTATGTAGAATAGAACTGTACATAGACGCTTCATTTTAAAAGTAGAATAAGTAGCATACAGTAAAGAGCGACAGAAAAAGAATAGTAGTTTAGTAATCAATCTCACCTGCAGCTCCCTTCGTGTGACCAGCCGACACAGCGTACGCGGGCAAGTAGTATAAAGCGTACGGCGACCCACAAGACATAAGGGCGACCGACGCGCAGAGGAGGCCGAAACGCCACGACTTCAGCAAGGAGACGTCTAGATATCTGAAAGAGGGAGAGAATAGAAAGTACAATTTAATTTATAAATGTGAAAGTAATAAACAAAGACCGACAAAGTCTTTTACTTGGCGATAAATCCGGACACTTTACCCTTCATCCTGGCATAGCCACGCCACAGTCTTAATTTCCACCGTTTTTTTGCCTAGGTGTAGTTAGCGACACATGAGACCTGCCTTTTGTCACAAAAATTATGCCGGCACTACATATTCGCCAAGCATCGGCCGGCACAATTCACCGTACGTTGTCGGTTTTGTAACAAATGCTTCAACGAGGTTCATTCAAAAGCATCAGCTTGTGCCGAAGCTTGGCGAATATGTAGTGCCGTTATTAAGTGGAAAATAGGGAATTAAAGTTCCTATGGGGACTTGAAATAAAGTCCACGCTTACGAAGTTGCAAGCGGCAAAGTTGAGAAAAAACCTGTTAATTATTGAACTAAGTACCAAAAAACTGATTAAAGGATGTTGTTTTGTTTCAAAGAAAGATGTCATTATCGAGAAGTGCCCGTAGGAGTGCAAAAAAAAAGCAAAATTATTACTAAACTTAAAGTAAGTAGGTACCTATATATATTTTTTAGTTTGATTGAACCAACCTACCTGGATATCGTTCCTACACATCCTCTCTTCTCTTTTTTCCTTATCGTCACGTCATCTTTCTGTACTTCTTGTTCCTGTTTAACTATGACCGGTTCCTGTAGTTTGTTGTCCTGTGTCAAACTGCTTGGAGGAGGTCTTATGTAGAGCGATCTGTTGAGTAAGAGGCAAAGTAATAAAATTATATGATTGTCCTGCAAGATTTCAAGGTTCATTGCTTCTATAATGGAGTGAGAAACTTGTGTATCTGTTTCTGCACGCCGCTCTTTAAAGACCTTTTCTCCCAGATGTGTCTTTAGCCAGGGCACAGGATATACTGTTCATTGGGGTGACAACTGAGATTTCCCAGATATCCCCTTCAGCGTGCCTTCAAAGAGGACAGATAGGAAGAATTTTCACCCGAGAACAGTGCTAAGCCAATGGAGACATAACTGGGAATAAAATAAAAGAAGAATAAATTTGGTAGAAATCTTCTCCTTAATCATTTCCTTAATTCCCAGTAGATACATGGGCCAGATCCATAGCAGATGTAATGGGAAAATATTTTCTCATGAATCTATTTAAAAAAACTATATTTCTAAAAAATATATTAATTAATATTAAATAATTAAAATAAAGATGAAACTAAGAGCCACACACCTGCTGATCTTTCTTCTGCTAGCCTTGTAGACGCAAGTGCTGTCTGTAGACAGGTCTTCAACTGAGTGCAGTATTGAAGATGAGCGCGTTGGTCGCAGGCGTAGCTTAGCTACCTCTTTTGGCAGACCTTGAATAAAAAGCTGATTTTTGAAGCCGCTTTTTGTTATTATTTTTTTCATTGTCTTTTTAATAAACTTATCGCTTACCAACAACGCCAAGCACATCCATTACTTCTGAATCTTCTGAGTCCGAGTATTGTGGTTGTGACTGTCGTGCCACCTTTGACAAATAACAAAATAAGTCGTGGGCCCTTCACATGTACAGGGACGAAGAGGCCGAGAGTTACTGAACAATATAAAGGAAAGAGAAAGTTGTCGTATTTCCTTTTCTTTTGTATTGCTCCGTCCCTTTCGGCTTCATTACATCACCGTGTTACTAGATGGCGTTAATATCGAAGAAACACGAAGATTAACTAGTATGGAATAGTACCTCGTAGTATGGGATATATGGAGAACCTACATCTCGCTAACGAAGTTCACTCATATACAGGGTGTATTTGTAACCACTCTCCAAATTTTAAGGATGTGTTCAGTCCATGAAACTAAACAACTTTCTCCATGGAACATGTGTCGAAATACGCCAAAAAATTTTGGTCATCCCATACTAAACTGATCACGTGATCTCTTTGATTTGTATGAAAAGCCATTTTTTTTTTACATATTTGACCCTATGTTTCTTAGAGAAAGTTGTTCAGTTTCATGGACTGAACACATCCTTAAAATTTGGAGAGTGGTTACAAATACATTTTGTATAAAACTTCCAACCATCATCGCGGTTGGACCGCGGTCCCCGGGCTAATACCACCCAGTCCGGAGGAAGATCTTCCCTTTGGCCTTCCTACTAGTGGCAAACCCCCATACCACATTCCATACTACAATTTCCTACAATGGGATAGAAAATCAAATAGTTGCCGTAAAAGTTCTGCGTGATTTGAGACTACCTAACTACTTACCTATGTTATGTCCTAATAGATTGATGTTTTTTTTATTTTTTCATTTCATTAAATTCAAACCCTCACCGCCATAAGACTTGGATGCATGATCTCCGTGATAAGGTTGGACCTCTTCGCTTCTTCAGTGAGCATAGAGTTTTTATGGTTGAGCGCGAGCTCAGAGTCCGGCTGAAACAAGCTCTGGAGGCGGTTGTCTTTGTTCTCCACTTTGCCTGAAAGAAAACTTAAACTGAAACGACTCATTTTTAAGGATTTCGTACATCAAACGGGAATAAAAGAAACTGTTAAAAGGGTTATTCACCGATATACCGTACGTGACTTCATAAAGTTTTGTATCTCAAAATAAAAAAATATACCTACACTTTATAGAGCCTCTTGCTTTACCGTCGAGACCATAAAGTTAATATACCTGAATAGAGGAACAAACATGAGCTGTCAAACGAAACCGAAATTGAATTATATTAGTGTGTGTAAAAAATATTATTTATCATAGATATAGTATTTATTTATAAGTGTTAGTGCCTATATCTTGTCACTTGTCACACGTATATACTTAGTGCAGACGAATTGTCAAACAGTTGCGAAAAACAGTTCTGTTTCGTCAAATCACGCATTTCTTTTTATCACACGTTGTTGCTGATTAGTGACATTTCGCTTACTCAGCCCTTTGTTCCTCTATTCCGCTAGGTATATTAACTTTATGGTCGAGACAGAGTTTTTCAGGAATGCGTGGAGATAAATATAAAGTTGAAATAAGAGCTAAGAAGCTTGATAACACAGCGCTCCAAGACCGGAGGTTTTAGTTTTAGAGGTTCAACTTGATGCCTATTTGCGTCCTAGACAAAAAAGTGAATATGAACGAAGTCATTTCTAATCCCATTCTTTATTTGTTGTATTGAGTATTGACCTTGTATCAGATAGGAAGTTGTTAATGTTAGGATTTTTTTTGAATACCTTACCTTCCTGTATGTCCTGTAACAGAGTGGTGCTTTCCGTAGTAGTAGTGGCGGGGGTGCTTCGGTCCTGAGGTACGGGAGGGGGGCGGTACAAGGTCGCTGATACACACACGTGGAGCATGCCACCACCTATTTGTAAATGTAATAAATAAATATAAAAGGGTAATATTTAATCGGGTAACAATAAATTCCTATTTTGGGTATCAAAAATCCTGAATATAGCGTACCGAAATACTATTCAAGTTTGTAAATATCGTTACTTATGGCTGTTACAGCTGATAAGTTTCTTGCGCCCGTTCTTCTTGTCAGCTAAAAAAGTCTGGAACGGGTGGTAGAAAAATATAGACGATTCAAAAGTACTTAATAATTAAGTTTATTTGAATAAAGCTTATTTCACTTTCACTTTCACTTTCACTAAGTGGTTGATGGACGGACAGAGGGCGACTACAAAATTCAATGTTGAAAATGGGTGACTTTAAAATACAAATTGATTAGGTAAGTTATTCAGAACGGGCGACCAAATTACAAATTTTAATTTTTTTAATTGGGAAGAAAGCACCAACGCCCGCGAACTGGGACTAATGGTAAAAAATAATTAAAAATAACTTTCCTAGTATAGGCGCCTCAAATACGAGCCAAAAGCTTAGGTATAAGTATATTATTTATTTAAAATCAGGTAAACAAATTTGATTGAAAAAATTAAGGAGCTCGGTGGCGCAGTGGTTTAGCGCCTGGCCAAGCGATTGCGGAAGTTCAGCAACGTTTGCAAGGGTCGGTCATGGGATGGGTGACCAAAAATTTATTATTTCGAGCTCCTCCGTGCTTCGGAAGGCAAGTTAAGCCGTTGGTCCCGGCTGCATTTGCAGTCGTTAACACCCACCAATCCGCATTGGGCCCGCGTAGTGGGTTATGGCACATCTTCCTTACCACCCATAAGGAAGGCCTGTGCCCCAGCAGTGGGGACATCAAAAATGGGTGATGGACAAACAAAATTATTTCTGAAAGTCGATAGAAGTAAATATGGGGGAAGGCAATTATAATGCCCCTTGTGGGGAAACTAGTTGTTAGCTGGAAAAAAAATCAGCGTAACTCACCCAGTAATAAAACAGTTCCATGCAATCCATACATGTCCACCAGTTTCTCGATCAACATTGGGAACACGAAGCTGCCTGCTGCTGTCCCGCTCACACATATACCGTTTGCAAGGGCTCTGCAAGGAATAGCAAACATTTTAGAACATTATTTATAGATAATATACCTAAGTATTGAAGTATTGGGATTTTTCCCAGTTGTCCCCGTTGGAGGTGCGTTAAAGGGTCAAATGGGAATAAAGGCTGAAACCTACGGCTTAAGTCGTTGTATTGAGAAAAACCAGTAAGAGACTTGACAGGGGGTATCCTAAAATTATAATCCTAGTATAGGTACCTAACCCAGTGTCGAAGCTAGGGTCAATATTTGAATTTTGCGCTCAAAACTTATTTGTAGTATCATGAGCGCCCATGGCAAGATTTGAATTTTGCACCCCAAAGACTTATTTTCCAGCTATGGGTCAGCAAAGTGCGCCCCCTGAGGGTTGAGCTTGCGCCCCTTGCCAGCCCCTAGCTTCGACACTGGGTATACCACATTATACCTACAAGGAAAGACGGTTGAAACTGTATTATTTGTAAAGAATAAGTTCTGTATTACCTGTGAGTGTCGAAATACTGAGATACGATCACAATTCCAGGGGTAGTTGATAATCCACCGCCAATGCCTGAAACAAAATATTGTAAAGTTAAAGTAGGTACCTACCTAATAAAGTAAAGAAAGAGTAGGTAAAGTGACGGAAATCTTACTTTGTCATAGTAACTTTCTGACAGATGTCTTACAGATTGAAAATTTAAAGGGGTGAGTCGAGTATCACCAATAAACACGCTATAAAAGAATTGCCTCGTGTCTCACCAGTCATAACCCCGAAGCTGAGCAGCAGATGCAGCAGCCCCGTGCTGAAGTAGGACAGCGCAAGGCCGGTCGCGCAGAACAGCCCACCGATGAACACCACCAGCCGGCACGAGTACTTCTCACACAGCGCCGACGATAGGGGAGCTGGTAAACAATAAGTAGATTAGATACAATACAACCTGTGGTGAATAGAAACTGCAGGGTGAATAAAACTTTAAATCCACACTTCAAATTGGATTTACAGAAAATAATATTGGAAAAAGATTTTTGAATCTTTTTGAAAATAGATCCAGTGGGAAAATAGATTTCCCCATAAGATCTAACATCCCACTGATGGGTTGAACGGTAAATTGCGTTTCCCGTTCGACCAACTGCCACAGAATAACTAACCACTGCACTAGAGTTGGGAACGAAATTATCCTATTACTAGCTTCCGCCCGCGACTTCATCCGCGTGGACATTCAGAAAATCCCTAGGGAACCTTTGACCGGCATAAAAGTATCCTATTATGTTTCAATCCAGGCAGGCTATAGACTATCTGTGTATCAAATTTCATCTAAATCTGTTCAGCCGTTTTTGAAAGATGAACTCCATTTTTCTATTTACCTAGCGCCAAGCATAGAGTAGACAGCGCGGCAGGTATCCACGAGGCCACCGACTCGGAGGAGTCTGGGAACGTTTCCATTATCTCCACGTACAGCACGCCGTACGACTTGAACAAGCCGGCCACCCAGAACTGCACCATGAACGCGCCAAAGACCACCACCCACCCATAGCCGCCATCTGGGGGATTCGTGCTGGAAAGAAAAAGGACCTATTAATTTTGCGAGCGCGGGAAGTTAGCCTCGCGTACCTACGGCCATGAGCGTATCAGCTATACATATAGAGACATTTTCTAGGGGGCCTGGCCCCTAGTTCCGAGGCAAAGCTAGGGGGGTAGGTATAAAGCCGCGTTGGAGTTTTTTCTGGGTTCAGCACACCAGGGGCCCTATTTTTAAATCCTTCGACATTTGAATCAATATCAATCATTTGAGTCAAATGTCGAACGAAAATCAGTAGAAAAGAGCGCTCGACGCCAGCCGTGTACCCATCAATCAAGAATACCCTAGATGTCCGGTCAGAGTCTCAAAAATGGCACCTCAAATAGCGTCCCACTTACAAACTGGGCGCTTATTTTGCACAAAGTAAGTGATAAAAGATATGTTTTTGTACAAAATAAGCTTATTTTGTACAAAATAAGTGATATAAAATGTGAGTTTGTACAAACAAGAGGTGATTATGTACAAAATAGGCGCCAAGTTCGTAAGTGGGACGCTATTTGAGGTGCCATTTTTGCGTACTGATTTAGTTCGTGAAGCTTTATCTAGGATATTCTTAATCGAAGCGTGTACCAGATTGCCGCGTCTTCCGATGACAACGGTCCGTTACTGCGATCTCCAACACACCGCTATGTATGGAGGGGCAACATCCTCTTATAGACAAGATCTACTGTTCCCCTGTAGTGGAGGGGGGGGGGCTGAGGAAATGAAAATAGCCGATGATAGAAGGTACTTACTCAGAAGCAATCGGGCGCAGTCTCCTCGAAGCAGCCAGCAGAGGACGCGCGGTCACCGACGACAGCGTCAGCAGCGAGTCCTCTTCCTGTTCCGTGGGGGACATCGCTGATAGGTACGCGCCTACTTGCTGCAACAATAACGACAATAGTACATTATGAGACAAGTTAGCTTAGGTTGCTCATTGCACACAAGAGCTCACGAGTTTCATACGACGTTTTTCAACACATTTGCGAGGAAAAAACAAAGTAATTTATCACACAACAACAAATACGATAAAAACAAAATATGATAATTATGGGAAAAGGCGCGCATGTTTTTTTTTGTTTTTTTTCACACGCCCAACGCAAGAATATTTTGCGAACAAAGGGGTGGGGAGCATACAGCCTACTTCAAAATTATAATTTTAAGTGACAAAATGCAAATATTTTAATATTTTATAACAAAATATTGTGAATTATGAATAATTTGATAATAATATATAATTATTTGACTTAATTCAGGACTTACACATTTATTTATTCGAAAAATGTATATGAATTTTCAGCAGCAGAAAAAAACTTTTTGTTGTCAAAAAAAAATAACTGTATTACCCGGCTAAATTGGGAATGCTCTGTTTACTCGCATAGAACTTGCAGTAAGGTACTTATTTAACTTTGTAGGGTTAATTCTATTACGAACTAGTGTTTTATATATTATTTCACGCGTTTGTTATAGCTCGGTTTATGGCCCTAAAAGCGATGTATTAAGGCTCGCTTTACGAGCAAGTGTGTTGAAAAAATATTAAAGAAAAAGGGATCCTCGCATTGGCGTATCTACGCGAACTGCACCGACAGCAGGGAGCTGGCCTTATCGCATATTTGCATGGCATCTGGCAGAGTATAGATAAGGCCCAACCCTTCACACTTGTTAAGAATGTCGACGACTATGACTTGCAGGGGACTATAGACTATACAGCCCATTGGTATGTTGACTTACAGTAGCTAACGGTAACTCGAGCAGCATGCTGAGCGGTCGCTCGCGCTGCTCGGGCGGCGCGGACTGCACCGACAGCAGGGAGCCGGCCTTATCGCATATGGCATGGCATGGCATCTGGCAGAGTAGATAGGGCTTACCCTTCACATTAGGACCAGAGTCTCGACTATGTCTTGCAGGGGAGTAGACTGTTTAGGTACTGTTTACTGTTACTGTATACAACCCATTGGTATGTTGACTTACAGTAGCTAACGGTAGCTCGAGCAACAGGCTGACGGGACGCTCGCGCTGCTCGGGCGGCGCGGACTGCACCGACAGCAGGGAGCCGGCCTTATCCGGGGATAGGACCACCTGGAAGAATAAAAAAAGTTGATTGTAGTGGATTGTGTAGGATTAAGGCGCGGCAAACTATTCTATACGGCGAGCTAAAGAGGCAAATAAGTGTGGTTTGAGCGAGGCAGACATTGCGCTAACATGCGAGAAGTGTTTTACCTCTGCGATGGTATCCGACGGCAGGTCGATGGAGCATGACAGTGGTGCGATGGTCGTGGGGGGCGCTGAAGTGCCGAGGATCTGACTGTCAAGCTTTGACAGCTCCTGTAACAAATACGAAATGGAATTTACACTTAAATTGTTAAAAGTACAAGCTAGACTATACTTTTATTATTGTTATTATAATTTTTTACACATTTTTGAATGGGATAGCTAGGGCCCAATCGCGCTAATTCTGAACGATAAAATCGAAACCGTTACGTTTTGTCATTTCAGTGAAAACCTAAAGATCTTTTAATTGCAATCGCAACTACCTATGTTATGTTTTCGACTACGAAAAAAACAATGTAGCATACTGAGCCGTGCAACGGTGTTTTATCTGTCTACGGCTCGTAGCAAACATCATCTACGGCTCGTAGCAAACTTCATCGACGGCTCGTAGTTAACTTCATCTACGGCTCGTAGTTAACTTCATCTACGGCTCGTAGTAAATTTCTTCTACGGTTCGTAGCAATCTTCATCTACGGCTCGTAGCAAACTTCATCTACGGCTCGTAGTTAACTTCATCTACGGCTGGTAGCAAACTTCATCTACGGCTCGTAGTTAACTTCATCTACGGCTCGTAGCAAACTTCATCTACGGCTTGTAGCAAACTTCATCTACGGCTCGTAGCAATCTTCATCTACGGCTCGTAGCAAACATCATCTACGGCTCGTAGTTAACTTCATCTACGGCTCGTAGCAAACTTCATCTACGGCTCGTAGTTAACTTCATCTACGGCTCGTAGCAAACTTCATCTACGGCTCGTAGCAAACTTCATCTACGGCTCGTAGCAATCTTCATCTACGGCTCGTAGCTATTTTCATCTACGGCTCGTAGCAAACTTCATCTACGGCTCGTAGTTAACTTCATCTACGGCTCGTAGCTATTTTCATCTACGGCTCGTAGCAATCTACATCTACGGCTCGTAGCAAACTTCATCTATGGGTCATAGCTGCGCGTAGCATTCACTTTCCCGTGCTACGAACGACTACGAGTTGATAACACAATATAAAGTCTGTGTCAAGGTAACGCCCGGTAGTACAAAAGCTGAGATAAAATAGCATAATAACCCCTAGGGGATAAAGTTTTTTCTTTTTAATGTTTGTCTATTACCAATGAGCCTATTAAAACGAAAAAGTCTTTATTCATAATCACGAATAAAGACTCGCTCGACTTAATACTGTTTCTCATTCTTATTTTGAAAATGGAACTAAAAGCATCTCTTCGGTGAAATCATTACACTTGACACTTGCAAAAATTACTCCCTGAAGAGAAGTAGATTGCCATAACAAAAATAAGAAGAAGAAAAATCATAGACTTATTTATACTCTGTGCACAGAGCATATAGTATTGCTTTCTCTGTGGCACAGAGTGAATCGTAGAATGCGTGATTGTGTTGCTTAGCTGCTACAGCAGATATTTAAAAAATGTACCATGGCGCGAAATCTTTAGATTTTTTCTATAATTACAAACTGATTGAATTGTGTGACTGTAATAGGAAAGAAATAATTTTAATCTTTTACCATCAAGCACAAATCATTTATTTAAATACTGTACAAAAAGTTTATGAAGTGGAGGATAAAAAAACGAGTGGATTCGTTTACGGAAGTACCTAGGTATAAACTAATTAATATTGTATTTTATTTTCTCGCAATCGTAGTGAAAAGTAGAGTGAAACGACGCTAAAACCCATTGTAACTCGGTTTCTATTTATTAACACTAAAACTAGGTAGGTATCTCGTATGCAATGGGTCATTTTAGCGTCTTGTGTCTCCATCTACTATAAAGTAGGTAAGTAAGTGTGAAAAACTTTCAGGTGTTATTACTTACTTAACTCATATACTTGTATGTACCCATCTACTATTACATAATCGTAACTGTAAAAAAACAACTCTTTATTAGTCATAAAAAGGGTAAATAAAATAAGGTTGTGCAATCTACTGTTTTCGAACGAAGCCTAGTTATGGTTACGAGTTATGACGTCATCCATCGCTGACTGTCTTAATCCATTTTACATTGTTACGTCAAAAGATTGAAATAAAACAAGAGACAATTTAATGAAGTGGTTTTCATGTGTTTTTAAATAAAAGAAAAGTGACAAAGAACACTAAAATTTTCATACCATTTGTATTTTCATACCATGTTAAATGTAATACCTACATTTATTTTATTATATTAAAAAAATATATTAATAAGATTCTTGTAAAAATACACTTACAATGGCGAAACCAGGCGGAAAACCACAGAACTAAAAATCTATGTTCTGTGGGAAAAACAAAAGTTTCACTGACTTGAATAAAAAGAGAATAAAAATTAGATTTTTTCAAATTGACGGTTTTTAGGGTTCCGTAGTCAAAATGGCAAAAAACGGAACCCTTATAGATTCGTCATGTCTGTGTCTGTCCGTCCGTCTGTATGTCACAGCCATTTAATCCGAAAGTATTAGGATTACACAGTTGAAACTTAGTAGGTAGATGTAACCGCTTAACGATTTCAACACAAAAATAAAAAAATACAAAGATTACATGGAACTAAAACGGAAAAAAAAAAATTTCTTCATACCAATACGTGCGGGGTGTCTATAGATAGGTCTTCAAAAATGATATTGAGGTTCCTAAGACAATTTTTTCTCAAAGTTAACCGTTTGAAAGATAAACACTGCCAAAGTGGTAAAATGATCTCTTTTAGAGATAAGCCCACCTTTGTAAACAACTTTCATATTTACCTGTGTAATTATGTTACAAGTGCAATAAAGAATATATAATATATAAAATGTGTGTCCCCCCCCCTCTAACTTTTGAAATAGGTGAGTAAAAAATATAAAAAAAAAATATGCTATAGATCTTAATATAAACTTTCACTGAAAATTGGTTTGAACGAGATATAGTAATTAGTTTTCGAGATATATCATATTTTCCAAAACCGCAAATATAACTTTGTCATTCATACCAACACTGTGAAAAACAAAGTTATTTTTACAGACGAAAAATGATAGTGGTATTAAATATGGTATGGTATATAAGGTAACTACGGAACCCTACGGCGCGTGGCCCGACACGCACTTGGCCGGTTTTTTTCATTACTTGTGTTAGCACAGACCGGTGGAATTGCGTAAGGTAATCGTATTCATTTGACAGTTCATATCGTATTCCATCGGCTGCAATTTGTATGGGATGACATATATTATGATACAATATGAACTGTCAAATGAATACGATTGACTTTACGCAATCGCCTAGCTGACTTTGGAAAAGTGTTATCTTAGTGTTATTTATTTAAATTATTTGTGATGACAATGACAAAAGTTATTTTTTAAAAAGTAATCGGAAATCAGTTACAAAGACCACACACCTATTTAATACTCAATATAACTTATTAATTAGTACAACTTTCAGGTTCAGGGGATCTATAGATTATAGTTTTTTAATTTAAAATCCCTCACGTTGGCAACCCTAGTCCCTGACCCAATTTTCCACCCCCCAGCTTGCTAATTTTCCTTCTGTTTATTAGGTTCCCCTTTCCAATTAAGGAGACCTTCGAAACCTTTTTTCATGCAATGCCAATATTGATTATCTATTTTCGTGACAGATTCCATGACAATTTGATTGAATATCGTGTTTTGGTTACATTTAGTCAAAGTAATAATTTTGATTCGATGTTAACTTTACTGCCTACGCTTATTGACGTTGCACATGCGCCTATCATGAAATAGTTATTTGTTATACAAGTGACCAAAATCAATTTGTGCTGCGAGTTCCGACTTTAAGAGGATTGTCAAGCAAGCGGTCTCCATACAAACGGCGATAACGTTTCCCACTCTCTAAATCTTAACCTACAGCAATGAATTTTTGGTATGTTTTTGAAATGCCTAAATACTACGTTTTGATTTTTTAAATATCTATAATAGATTTCGAAATATTGGCACTTCTGTGTTTTGTATGAAATCACTAAAATCCAGGATTTAGATTTTTTCTTTTCTGTATGTAATTGTGTGTGTACAGAACCAATAAATAAATAAACCAGGAAAAAAACACATACAAAAATAGTTTATTACTAATTGCCAGTTTTTATATTTTTCAGAATTTCATTGTGTCCATCAGCCATTTTTGATGTCCCCACTGCTGGGGCACAGGCCTTCCTTATGGGTGGTAAGGAGGTGGGTGTAAACGACTGCAAATGCAGCCGGGACCAACGGCTTAACGTGCCTTCCGAAGCACGGAGGAGCTCGAGATAATACATTTTTGGTCACCCATCCCATGACCGACCCTTGCGAACGTTGCTTAACTTCCGCAGTCGCTGGGCCAGGCGCTAAATCACTGCGCCACCGAGCTCCACACCACTCATTTCAATTTCAGATTACAGAATTTCATTAAACATAGTTATTTCGTTGTAATTGTTTTCTCTTGATTGGCAGCGCTAGTGGACGCGCGATGTACCCTTAACCTTCGTTAAAAGTACTTAGTGGCTCGTTCTGTGCCCTTAGATTATCTTCAAACTATTGATCGATGTTATCCAATGCCATGGACATGTACCCTTCATTAAATTTACATTTCGTTTCTAAACATAGCTAGTACCTACAATCTACAATCAATTTTATTGATTTCGCGTCTTCGTGACAGCAAGATGCCGTGACATTGAAATCTAGAAAATTTTATTCTCTAATTTTAACTACAGATGAAAGTAAAATACCAGGTGGACGGATTAAACATTGAAATCTAGAAAATTTTATTTTATTTTCACTCTAATTTTAACTACAGATGAAAGTAAAATACCAGGTGGACGGATTAAACATTGAAATCTAGAAAATTTTATTTTATTTTCACTCTAATTTTAACTACAGATGAAAGTAAAATACCAGGTGGACGGATTAAACATTGAAATCTAGAAAATTTTATTTTATTTTCACTCTAATTTTAACTACAGATGAAAGTAAAATACCAGGTGGACGGATTAAACATTGAAATCTAGAAAACTTTATTTTATTTTCACTCTAATTTTAACTACAGATGAAAGTAAAATACCAGGTGGACGGATTAAACATTGAAATCTAGAAAACTTTATTTTATTTTCACTCTAATTTTAACTACAGATGAAAGTAAAATACCGGGTGGATTAATCCGGAAAACTTTTAAATTCTAAACTAAAAAAGAGCTTACGTACTAGGTACCTACCTATGATATGACCACAAACACCCAGACCAGCTACAAAAAGGTAATTTACTAAATTGACCCTACCAAGTATCAAACCCGGGATCATACATAATAGCTTTAAATTCTACTCTACCGATGAATATTTAGTTTTGCATCACGTTTGTCAGCTGTAATAGGGTATATATATTATATCTTTTATCCAGAAAAAAGTAGGTAGGTACTGCTAATACCTGTTTTTTTTCACAACGGTATAAAGCTTGGCCTTCACCTCACCTGAGTGACGATAAGGCCGAAGGTGGAAACGCACTACACCCGGAATCCTCATCACTGAGGATCTCGCTATCTTACCTCTAACTGCCGGAACACAACAATTTTTTAATTGTTGTTATTGCGTCAGACTTGATGGTGGTAGGTAGCTTAAGCTAGGGTTTCCTAGGATGACGGTGCCGTCATATTACGGCCGTAATTTAGCGGCGTAGATCGTTGTCTATGTAAAAAGGTTAACCACCAACCAAACCGAGTACAAATTGTACCCCCCTTGCGAATCGAACCCGGTACCCCTGCGTCTTACACGGGTTAGGCGAACCACTAGACCACAGAGGTCCTGGGGAATAGAAAAAATTCCACGGTCACTAGTATCATAATAGGTAAAGTAAGGGTCTATGAACAAATAACAAAATACTATAGGTACCTATACTTTTATAGTCTCCAGTCACAGAATAACTAATAGTACAAGTCTCCAGTGAGTATCATATACCTAGTAAAGGTCTAATCAAACATTATACTAGGTACTTCAGTGAACATCAAATCGATACAATTATCTACGTTTTCAAAGCTACGGCCACGATATTGAACCCTCTAGCTTTTAACCACGAATCAATAAAACACTTAATGGAAGTGATCGTTAGGTATTCATGATCTTATAGAAGGATAACGTCCATGGTTAAAAAAGATGACTCAGCCAGTATGATACTTTTATGTGGTGTTTGTTAAAAGCCTTATAAAGCCGAATAACCTAGTAGTAAGTAATAATACTAAAATAACCAATGCTGAATATGGTAGATAGGGACCATCAAACTGAACAACTTTTACTATGGGACCAACTCTGAGATGACCAAAATGTTGTGGCGTATTTCGATTCGACACTGTTTTATGGAGAAAGTTGTTTAGTTTCATGGACTAAACACATCCTTGGAGAGTGAATAAAAATAACGCGCGTAAAATCATTCGATAGTGCAATTTTGTATTGGAAATTTGTACAACGCCATCTACCGCCGAATAGAGAAATTAAAATTTCCATAGATAATTCTCTGTCGAGTAATTTTACGCGCGTTTTTTTCTCGATAGCTGTTCGTGCTAAGGGTACAGACTGTGGAAGGTGTTTTCGAAAACAGCCAAGGCTAAGAGTGCCGCTTATATTATCTGTCTAGCTCTAGTTAGACATATTTTTGTTTGGGTCATCTTGAGTGTAGACTCGTAGGTGTGTTTTAGCATGACTGCTACGCGCACATACGAGCCGTAGACAAAGTTTTGCTACGAACTGTAGCACCGTAGCAAGGAGTGAAGTAAAGTTAGCATACACCGGGTTTTAGAGGCAATATTGCTTGCGCTTGTCGCAAGTTGACTTGACAACTAAGTAATTAAGGCTCAGGTACGCTGGAACATTTGCCTCTGTCTTTTTCTTTACATGTAAAGAGTAAGGAAAATAACATCACATCTGCACTTTTTCGATGTTTTTCGTTGTTTTTTTTTCACCATTAATCATTATTACAATTAAATCTTTCTTGAATAAAAGTAATTTAAGCAACTTCAACAAAAATGTATTTTGATGTAGAGTTCAATGCGTTTCCGATATTATTTACGCCAAAAATATTCTGTTTTTTTTCACAATCATCTGTGAGGTTTTTACGCAATTTAATATTTGTAGCTACTAGAGAATCTCTTTAGCTTGTCGAATGATTTTTGTGGCTACAACTTTACGTTTTCTATTACTTACTTATAAAAAAATGATCCCCCAAACCAAGTTTTCCTATTATGAAATGACGGATACGGCCAAAGTGCCGCTTCTGTCTAGCTATTTTTGACATATTTTTTGTTTGCGTCATCTTGAGTCAGACTCGTAGGCGTGTCGTAGCATGAGTGCTACGCGCATCTACGAGCGTAGACGAGGTTTGCTACGAACTGATGTAGCACCGTAGCGTAGCAAAGAAACAGTGAAAGACGTAGGTACTGAATTTAATCTGTGGTAATAGATAGGTATTTTTTCGTTTATATTCGGATACCTATTTATCTATACTATCATGAGATGTCGCTAGCTGCGGCAGTGGTGTGGTTAAAAGTGGTAAACGGCACCCTTGTGGTGTCATCCAGTGATGTTGTTGACATGACACGATGATGTTTAGATGTTTGGACAACAAGTAACAAATTAAGGTACCTACCTAATCTTACCTAAGTAAGAAAATATAAAAATGACGCGGAATTAATGAGATAGGCCCGTAGCAATACAAAATATGCATGGAAAATGCATAGAAAAAAAATTACCAGGGTAAGACCGCGGGTATAGTTTGCTAGTTACATATACTCATCAACTTTGTCTAGGGATACAGGTGTTATTTTTATACAAACGAGGTAACTTTGAAGCCTTGGTTTTCTGCCAGGGATGTACCGTGCTGTGATTTGATGATGGCCATCCAGGGAGTAAATGAAGGAGATTCTGATCACTATACACACCCAACTGATCTGATCAGCATTCTAAAAGATTGATGGGTCAGAGTTCTCAGTTTCAGGATTTCCATACATTTTCATGCTATTTTCGCGGTTTTCTTAAACATGTCCATTAATCTTTTAGAATGCTGGTCACATCAGTTGGGTGTGTATAGTATAGCGATCTGAATCTCCTCCATTCACTCCCTATATAGCCATCATCAGATCACAGCACAGTACATCCCTGGCAGAAAACCAATGCTCCAAAATTACATCGTTTGTATGAAAATAACACCTGTATCCCTAGACAAAGTTGATGTGTGTAATTATTTTAGACTGCTGCCCCACCCTGAGCCCATGGCTGGCTATGCTCACGTACAACGTGTTAAAAAACAACTCCTAATGCCGAATATGGTAGATAGGGACCATCAAACTGAACAACTTTTACTATAGGTAGGACCAGCTCTGAAATCGTGAAAAAAAATCAGCTGTTTCATACAAAATTTAAAGTTGTTTTTTTCGCGATTTCAGAGTTGGTTCCATAGTAAAAGTTGTTCAGTTTGATGGTCCCTACTACCATAGTCGGCATAAGGGGTTATTTTGTTAGCTATTTATATTATACCATACATTTTCATTGATAGGTACAGTTTCCTCTGCACCAGGCTAGCCGTATCGATCGAACTTCCGTACCAGCCCCTGTCTGTAGCCAGATCATTGCTCCAGATACTATAGTCGATAGGTACCTAGCTAGTAGCTTTAAGCTTTACAAACGACATTAAAGCGAATAGCGAATTGGTCTTGAAATGTTGTTTTATTCGTCTCCCTAAAACTTTTAATGGACAACCTTTCAAAAATATAATATGTCGTTTATTACTTTTGTATAATGAAAGTAGACACAAAATTAAGGGACACGTATTTTTTATTTTATCTTTTAATTGTTTTATAGGTGAGCTTTATATATAACACTAAAAACTCGAAATGGTTTTCTAATTTTAGTACTTTCTCAAAATAAAATGTTGTCCATTATCGTCGAACAGTAAAAGTATTCAAAACTATTGATAATAACACTTAGATCTAGTTCTCTACACAGCGCACTGTCAAAAGTGAGGCAACTAAACAGCCAAAATGGCTCAGTTTTCAGACTTTTAATCATGTACCGAATATGTACAAAGCATTTTAAATTTTCCTGCATTTAGGAGATTAGTTACTATATTATTGGATTTTAGTTAGAATTGCGTTTTTTTTTTTTTTTTTTTTTTTTTTTTTGTGTTGTATCAAGTATTTTTTGGTAAATTTTGCCTACTTAGGTGCACTTTCGAGTAGCAGACATAGCAATTACTGATTTCTCAACTAGTTGAAAGTTATTTACTCTCACAATTAACTATCTGATATGTAGTAGGTATTTAATTTCAACCTACCTACCCATTGTGTACAAACTTTTGTTAATTATTGTGATGGAAAATGACCTCACTTTAAATGTGGAGCTCATTTTTCAATGTTGACGACTCTGTATGAAATATACAGGGAGAAAAAAGCAGCCCTTGACGAGTTTCTTGCCGGTTCTTCTCGTTACAAGGTCTCCCGCTCAGGGTTTGCGAACCGATGGCGTAGCTTCTTTGACATTCACAAGTGCTTGTAACAGCCTAGACTGAATAAATGATTTTTTGATTTTGATTTTGATTTTGATTGGGTAACGTATGAAGGATATAAAATCTGAAAACTAAGCCATTTTGGCTTGGTATTAGTTGCCTCACTTTGCATACGAAGACACTGCTTCTAGCCGCATTTGCGCATCCCTAGCACAGAATAACTAATAGTACAAGTTCCATAGGCCTTGCGAGTCACCTTGTGCCCTGTGCCCCTGTTCATCAAAACTTACAAGTCTTCTACTTAATTTAACAAGCATAATATTCCTTATTAAAATCACTATTCCACGAATCTTTATCAAAACAAGTTAAATGACGCGCTACACGTGTAATTGTTTATTTAACTAAGTACCTAAGTTTAAGTAATACGTTTTCATCCTTATATTAGTGATTTTTTTAATTTAAAAAAATCACAACTTGTAAAAAAATCTATGGAAAATTCTGAGTAATATTTCTGAGGGTGTCCGGCGCCGGCGACTCTTACGCCTTACCACAAAAGATTTTAAAACACTGTTTAGTAAAAACACTGTTTAAATGTGATGCCGTCTCTTTCAAACAATATTGTCAAAAAAAAGTGACAGCATCACATTTTAAACAGTGTTTTAGTTAAACACGTGTTGAACAGTGTTTTGTGGTAAGGCCGTTAATGTCTGACAATTTTTACAAGTGTCTTACATAAATTATTTGTAAAAGGCATAATTTACATGAACTTGTATTTTTCTTGTAAAGTACATACTTGTAGGTAGACTTGTATGTTTTGATAATAGCCTGTCCTCACGATACAATACCAACAACGCATCCACTTGCGTAATTTTTGTACGAAAAAGCTAAAAAAAAAACTTGAATACCTACTTAGATAAGAAAATAAATTGGCGCTGATTTTTCAATGCCTAGATTTAACTGTCAGATAGCGTATTATTATATTTGGTTCATATAAACTGACTGATATGTTAACTGAGGACTGATAAATTAGCCCTTAGTACCTATAAGTACCTAGTTATTTTGTTTTTGTGATAATAAAACATGCGGGATAAAAACGTAACGTATATTCTATGGTACCTAATACATAGTTTTTAAATATTTCCAAGTAGGTAACAAGTAACAATGTTAAGTGAATGAACGGCTATTAAGTTAATTCATGTGCTGACCAGTTGATTAAATTAATGTTATTACTTGACAAGGCCAAGGTTACTTTAGAAAGCGAAGAAAAACGGCCTACTTACTTTACTAAGTGTTGATAACGTTTTTAGGGTTCCGTAGCCAAAGTGGCATAAAACGGAACCCTTATAGATTCGTCATGTCTGCCTGTCTGTCCGTATGTCACAGGCAGTTTATTCCGAAATAAAGTGGCTGTGACATTAGGATTACACCGTTGAAACTTAGTAGGTAGAGGTATTCTGTTAACCGCTTTACGATTTTTAAACAAAAAAGAAAAAATAAAAGATTAAGGGGGAGCTCCCTATACATGGAACTGAAACTGAAAAAAAAAAATTTTCTTCAAACCAATACGTGCGGGGTGTCTATATAGACCTAGTCTTTAAAAATGACATTGAGGTTTATAAAGCCGGGTCTCCTGCGACTAATTTTCAACATGTTTTGTGTTTTCAAACATCAAACAATGTTTTGAGGGGCGTGGCCTATGAGTTTTGTTTAGCAAAACACAAAACATGTTGAATATTCTCAAAGTCAACCGTTTGGAAGATATTCACTGTTAAAGTGGTAAAATGTGTGTTCCCCCCCCCCCCCCTTTAACTTTTGAAATAAGAGAGTGAAAAATCTAAAAAAAATATATACTATAGATCTTAATAAACAACTTTCAACGAAAATTTGTTTGAACGAGATATGTAATTAGTTTTCGAGATACAGCACATTTTCCAAAACCGCAATTATAACTTTGTCATTCATACCAACACTGTGAAAAACAAAGTTATTTTTGCAGACGAAAAATGATAGTAGTATAAGGTAACTAAGGAACCCTACGGCGCGTGGCCCGACACGTACTTGGCCGGTTTTTTAAAGAAAAGGTCGACGTTGTTTTTTGTTTGTTTGTTGTTATTTTACCCACAATGAGTCAGCGCGCTGGGCCTTCATCTCACCAAGGCCCTTTTTACCCGACTGCGGGTTATGTATTTCGCGCGTATCTTGTAAGTATGTATGTTTGTATGTAATATTCTTTATTACCTCATATCTCTCAAACGGCTGAACGGATTTCTATGATTAAGATATCGTTAGATTGGTCTTTTCAGCCCAAGTGTTCTTAAGAAGGTGGCGTTATAAAAAAACCAACATGGCGGCTGTACGGTGCTATTATACGTAGTGAAAAAAAAAATTTTTTTTTTAGAATACTGCAATATGGGTGTCAAATTAAAGGGCTTATTATAAGGATTTCAAAAAGGTATATCATGACCGTAAAATATAATAACTAAAAAGAGATAAATTAAAAAATTTAAAAAACCCGCCTGCATAAAAAGACAAGTCGACTGAAAAGATGGAAACAAGATTAAATAAATATTAAAGGCAACATGTCATAATAACATGCAGTCGGAGGCATATAATTCAATCATTCATATAATGTCACTTTCTTTATGCATGCCTCCGACTGCATGTTATTATGACATGTTGCCTTTAATATTTATTTAATCTTGTTTCCATCTTTTCAGTCGACTTGTCTTTTTATGCAGGCGGGTTTTTTAAATTTTTTTTTTTTTTTTTAATAACGTGACAATTTATCAATTATTGTCATGACAATTTAGTTTACATTGCGGTGTAGCTATGAGTAGTTCCTTCTATTATCAGATTTGTTGACGCAATGGATACAAAATTGACATGACAGGTGACAAATTGGCACGTTGCCCTAATGTTAAGTGACAATAAGGTCGCGAACATTGAAGCGAACAGCACCCGGAATCCTCAACCACTGAGAAACTGGGTATCTTACCTCTAACTGCCGGAACACAACAATTTAAGTTGTTGTTATGGCGTCAGACTTAAGGTGGTACCCTGAGCGAAAGTGGCGCCGCGGTGAATTATATTTAATATTATAATATAATTCTAATACACAATTTTAAAAATGTTTATCGTGGAGATTTTAGGGCCCACAGTCTAGTATTTTTAGACGGTATCGTTACTTTCCCTCGTAGTCACTGCTAGAAGTAAATCAAAAATGCTAAAAGTGGCCGCTTTTTGACACATTTGCTATCTACTTCTACGAATGACTACGAGGGCATGTAGTACCATCTAAAAATATTAGACCATGGGCCCTAAAATCACCACGATAAACATTATTAAAATCTTTTTCTATTAATAACTTATTAAATAAAAACCTCTGAGGGCGCCACTTTCGGTCATACAACCGCCTTAAGTTGGATGGTGAGAGCTAGCCAAGCGGGCTTGAAAAATCAATCAAATCGAATTTGGTTTCCCTCGGAATCGAACCCAGAAATTGAGCGTCGGAGATAGGGTCATGAGTCCCCTGGCAAGATTTGAATTTTGCGCCCGAAGACATACTTCTAGGATAACGAGCGCCCCTGGCAAGATTTGAATTTTGCACCCCTAGACATACTTCTAGGATAACGAGCGCCCCTGGCAAGATTTGAATTTTGCACCCCAAAACTTATAGACTTATTTTCTAGTTATGGGTCAGCAAAGTGCGCCCCCGTCACGATTGCGCCCCTGGCAGCCGCCTTCTTTGCCAGCACGAGTAAACGAACCACTAAACCATGAAGCACTCAACGTTAATTCACCCTTATGGCCTTGCAGTTATTAGCATTCATAAGGCTTAACTGCAGTGCGTTAGTCTTTGACCTGAATAACTTCGCGAATCAGGGCATATGTGTGCCATTGTAAGCAAACGTAGGTACGTTGACCTTTCCGTAATAACACAATGAAGAAATAGAAGGTCCTTTTGTAAGAAAAAAAAATTTCAGACGAATTACTAAGAACCTCCTCCTTTTTTTGAAATCGGTTCTTCTTGTTATTTTTGTTATGGCAATCTACCCCTCTTCAGGGAGTAATTTTTGCCAGTGTCAAGTTAAAAATACGTTTAATTTTATTTCTTTTTTAAACAGTGTAAGAAAATAGGTCACTTTTAATTTCTTTTTTTTACTGAGCGTCTTTTTATTCGCTCTCCAAATTTTAAGGATATGTTCAGTCCATGAAACTGAACAACTTTCTCTAAGAAACATAAAAAAATACTTTCCATACAAATCAAAGAGATCACATGATTAGTTTAAGGGATGACCAACATTTTGTGGCAGATTTCGACACATGTTTCATGGAAAAAGTTGTTTAGTTTCATGGACTAACTAAACATATCCAATCCATGGATGGTGAATATTAAAAAATACCCTGTTTGACACTTTTGAACTTTCGCGTGGCATTTTATTAGATGAAAATTACAGTAGGTATTACTTAAACGTGTTTAACTCTTCAACGCCCGGAAAATGAGACACAATAGAAAATCTATTGTGTCTCGGTCGCCAGCGACCGCTCCGGCGTTAATGAATTAAAATAAACATAGGTGTTTAAACACCTACCTTTTCCCGAAGTTTCGAGCGATTTGCATATTGTTTACGAATAGTTCTACGCCGCTGAATCACGGCCGTAATATGACGTCATCGTCATCCTAGGAAATCCTAGCTTAAGTTCAGTGTAATGACGTAGACATCCACCATGAAAAAAAATACGAAATTCTCGAATTTTACGCAGACGAAGTCGAAGGCGGAAGCTATAGTATAGTTATTATGACGTAGACATCCCCGCACAGGAAGAAATTCTGTAATTCGACGCGGACGAAGTCGCAGAGGGAAGCTATAGTTTACATACATATTTGTACCAAATTGTGTCCATCAGCCATTTTTGATGTCCCCACTGCTGGGGCACAGGTCTTCCTTATGGGGTGGTAAGGAGGATGGGCCATAACCCACCACGCGGGCCCAATGCGGATTGGTGGGTATTAACGACTGCTAATGCAGCCGGGACCAACGGCTTAACGTGCCTTCCGAAGCACGGAGGAGCTCGAGATAAAACATTTTTGGTCACCCATCCCATGACCGACCCTTGCGAACGTTGCTTAACTTCCGTAATCGCTGGGCCAGGCGCTAAACCACTGCTAAGTACTTAGTTAAGATATAATATAATATGTATGTTAGTCTGTAAGGTATTTATTATATGGGCCTAATATTGTAAATGATATTTCTGTTGCCTGAAATAAATGATTTATTATTTATTTATTATTATTATTTACTGCGCCACCGAGCTCCTACCATTTCATTCCTACCAAATTAGTACTTCCTATTTAATTAATTTTAAAATAAGTACTGACCTGGTTAAAACTGAATTCTCGGGGTAAAGACATTGCTCCAAGATGTCTGGCGGCGCTGGTAGACTACGCGTAGAATAGTTAAAATGATCTTCAGCCTCCGTTGATCCCAGTTTTAAGTTGTTCTTAACTAAACATACGGTAATAACCGTATGCATTTGTTGTTTATGACGAAAACTCCTTAATGAAGCCGTTGTAACGAATTTTATTATCTTTTTTCAATAAAAAATACTTTTCACTTGTTGGAATAGGTACTTTGCTGTAGGTATAAATTTACGGTGATTTTACCAACATTTTATTTAGTATAAAAAATGTGCCCTTAATGTTTTGCTTGGCACTGTATTCACTAATGCAATTTCAGTTTTTACTGTGTACACGAGCGCCTTGGGGAACGCAATAGCAATTTATGTACGGAATGAAGTTTGCGGAGTCTGCGCACTAGGAGAATCGATAGTATTATATTAATGAAATCTGTTTTTTTTCTGTTGGTAGGTAGGTACTTAGGTAATGCTAGAAAAACTGGTGACTCAGTGATGACAACTTTTCGATATTTTGTAGGTAATAGGTGAATAATCTCTTAATGGTGTGGGTAGGTATTAAGCCCGCCACATTCCCTACAAAATCTATGATCAGTGATCCTATACAACGTGCTAAAAAAATTAAAAAACCCGCCTGCATAAAAAGACAAGTCGACTGAAAAGATGGAAACAAGTTTAAATAAATATTAAAGGCAACATGTCATAATAACATGCAGTCGGAGGCATGCATAAAGAAAGTGACATTATAAATGATTGAATTATATGCCTCCGACTGCATGTTATTATGACATGTTGCCCTTAATATTTATTTAAACTTGTTTCCATCTTTTCAGTCGACTTGTCTTTTTATGCAGGCGGGTTTTTTATTTTTTTTAATTTATTTTTTTTTATTTATCTCTTTTTAGTTATTATATATTACGGTCATGATATACCTTTTTGAAATCCTTATAATATGCCCTTTAATTTGACACCCATATTGCAGTATTCTAAAAAAAAAAATTTTTTTTCACTACGTATAATAGCACCGTACAGCCGCCATGTTGGTTTTTTTATAACGCCACCTTCTTAAGAACACTTGGGCTGAAAAGACCAATCTAACGATATCTTAATCATAGAAATCCGTTCAGCCGTTTGAAAGATATGAGGTAATAAAGAATATTACATAGGTACATACAAACATACTTACAAGATACGCGCGAAAAACATAACCCGCAGTCGGGTAAAAATACGCCTAATGCCGAATATGGTAGGATGGGAACCATCAAACTGAACAACTTTTACTATGAGACCAAACCTGAAATCGCGAGAAAAAAACTGCTGTTGCATACATTTGGATATTTTCGTTATTATTTTTTGTATGAAACAGCTGATATTTTTTCGCGATTTCAGAGTTGGTCCCATAGTAAAAGTTGTTCAGTTTGATGGTCCCTATGTCCCTATCTAATCTACCATATTCGGTATTAGGGGTTTTTTTAACACATTGTACATGGGCGTACCCAGGTTCTGGTTCTGGGCCAGGGGGGGCAAATCTATTGTATCGCCCCCAGGGGGGCAAATCAAATATATTGCATGGCAAATAAGAACTTTTATTGATAACAATATTGATAGTTAGTTGAAGGTAAACAAAATCCAGGGGGGGCTACCCCTCCCTGTCCCCCTCGGTACCCATAACATTGTCTCAACATAATAATTATTTGTAAACACCAACAACCTCGCAGGAGTAGATTACTAACAACATAAACAATAACGTTAGTTCTACGACTTTTCCGAAAACAGACATAACATAAATTCGACTTTCTATACAAATGTCCGAACGGACATCAGCTAGGTGATTGCGTAAAGTCAATCGTATTCATTTGACACTCATAACATAATGTATTATAGATATAGTATATAATGTATCATATTATATGTCATCCCATACAAATTGCAGCCGATGGAATACGATAATGAACTGTCAAATGAATAAGATTGCCTTACGCAATTCCACCCCTGATCACAGAATATATAATAGTACTAACGTCCCTGATCGTGTTTTGTATGAAAGAAAAGACGATTTTTGTCTGTTTTCGGACTGCCGGGACAAAACACAATATTTTTTAAATTGTTGTTATGGCGTCAGACCACAGAATAGATAATAGTACTAGCGTACAGAAGTTGCACTACGCAAGATCGTTTAAATAAATGGCGACTCTTGCACTGACACAATAAGGTGCAATTCAGGTCGCACAGCGCTCCCTTCGCTCTAAAACATGCACTTAGTAGTTGCCTCTCTTTCTATCGCGTAGGTCTTATCTTTTCTGATGTATGAAATTTGTCCTCTCAGAGGACGCCGAGCGGTTCAGACTCGCACGCGGAGTGACTGAGCACAACATACATGGGATGAACCGTGAAATAAAACTAGAGATAAGTTATAGATAAGCTTACACGTTATCAGGGGTAAAGAGAAGGGCAGGGTACCTTTCATCCAGGGGGCTTAAATGTCTAATTTCAAAATCTATCGCAAATCGCTTTCAGGATGTGATACATTGATGCTTCTTTTTGGCACAAATAAAAACTTACCAAAGAAATGCAGCAATGTGTCACATCCATCTTCTGTCATATGAAACCGATTGCGATAAATTTTTTAAATTAGACAATAGTAGCCCAGAATAAAGTGCCTACTGTTCCCAAGGGATAGCAAAAAAGCTTTCCACTAGTTGTAGATAAGCCCTATAATCACTAAAATCCATTGATGGATCTTTTGCACTCATATCCACTTTAATCCTTGATTCAGTATTTTTGCAAAGTGGATTTTTTAGAACTAAACGTGTCTGAAAATCCATTAAATAATGTTTCCGGTTTCCGTTCCGCTTCCGGTTCGACCCACTGCACTAGAGTTAGGATCGAGATTTTTAAATGCAAAATTTTAAAAATATAATTTCGAATAGAAACTAACAAGGATTGGGTTACAAATATTTTAAAAAGTACCAGGGTCACATAAATCTAGAAGAGGTTAACTTTAACTTTTAAAAATATTTTCAATGTAACAATAATTATTTTATTTTTTCCAATAAGTTCATTAATGTCATCCGTTATTTAATGGATTTTCGGACACACGTTAGTTCTTAAAATCCACTTTGCAAAAATATACTATATCTATGAAAAATACTGAATCAAGGGTGGGTTTTTGTGGATCACGGATTAAAGTGGACTTAGGAGTGCAAAAAGATCCATCAATGGACTTTTACAACGGATTTTAGTGGATATAGGGTAGATAAGTAGGTATTAAGGTAATAGTGACCCCTAACACAGACACCTGGAACACATTTCAGGGAACACACTGTATAATAAAAATAAAAACAACAAAAAATATTAAATAATTTGTTTTATTTCCATCGACTCAAGTCATCAGAATTGATATCAATAATTATATTATATTATTCACTAATCCTAAATGCACAATCAGTCCCTTTTAATAGTAAATATACTGAAGATATAGGTGGGTTCTTTTCACTATAGTTTATCTATATTTAGGTAGTCTGTTTATCCTACTAAGAAGTGTGCAAGGATCGTAGCAGGTGGCGATCCATAGTCTCTGCATACCCCCATGGGAAACAGGCGTGAGTATACATGTGTACTACACATGTAATTAATGTAATTTTAAAATACAAGTGGTTTTCCACAGATCATAGATTACGAAATAAATTACTAATTATTAGTGACAATTTGATTTAAAAAAAGAAAACATGTTTTTAAATAACGATTTAGTTTTATAAGAAATTAAGACAACTGTCAAAAGCTGTTTATATACATATAAGTAAGGATGGACAGACACTTTTATAACCTTAACCTATACAGAAGTCAGTTTGTTCCAATCTAGGAGTAAAATTTGGTCTGTGGTTCCAATGGGCCCTCAAAAACAAAAATATATTATTATATATTAGAAGCTTTGCAAGCTTTTTGAGAATTTTGAGTGACCACACAACAAAACACCATAACAGAAAAAGTATGAAAACTTCTGATCTTCAAAATCATTTGTAGCTATTAGATTACATCCAAATATCTACAAATATTGCCAACATCAAATATCTTTACTCATGTCTTCACTAAAATATGTCTGGGTCTCAGCCGAGTTAAAACTTAAAAGCACATCTGACTTTATATTAGACCTCAGTTCACCAGTTTGAGTCTCGGTTGATGTTAAATTTATGCTACATGGACTTGATGAAATGCTATCGAAAAGTCGATAGTTTGGTTTGGGTGAGTCATAAAGGCAAAAACAGGTTTGCGTTTCTTTTATACTCAGATCCGGAGATTGCGTTTCTGATGTGATGGTTTCTTTATTGGAACGACTTAACCCAAACTCTAAGGGAAACGTTTGAGTTTGTATATCCGATAAAGATACTGTTTCTGAAAAAAATATAGAATCGTCTTCGCTCGTCTGCGATTTAATAGACAAGAGGTCTTCAAATACGGTCTGTGTAGATATTTCGTCGGTTTTAGCTTCGTTGTATTCGCTCTTTCCGGGCATCGAATTCCAGGATACAAGAGCAACGTCATTTTTAATGTTTTCTTCGAGGTTCGAAGAAGTTTGCGTTGCGGACGTCCTTTTAGGGCTGTCGCAAATGTAATCAGCATTTTTTTCAGATTCAGTCCGCACTTTTTTAGTTTCCGTGGTTTGCTTCGCTTTTCTTTTATTAGCGTTCTCAGTTTTGTATTTTTTATGTATGTCCGGATGTTTTCGCATCAAATGAACCATCAGTTTCTCGTTCGAATTGTATTTAACGTCGCAGATATCGCATGAAAATTCCGTGTTACAAGTTTTCATGTGCCTACAAAATTCTGTGCCTGTAGCGAATTTCTGGTTGCATACGAAGCACGAGTAAATTTTACTTTTATGAATTTTCCGATAGTGTTGATTGAGAAATTTTCTTCCAGAAAACCATTTGCTTTCCGTTGAAATTGGGTTATAGGAACAGGTTTTATGCGAGCAATAGTACTGTAGTTCGACTTCGAACGCTTTTTCGTTTACTTGATGTGTTTTGATGAGGTGAGTGAAAAGGTCGCGCTTTTTTAGGAATTTCTCGGTGCATTGGTAGGGGCAAGGGAGGTATATCTTTGCTTGAGTGTCAGCGGCTATGATCATAAGTATTAACCGATCGTCATAAAGTATGCATGACGTTGTAACTTCCTCTTCCGGTTCGGAAGCTACCGGCTTCGTTTCCGATTGAGTTTTCTGTGAAGAAATTTAAACATTGTCGATTAATTCCATCATTGATTTCTCAGAATTTGATTAATTTTTGGTAATTGATCAAATGGTTTTTTTAAAGAAATGCTTTTCATTTCATAAGCACAGTTTGGCAAAAGCTATAGATTGAACTAAAATTAGTTTTTACTAGCATTATGGTTTTTTCATATAAAAAGCAAAGAATGCAAAGAAATTGGTTGCTCCATTTGGTTGAATTTACACAGTTTTACAATCCATACAGTTAAGAAACGAATGTAGAGGCACACGGGCGGCGGCACGTGGCAGTGTCGTTAAACATCAAAGGCGTTTCCCAACTGTATGGATTGTAAAACTGCTACATATTCTATACTTTTATGCCAGTATAATTATTTAATTATACTGCATTATTTATTTATTTTATTTATTTTATTGTTAAAGGTACAATAACAGAATACAAACTATTACATTGCAATCTACATTAAAAAGCACTTTTTAAATTTATATCCCAATAACAATTGTACACAGCATTGACTCAAAACAACAGTAAACAAATATTTAATTAACTTAACTTAATAAGCTAAAATGCTTTGAACAATTAATTTTAAAAAGAATAAATGGAAGCAATACGAACAAATTCAAACAAATAACAAATGCAGGTCAATTAAATTTCTCGCAGCAGTGACACTTTAAATGAACATAAACTACAATTAAAAATATCTTTTTGAGAACATAAGTTATTATAGGCAAGCAACATACGTAATAGTGGTGCATTTCTTGACACATTATTGTTTGTGCCTGGTATACTAAACAATTGGAAATTACGTACTGAACGAGTAGGTACTTTAAAGTTTATCTGTTTCAAAAGTTGATCACAATATCCACCATTAACTATTTTATGCAAAACACATAAGTCATTTGCTAGCCGACGCTTCTCCAAACTGACAAGTGAAAACTTTGTAATATTAATAATTATAATGATGCGCTCATGGCGGAACTTGACAGACTGATCGTACTCGATCACGTTTGTTAAGCAACGCTCGGTCCTGTCAGGTGTCGGATGGGTGACCGTTGTGACATTACAACTGAGCGCTTCCGTGCTTCGGAGGGCACGTTAAACCGTCGGTCCCGGCTGTCGTCGTCTGATAACAGTCGTTAAGCCAAGTTAGAGGCCTTACAGGCGGCCACTAACCCTCATTCGATAAAAAAGAAAGAATTATTATAATGAATTAATAATACCATTTCCATCTTTTTCAACAATAAATCTGATTTAACACAGTGTGCCCTGAAACTCTTGCATTTTTCTAATAGCTCTTCACAGATTATACATATGAGATGAGATATTGTATCAGTCCTCTGCATCTGTAACAACAAATTATTATTTCATATTTAATTATTTGATTGCTCTAATATTTGGAGAAAGTTTGAATTAAAAAAAAACAAGTGTCATTATAGTAGCCGGCAAAAATCTTGAAAACGGGTGGAGATTACGCAGAACGCGTATTTTGGGTATGCGCAGGGCTCTGTCACTCCGCGCGCGAGTCTGAAGCACGCGGTGTCCTCTGAGAGGACAACTTTCATACATCAGAAAAGATAAGACCTACGCGATAGAAAGAGAGGCAACTACAAAGTGCATGTTTTGGAGCGAAAGGAGCGCTGTGCGATCTGAATTACACTTTATTGTGTCGGAACAAGAGTCGCAATTTATGTAAACGATTTTGCGGAGTGCAACTTCTGTACGCTAGTACTATTATCTATTCTGTGGTGTGCGTAGGGTTGCCAGATCGCCTAGACAAAAAAACCGAACATTTTTTGTCAAAGGGTAAAAAATGTTTGGTGTTGATTTTTTTTGTTACAATTTGACGAAAACTCAAAGGGGAACCTTTAAATTTTGACCAGATCAAACAGAGAAAGCTGAGCGAGCAGGTTGGGGCCGTGCGTGGGTAGGCGAATCACGCGGCTAGGAGCGGGCGGAGAGCGCCCCTTTCCCCGCCCGCAAGTCTTGCTTACTACCCGCCAGAATAACACAGCTTTTGCTCTGTAAATTCTTTCGTGAGTGAGATATATAATCGTGTATTTAAAAAAAACGGACTTTCTATTGTCCGGTTTTCTAAAATTTTCTAGACCGGACAGTCGATCAAAAAACCGTATTGTCCGGTCTAAAACCGGACATCTGGCAACCCTAGGTGTGCGTAATGGTGAGGGGCGCGGGCGGCGGGAGGGGCGCGCGCTATTGGTCGCTCGCAAGTGCACATGCGCGAATTTATTCCCACTCCCTCGAAAGAGCGTCAAGATGTTTGCCAGAATCTGTACTATAGATTCGATCAATTGGATGCATATATTTATTTACCTAAAATTAATTTTTGGCAAACATATTATGGAAGCAGCTTTAATATTTAAAACTTTTATAATGGTTTATTTCTTGATGTGTGATTTGACACTAAGTGTCGTGTTACGACCTAATAAGGTTGTGTTTGCTTCGTCAAAAATCACTGACAATAAAAATAGGAAAGAAGAAATTACAACCATTTATGTTGTGCAACAGTCAGGAGTATAACACTTTTTGTTAATTCCCTTAGTTTGCTGAAACCCAATAGTTTTTTTTTTATAATAAAAGTGCTTTCCATAATACCCAACATCTGAACTTTAGGTAAATTATGCATCCGAATATCTGATCTCTCTAATAAATTATTAAGTAATCCATAAAAAAAACAACTTCCAAAAGTACATAAGTTTTGTAACATTTCACATTCAGTGTCCATCAGCTATTTATTGATGTCCTCACTTCTGGGGCACAGGCCTTCCTTATGGATGGGTGATAAGGAGGATGGGCCATAACCCACCACGCGGGCCCAATGCGGATTGGTGGGTGTTCACAACTGCAAATGCAGCCGGGACCAACGGCTTAACGTGCCTTCCGAAGCACGGAGGAGCTTAAGATAATAAATTTATTTCACCCATCCCATGACCGACCCTTGCGAACGTGGCTTAACTTCCGCAATCGCTGGACCAGGCGCTAAACCACTGCGCCACCGAGCTACCACCACTACATTGGATTGTCCTCTCAAGCAAATTCAACTGGCTTGCTTCCCTGGCTCAGTGGATTATCTCGGCTATTGGCCTCATGTAAATGGGTCATAAGTCTTATGATAAGACTTAGAGAGTACAGTTTGTGCATTATCATTCGCATTAAGGATCAATCAACCGTAAGACATTTCCAAATGAGTAGAGAACATTTTGACTGCTTAAAATATGCGTTGTTGTCTGTACCTGGACCCCGGTGGCTTTATTGAAGTCCTCAGCGAGCCCCCACTCGAACATATCCTTCATCTCGCCGGAATCAGCCAAACAACCTCGGCACATCATTGCGATATCTTGAAGTGGCTTTTCTAACTCCATAAATGGGGCACCCATGTTGCAGTTTGGAGACAGTTGGTTACGATAACCAATAACTAAGAATATAGATAACAATAATGTTTTGTTTATGTTTTTTTCTGTTGAATAGAAACCTTCAAAAACAATTTTCTTTACGATTTTCAGGTATTTTTTACAGTTTTTGGCTTTGCTGAACTGAATCTGTCATCCACACACAGCTGTCATTCTGCAATCTCTCACTGTCAGAAAACGTTTTGTTCGTAGGGTTGAGGCGCGTTCCAAACCTAAACTCCGAGTGCAACCTCAACCTAACCACAACCGAACGCTCTAACGGCATTCCAAACATTTGAGCGTGACGTTCGGTTGACACAAAATGATGGTTGTAAAACGCTCTGACGTTTGTCTATTGAAAAAATGTCAATGTCACTTGACATTATTTTGTATTTTTGATGTTTTTATGTCTAATTTTTAAAATAATCATGGTAGATCCTCAAAAAACGGATTTTAATTGATTTAGTATAAAGAAAAGTTTAAATTATTCGTAATATTCCAAATGGAAAATGAAGAATTTGTATTGACATTGACTTGCGTTCAGAACGTTCGAGCGTCGGTTGTTTGGTTGTTTTTTAACTCGCTCTAAGGACGACCAAGAACTTTAAATGTCAATGTCAATACAAATTCTTCATTTTCCATTTGGAATACGAATAATTTAAACTTTTCTTTATACTAAATCAAATAAAATCAAGCAGTCCTGGGGGTTTACCATCAGCAAATAAGAAACCGTTCAGTTCAAAAGCAGGACTCAAAAGGGGCTGCTTAAGGCCTGCTTTCATACTAACCGTTGAGGTCATAGTACGAAAATGTAAGGCAGTTCAATATAAGCCCTGCTATATGAGCTCATCGTAAGGCCCCTGAACTTCGCTCAGAACGCTGCGCAGTTGACGAATACAGGCGTGCGCGGGGACGGTGCGTGGGTGGAAGCACTCATAACTTATTTACTTTCTATAGTTAAAATGTACCCTATAGCGATCGATTACTCAGCGATTAGCCTAGCATGCTGCCTGCCTAGCATGACCGATTTATATCGCGTGATATAGCATTTTATCGATACTCAACTGTCAAACTTGTTTGTCTTTTTGACAGTTAAACGTGATAAAACGCTATATCACGCAATGTAAATCTGTCATGCTAGGCAGGCAGGAATGCACTAATTGCTATTTCAATTTTAAAATTAAGAACGGCGTTCCAAACATTAGAGCGTGACGTTCTGTTTACACAACCGTCCCGTTCCAAACGTCAGAGCGTTGCAACTTTTTAACCATCGAAATCGGTGGTTGGAAAACGCTCTGACATGAAATAAAACACTTTTAACGGATACTAGCGCGGTTTTATTGAAAGTACTTTGCCGTGGTCCCGTGACCACGGCAGCGTCGGCAGCTGCAAAGGTGCCGAAACGTCGGGAAAACCAAAAATCAAACCAAATACCAACTAATTACCAAAGTACTTTCAATAAAACCGCGCTAGTATCCGTTAAAAGTGTTTTATTTCATGTCTAGTGAGCGCGTAAGCTTGAGAAGTGAAAACGCTCTGACGTTTGTCTATAGAAAAAATGTCAATGTTAATTGACATTATTTTGATGTTTTTGAGTCTAATTCTTAAAATAATCATGGTAGATCCTCAAAAAACGGATTTTATTTGATTTAGAATAAAGAAAAGTTTAAATTATTCGTATTCCAAGTGGAAAATGAAGACTTTGTATTGACATTTAGGCCGGCCACACACAGGAGGAATCACGTTACGGAATTCCGTACATACGTGATTCCGAACGCAGCTAATCTATACAAATCAATGGACTACCACACACAGACGGGATTTTTCCGTACGGAATCTTCATACATTATCGAAATTCCGTTCGGAATTACGTCTGTGTGTGGCCGGCCTTAAAGTTCTTGGTCGTTCCGAACCTTAAAGTGAGTTAAAAAACATTCAAACAACCGCGCTCTAAGGCTCTGAACGCAACCCTGTATCAATAACGCAACTATGGCTGCGTTCATGATTATTATAGAAAAATATTTTTATTGCCGTTACCTACCGAGTACCGAGTTATTCATAAAGTTTAAAACCTAAATAGTATGTACCTATACTACTTAAAATCACGATAAACATCATTCTAAAATATTGTAGTATAAATAAGTAATTTGTGTAGGTACTAATATTAAAACTTTTTCTTCTACAGCCTGCCAGTTTTTTAAACAAAGAACTAAATTGTCATTTTCATTTTGACAACCATTTTGGCTCAGCAAAATTTACAAGAGAATGATTGTCGCTTAGAAAGGTAATTTCTAATTTATTTAACATTGTTTTACAGCTAATATTAATAAATTCTTAAAACAAACACCACCGGCGCGGCTTCTACCACTCTGAAGTTGGTCAGGTTTTTTTGAGTCCACTGTTTCGTACGAAGTTCAAACTGGTAGCCATTTGCGCCACGGAGTCTGGCGATAGTGTTTGTGAATTAGAGGTTATAGTGCTAATTTTAAGAAAATAAGTGCGACAAAATCGCCTGGTTCGGCATTGAGCACATCAAGGACTATTCGATGTCGTAAAAGCTCGAAAAGAGCGTGTCAATGAGTAAGTATCGAAACCTTGTCCACGGCAATTTCTCTATGTGGATAGGACACGTGCTGAAATTGTTCTAGGATATTTGCGAGTTTCATGGCTTTAGCACGACCAGTGTAATGTATGTGCATCGTTTATGCACCACATACTTCATTGTGCTGACGGCAAATTGGGTCTATACAATAGTGGGCGCGTATTATTATTTTAGATTCTGGGTTGGTCTATTTTTACGCTTGGCATGCACTGTTCCTGTTTCGCGTTTCAAAATAAGTGTTTGTGTTTACAATAGATATCTAATAGGTAGTCTAGTGGTGATAAATCTCTTACGACGCGTTTGTTCCGTTAAAATAGAAAGTGAATATGCAGTCGACAGTTTCGCTGCGATCGCGATTCTGTTGACATTTCCATTTCATAACATTTTGTCTGGTTGCACGTCCGTCGCGATGAATTCATTTATCATTTTATCTAGTTCACTGTCCAAGCGAAAGTATTTAACACCAACAACTGTGTTGCACAATCTTACATTGCATTTTCTGGTCATAGAGTCGGGTTTTCTTATGTGGTGATGTGGATTTGCCCATTAGAGAGGCATGACTGCATTTGCATAGAAATAACTTGATTAACTTTCTTTAACATTTAATTAAAGACGAAATACTTACATTTCCTTTCTATTGTATACTTTAGATGTCCAACTAACCATACATTTATTGCCAAAACATTGAAATTATACTTCAACTGAAGATATTACCTATGTTCTTTCATAAAGAAATGGTGGATGTTACTATCTTATCACGGTTTTAAGTGCTCATTACTGTATTCAGTCAGAATTAAGATATAGATTGTAACTTATTTTTCTTTATCTTATAAGAATGGGGATGTCCTCCTTTTGCAAATTAGATAATTATCTCAACATTCCTGTTGGGCACCATGTATAGCTTCAATGAAATAGCTAATGTATAAATTGTCTCTGTCAGACTATAAGTTTGGCATTATAAAGAAATTGACAAAACTAAACTAATAGCATTGTGTATGCAAGCAAAAATCCTATCTTTAATAACCAGAACATTTTAAAATGAATAGAAACCTTGTTTTTGTTATTTTAGTTTATTTGATTGTTACTAGGCAACAGTTGTTATTTCTTAACATATTTTAACTGAACAGTATCTTTGTAGGTAATCTCAAATTGTATTAGACCTTTTTCTGAGCATAATAGAAATAATAATTGAACAATTTAAAAATAAACTTTTTTCTTACTGCAATTCTCCAAAATAAACACATTTTTTTAATCATTTCTATTTTCATATAAAATGTGAAGAAAACTAATTTTTTTTTAACTGGCAGTTATAATTGAGGAATATCAGAATTTCATGTCAATTCTTTTCCATTTTTTAATTAAACATCCTATCTGGGCATGGGCGTACTGAGAGGGGGCAGGGAGGGGCAGCTGCCTCCTCTGTATTTTGTTTACCTCCCAACTAACTAACTACTGTTGCAGATAAAAATCTTATTTGCCATTTGCCATACAAATATCGATAACTTTTGAAAATCGATTTTAAAGTTTAGTTTTAACTTCACTCCTACAAAAATAATGTTGTTTTTTTATTGCAGCCTAGATCTCCAGAAATGAAGATAGCTACCAATTTACACACACACAGCGAAAAACTTATGACAAAAGTGCCTAAAACAGCCACAATCAACAATTAACTGTGAACTTTTACGCTAACTCGAAATAGCATCTAGTGTATGGGAATACGGTCAAACAGATTGTACGTCAAGAATGAAAATACCGCACACTTCTACTAACGTTGGAGCTTATTATGGCAACGAAGAAAATGGCCAGTGGCAGGTGTGTTTCTCCCTTTCATTATATTATTATTTTATTTACAGGTAACTGCATAATACAATGTATTTTTTACCATCGCCACTCAAAAAAGTGCGTCTTATTCATTGATAACAGTGAATAATACGCGTTTTTATTCACCGAGTGAATAAAAATATTTTGAATTTGGAACAAGCGCGCATCGTATGAATTAGGTACAAAAAAATAAAAGGTGCTGAAAGTATAGAGCTATTCCATAGATACAGATATAGTTCTACAATTAAATGACAAAAATAATCCCGCCAATTTTATTTAGGTTCTTTTTAGTGTCTTATCTTTGGGTTCTTTTCAAAAAAATATCCCGCTAAATCAATTAGGTCCTTTTTAGTGTCTTATATTTGGGTTCTTTTTTATATATTTGAGGGAGATTAGTTGTTCAGACTTGCATCAGTCAATTATATCAGTCTGGTACGATCTTCAGTCTATATATTCTGTGCTTCAGTCTGTAAAAATTCAAAGTCTATATATATATATATATATATATACAAACTGATGAAGTGGACTGATGAAAGACTGATCATGTAGTTTCCCTCTTAGTTAGCTCGGTGGCATAGTGGTTTAGCGCCTGGCCCAGCGATTGCGGAAGTTAAGCAACGTTCGCAAGGGTCGGTCATGGGATGGGTGACCAAAAATGTATTATCTCGAGCTCCTCCGTGCTTCAGAAGGCACGTTAAGCCATTGGTCCCGGCTGCATTTGCAGTCGTTAACACCCACCAATCCGCATTGGGCCCGCGTGGTGGGTTATGGCCCGTCCTCCTTACCACCCATAAGGAAGGCCTGTGCCCCACAGTGGGGACATCAAAAATGGCTGATGGACAACTATAAATACTATAGGTACTGCTATTTTTTTTTCTCGCAGTCAATGGTAAAAAGTAGAGTACACAACTCGTGAAAAAAAAAATTTCATCTCGGTCCTTTGTATCCCTCGCTTCGCTCAGGATTCTACTTTTGAATCCCTCACTACGCTCGGGATTCAACTCTAGAATCCTTCGCTGCTCTCGGGATCCAACTTAGTCCCTCGAACTAAATTCCCTCTTTTTTCACTTGTTGTATAATCTACTATTCTGCTTTAGAGAAATACATACCAAAGTGATTCATACTGCTTGGCAACGACTGGCTTGCAGAATGTTTGTCACTAATAAGTAGTTGATGATTCTGTAAGATGGGATAGATAAATTTGGTAAAATTCTACTACATCTATTACAAATACACACCCTAACTATTTATTTTATCTTATTCTCTTTTCGTCACAGATTACTAAATAGTTACTATGTTTTTCGTCCCATTTTTAGTTGTGTCTCATTCCTATTTTGTCCAATTCTCAATCTAGCCAATATGGTAGATAGGCCTTGCATACAACCCCGGAAAATTATAATAAACCATGAAAAACATTTTTTTTTCTATTTATGAAAAACAATCGTCTATGGGTTGTCACTGCAGTTTTAGGGCCCGCGGGTCTACCGCCTAACTCAATCGCTTTGACTCTGGCTTCCGTTTATGACGTCAGTGCACAGTCTGTCCTTGTCATCGTGTTATGATATGACAAGGACGGACAGAGCATTGCTATCGCTCTGGCTAAAGCTTTGAGTTAGGCGGTAAGGCCCCTGGTCAAGGAGCTTGGTGGCGCAGTGGTAAACCACTGTGGCGCTCCCAGCGATTGCGGAAGTTAAGCAACGTTCGCAAGGGTCGGTCATGGGATGGGTGACCAAAAATTTATTATGTCGAGCTCCTCCGTGCTTCAGAAGGCACGTTAAGTCGTTGGTCCCGGCTGTATTTACAGTTGTTAACACCCACTAGTCCGCATTAGGCCCGCGTGGTGGGTTTTGGCCCGTCCTCCTTATCCACCCATAAGGAAAGCCTGTGCCCCAGCAGTGGGGACATTAGAAATGGCTGATGGACAACAAAAGATTAGATTGAAATTGCGGCGCCACTTTTTCTGTTAAATTAACGTTTAGAGATTAAGTTATTTGAAACTGAACCTTAAAAAAAGGCGCAAAATTAGTTCCATTTCCAACAGTCTCATCTTTCGTTGACAAAACTACATATAAATAAAAAAAAATAGTAACAGGGCTGACCCCTGTGGTGGTATCCAGCATTTATATTAATTTCCCGCGGTTGTGGATCGACGTGAGGTGAAGGTCGCACTGCTGGATGCGGGCAGCACAGAACCGAGCGTCGTGGAGATCTTTGGGGGAGGCCTATACCCAGCAGTGGGTGTCGTGCGGCTGATATGATGATGATGATGATGATATTATAATATGTATCCCCGCTGCAGCCGAACGGCGTGATCATCGACAGCGGCGTGGGCGGCGGCGTGGTGGGCAGCGGCGACGCGGGCGTGCACCGGCCCCCCGTCTACCCCCTGCACATACCCAGGGGACATATACCAGGTAGCGATATACAAGGTTATTTTTAGTATATATAGGAAACCTGAAAACTGTTTGTTCAGAATCAGTAATAGAATCGATTTCAATTTTTTTTATATCATGTTATATTTTGACTAAGTAAATAATATTTACAAAACCATAATGAATGCACGCCCTACTAAAATGTCTAGCGCGCACAACATAAAAAGCTTGTAACTTCGTGAGTTTTTAAGGTATCATTATAATAAAAAATATACCGATTCTAAAAATGAAAATACCAGTGTATGAGCTTTCGTATACAATACATATACAAAAGATAATGTTGTGTGTTTTTATAAGCGAAATTGTTCAATCGAAAAAGATATCACGTCACATGACTTGATGCAGTTTTTTTCTTTATGTAAAAATTTGAAAAATATACCTATACCTACTCAAAATAACTCTTCTATAAATATTTGTTTAAAAAATATAAAATAATTTCTCCTATAAAGATTTAGAACCCTATACAGAAGTTTAACACCTAAAAAAGATTTATCATCATTATTGTATATCATCAAACCAAATACCAACTAATTACCAAAGTACTTTCAATAAAAGCACTGTTTTATTTCATGTCTAGTAAGCGCATAAAACCTTGGAAAACATGTTACAGTCTCTTTCAACTGAAAGCAATAAGGCTGGTCTAACAATGAATGCCTCAAAAACTAAGGTTATGACCAACAGTTTAAAGTCCAAGATACAAGTAGATGACAAGGAGATTGAATATGTAGATGAATATATATACCTAAGCCAGTTAATAACTCCAAAAGGTCAAACTGCCAAAGAAATACAGAGAAGAGTAAATAATAGTTGGGCAATGTACTGGTCGCTGAAGGAAATAATGAAAAATAAACATATCACAATATCAGAGAAGAAAAGGGTCTGGGATACATGTATTCTACCGGTACTAACATACGGCTGCCAAACTTGGGCCTTCAGAGCCGCTTCAACCCAGAAATTAAAAGTATGTCAACAGAGTATGGAGCGCAGTATGTTGGGTATCCGTCTATCAGACAGACAAACACTCGGAAACATCAGAGCAAAAACGAAAGTTGTAGACGTGATCAAAAAGGCAAAAACTTTGAAATGGCGCTGGACGGGACACATGTGGAGATCCAAAACAAAGAAGTGGACTAAAGACATCACTGAATGGTATCCAAGGGACGGGAAAAGGAGAAGAGGAAGGCAAATTAAGAGATGGAGGACGATTTGCCGAAAGGCTGGAGGAGGACAGCATGTAACAGAGAGGGGTGGAAGTGCCTGGAGGAGGCCTATGTCCGGGGACAGCCTGACCAAGTACAGGATGGTGATGCCACAACATGAAAATAAGAAGAATAAAATAAAACAACAATATTTAGGTTTAATTATTAATTTATTGTAGAAATTATGGTCAGAGAATAAAGGCTATTTTTATTTTATTTATTTATTTAAGCGCATAAGCCTGAAAAGTGAATATCATTATTGTCTTTTGCATGAAAAAAATGTATAATTTCTAATTATGTGTTTACCCAGCGGGGTACGTGATGGCGGGCGCGTTTTACCCCCCGGCGGCGCCCTACCCCGTGCAGGCGGCGCCGCAGGACGACTTCGAGGACTACATGTGGATGGAGAACGAGGAGGAGTTCGATAAGCAGGTAGACTCTCATTCCTGTTTCGGCCCATTCTCAAATTTTTGCATTCCCATTTCGTCCCATTCTTTACTAGGTACTTTCATTACAGAATCAAATTTTTGCATTCCCATTTCGTCCCATTCTTTACTAGGTACTTTCATTACAGAATATATTGCATTAAACGTACAGAATCCGCGCAAGGACAATCAAATAATAAGCTACTCTCGCTGCACGGCAATAAAGTACAATTTCATGCCTATTGTTATAATATAAGCGCCTCCGAAGCGCTTCTCTTTCTGTCGCGTAGCTTTGTCTCACGACACCCCTCGCGCGCTGGCTCGACTGAGTCAGCCGCGAGCAGTAGGCTAATATAAAAGTTTAAGCGCGAAGTGAGACCCCCTGGTTTCATTTCTATTTAGACCCACTCTCAAATAGTCTCATTTCCATGTTATTTCATTCTCAAATACTCTACTATTTTGTCACATTCTGAATTTACTCATTTCTATTTCGTCCCATATTTAATAAGTCTCATTTCCATCTGCCTTCCATGTCTATGGTCACGGTAACATTATGCTGAGACCCAAAGGCCATATTTGATTGATTTTTTTCCTTTGTATCTATGTGTTTCATTCTCTATCTCATTCTTATTTCGACCAATTCTTAAACTATCTCATTCCCGTTTCGACCCATTCTCGATTTTTAGGAAGAACGGCCACATACTCAAGCGAATCTTAAAGATAAGGCCACCTTAAATTAAAAAATGTCAGATTTGAGTCAAAATCTAACAATTTTTTAAAAGTAAAAAATTGACAGAAACTATGAAACTAACAGCTTCCTTAAAGTTAAGGAGACCTTATCTTAAGATTTCAGCTAAAAAGCCTTTGAGTATTTGGCCGTAAGTGACAAAATATACTATAAAATGATTGTTCCTTGTCTAGGTGATGCAACAGTTAGAAGAGGAAGCCCTAATGGAGCAATGCATCGAGGCGATGCTTGAAGACGAGCAGCGAGAGAGGCAGCGCCCCGCCAACGGACATTCATACCCCACGTGAGTACATTCATACCCCACGTTAGTACATTCATACCCCACGTGAGTACATTCATACCCCACGTTAGTACATTCATACCCCACGTTAGTACATTCATACCCCACCTGAGTACATTCATACCCCACGTTAGTACATTCATACCCCACGTTAGTACATTCATACCCCACGTTAGTACATTCATACCCCACGTGAGTACATTCATACCCCACGTTAGTACATTCATACCCCACGTTAGTACATTCATACCCCACGTTAGTACATTCATACCCCACCTGAGTACATTCATACCCCACGTTAGTACATTCATACCCCACGTGAGTACATTCATACCCCACGTTAGTACATTCATACCCCACGTGAGTACATTCATACCCCACGTTAGTACATTCATACCCCACGTGAGTACATTCATTCCCCACGTTAGTACATTCATACCCCACCTGAGTACATTCATACCCCACCTGAGTACATTACCCTGAGTACAGTACATACCCCTCAGATCAGATCAGTTAGGTGATATCTGAATCTCCTCCATTCACTCCCTGGATGGCCATCATCAGGTCACAGCTAGGCCAATCCCTGGCGGAGAACCAAGGCTACAAAGTTACCTCGTTTGTATGAAAATCGCCTGGCGTCCTTTATTATCTGGCCACCACTATAAGTACTTTGTCGCCAATAATCGGAAGTAGATAAGAGGTAAGTATTTAATGAAAGGTCAAAATACGGTCAAGTGCATTTTTTTTTTAAATATTTTCTATAGGTACTAATTGTATATAAAAGTACAAAATCATAATCTACAACAAAACAACACCCGCGCAGATATTGAAAATGGCGGCTCATCGCGCTTACCACATCGTATGTGACTGAGAGAGCGATAGGTGTGGCGTTTAATGTGCGAGCGAGAAGTGAATATGAACGACGCCATTTCGAATCCCATGATCTGCGCAGGTTGTACAATGTACTATTACCTATGTTTGAAACAAAACTCGACAATAATGGATTCTCAAAGGAAATTGCTGGTGGCTAAAACTCGACAATAATGTAATCCCATACAACTTTGTTGTGTCACCATCGGAGGACACCGACAACCTCGACTTTGTTCAAAGAAGGTTGTCAAAATAATGACCATATTATTACATGCATTTCTAAGTAAATATTGTTACATATTTCTTTTAATGCTGATAAGTTTCTTGTTTCCGTTATTCTTATAAGTTAAAACAGGTGGTAGGAAAATATAGACGATTCAAAAGTGCTTAATTACTAAGTTTATGATAATAAAGACATTTTGACTTTGACTTTTGTTGTTGTTGTCAGAACGAGCAACGGTGCTGGGCTCTCGCTAGAGGAGACAGTGTCCCGTTCCACCCTCAACCCGCTGGCCGCTGAGTTCGTGCCCACCGGCCGCTTGCAACCGTCACCAGGTTAGTTTTATACTCTGTTGGTACTTATAATACGTGATAAAGTGTAAATATAAGATTGTTTTATATTATGTATGTGTGTTAGTCTTTAAGGTATTTATTGTATAGGCCATTGATGCTTGAAATAAATGGTTAAATTAAATAAATAAAATAAATAATAATAACTAGCGGCCTGCTCTTGCTTCGCTTCGGTTCCTTCCTTTTTTTACCAATTGCGACCTTCCAATAACACCCGAAAAGAAAACAAATACCTTTCAGTCGTCACCCATTCGCTCTAAAAGTCTGTTTCCATCTCGTCCCGACATAATACATCGCATATATATATACACCGTTATTTTTTAAGTATATCTAAAAATGAAATGGGGGTTTCAGACCACGTGAATGAACAACTACTAAATATCTATGTCCGTCTCTCTCTAGCAGCAGAAGAGCGAACAGACCCGGTAGAGGCGCCCGCGGAGAACAGTCCAGAGGCGCCACCTACACTAACTACCGCAGACAGCGAGGACAGTGTGGACGCGCCGTTACCTAAGGCTGAGGACACAGGTAATAACATATCTATATCTCCTTCTCTCTCTAGCAACACGCGGAGGATAGTTGTTCACGCAATTACAACACCAGCCCGGGCGAACCCGGGGCATGAGGTGAAGGAGGAGGGATAACGACGGGAGACGGCGCGGCGCGACTATGCAAAGGACTCGCCTCACGACCACTGTGAACTACGCGCGTACGCATTTTCATTGTCGGGCCTTCTTGTACCGTTTTACTTTCATACATTTTGATACAGTCCGCTAGCCTTTCATTCAATTCACACATTTTACAATAGTCCAGAGGCACCCCCTACACTAACTACCGCCGACAGTGTGGACGCGCCGTTACCTAAGGCCGAGGCCACAGGTAATATACAAACAAAGGCCACAGGTAATATACAAACAAAGGCCACAGGTAATATACAACCTGTTACAAAATAAAATAACCTCTAATGCCGCTTATGGTAAATAGGGACCATCAGACTGAACAACTTTTACTATGGGACCAACTCCGATATCTTTATTTATATTCATATGGCATACACAACATATGACAGTCAACAACAGCACACAATAACAGCTAGACATGTCTTGAACCAAACTGACATCCAAACACGTGCACACACAGAAATACATGCGATGCGAAAACATTTAAATTATTACATTATTATAAATTGGTACTATAAAAGTTGCATTAATTAATATTGTTTAGTTTTCATAATTATTATGGGAAAATATTGAATTAATTATTGAAATTATTACAGCGATCAGAGTTATTAATTTGACATAAATTATTGAATTATTACTTATAAAGTTAATGATTGAATTATCGCGAAAATATCGCGAAAAAAAAATCAAGGGCTAATTGTCTAATTTCAAAATCTATCGCAATCGCTTTCAGGATGAGATACATTGATGCTCCTTTTTGGCACAAATAAAAACTTACCAAAGAAATGCAGCAATGTGTCACATCCATCTGTCAAATGAAAGCGATTGCGATATATATTGAAAATTAGACAATAAGAAGGCAGCTCTTTCATTCATTTTGATATTTTAGTTATTATTTTTGTATGAAATAGTCTTTTTTCACGATTTCAGAGTTGGCCCCGTAGTTAAAGTTGTTCAGTTTGATAGTCCCTATCTACCATATACGGCATTAAGGGTAATGATATCATTAATTTGGTATATTTTATTAGCTTATAATCCCTTATTCTTATTATATAAAAACGATTTGCTGTTTGTTAGTCTGGCTTAAACTCAAAAAACCCAAAAGAAACAGCTTTTGGATATTCAAAACCCATGAAATATGACCTAAACTATTGTTTTTTTCAACAGAAACCCCCACCCCACAAGAACCACCAGAAGTAAGCGCAGCGGACGTACAAATAGAAAAAGACAAACGGCCGAAAGACAGAGACGGCAAGAAAGACACAAAAGCCAAGGTGGAAGTGAAAAAAACACCTAAACAAGAGGCCAAAGTGAAAGCGAAGCCTCAAGCGGTGAAGTCTGAACCTAAAATGGTGCCGAAGAGGAAGGAGGCGGTGAAAAGTGTCAAAAGTGAAGTGAAAGTTGAGGAGAAAGAAGAGGCGCCTGCGGTGGAACCAACTAAAGTAAGTGCAAATACAAATACAGTACTTCAAGCGCAGAATAATAATTCATAATTCATTTATTCCATAACAAAATAATTTGTATCAGAAAAAATACAAAAATAATAAATATAATTAAATCAATCAACCGGCAAACATAAAAAGGCATGTCAAAAAATATCCATAGATAATAGTACTAGCAAACAGAAGTTGCACTCTGCAAAATCATATATAAATAGCGACTCTTGCTCCGACACAATAAAGTGCAATTCAGGTCGCACAGCGCTCCCTTCGCTCCAAAACATTCACTTAGTAGTTGCCTCTCTTTAAATTTAGAAACAAAACAAAAAAAATACATTATTTTTACAAGCAACACTTTATTTTGCATACAAAAGTACCTAATCAATGCCAAGTGTTGCCATACAAAAACACTAATGAGATAGATTAATTTCTATACCTTTTCTGACAATTTGTAAAACACAGGTTTCACAACGTTATTTTTATTAGAATTGAGAACTAAATTGTATTTTTCATGCTATTCCTTTTCAGTCGCCTCAGGAACGACATTTGTTAGAGCAAGAAAGATAACACGAGTTCTATTTTCGCTTTAGCAAAACTCTTCTTGAATATTATTTCTCTCTTTTCAGCCTCTTCAAACGCCAACGGAAGAAACGTCACAACCGGGATTCAAACCTATAAACTACGCCGCGGCGGCACGAGCCACGAAGCCTAAAAAGCCCCCCACCCCACCAGCCGACACTATCCCCACCACCAAGACAGAAAAGGACAGAAAACCAGAGAAAAAGACCGAAAAGCCAGCACCCAAACCAGAGAAAGTCGCCCAGAGAAAAAATTCTGCGAAGTAAGTTTTAATTTATTCAATGTACAAAACAAACACCACTTTTTCTCGATTTTTTTCTATGTACAGATTTTTTTCCTTTAGATGTATAGGTATTTAGTAATAATGTGATAAAATTATTCACTCTTGCATTTCTATGAGGAAATTGATTAAAAAAAATATAATAATTACGTTATAAAATGAAAATAAAAAATTGTGTACGATATTTAATTAAAAATAAAATAATTCGTAATATCTCTCTTACTTTCGGAACGATGATAATGGTTTCTAATTTAAGATTTAAATGTGGCAAAGTTTTTCCATTGTTTGTTTCATTTTTTTCCTGTGGCAACATTAAGCCGAAAAAAGTACCAGTATTTTAGCATCAAAATATTAAATTTTTAGTTATTTTTTTCTCTTTCTGAACTCAAAATTATGCAGTTTTAATAATTATTTTTTTAATAATAATACGTAATACAAAAATAACTACATATTTATTTAATAGTAGTTCTTCAATTGAAAAACTTTCCCCCTTTTCATAAGGGGTAAGATTTAAGACTATTCTGCCCCAACGGGCAAAGGCCTACCCCGAAATAGGGAGCTTCTTATAACCTTTTTTAGGAATATAAAATTATTCACATTTACTAGGTAAATTAAATATTACCCCTTTTAGATTTACTTATAGCCTTAAAAGGCTGTCCATAATTATTATTATATCCTATTAAATAGTATAAAAAAATTGTGTACATTATTTAAAAATGTACATTAAAAAAAAAGTTGCACATGTTTTATAAATGGGTATTTTGTAGTGAAAGCATTATTTTTAGGTAGTATTGTGTGTTGTTTTACGTCATCACTTCAGGGTTGCCAGAGGGGAAATTAAAATACCTTTTGGTAGAAAATTGATTGTTTATATGATAAAAAGGGAGTCCTATGACTACTCCGATGATTAAAGTTATTATTATTCTGTTTTATTTTTAATTGATTAATTTTACGTTTAGATTAAGTCATAGTAAAACTCTAAAGTTACGAATATATTATTTTCTTAGTTTTAAACGGAAAATATCTTACATTGATCACAGATGGTAGATTTTTGGATGTGTGTATATTTCTGCATCATGGTAAAATCGAAGTTAAAACGTGATAAGTCTTCAAATTTAGGATTTGTGATGAATTTAAGAATTTCAGCTCATTCAATTTATTGTTATATTATGTTACAATTATTATTTTAGTCACAACGTGTTTTAAATACCCAAAATAATTATTACATTTAGCCTTTACCTATCATAATAAAGTATCACAGTTAAAATGTTGCCAGATTATAAATCTCAAAAACTACCATTACAAATGTTTTGGGTGTATGAAGTAGCAACATTGATTTTATTATGACACTTTATTATGTTATTACAGTATGTAATTTGATTAGTCGCGTTTTTTGTTTGAATAAAATAGTTGCAAATGTAACAGTTAATTTTAAATTAATACACTAATTAATTTAACATTGGATGGCATTGAATATGTGATTGAAAAATACAATAACAGAAGAATATCGATTCGAAAAAAAAATATTATTTGATTTTTTAATTTTTCCAATTTTAAATAAAATTTTGTTTAAAAATGCATTTTTGATGCGTTCCCTTTTTGTTCAAAAAGTAATAATTCATCACATATTGTAATTGATTCCAACACACTGAATATTTGCTAACATATACAAAAAATATAATTGCTAAAGCTTAGTACAAAATATTATATATTTTTTCGGGGCATAATATTCAACGAAAATTTTGTGAGCAGTGTTTTTTATGGATAGTCGTTTACATATTTTAATAACCCGATTTAAAACGCAAAAAAAAACAGTTTTCAATATAAAAAAAATATTATTGTGTATTATTAATATTACATAAATAAGTTGACGTACCTAAATAAAAATAGAAAATAATGTAATATAATTTTTAATTAAAAAAACATTCAACCCTATTGTTTTGACTGTATTGTTGATTGAAAATTCAATTTTACATACTTTGAATAATGATTTGATAAAATGAAGTTATTGTTACAAATATCACCAAGATTTTCAATAAAATTATGCTTCAATCACTGATACAATTTCAGGTTTTAAGTGACAATTGTCGATCAAATAATGTTGGCACTTTTATGCACTGCTCCACCTGCGTTAACGTGAACGTTGATGGTAATGTCCAACTACGCTAAGGCATTATTATAATATTTTGCAATGTCTCTGAATCCCTTATAATACTCCTGTACTACTCTCACTCCCGCAGGCTGATTATCTAAATAGAAACTATTTAGCTTCCGGTTTCATTTGACATACGTCATCATCATCAGCCTATCATCGCCCACTGCTGAACATAGGCCTCTCCGAGAGCACGCCACTGAGCACGATCCGCGGCTATACTCATCCAGTTTCTGCCAGCCACCTTGCGAAGATCATCGCTCCACCTTGTCTGAGGGCGTCCCACACTACGTTTGCCGATACGCGGTCTCCACTCAAGAACTCGTCTGCCCCAGCGGCCGTCGGTTCTACGGCTAATATGGCCGGCCCACTGCCACTTCAGCTTGCTAATCCGGTGGGCTATGTCGATGACTTTAGTTCTCTGTCGGATCACCTCGTTCCGGACCTGATCTCTCAGAGAAATACATTGACATTTGACATACATTGCTACTTTTCTTTGGTATGTTTTTTTTACCCCAAAAAGAAGAAGCAATGTATCACATTCATCTGTCAAATGAGACCGGTCGCTAGGTGGTTTCTAATTAGATAATCAGTCAGTATAAATCAATCTTTATCATGACATTATTTGATCGGCGATTGTCAACACAGCTTTTATAAAAAATTCAGCCAAGCACTGTTTCATATATTTATGCATCTTTTGGAATTTTATAAAAATAAAACTCAGTCCTGATTTTTACGTTGAAGTAATTGTATGGCGTAGTGCTAGTAAAACCGATATAACTAGATCACTGCCAAGGTTTCGTACACGCTTCTTGGGTTGGATTCTCATGGTATACAATTATAAAAAAAAACATTTGTATTCTTGTCAATAGATTTTGACTATGGTCTAATAAAACAACTGTAAAAAATAATTTAATTCAGTTTATCTGGCTTAATATTTAATGTAACAGAAAAATTTGGGTAGATTTATATTTTTGGTTTGACTTTTACTCGCTAAAAATTTATCACCTTTTTTTTGTTCAACAGGCGGCCTTACCCCAAAACACTGTTCTAAAAGTGTTTAACTGACACTGTTCTAATGTGATGCTGTCACTTTTTTGACAATATTGTTTGAAAGAGACAGCATCACATTTAAACTGTGTCTAAATTAAACAGTATTCAAAATTTTTTTGAGGAGCTCGGTGGCGCAGTGGTTTAGCGCCTGGCCCAGCGATTGCGGAAGTTACCAAAAAACTATTATCTCGAGCTCCTCCGTGCTTCGGAAGGCACGTTAAGCCGTTGGTCCCGGCTGCATTTGCAGTCGATAACACCCACGAATCCGCATTGGGCCCGCGTGGTGGGTTATGGCCCATCCTCCTTACCACCCATAAGGAAGGCCTGTGCCGGCGTGCCCCAGCAGTGGGGACATCCAAAATGGCTGATGGACAATTTTTTTTTGTGCCAAGGCTGATTGAATTTATTTATTTACTGCGAGAATCCAACCTTTTATCCAATAAGTGCCTAATAAATGAAAAATAAATGTAAATTTGTTCGTCTCCGCTCCGACACTTTAAAACAATTGACTAATTATTATTAGACTTTAGTACATAGTTATAAAAAATGCTGGCAACTTTTTTACCGCCAAAATCGGTGCAAATTAAAGATGGCGTCGCTGTTAAGGAATCGAAGTAGGTATTTTGGTGTGAATAATTAATAGCGCTTTGCTAAACCTTTATTTTTTAAATGTTCATAAGCAAAACTGATAGTTTTGCGATTAGTATACAATACAACACTAATATTAAAGTGTATTTTTGTTTTTAACTGTAGTTGTTATTATAAGTTTAGATTATAACGCAACATTTTGTGACGCCAACTATTAAAAAATTAGCAATAGATACTTTATGCCTTAAAGCTTACTATTACTAAGTGTTTCTATAGTTAATAATGAGTGCATAGGTCAATTTCTGAATTATTATTATCGCCATAACATAATGCACATTTGGCGGTAGAAATTTGTCAAATACTGTATAATATTTGTAAATTTTTGATAGTAAAGTCGCATGTTATAGTATGCTAGAAGTTTATGTATCACAAAGGTAATAAAGTAAAATATTTAGTAAATCAAACGATTACGGTATGATAAAATCACAGAAAGTTGTTTTATTTCTTCAAAGGTTTAATTTATTTTAGTGTATTGTGTAGTCACGTCTAAAAATATACAATTTAGAACTTTGTCTTACTTTGTTGATTGTCATTTGTCATTGATTTGTGCGGAAAAAGTATTTCTGTTCATGTTCTGTAACTATAGCTTTTAGTGACAAGTTCTGGGGCCCTTTTTTTGAAAGGCGGCGAACGCTCTTTACTACTCTCATTTTCATTTTTATTTTATTTATTTGGGACACAAATAATACTATTTATAAACTATTACATTGCCAATATTAACAATTGTGCAACCCACGCCGCTATCCACGGATTAGAACATAAGTTCATCTTATCTGATCGGTGACGTAGTAAATAACAATAATTAATACCTAACACTTAGTTCCAGTTTTGGCCACCGGGTCAGATAAGTTTGTGTCACTGTGCTGACTGTACAGTAACAGCGTCAAATTGATATGAGCGTCTAGAGTAGCCAACAAAATCAAATTGATCTACGCAGTTTGTAAGCACAGGTTCAAAATATCTTAACTAGGTACCAACTCATTGTTTCATATTTATATGAGCAGTCTGACACTTTTTCGCCGGAGTGGGGGTAAGTTCGCGCATGTGCACTTGCGAGCGACCAATAGCGCGCGCCCCTCCCGCCGCCCGCCCGCTCACCGCTGCGCATACACAAAATAAGCGTTCTGCGCAATCCCCACCCGATTTCAGGATGTTTACCTCGTACCTACTGACCCTACTGTATGAAGACCTTGAAGACACTCAAGCAAGGTTTTATTTCTTCTCTTCACCTACCCAACATCAGTCTCGAACTACATAGGTACTAAGGTAATTAATAAAATAAAAAAACAATTCAACAGTGATAATATTTATTACATTAATCATATAACTACATTTAAACGTAAATTGGTAAGCTTGCTCATCTTCGTATTAAAAACACCAAAATAGCATTTATTTCACATATGAATAGGGTTGTGTTTGGCAAAGATTCATTGTCGCTAGAAAAACAACTTGCATTATTGTATAGAAAGTTTGTGATGATGTTGCTTGGATAGGTTTAGTAGTAACTAAATTCTAAATTGGAGGAAAGAGGTGATTCCATAGTTTTATAGTAATAAAACTATGGAATCACCTCTTTCCTCCAATTTCCAGCACAGAATCAATACTTAAATAATTTCGATACATAATACTAGAATCATTTTAAAGCCCATTAACTGTTCTTTAAAATGATACTGATTTTATTTTATTACTTCAATTGATACTTTGCTAAAATAAATTGTATTTGATTCTTATTCCATAATAGGGGTGAACCATTATTATTGATTGTAAATGTATACTATTTTCTCTAGAATACAGAAAGTTATTTAAAATATAGCTTGAAAATTGCACAACCTTATTCATTTAAATGGTGAATAAAAAAACATGTGTGCGTTTAAGCAGTGTTATTAAAAAAGATTTTAAGACACTGTTTAACTAAACACATGTTTTAAAAGTGATGCTGTCTCTTTCAAACGATATTGTCAAAAAAGTGACAGAATCACATTTAAACAGGTGTTTAGTTAAACAGTGTTTAAAAATCTTTTATCTAACTTTTAAAACGATCTCACAAATTGACCAAAAGCCAACTCTATAGCCGTGCAACAAGTATTATTTTTACATAACACTCTTTATGACACAATGATATTATTATTTTATTTATATAATTTACATAGAATACTTCTGTAATGTGCCCAAAACATATATTTGATAGATCGTACCCAAGTTAGTAATAGGTAGATATATTTTTTTAAACATTCAAAATAACGGGTGTACAAGACCCTCAACGAAGCCGAAGTCCACGCATTCCGCCCATCATCAGGATCACTTTTGTCTTTTATACTATACCTGGGAAACCAATAGCTACGAAGTTATTGAAGGTCAAAGCCGAAATTTTTATGAAATCTGATTTTATTCGTTATTTCCTAATTTTTGTCTACAGAAACATTATCAAAATTTTATGTATTTCGTAAAAAACAATGGCTTCAAAACGTCATCACTCAATGTATCTCATGCGCACGCACATAAACGTTGCCCTTCAACTCGGCCGCACGCAGCTGTGTAGCATTCACTCGCAGGCGCGGTCTATTGTACGCGTTACATTGCGTGGTAATGTATGCAATGCTTTTTTAACACTAAAAATTTAAATCGTTTCCCAGCAATAATTTTGAACAGAAATGGTCCTGATGATGGGCAGAATACGTGGACCTCGGCTTCGTTGAAGGTCTTGTTACACCCGGTATATGTGCTGAGCACATAACCTAAGGACACTAACTACAATATGCTGCCAAAAATACATAATACACTAAGGTACATCATACATAATTATACACATTATTTTTACTTATTCAAGTACATTTATAAGGTCAAGTGGTTTAGAACTCGATTTCAACACTTTTTCTTAAAGACCAAGTTATTAACTTTTAAAATTCGATAAAACTTAGGCAATTTTGTCACTTTATGGCCTTTAAATACATAATTATACACAACCTTTCTTTTCTTTTTTTCAAAGATATTTTCACTCTTTATTTACCCTGTAGATGGCGCTGTAAGAACAATGACATTCTACCTATCAGAGTTAAGAGAAATTAAATAATATTTAGAAGCGATAATTCTAATTAAAATAAGATATGAAGACATCAAGCAACAGATTTTAAAAATAAATATTTTTTTTAGAGAAACTCATTATCAAGTGCGTACTTGGTTTAAGACAAAACAGCGCCATCTAGTACCAATTTTAAGCACTAACGCCGTTACATGAAAATATTCGTAGGTTTATTATTAAACATTGGACAGTAACATTTCCTAAGGCCACTTAAGTATCACAACATCAGGGTGGGAGCTATATTCTACGATGAAATAAGGGTTCGTTTATTTTTTAAACAGACTCATTACAATATTTAAGACCAATAACTAGCTTAGAAATGTTAAAAATCAACAAAGTCCTCACTTGACTTATTTACGGCCGATTTCAATAATCTATCTTCAGTAACGGCTAAGCAAATACAGTTTTTCATTTATTTTTACATAATTTTTATTTATTAATTAATTATTCAAAATTAACAAGCATTTTTTTAACATCTCTACATATCAATGCCATCAAATTCGATAAAATTAACAATCATTTATAAATTCGATCTCGACACCAAGGACCATAGTCCAGGAGGTCAAGTATGCGAAAGTTAACGTCAAAATCGTAGTTCAATGGTGTTTGAATGGTAATGCTTATTGACACAGTTCTTGTTTTTTTAACCCAAAATTGAGACACAATCCGTGTTATTACAAAAGATTTTTAAACACTGTTTAACTAAACACATGTTTAAATGTGATGCTGTCACTTTTTTGACATTATTGTTTGACAGAGACAGCAACACATTTAAACGTGTGTTTAGTAATTAAAGTTGTTTAATTTGATGGTCTGATCAACCCCACGAGAGGCTTTCAATGAACTAAAAATAATCTTTCATAGGCCCTTGTAAGTTTTGTTATATTGTCTGTGGATATAACCCAATATACAAGTTGGTGTTTTACTCTGTCTAAAGTGAATGTATATTGAAATCTATGTATCTTGTATTATAGCTGAAAATCTATTGAAGCACTTTATGGCGCTGTAGGCAGTGAAGCTCAAAGTAGCCTAACTTTTGGCAATAATGGATTTTAAAACTTACACAATGAATGATAACTGTTGATGAGTTATTCAAAAAATATTAGAGACAATTTAAGAGATTATTACACGAGCTTTATTTAAATATTGACTTGGTTTACGAGTAATAAAAATAAATGTAGTGGCGGTGCTAGTTCCACTACCATCGCGCCTTAATGTAGATATTTTAAACTGTAAATATATTTTGTGTTCATGAAGCATTTTCTATTTAAATCTATTCTTTAACATTAGATAGTTATATTAATGTCCTTTTGACTGGCAAATGGCACTAAATTGCTTATAATTATGATCGTGCTACGAAATGGCCATTTTAACGGTTAACATTCAAAGAAAATTGTTCTCTATTATTAAATCATTATGGTTGAAAATTAACTGTTACAGTGCGAGGCAAATATCTTGATTCTTTTTCGACGGAGTGGGGATAAGTGCGCGCATGTGCTCTTGTGAGCGACCAATAGCGCGCGCCCCTCCCCCGCCGCCCGCGCCCCTCACTGCGCATGCCCAAAATGAGCGTTCCGCGCAATCCCCACCCGATTTCAAGATATTTGCCTCGCACTGTAACAGTTAATTTTCAATATATAATACATTGTTATAAAACAAAATGGTATTAAAACATTTAGGGCTGATTTTTTAATGTCTAGATAGAGCTTTATCCGTTTGATAGCGTATTATACTGCCAAATTGAAAATGTTTGTCATTCATTTGTCTGTCACATTGTTGAATGACTTTCATTAGATTTGGTTAATATTTAAACTGACTGATATCTGTTATCTGAGGATTGAAATATCAGCCCTTAGTACAAGAAATTATAATGTTATGGAGAAATAGTTTTTTTTTATTTTCATAAAAATTAATATTTTCTCTTGGTTACAAATGTTATGGTTTAAGTAGATTTAATTATAAAACCATTTATTTTTTATTGACAGTAAAACACTCTTGCTAAAGCGTAAATTTAAATCCTATATTGCTATCCAATTTTCGTGATTGCAATCGCTTTGAACTATTTAAGTATTTAGTTAAAATTTTAGCACACATATATGAAATACAATTAATTGCGTGTATCTATATTTTATATAATTAATCTACATTATAGTATACATCTACATTTAAATGACTTATAATAAATTGACTCGTCATCAAATTGAACAATGAAAAATCAATATAGCATTTCAAATATTATTTTACAATAATGTCAAATCTCGTTAAAGTTAAAATATCTTAACTATAAAAAGTAAAATTCATTAATCTTGTAACTATAATGTTAAAATCTGTCAATTCATTATCGTTTTTACAAGCACCTTTTTACTATTAAAAATATCATGATTAATTATTCCAATTAATATAAAATCTTATAGACACCAAAAACCTATGGCACTAGCTTGTATACATATAAATCTACATTCATTTGAATTGTATACAATATATATTTTATTTAATATGCCACAAAACAGGTTGAATTAAATGAAACTAAACTTAAGAATAAAAAAATAATTAAAATTATAAAAACTGGGCACTTATTGCAGGTCACCTGAAAAAAAAACATAATTTTAAGACATAAAAAGAGTTTTTTTTTTATTTATTAATTTGGAACATCAACATTATACGTATTTCATATACATGGGTTTCTCTTATATGGCTTCGTTACTTATACATATAACAATTATAGATGTACACATATTATACAGAAATAGAGCAAAAAAAATAATCTACTTTCAATTAATTACATTTGCGTCAATGAAAAAGTTATGAAAACAATGAAAACTACGCTGATGGAGTGTAATAAAGTTTCAGCATTTAGAGAATGATTTGATAGATTTGAACAAAAAACTGGAAAAGGTCGAAACTTTTATTGAGTATTTAATAAAATCTGCCATAATTAATTATAAAGTGGAACCAATTTATGTATTAATTTTTAACTGCAAATACAAATTCAGTAACGTGGACAGATAACCGTAATCCCATTTCATTTTTAGATTAGCTTAAGGCGGTTGTATGACCGAAAGTGGCGCCCTCAGAGGTTTTTATGTAATAAGTTATTAATAGAAAAAGATTTTAATAAGGTTTATCGTGGAGATTTTATTGCCCATGGTATAGTATTTTTAGAAGGTATCACTACATGCCCTCGTAGTCATTCGTAGAAGTAGATAGCAAATGTGTCAAAAACGGCCACTTTTAGCAGTTTTGCTATCTACTTCTAGCAGTGACTACGAGGGAATGTAACGATACCGTCTAAAAATACTAGACTGTGGGCCCTAAAATCTCCACGATAAACATTTAAAAATTGTGTATTAGAATTATAATATTAAATATAATTCACCGCGGCGCCACTTTCGCTCAGGGTACCACCTTAAAAATTAGAGTGTAATAAAGAGGCTAAATTAGTTCCTTTCCCAACCACGTGCCAGCTTTCGTTAGAAAGACTCTCAATGCCTGTATAAACCGCTCTCAACGGTGAGAGCTATCTTGAGATCATATTTGAGATGCTCTTATAGGAACACCATTTTAAGGTGGCTATACCACCGAAAGTGGCGCCCTCAGAAGTTTTTATTGAATAAGTTGTTTAGAGAAAATGATTTTAATAAAACTTTACGTAGAATTTTTAAGGCCCATGGTCTAGTATTTTTAGAAGGTATCACTACATGCCCTCGTAGTCATTCGTAGAAGTAGATAGCAAATGTGTCAAAAACGGCCACTTTTAGTAGTTTTGCTATCGACTTCTAGCAGTGACTACGAGGGAATGTAATACCGTCTAAAAATACTAGACTATGGGCACAGAATATATAATAGTACTAACGTACAGAAGTCGGTCCCTGCGAAGACCATCAAATAATAAGCTACTCTCGCTGCACGGCAATAAAGTACAATTTCAAACTGCACAACGCTGCGTGGATAAAATTATATGCACCTACGAAGAAGAAAGAGAGGCGTCTCTTTCTGTCGCATAGCTCTGTCTCAACCGACACATTTCGGGGTTGCTACTCGCTAGTTACTGATATCATAGAAAACATTCGTTATGCCCATGAATAAACAATGAAATTACTAATAGGTACCTACTTATAAAATAAAATAAATCTACCTAATAGATGAGCTGAGCATATTTAAAGAGCATAAATAATAAGTATTTCTAAGTAGTTAGAGAAGCTCGATGGCGCAGTGGTATAGCGCCTGGCCCAACGATTGCGGAGGTTAAGCAACTTTTGCAAGGGTCGGTTATGGGATGGGTGAAAAAAAATTAGTATTTTTTAGCTTTTTTCTTTACTGGTGCCATATTTCGAACTTCGATACAACTAAGTATGTAAATATGTATACAAAAAATACAATAAACTTTGGTAGGTAGGTAGGTACGTTAGTAATTAAGTATCAAAAACGAAGTGCATGCAGTTTCGCATTCGGCGCTTGACTGACTCGTTTCGTTCGTGACGTTCACGCGCTGCGCTCTCGTCGCTTGCACACGCCGCGCGTTTCGGTCGGCGCGGTGATATCCCTCGACAATGGCCCTCTTGGAGTGGGCCGCGAGCAGTAGGCTAATATAAAAGTTTAAGCGCGGAGTGATACCCCCCTGCTATGGGACCTAAAAATTCCACGTAGTTTAATTGAAATTGTGTATTAGAATTACGATATTAAATAAAATTCACCCCACTTTCGGTCAGGATGCCACCTTAAGTAATAAGTATCTCAAGATAGATCTCAACGTTGAGAACGGTTTATAAATACGGGCCTAAGTAAGATTATTAAAAGAGTATACTTACATCATTTCATGGTCATACTCTCGTATAAGTTGAACTCGTCGAACCCGTCGGGATCGAAGGCGCGCATTTGCTCGAACAAGTCGCTATCCATGAACGTGCTCTCGGTCGGCGCCGGAGTGGCCGCGCTAAAGCAGCTGTTGTGTGTATTAAAGTGTATGTGTATGGAAGTGTGTATGACAGTGTATGTATTAAAGTGTATGTGTATAGAAGTGTATGTGTATGGGAGTGTATGTGTTGAATGTGTCGTTGAAAATGATGACCAATGATATTTTTTAATTATAGTTAAGATATTTGGAAGTTGTACATGTCATTTTCAATAATGACAATCATGATACGTTTTAAATTCGATAGATAAATAATTTAAATTAAAAATTATTGAACAGGCATTTATGTGTATATTGCATTATTTGAATATTCGAATATTTAACAAGAATTTAGAATTGTATAATATGTTTATTTTACGGAAAAATGCAATTAATGTAGAAAATATTAAAGTTATTATAACGGTAAAATACATTTTTAATACCATGTGTTGTGTGTTATGTTTTTTTTATTGTGTAGTTGTGTTGTTGGCACACGCAGCGACGACAGGACGAATCGGGAAAGAAAGAAAATGCAACACATTAGTTCACCGACGGTCGTGAGAAATTAAAAAAAAACCTAACGCCTCGCCAAAATGTCAGCACAGACAAATAAAGCCAAAAGAAATCGACATTACAATAAAATACTCGAAAATTAATTAACAATAAAATATTTATAAAAAAAAAGGAATAAGAAAAAAAACCGACCGTCTGTGTTGCATTTTCACGAAGGGAGATAAAAAACGTCTTTGTAATTTCAGATGTAATCATTAAAGACATTTTTTTATTGAAAAAACATATTTTTTTTCTTTTCACGTATATTTTGTATACAAATACGTTTAAAACATACATGCGTCAACATTTTAACACTGTCATGTATTAAAAGATCAATATTTAGGACGATGAAAACCAAACCTTATGGAGTCATCATTAAAAACCACTTTCCAAATGATATGTTACATTATAATACTTTTTTCAGCCACGCAAACCAAACAGTTTAATACCCAATGGTTATCACATTGTTTTATTTAAAGTTTTTTTTCACCGTCCAACGAGATAGTGCTCTAAAATTAGCACAGAAAAGTCCATTTTCGCGTAACCTAAATATTGTTTTCTATATCAACATTTTTATCTACTCACACTAAAATAATAATAAACACGAAATAATCGTAATGGTATACAACGTGCTACAAAATAACCCCTAATCACAGAATAACTAATAGTACAAGTACAGAAGCAGCACGCGGCAAAGTCATTTAAATAAATAGCGACTTTTGCTCCGACATTCTGGTCGCGCAGTTCACCTAGTAGTTGCCTATAGTAGTGCCTTGCCCCTAGTCACATACAAGAATCCTGAAAACATTACACTCCTTTCTTTGGGCAGTCGAGTAATATATCGTCACGTTAGCACGAGTAGATAAAAACATTGATTTAGTTCCTAACTCAGCTTAATTATCAATAGTCACATCCATTTATGTATAAATTTTATAAGCAATAAAATATATAGTACGTACTATTTTATAAAATTAAATTCCTTACTAACATGTAAAAATCTTATTTATTGAGTAAAATGCTAGTATATGGTGAAGAATAAAAAGTCTAACGTTTAATATCATGATAAAATGTGAAGATGGATGAAATTATAAATAGTGTTAATTTAAATTAACACTGTATTATTATAATTTCATTTTTAAATTTATTAATTTCATTTTTAAATTTATTAATTTCATTATTAAATTAAAATCATTTAAATGATTCGAATATAGTGCCAATGTACTGACACAGCTCATAAGTAAGTATGCGAGCCAAATAAGAATAGTACTGTCAAACGGCAATCTTGATCTTTGTCCTTTTCTTGCACATCCTACACCCTGAAGTGGAAGCGAAACGCAAACAAATATGGCCGTTTTGGCAGTACTATTCTTATTTGGCTCGCATAGTTTATTTTTCACTAAACCAAAATATAACCTTCTTAAGTTTACAAATGTAAAATTGATTTTGATTTTGAATTGAATTTGATTCTTAATATTGTAACGAACGTAACCTATTTATTATTATAAAAACATACAAATATGATATTACACATAAATGCCAAAGGAATGTGCGTAAAAATAGGCAGTGGTGCTCACATAATGGCGCAATGAATTTTAATTCATCCATCGTATACTAGCAAATACTATTTATAATACAATTTAACTTAAAATATATATGTCATGTATCAAAAAGCTGTACTTAATTGATAAAAAAAATCTAGCACCGAATTATACAAAACATAATTAACCACTAAGAAATCCTCATAAACATATTTTGCTAAAGTCAAAATTCGTATGAGAAAAGAAAATCTTAAACATAACCTTATTTTTTAAGTCTTATTTTTTCTACAGTCGAGAAAATAGTTTTTTTTTATTTCTTTCACTTTTTTCATTCGACACAGCATACAAACATCTTATTGTATAGTAACATTTAATTCAAAAATTATTTCTTTAAAAAAAGAAAAAATGCCTTGTTAACCCAATCAATGTAAACATCATTATTTTTACAAAGTGTAAGAAAAAATAATGCAGGCAGGACGGTTTTGATGTAGTTGTTAACGATTTTATAGAAAGTGTTAATTACTTTGGCATATTCTAGCCTTCAAAAACGGTAGTCTTATCAAATAGAGTTAATCTTTTTTTAAACAAATCATACAATTCAATATTATGTACTTATGTAATATTATATGACCGACAAAACATTCATATTTTAGCTAGAAAAATTGTCTTACCTACATAACTTTAAAAACTACTTAAAGTAGCCAACGTAGGTATACATAATATATTATACTGTTATATATAAAATTTATATAACTTTGCCAATTGTGATTAAAGAAAAATATTTTATAATAGTGATATATAACGATTAGTATAAAACTTGTATACAGTAAATATATAACTACATACATTTTGAACCACTTTATCATAAAATTTAAATAGGAATTGATACAAGTATGTATATGTATAAAGGTATTATCGTTTGGTCTATTTAAAAATCTTTTTTTTTTATCAGAATCAAAAAGATTCTTGATCTTAAATACGAATTTGATTATAAAGAATGATTGAGCATACACTGAGCCCAAAATGTATTTTTTAATACCTTAAATGCAACTCTTTATTTCTCAGCAAAAATTTAGGTCATTTAAGACCGTAGTTAGTATCTATACTTTTGAGCAGGTCACATATTTTTTAAGAAACCTATGGCATACAAAAAGGGTAATAGAGATATTATTCAGTTATTTTGACCGAGTGTGTTTAAAACTTAAGGCGCTTACCTGGTCGAAAGTTGCGCCGCGGTGAATTTAATTTAATATTGTAATTCTAATACACAATTTTTATAAAACTTATAAGTTTGAAACTCTCTGTAATCATTTGATTTTTAATCAATTATATTTTCAAAATTTAAATTCGTAAGACCCTGCGTTTCCTTTGATGTAGATTCAGATTAAAGAATAGATAGTGTTAAAAAAAGCCCATTTTTTGTATTATTGTTTGGCTACTGCAAAATTGGACCCAAAAGTTTATTTTTTTTGTTAATATTGAATAGTTGTATAGTAATATTGAAGTTTTCTGTTTTTCATTTAATTTAATTCATTGTATTATTTCGTTGAAAGAGTTAGTCATAGTTAGGTACCTTATAATTAGGAATGTATTTTAATCAACATAATATTATTATGTAATTGTATAGAACAGAATGAAATAATTCATTTCTACAATACATATAAAACAAATACGTTTTAGGTATCCATTTCAGTTTTTATTATTATATTTATTTAAGTTAATTTAATTTGTGCCACAAAATAATTTAGTTTCTATTCTATTCTATTTTTTTAATCATAACAATTGTAGCCAATTCACATATACCTAACACATTTTTAAATTCTCCTAAATTTTTATTTTGCAAAATTTTTGATAAGTCCATGCTGTATACTTCATACATTTAAAAAATCTTTGTTTTTGCATGAGATCAATACATAAATTCATTTAGTCCAATACCAAACTTAAACCAATCATTTAGCGTATTTAAAAAAAATCAATTAATGATAAAAATTTAGAAAAAGAACTATTCACTAATGTTCAAATGTAAAAAATACTGATAGTTTTAACCTAATTTAAAATAATTATGTTTTCGAATTTGTTTAATACTGAATAATTGTGACGTAAAAAATAATAAATTATAGGTAATGTTTTATATTTATTCTATATATATTTATTCGGGGGACATATAGCCGTATTCACAAACATATGAATAAATGTTAGTCCCATGAACCAATCGGTGCATTCCAATCCACTAATCGCAGAGACAACGATCGCCATAGTGTACATTTTAACCATGGAAAATAATAAAATTAAACATTAAAACTAAATAATTACTTTCCATGGTTACCTTAAAATGTATAATGTATTGATCGATGACTCAGCGATTAGTCTGTTGGAATGCACGCAATAAAATGACACGTAATATCTAGAACAAACGAACCAATCACAGAGCTCTATTTCAACGCAGTGCGTTCGCGTAGTGAAGGGTCGTTTGAGTGTTTTTTGTGAATACGGGTGTAAGATACACATGTAATTGATGTAATGTAAGAATTCATACAGGAAAGAAACCATACAAATGTAGCTATTGTACAAAATGTTTTACTCTACGTGATCGATCACACAACGTGACACCCGTGTTCAAGAACTATACTCAATCAACCCTTGCCTATGCAAACGCACTGAGAGAAATAGAGCTCTGTGATTGGTTCATTTGTTTGACGTATTACGTGTGATGTGTGTAGTTGGGACGCTATGCGTCCGAAGGCACTGTGAGACCTCATAGTAATGTTTGTGAATATACTGAATAAAGGTGTTATTGTTGTGATATTTACGTGAAAAAAAAACCGGTCAAGAGCGAATCGGACTCGCGCACAAAGGTTTCCGTACCATCATAATAAATACACTGCAAAGATGTAGAATAATAAAATTAATTATGCAGTATTAGGTCAGCACCATCTCTTGGCCGATTATGGAACAATTTTTTTTTTCTTTGGCTAGCGCCATCTCTTGACCGATAGTGGAACTAATTTAATTTTTCTTAGGTCAGGGCCATCTGTTGACTGATAGAAGAACTAATGAACTTTTTGGTTGTTTTTTGAATTTCTAAAAAAGTGTGTTAGTTGATACCATTAGTAGTTCTCGAGATATCCGTGACAGACAGACAGACAGACAGACTGAGTCCATAACCGGGTTCTTTTTTACCATTTTGATATGAAACCCTAAAAATGCGAAATAAAACTTTGAGAGAATGCTAGGCTTAACATAATCATTACTATCCTGTAACTGTTAGTAAAAAATATTCGAGAAAAAATATTGACTAATGTTCATCTTGGTTATTTTCCGTACTGAATTTTCTATTTGTCAAATTTTTGTTTTAATTCTCTACCTACAATATTTTTGTAAGTATTTATAATGATATACAAAATTCTTCTTTGATAAGAATGTGGAATTAATTGTGAAATCTGTCGTATACACTGCGGAATATAATAATACTCGTATATTCCGTATACAATGTGCCCAGTCATAAAGAGCACAAAGGAAAGGACGTGAAACTAGGCTCAAATCTATCGTAAGAATAAATACTTAAAAAAATTGGGGTTACATGTACGTTTGTCCGCGAAAAATCATTGAAGTTGAAAAATATTGCAAAGGGATAAGTATATTTTTTATTATTATTTATCTAATCATAAAAATGATTTCTTATGGATATTTTTTTGTTTAATTTTCATTACACGATATAGGTATTTACGATTATTTTTGTGTTTATTTCAACTCAATAACCCTGAAAGTTATTATGTTATTGCCAATGAATTGAGAAATAAAACAAAAATTCTAAAAAAAACAATTATTTGTTTTTTAAGATAGGTTCGAGCCTAGATTCACGTTCTTTCGTTTCGAAAAAAAAATGATTTTTTTTGTTTTTTTTAAAGATACATTTGAGCCTAGTTTCACGTCCTTTCTTTTGTTACACATATCCTCAGTAAAAGAGGTACTCGTATAATACGGATCATTACTAGGCAACTCATTTATTTTCCGCCGTTTAACAGAAATATCTAGGCAACAAATCTTTATACTCCAGCCAACTTACGGAAAAAATGTTTACAAACAAACCGCCCACATTATTAACCTCAAAAGTACTTTTTATTGCATGTTTTATAATAGTACATTATAAGGCAAGTTAGCTTAGGTTGCTCATTGCACACAAGGCTGTGGGTTGCAGCCCGAGCCGCAGGCGAGGGCGTAACTCAGCCGAGTGTGCAATAAGCAAGAGCTCACGAGTTTCATACGACGTTTTTCAACACATTTGCGAGGAAAAAACAAAGTAATTTACCACACAGCAACAAATACGACAAAAACAAAATATGATAATTATGGGAAAAGGCGCGCAGGTTTTTTTTTGTTTTTTCCACACGCCCATCGCAAGAATATTTTTGGTTTATAAACATTCTTTCCGTAAGATGGACGGAGAATAGTAGGCATATCTTATACTGGACATAAAATGCGATTAAATTGACATTGTACAACTGAAGTGACTTCAGAGCGCTTCCGGTACAAAACGATGTATTTTAATCTCTCGACAATCTCGAGTGAAGTTGCAGCGGACCACTGCCTATTGTCAATTTAACCGCATTATAGAAGATGATATAAAATGTCAAGGTTTAAAAACTATATTAAAATTATATTGCACTTAATTCTAGCCATTTAAAGAGACCGTGGAATTGACATTTTTTTCGTATTTTTTTATGCATACATAATCTTCTTAAAGTTGCAGTATAGTAGGACCGCAGCTAGAAAGAAAATCGTTCGGAAATATATACAATTTTAGCCAAAACTTAGAAATAAGTGCATTTAATTTAATTTTAGTACGAACAGATTTTAATCCATAAAGAACAATATATTTCTTAAGTAGTCGGATATATTGGTGTCGATTCCGTTAGCACGACTTAACTAAATTTTCGAAAATCTTCGCGTCCGACTTACCTCAGTGTCTCAAGACGAAAGTCTATGAACAGTGTGTGTTGCCAGTGATGACTTACGGCAGTGAAACGTGGTCGCTAACTATGGGTCTCATAAGGAGGCTCAAGGTCACCCAGCGTGCAATGGAGAGAGCCATGTTCGGCGTTTCCCTGCGTGATCGAATCAGAAACGAAGAGATCCGCAAGAGAACTAAAGTAACCGACATCGCTCGAAGGATTGCTCAGCTGAAGTGGCAATGGGCGGGACACATAGCGAGAAGAACCGATGGCCGTTGGGGCGGGCAGGTTCTGGAATGGCGACCGCGCACCGGACTCGGCTCCGTGGGTAGGCCCCCGACAAGGTGGACCGACGATCTGGTGAAGGTCGCGGGAAGCCGCTGGATGCGGGCAGCGCAGGACCGATCGTCGTGGAGATCCTTAGGGGAGGCCTATACCCAGCAGTGGGTGCCGTGCGGCTGGTATGATGATGATGAACTAAATTTTAGCATTCTGTTCTTGTCTTTTCAATACAGAAAGAAAGGGATGGAAAACTAAATTTAGTTTAGTCCTGTCAATTTAGTTAAGTCGTTGCCAACCGAATCGACACCATTGTCCACATAAAAAAGTAATATCAGCCCCCTAGCCAAAGTAACATTTGCAAATTTTCGTTACCGTTTCGCTTCGAAACATGTATGAATTTGACGTTTTAAATTTCGATAGTTAACGAAACCTTATGTCAATCCCATACATGTTTCGAAAGCGAAGCGATAGCGAAGATTTGCAAATTTACTTTGGCTAGGCCCTCTGATTTTTCAAACTCCTTGCGATTAGAAAAAAAACTAAATAATATTAAAGATATACATACTGTATACAACGTGTTAAATAATAACTCCAAATGCCGAATATGGTAGATAGGGACCATCAAACTGAACAACTACTATGACTAACTTTGAAATCGCGAAAAAAAAATCTGCTGTTTCATACATTTTGATATTTATGTCATTAATTTTAGCATGAAACAGCAATTTTTTTTCGCGATTTCAGAGTTGGTCCCATAGTAAAAGTTGTTCAATTTGATGGTCCCTGTCTACCATATTCGGCATTAGGAATATTTTGTAAATCAACTTTATTATCTTTATGAATTAAAATTCGTTCAAAAAAAATAGAAGGAAGCACTACGTCGAAATTAAGGCACTTTTGGATTTCAAATAAAAAAAAATATCAATAATTAAAATAAGGATGTGACTATTAAATCAAACTTAATAGCAAAATAAAATTAAGATAATTAAATTAAAGAAAAGTCCGATTTATCTTGATTCTCCGTAGAACGTAACGTTAAAAATCTATCATGTACCTATTGAAAAGAGAAACAACATATAAATATAAAATTAAAATTAAATAAAAATAAAAAGCTTTATAAACAAAGTACCTACAAATACAAATTCTTTATTTGCTTGTAAATATGGTATAAAATTGTGATAATTTAATTAATAGTAAGTAGCCAAACATGTATTTTTGATATATTTAGTTTATGCAGTGTTTAGTGATATGTGTTGCTTATATTAGTGTGAAAGTATGTATTATCTTACGAAGGCGCGTAAAACTAACGAATTTCTACTTTATTACGTTGCCTTAAGTGTTGACTGGGGCCTTCGTGAGATAAAACTACCATACCCTAATTACTATTTTTTAAACATTTTAATTATCAAATATTTATTGATTAAACTAAATAAGCATTGTATTACTCGTGTAGCATGCAGAGTATCATTTTTATCCGAGGGCCTAGTTCACTAATCGCAAAGTTAACTTTCAGATATACTCCTCATAGTCAATGCGAGTGAAAGAGAGAAAACGATAGTCAACTATTCTAAAAGTAAAAAAACATCAACTCGTACTAGGCCCTCTGAAGGCGTATTATGAATTTACACTTACTATACTCGCTATTGGACTGTACAATGAAAAGACAAACATAAGCTTTCGTGGAGCGTATATCACGACCACGAGAAACTGTTACCCTGAAGGGGCCAATATAATCCATGCCTGTATGTACGAACGGCTTAGCAGCCTGAACGACGACTATTACTGACGTAATATGTAGTATGTAGTGATTCTTATTGACATTTATCTCATTTGTATTGTAATTGTTGTGACATTGATGTAATAATCTGACTGCTATTATGAGTTATAAATTATGGAAACGGTATTCGACATCCGCAATGTGAAATGTTTAAAAAAAATAGTATAATGTTTGCATGCTATTGTTAATGGTTGAATAGGCAGATCTTTTAAAGACCTCTAGTGTACCCTAATCAAATTCAAATAAGTGATATTCTATTCAATTCTAAGCTTTTTGGATAGTGTCCGAGTAATCGTTGTGTTATGTTAGTGTAATTATAGTGTGTAGTGTTAGTGTATGTTACCTGCTGTGCACGGAGGGCGTGCTCCGGTGCGAGTCGGGCGACGCGTACGCGGGCGCCGCCATGTATGGCGGTAGGGTTGTCACCAACACGGGTTTTACGTAGCCGTTTTTGAGCATTTCGTTTTCTGTGGGAGAAAATGTTTCGTTAGAGAAACTTATCATCCTTTCTTTCTTATCGAATGAGGATTAGTGGCCACCTCTAGTGTTAGAGTTTATCAAGCCGCCTGTAAGTCCTCTAACTTGGCTTAACGACTGTTATCAGATGTCAAAAGCCGGGACTGACGGTTTAACGTGCTCTCCGAAGCACGGAAGCGCTCAGTTGTAGTGCCACTTAACGGTCACCCATCCGACACCTGACCGGACCGAGCGTTGTTTAACAAACGTGATCGAGTACGATAAGTCTGTCAAGTTCCGACATGAACTTATCATTGATAATAATTAATAACTTATCTTTGATCAATTGGATTTGACTGTACACATTTCAACAGAAGTATTACTGACAGCAAAAATAAGTTTTAAATAACATATTTTTACAACCAGTTGCTTGGATTAGAAAGATAAAAAACATTGTGGACAAATAAGCAGGCAACCTAATAAAAACGTGTTAAAAAAGGTTATAATACTAATTAATCTACATAGTAATCAGGTCTTAAAAGCCTCACCCGGTTTGGTGTAGTATTTGAAGAAGACAGTATCTTTAGCGATGCTCGGGTACAAATCACTATGTATGCATCAGATCCGTTAGACGCCTCTCTGGTCTAGTAGTTCGTCCACCCGTGTACCACGCAGGGGTCCCGGGTTCGATTCGCAGGGGGGTACAATTTGTACTCTGTTTGGTTGGTGGTAGGGCTTACTTTAAGTCCGCCATCTTACCTAAGTCTGAAGCCATAACAACAATTTGAAAACTGCTGTGTTACGGTAGTTAGAGGTAAGATAGCCAGTTCTTCAGTGATGAGGATTCCGGGTGTAGTGCGCTTCCACCTTCGGCCTTATCGTCACTTAACATCAGGGGAGGTGAAGGCCAAGCACTATCCCGTTGTGCATAAAAAAGGTATTATATTAAGACCCACCTGGTTTGGTGTAGTATTTGGAGAAGACAGTATCTTTAGCGATGCTCGGGTACATCACTAAATCACTATGTAGGCTAAAGACCGAAGAAAGTAAAAAAAAAACAGGTCTTTAGCCCCACCTGGTTTAGTGTAGTATTTGGAGAAGACAGTATCTTTAGTGATGCTCGGGTACATCACTATGTATGCTAAAGACCGAAGAAAGTAAAAATAAAATAAAATATCAGGTCTTAAGACCCACCTGGCTTCGTGTAGTATTTGGAGAAGACAGTATCTTTAGCGATGCTCGGGTACAAATACTGCAACTGCGGCAAGTCTAGCACTCGGTCCGCTAGAGACCGAAGCATAAGGTCTCTAGATGTGAACGGTTGTAGACTGTACACTTCGTGGGCCTCTGTTGAGAAGAGTTGTTAAGAATCAGTGATAAACTGACTGAATGTCAGCGAACTCAAATCTATGGAACAAGCATTCCGCTCAAAAAATGGCACTAACTAAGTGGGTGGAGCTGGCATTTAACAATGCAGCACAAAGCGACTTAGTACTGGTTGCATAATAGCGACCATAATCAGTATACTTACTCATAGATATTTTCTATACTTAAACGAAGAAATATGATACGTTATTTCTGCATCTTTTTACTGCCTTCTTTGCATGTTTAACACCATTTGACTAAACAGCACGTCATTTTTAAAAAAACTCTTTTTTTTATAATACAAAGTTAACGTCTGTCAGTGTCACCGGGCGGGTGGCTGGCCCGACTAAATACTGTGCAAGTAGTAATTTTTTAACCATGAGGTGCCATTTTTTAAGCAGTATTTGTTTGCAATTACACTTCCATAGATTTTAGTTCGCTGCTAAATGTCATAAGGAACGAGTGTTTTAAATGGACCAGGGGCTCTATTTTTGAATCGCTCGTATGACATAGTTTTGTCGCATGCGACTTAAGTCACACTCGTCTTTCAAGTCGCATGACGCTGATTTTCCGTATTTTTTAATCGTTCGTTTCCGGTGCTGCCAATATCAACGAAATGTTGGATTTTATCCGTTCCACGCAGAATCTAGAGAAAACTGGTAATTACCGCAACGACAACGAAACGTAATATCCATGTTTTTATTGGCTGTTACATAAAAATCTTTGCTTTTTGGTAGAAAAGAATATCGCTCGCCTTACCGTATCGCTGGACTGTTCACGAGTGGGTAGGGGCACTCGTTGCGGTCGAGCGATTCAAAAATATGGAATGTCAAATGTCGAACGAAAATCAGTAGAAACCAAGCGCTCGACACCAGTCGAAGGATTCAAAAATAGAGCCCCAGAAAAAAAATTAAAAAATTATGAAATCTCATATTATACAGGGTGTAAGGGGATCGCATCCGTACGAGTCTGGCGCGGTTCAGTAGCCGCCGCAGTCGATCAGCTGAATTATTTTTAATACATTAGTGTAGTTAGAAAAACAATAAAAAATAATTATCTTTTATTAAAGTCGTTGTAATAAGTTTATTTTACGCCATTGCAGTTGTAAAAGCGGTACTTAAATATAGTTCAATTTATTTCTCGTTAAAACAAATACGGTATAGATCTTATATTACAATTTAGTCAGAGAGAGAAAGAGATATGTGACTCACCTCCGACCCACGCGATAGTGATGCCCCCTAGCTCCGAGTCGGAGAAGCGCAGCAGGAACGTCCCCGGGGAACATTTGGACAACATGTCCTCTGCTTGCTTCTTTTGGATGAAGCCCATAATCAGTCTACAGAGACAATGTTTCAATGAATCAGAAAAAAAAACACAAAACAAACAAAAAACAGTGTCTATGTCTGAGTGCATGGACTCAGTATATTTATGAAAATGCAAAAAATGCTCATAATACTTATGAAACGTCATATACAGATTCCGGCAAACATGTTGAAGCTTTTTCGCCGGAGTGGGGGTAAGTTCGCGCATGTGCACTTGCGAGCGACCAATAGCGCGCGCCCCTCCCGCCGCCCGCGCCGCTACGCATACACAAAATATGCGTTCTGCGCAATCCCGACTCAATTTCAAGATATTTGCCGGCTACTCTGCAGCGTGAAATTTTCATCATTTGGCAAAAAAAAAATCAGCTGTTCCATATATTAAGGTTAAGGTAGAGTAGATACTGCACTTTTGTATGGAACAGCTGATTTTTTTTTTGCGAGGAGAGTTGGCCCAACAGTAAAAGTTGCTTGTAATCATGAGTGGAACCACCCCACGGCGGGAACCAAATGATTAAAATTTCAGCGTGTATTTCATTATTTATTTTATTATACAAATCTTCTGAAAACTTACATCTAGGTTAAAATAAAGTAGGTAATTTAAATTGTTATTAAAAGCCAATTACAAGTTTCCACAATAAAATATAGTAAGTACAAATATTGACTACAAAAAGATAATACGAAGAATAATACGATACAACCCAATGGGGTTGGTAAACTTTATCGAAGAGAATTGTTTTATATTTTTTTTTATAGCACAAGTTTGAAGAATAAAAAAAATAATATTATGATTTTTTTATTTTATCTTGTTAACTAAATATATTTTTTTATATTATTATCGCGATAAAATATCAAACATACGGCTGAACACGAAGTTCCTTTGCATTTACTGATTTAAAAACTGATTGACAGATTTGACAGACAGTGACAAAGAGTAATCATACCTTTGTTTTTTTTGTTTTGAGCAACAACATAGAAAGTCTTTGGAGCAAAGGCATAACCTACGCATACAGCCGTAATAGTGAATTATTGTACTATGCTGTAAATAAAAAATTTAATTTTTTATTTAAATTAAAATTAAGCATTATAAAAATTCCGCAATTTGTTATTCCTGACTCCAAAGCCAAAAGCTACCAGAAAATATATAATTCACAACAGTTTTGGAAAAGTTTACCAACCCCATTGTTGATGCTTAAGTTAGTTAATTAATGCCAGATAGCGTAACGCTACACTTATTACAGTTAGTTGTTCGCAAGGAGAGTTAAAAAGGTTTATACCAAATTGCTTCGCAACAATATTAAGAGGATTGTCAACCACGTGGTCCATACAAACGGCGATAGCGTTTCCCACCCTCTAAACCTTAACCTACAGCAATGAAATTTGGTATGTTTTTGAAATGCCTAAAAACTAGGGCTGTACGTTTTGATTTTTAAAATATTCATTGCAAATTTGAAAATATTGGCGCTTCTGTGTTTTGTATGAAATCACTAAAATGCAAATATTTCGAAATCTATTATAGATATTTAAAAAATCAAAACGTACAGCCGTAGTATTTAGGCATTTCAAAAAAATACCAAAAATTAATTACTGTAGGTTAAGGTTTAGAGGGTGGGAAACGTCATCGCCGTTTGTATGGAGACCGTGGTTGACAATCCCCTTAAAGCATTTGCTCGTTCTATTTTGCCTATAATTAGTTTTGCTTAGGGAAATATGAAGTTAATTAGGCTTCCGGGTGGGGGCTACTGGATATTAAATTAAATAAAGTGGCAACACTCACCCATCGCACCACAGCGTCCTCAAATAATCCCTGGTCACCTTCACCACCATGTAGAACCACTCCCAGAAAGTGAAGTTCCTGTCCGGCAGCGCGTCCTTGCAGAACTGCGTCCAGCTGACCATGGCGGCGCTGAGCTCGGGCGCGCCCGCCGGCACAGCGGATCTGCACGCGCCGGGGATACTTTGCAACGGTCATTCAGCCCGAAATATACACTATTCTAACCTATAAACTACCCCTAAGTCGCTAAAACTGTCCAGAAAAGTCAAATTTCAAGCCGAAACAGCGGAAAAAACTACCTTAAAAGTAGTTTTTTAGACGCTTTATGCCTATTTTCGCTATCCATCATACGAGGGTGGATTGATAAGTCCATAACTTTGTAATGAAGAATCACTTTTTTTCGGAATATTTTGTTTTATTTCTATACATAATCTTATTGTAGCTCTGCGTATTCAGTCCAACGAAGTTCCTACCTCTTTAACCCATATTTTTTTTCTTTCATCGCCTGAAAACTGGTAACTGAAATGAGGGCCCATTTCAGACACCACCTTTTGGCTTGATGAAAATCTTTGCCCGCCAAGACATTTATTCATGTTTGGTGGGAGAAAAAATCTCAGTGGGTTGAATCTAGAGAATTAGGAAGGATTTGCATCTTCATTCGATGAGTATTTAAGTCATGAGTGCCGCAGAGAGGGTCGACAGGGTCATTAAGAAAAGTTAGAAGTCGCTTGAGCTTTTTGTTTCCAAAAGTAATAATCTTTTGCCGAATTTGAAAAAAATGTAGTGTAATGATTCTTTAAGTTTTTTTTAAGATACAAAAATTAATTATAAAAAAAAGGATTTCTTCTTTTCAAAGTCATGGACTTATCAAACTGCCCTCGTATAAAACCAGGCGGCGCTGAGCTCGGGCGCGCCCGCCGGCACAGCCGATCTGCACACGCCGGGGATACTTTGCAACGGTCATTCAGCCCGAAATATACACTATTCTAACCTATAACCTATCCCTACGTCTCTATACTGTAATCCGAAATATACACTATTCTAACCTATTACCTATCCCTACGTCTCTATACTGTAATCCGAAATATACACTATTCTAACCTATAACCTATCCCTACGTCTCTATACTGTAATCCGAAATATACACTATTCTAACCTATTACCTATCCCTACGTCTCTATACTGTAATCCGAAATATACACTATTCTAACCTATAACCTATCCCTACGTCTCTATACTGTAATCCGAAATATACACTATTCTAACCTATTACCTATCCCTACGTCTCTATACTGTAATCCGAAATATACACTATTCTAACCTATAACCTATCCCTACGTCTCTATACTGTAATCCGAAATATACACTATTCTAACCTATTACCTATCCCTACGTCTCTATACTGTAATCCGAAATATACACTATTCTAACCTATAACCTATCCCTACGTCTCTATACTGTAATCCGAAATATACACTATTCTAACCTATTACCTATCCCTACGTCTCTACTACGCGTTTACTTCGTGATTGCCGTCGACGACCGTTATGACGTCACAGCTAACGGTACTGTAGACAAAAAGTAATCATGTCTTTCAACTGTTTTTAATTTTTTTCTTGTTCAGAGAGTGTCATTAATTTAAATTATTTTATTATATTTTATTTATTTATTATGAACAAAGAGGATACAATATGAGATTACAAAATAGTCCCACAAAACCAACTAGTCGGTTTGACTGTGGGATCTTCAGTTTCTTTTGGTTTAGTAAATTTTATAGACTAGAATTAAATTTAAAAATAAAATTAAAAAATTAAGTTTTGAAGCATGTGTTTTTTTAAAAATGTTTTAAATTTATTTTTAACTGGCTCATGTCTAATATCCGCTGGCAGGCCATTCAGTAAATAGGGTAGACGTTTTTTACCATATTATATCATATCATTACCATAATAATATAAAAAGTTAGGTTCGCCATTATGTAGGAACTTTACTCTTTTAGTCATTAAAATAACACAAATAACGAACGTAATGATTAAATCAACAGAAACAAAAATTGAGCTTTGCATTGCTAGCCGTACTAGTAAGGCGACGCAGGGGGTGCGGTATGACGAAGCGGGCCGGGAGGTAGCGGCGATGATGAAGTGAACGCGTAATATACTGTAATATAATATCAACAAACGACTTTGATCGACGGCGACCCGCTGTCGATAACGAAAGCACGGTAAGAGTTGAACTACGAAAACAGCTCTTATTACGTACGACATAAAGGCGGTTTTGAGGTCAACATGTACTATCCCCGCAAATTGATAATGAACCTGGCGGCCATTTTTTTCTTCAAAAACGAAAAACAATTGTAATTTTTTATACTCTATTAATTTTTAAGTATATTATTATCTAAAAATTAAATGGGGATTTTGAGACCAAGTGGTCTCAAAATCCCCTTTTCATTTTTAGATATATACCTACTTAAAAATTTATGGTGTATACCTAGACTCTTATCTTATTAGAAATAATAATTCAATAATTAATATATTAAATAACCTATTAGAATTTTATTGTACATATAAATTTTTGTTGCGGATGACGGCATCGTGGATGTTTTTGTGACAAGGTTCCATCGTATTACCAATTTGCGGGGATAGTACACCGTTAATTTTTAAATATATCTAAGAATTAAATGAGGATGTCAGACCACGTTTCTGAATATGAAGTGTATGAAGTGCAGTTAAAATTTAATAGTTTGAAAATATCGGAAAAAGATCTTGATTAATCGGCAAACTCACAAAAATAGCAAGACGCGTGCGTAGATTCATTCTTTTCATTATTCACGTAGGTAAACAAGATAGTGTCTTTTGATGACGCGCGTGTTATTCTATGAATGAGCTCTAAATCCAGAAATCAGTAATATTTTGGGAAATTAACAATCCTCAATATCTTGACCAATTATTAAATATTGAAACTTTTAACAGTACATACTCGATTAGAATAAGGAAGAGATACACTCATTTAATTTTAAGATATACTTAAAAATTAACCGTGTATCTGAAGTGACGTTGACTGAAAACTCCGGATGTACTTAAACCAGGGCTCTGTCACTCCGCGCGCGAGTCTGAACCGCTCGGCGTCCTCTGAGAGGACAAATTTCATACATCAGAAAAGATAAAACCTACGCGATAGAAAGAGAGGCAACTACTAAGTGAATGTTTTGGAGCGAAGGGAGCGCTGTGCGACCTGAATTGTACTTTATTGTGTCGGAGCAAGAGTCGCAATTTATTTAAACGATTTTGCGGAGTGCAACATCTGTACGCTAGTACTATTATCTATTCTGTACTTAAACGTAAAATCCTGTGTTGATTGTTTACCTGAATATCTTCTCCGCTAAGAAGCGTAAGTTATCCTCAGAAAGGTCGCCGCCCGACGTTGCCGAGTAGAACTTGATGCGCAATGTCTCTGCCAGTTGGCCCCAACTCACCTACAGTTAATGAGAATTATTCAATACTAAATAATATACTAGAAAAAATACGACTCGCACCAGATCAATACTCAGACGGGAATCGAACCCGCGACCTTTGGATATCCGGTCCAATGCTCTGACCGCTGAGCTACCGAGTCACTAGTGACATCGTCGAATTTCTTCTAGTATATCCTACTCAATTGAAATATCTTTCCAGATATTTGGCAATCGATTAAGATGAAATAGCTAAATAATAATTTTTTTCTAGTATATTATTTAGTATTGTATAAATATAGCATTGTGAATGCAAAAATCTCAAATTTAAAAATTAATGAGAATTAATTAATTGGGTGACTGGAAATAATTAAAGACTGTTAATGGGATTCTTAAAAACTAAACATTGCAGCGGTTTATTTTTTGGGCAACAAAATAACTAAACGGGAGACTAGCTGTGGATTACAAAAATACGTAAAAAGGGCGACTCGACTACATGTGGGAGACAAATATTTAAAATAGCAGTAAAAATTCTAAATGAGTGACAAAAAATACTTATTTGGCAACTATTATACCATGTTATAACTGATTTAAGCTGCCAACATGGTATTTTTGTCATCTCGATTATGATAATAGTCACCTTTTTTAAATAAAATATATGCCAAAATTTAAATGTTTTGTGTGCCCTATGGTTGTCGCCCAAATAGTAATTTGGTCGCCCGTTCTTTTAAAGTCACCCATTTTAAAGTTTTGTAGTAGTTTTTTCACGTCGCTTAAACATTTCTTTTACTATCTGGTTAAGCGCATAATACCACATTCACAATTTACATTCACAAAAAGTAATAGCGCCTAATAATAATGATATTAATTGTTAAAAAAATGTTTTTGTGGACTATAATGGACTGTTATGGTACGGACCTTATCTGGTACAGCGAATGGTACTCTTCCAGGGGGGCTGAAGGCGTTGTCCCACGTGACTGTGGCCCACCCGTGGGGCTCTTGGTTGCCGTGGACTATCACCACTACGGGGAGGGATAATGTCCACACCTGTATGTTGAGAAGAGAAAGATAGTTAAACAAAATTACAGGCAATAAATATAATAGAAAAAATAGCATTGTGAATGCCAAAAATCTAGAAATTCAAAATGACTTAGTTAAGGGTCCGTAATAAGAAGACATGAAGTGGATATCTCTATTTTTAACCGACTTCAAAAAGAAGGAGGTACTCAATTCATCGGAATCTTTTTTTATGTATGTTTCTCGATTGCTAAAGAACAAAAAGTTATCATTTCTAACAGTTATTTGAACTGGAAAATACGGTAGCTTTTTCTACTACAGCAACTCGAAACTGAAATATATGTTGAAATGTTCGTAATCTTATATTGCGAAAAGTGGCCGAGACACATTTTTCATTTGCGCACTCAGATTTAAGAAATCTTGAGAAAACATGAAATGTGCGAGCGAGAGAGCGGCAGTCAGCGGCAAAATCGCTACGGGCTCTTAAGTAACTTGTATATTTGTTTTCGGAAAGTACCATTTTGGTGAAGTGGAACTGATGGTGAAGACTGTAGATGATCATCGGTACTATTCAATACCAAGTTTTGTTACCTCATAACTTTGTCAATTATAAACCGATTTTAGAAATTATTTTTTTGTTTGAAAGCATATAGTTTCAAATTGGTGTATCCTCACCTGGAACACCAGTTCTCCTCCGCCCACGTTGAACTGTGACTGGAACAGTAGGGTAAGTTTCTCGTCCATCACGCTTTCTGTGCCTTTCTTCTCTGCTCGTTTTATTTTGCGGAGTTGCATGTTTCTGTATATTTATAAAATAAAATAATTTTATTTCAGACATCATGTCCATTACTTTAAGCCCGTTCGCTTAGATAGTGTCGGTACACCACTTGTGTTCACAGACAGGAATATCGATACAAACACAACCTTTCCCTACGACACTTCTATGTAAACTGCCAAAATCCTAATTGACTTGCGGGTGTACGTACGCCGCACGCGGTATCCTTTGTTTATGCGGCGGCATCCTTTGACAAGAAGCGGCACGTGCAACTGCAAAGGTGGCGCGATAAAAGGGCGACACTATCTAAGCGAAAGGACTTTAATGTTAGTTTACAATTATCTTAATTAGATTATAGATTATAACAAATTATGAAGTTGCCGCGGATCACTGTCTATTGTCAATTTAATCGCATTGTATCGTGTTCATGTCGTGTCGTGTCGTATCGTGCAATACGTTATCTGAACGAGACACTAAGCTGTTGTTCAGGATGTCCCCGCATTCTACAGGTTGTTTGCCGTTACCCATCTGTGTCGTGACGTGACGTGTCGTATCGTGTCGTGTCGTGATAAACCGTGTCATGTCGTAAAATATCGTGTCAGATATGTCGTGTCCTGTCGTGACGTTTCATAACGAGTCGTGATATACCGTGTCATGTCGTAAAATATCGAGTCAGATATGTCGTGTCCTGTCGTGACGTATCGTGACGAGTCGTAATAAACCGTGTCATGTCGTAAAATATCGTGTCAGATATGTCGTGTCCTGTCGTGACGTTTCATAACGAGTCGTGATATACCGTGTCATGTCGTAAAATATCGTGTCAGATATGTCGTGTCCTGTCGTGACGTATCGTGACGAGTCGTGATAAACCGTGTCGTGTCCTGTCCTGTCATGTCTTTTTTTATTTTATTTTAGTTATTTGGGATAACAAACAGTTGACACAATTAATACTATTTATAAACTATTACATTGCCAATATTAACAATTGTGCAACTATGTCGTGCAATTATGTCGTAAAATATCGTGTCAGATGTGTCGTGTCGTGTCCTGTCATAATAAATAATAATAAATAAATATTTGACAACATCACATACATTGCTCCGACTCCAAGGTAAGTAGCTAAAGCACTTGTGTTATGAAAATCAGAGACAACGGTGGTATCACAAACACCCAGACCTGAGACAATATTGAAAAGTTCATTTTCTACATTGACCCAGCCGGGGATCGAACCCGGGACCTCAAGAGATGGTGACACCTTGAAAACCGGCGTGCAAACCACTCGACCACGGAGGTCGTCATGTCATGTCGTGACGTATCGTGTCAGATGTGTCGTATCGTGTCGTGTCGTGTCATGTCGTGACGTGTGATACACTACCTGAAGGAGACGCTAAGCTGCCTGCTGGTGGCCTGATACTCCATGACCCCGCTGTTGTTCAGGATGTCCCCACATTCCACCGGCTGCTTCCCTTTACCCGTCTGGGTCTCGCTTTTGAGCAACAATTGGGCTTGCTGCTCGGATATTATTACCACCTGTAAACAAAAATATAGTTAAATGCAGGATCAACGAAGTGCCCCGCTATCCCCGATCATTTGTGGAGAGGGAACACCGCAGGGGGTTTAGCAGGTAGGCCTTCGTACCGGACCCGGCAAGGCCTTGACCGGGAGTTTTATATTCGTATTCAAACGAATGTAAAGCTTTTGGCGTTGGCTTGTCGGACCATGTACGAAGGAGAGTCCTGGACTCGCCGGATTTACTCCCAACATCCGGAAGTCTATAAAAGAGTCCCCCTGCGTAAAAAAAAAAAAAAAAAAAAAAAAAAAAAGGATCAACGAAGAGTACAACATGTAAACATTACGCACACGTGACGTCGCACTACGTCAAGCTAATATCGAGACAAAATGCATGAAGACCTGCCTTTCTATTGTCTAATTTCAAAATCTATCGCAATCGCTTTCAAGATGTAATACATTGATGCTCCTTTTTGGCATAAATAAAAACTTACCAAAGAAATGCAGCAATGTGTCACATTCATCTGTCAAATGAAAGCGATCGCGATAGATTTTAAAATTAGACAATTAGCCCCCTGATCTGACTCACGATATCGAAGTTTTGGTACCCCTGTTGTACGAGGGTGGGTTGATAAGTCCATGGCTTTGAAAAGAAGAAATACTTTTTTTTCATAATTTATTTTTGTGTCTTAAAAAGAAACTCCTTAAGGCATCTTTACACTACATTTTTTTCAAATTCGGCAACAGATTATTACTTTTGGAAACAAAAAGCTCGAGCGACTTCTAACTTTTCTTAGTGGCCCTGTCGACCCTCTCGGCGGCACTCATGACATCAAAACTCATCGAATGAAGATGCGATTGCGAATCCTTCCTAATTCTCTAGATTCAACCCCAGTGAGATTTTTTCTCCTACCAAACATGACTAAATGTCTTGGCGGGCAAAGATTTTCATCAAGCCAAAAGGGCTGAGGGTCTGAAATGGGCCCTCATTTCAGTTACCAGTTTTCATGCGATGTAAGAAAAAAAAAATGGGTTAAAGAGGTGGGAACTTCGTTGGACTGAGTACGCAGAGCTACAATAAGATTATGTACAGTAATAAAACAAAATAGTCCGAAAAAAACAGTCTTTCTTCATTAAGGCGAGGCCAGTTCACGATCTGATGAAAAGTCTGATTTTTGAACTTCCAATGTGAAGAACTGATGTAAAATTCTACTTCACAAAAATTACTGTAGACTGAAAAAGAAACAAAGAAGCAAAGTAACCGAACAGAATATTGAAAAATGGCATGGTAACTCTGTAAAAAAATCCTGAATAACACCATAAAAACTTATAAAAATAAATTTCAAATCGTCAGATTTCGTAATTTTCAACGACAGTGATATGATTTTTTATGCAAAAAGGATAGCTTTTTTATCGATCTAACACAATAACCGAGTATATTTTTAATAAATGATCCAGTATTTCAGAAATCAATCAAAATGTACTACAATTCGTCAAATTTCTGGCGAAGCGTCAATTAAAGTTATGCAATATTCAACCTTATTCTAAAGACACAGTGAAAGAGTAAATTTCGTGAACTGGCCTCGCCTTAAGAAGCCATTGACTTATCAATCCGCCCTCGTATAATATAAAGTGATGCTTACGCTGACTCTCGGCGGGGTCATATACACGTTGAGCTGCCCCCCCACTAATAACCGGACAGTCGCCGTGAATCTGCAACAATATACAAAATTAATCATTTACTAAATAAATAATTAATAAAAATGTACCTATTTATTTTCCATCGCACAATGGTTGGTTACACAAGTTGATAGTAACAAAATAAAGAAGCCATTATGTGAGGACGGATGCCCGAGATAGGTTTTAAAAAAAAAACCCGTATTACAGGTCACCAGTGCCCCCAACATGGTGTATTCATTACAAATTATTTATTTTATTTTATTTTATTTATTTTAGGAGGGTTTACAGCTTTATAGGCATATAAAAACATTATTAATTACTCGAAGCCAATTACAAACCTCCACATATACATATCAATAGTATCCTATATATAAAGTAAAATGCATTATGCACAAAAAAGTACAAATTTCCACTAAAAATAAAAATTTTACCAAAAAGACAACCAGTGACGTTAGAAAAAATAATAAAAACAAAAAGTAATATTTATGAGAGTTAGGTAGTTAAGGTGTGAGCTGTGTGGAAGTTTTTTAAAGGGTAAATCAGTATCATTCACTGACTAGCTCCCGCCCGCATCTTTGCCCGCGTAGACATTCGGAATTCCCTAGGGACCTACCTACCTTTGTACGATGGGGTCTCACTGGGAACATCAGATGTGGCCTAGTTAGCTGGTACCGCCATCTAGTGAGGTAAATTTAAACTAATGTTGGAATTAGTTTATATTTACGTCACTAGATGGCGATACCTGCTTCGATTTGTTTTTGTAATATTCAAATACAAATTGTCCGCAACTCAACCTAAATCTTTGAAATTATATAATCATTAGATTTTTGGCACTGTTAGGTCTTTTTGTTTTAATGTTTACAATGTATATATCGTATGCTTTAGATATGACTGTTTAATGTCATAATAAATAAAAAAAAAGTCATGAAACTTTCAAATTGTTTCTTAAAAAAATCACCAAATGCAAAATTGTAGTGAAGCAGTAAAATGAAGGGTATTTTTAACAAATTTCAATAAAAATTTAATGACACCTATCGGCAATAATTGGTACTACTAAGATTGTTTTGCTTTTTGGGTTTCAAAGAATTTGACGTTTTTTTGAAAACTTGGTAAAGGCATGCTGCGACGATAGCGGCGCCATCTAGTATTCTATAAGAAAAACATTTTAAATCGCCCCGTAAGTCGCCTTAGCCGGGCCATTTCTTTAGTATAGGATGAGGTATCGGTACTAGTATAGTATTATACTAGTATAATATTATATAGTCCGTGAAAGTACTAAATTAATCCAAGCTATAGATAGACTATCTGTGTGCCAAACGAGAAAGCAACCTAAAGCACAAAATAGATAATAGTACTAGCGTACAGAAGTTGCACTCCGCAAAATCGTTTAAATAAATTGCGACTCTTGCTCCGACACAATAAGGTGCAATTCAGGTCGCACAGGGCTCCCTTCGCTCCAAAACATTCACTTAGTAGTTGCCTCTCTTTCTATGGCGTAGGTCTTATCTTTTCTGATGTATGAAATTTGTCCTCTCAGAGGACGCCGAGCGGTTCAGCAACGCGCGCGGAGTGACAGAGCCCTGCCTAAAGTCCGATTACTAATCTCCCAGCAAAATTATCACCTGTATCCCTAGACAAAGCTGATGTGTGTATTATAAAAGAGAGATATTTAGACAAAACTCTTTATTGCACACACATTACAGGAAAAAACATACAAATAAAATAAAACTACAGCGGGCAAAGGCGGCCTTATCGCTGGGAGCGATCTCTTCCAGGCAAACCTTTGTTACAAAGGATTTAAGTTAGTTAAGAGAGTTAAGTTAGTTGTTAAATTCATACCGTGTGTTAGTCTTCATGACTTGAGGCGGTTGTTTCTCTATGACGAAGGTGGAAGTCACCAGCGTGGACAGCAAACTCGTCACCTGCGGGGAAAGTCTACGTTAAGGCCCCTATAACCGTCAACTAGCGCCGTCAATTCATTTATTTTTATTATACGTAAATCAGGTCAATATTTAAAAAAGGAAACAATAATGCTCTTCTAAAATATCCCTAATATTTTCTGACGACCTCCGTGGTCGAGTGGTTTGTACGCCGGTTTTCAAGGCGTCACCATCTCTTGAGGTCCCGGGTTTGATCCCCGGCTGGGTCAATGTAGAAAATGAACTTTTCTGTATTGGCTCAGGTCTGGGTGTTTGTGATACCACCTTTCTCTCTGATTTCCATAATACAAGTGCTTTAGCTACTTACTTTGGAGTTGGAGCAATGTACGAGTATGTGATGTTGTCAAATATTGATTTATTTATTTATTATTTAATAACTCTTCAACAGCTGTTATCATTCATGCTGTAAGTTTAAAAATCCATAATTGCCAAAAGTGGCCACTTCTAAAATGGATTTTAAAACTTACAGAAAGAATGAAAACTAGTGTTGAAAAGTTATTCAAAAAATATTAGAAACAATTTAAGAAATTATTACATGAGCTTTTTTTAAATATTGACTTGGTTTACAAGTAATAAAAATAAATGTAGTGGCGGCGCTACCTAGAGCGCCTTAAACCAAAAGTGGCCACTTTTTTTTTCAAATGCATTTTAAAACTAGTACAAAGAATGTAAAATATTAAAGAGTTATTAAAAAAATATTAGAGACAATTTAAGAGGGCATTATTGTTTCCTTTCTTTTAATATTTACTTGTTTTACGAGTAATAAAAATAAATGTATTGGTGGCGCTAGTTGACCTACATAAGCCCCTTAAGGCTCGAGTAGTTAATATACATTAACTAATAAATGATTCATATTTCTTCGACAGCTTTTCATTTCTTTAGACAATATTTTTACATAGTCTAAAAAAAAATACTTACATAAAGTTTCAGTAAATAAACTAACACTATAAATACAACTTGAATACCATAAGTAAGCTATCAATGATATTCATATATTTATAAAACATGCAATAGTTAGCTGGACTATAATATAATTAAATGTATGTATGGGATACTCATAATTAGGGTTGCTACCCGTACTCTAAAATAGAGTATTGTACTCTATTCCATGTAAGTGTACTCTATAATCTATGACAGCAATAGAGTACGTTCAAATACTCTATTTAATTAACTCTTGACTGTTACTGGCTCGTTACTGTTAGTAAGCACTGTTCATCAGTCATTTTTAATGTCCCCACTGCTGGGGCACAGGCCTTCCTTATGGGTGGATAAGGAGGATGGGCCATAGCCCATAACCCACGCGGGCCCAATGCGGATTGGTGGGTGTTAACGACTGCTAATGCAGCCGGGACCAACGGCTTAACGTGCCTTCCGAAGCACGGAGGAGCTCGAGATAATACATTTTTGGTCACCCATCCCATGACCGACTCTTGCGAATGTTGCTTAACTTCCGCAATCGTTGGGCCAGGCGCTAAACCACTGCGCCACCGAGCTCCTCTGCATTGGGCCTGCGTGGTGGGTTATGGCCCATCCTCCTTACCACCCATAAGGAAGGCCTGTGCCCCAGCAGTGGGGACATCGAAAATGGCTGATGGACTTAAATAAGCCAATTATAGGTTTCCATAGCTATAACAAATGTATATAATTATTACAAAATGGATGTTACAGATATCGTTACAAATAACAGAACATTTGATATTCTTGTGAGATTAAATTAATTGAATTCGTTAAGGCGAGGCCAGTTTACGAAATTTACTCTTCCACTATGTCTTTAGAATAAGGTTGAATATCGCATAACTTTAATTGACGCTTCGCCAGAAATTTGACGAACTTTAGTACATTTTTATTGATTTCTGAAATACTGGATCATTTATTAAAAATGTACTCGGTTATTGTGTTAGATCGATAAAAAAGCTATCCTTTTTGCATAAAAAATCATATCACTGTCGTTGAAAATTACGAAATCTGACGATTTGAAATTTATTTTTATAAGTTTTTATGGTGTTAATCAGGATTTTTTTACAGAGTTACCATGCCATTTTTCAATATTCTGTTCGGTTAATTTGCTTCTTTGTTTCTTTTTCAGTCTACAGTAATTTTTGTGAAGTAGAATTTTACATCAGTTCTTCACATTGGAAGTTCAAAAATCAGACTTTTCATCAGATCGTGAACTGGCCTCGCCTTAAGTACATTAAATTGACAGAAATTGTTGCTTGGCAATAAATTACAGATAAAAAAATTAATAAAAATGGATCATAGGCATTGCAAATAGTTCAATTAGTTAAGCAGCTGTGACTACAATTTATTTTTTAAATTTGAGATTTTTGCATTCACAATGCTATTTTTATACAATACTAAATAATATACTAGAAAAAATACGACTCGCACCAGATCAATACTCAGACGGGAATCGAACCCGCGACCTTTGGATATCCGGTCCAATGCTCTGACCGCTGAGCTACCGAGTCACTAGTGACATCGTCGAATTTCTTCTAGTATAGTATTGAGTATTGATCTGGTGCGAGTCGTATTTTTTCTAGTATATTATTTAGTATTGCACAATTTATTGTGAATGCAAAAATCTAAATTTGATACAATAAATTTTAAATTTCCATCATTTTCTTTTTTACTGCGTTCTTAAAACTACACTTCGACATTTTAAAGGGATCTATACTATCATCGGTGGACATACACAAAAAATAACAAATAAACAGACGAACAGAAAACCTCCTCCTTTTTTAAAGTCGATAATAGTACATTATGAGACAAGTTAGCTTAGGTTGCTCATTGCACACAAGGCTGTTGGTTGCAGCCCGAGCCGCAGGCGAGGGCGTAACTCAGCCGAGTGTGCAATAAGCAAGAGCTCACGAGTTTCATACGACGTTTTTCAACACATTTGCGAGGAAAAAACAAAGTAATTTATCACACAGCAACAAATATGGCAAAAACAAAATATGATAATTATGGGAAAAGGCGCGCATGTTTTTTTTTTGTTTTTTTTTTACACGCCCAACGCAAGAATATTTTGCGAACAAAAGGGTGGGGAGCATACAGCCTACTACTAATACTTCAAAATTATAATTTTAAGTGACAAAATGCATATTATTTTAATATTTTTTAACATAATATTGTGAATTATGAATAATTTGATAATAATTTTATATTTATTTGACTTAATTAAGGACTTACATATTTATTTATTCCAAAAATGTATATGAATTTTCAGCAGCAAAAAACCTCTTTGTTGCCAAAAAAAAATAACTGTATTACCCGGCTAAATTGGGAATGCTCTGTTTACTCGCCTAGAACTTGCAGTAAGGTACTAATTTAACTTTGTAGGGTTAATTCTATGACGTACTTGTGTTTTATATATTATTGCACGCGTTTGTTATAGGTCGGTTTATGGCCCTAAAAGCGATGTATTAGGGCTCACTTTACGAGCAAGTGTGTTGAAAAAAAGGTAACCCTACGGTACTGACCTGCTTGCTCATGTCGTCGAGCATTTCTGAGAGGTGCGGTTGCCTCAGCTCGTGTATGGCCTTGTTGTTGATGCGCGCTACGTTCGTCACCTGCGGGCAAACGGTTAAGGCGCGGTGGTAGTGAAACTAGCGCCGCCACTACATTCATTTTTATTACTCGTAAACCAAGTCAATATTTAAAAAAACTCATGTAATTTTTTCTTGAATTGTCTCTAGTATTTTTTGAATAACTCTTTAATAGTTTTCATTCTTTCTGTAAGTTTTAAAATCCATTTTGGCTCACAGTGGCCACTTTTGGCAATTATGGATTTTAAAACTTACACAATGAATGATGACTGTTGAAGAGTTATTAAAAAAATATAAGAGACAATTTAAGAGATTATTACATGAGCTTTTTTTAAATATTGACTTGGTTTACGAGTAATAAAAATAAATGTAGGGGCGGCGCTAGTTTCACTACCTACAGCGCCTTAATATTAAGAGCCCGTAGCGATTTTGCCGCTGACTGCAGCTCTCTCGCTCGCACATATCAAGTTTTCTCAAGATTTCTTAAATCTGAGTGCGTAATTGAAAAATGTGTCTCGTTCACTTTTCGCATCGCAATATAAGATTACAGACATTTTTTAATATACATTTCAGTTTTTGTTGCTAAAGTGCAAAAAGTTGTCGTTTCTAACAGTTGTTTGAACTGGCAAATACGATAACTCTTTATACTTCAGTAACTCGAAACTGAAATATATTTATTTATTTTATTTATTTATTTATTTAGTACACACACAATTATTACATGAAAAATAATGGACAGAAGAGTAGTACAAGGGCACAGCTTATTTCATAATGAAATAACTTCCAGCTGGCCCGGGACAGGAAAGAACATTGAGAAGGGCAGTCTGTGTGTATCTCGAAGTAGGTACTTACTACTACTACTACACTACTACTTACTACTACTACTTACAAAAACTTATATATCGTGCGACAATCTTAATATAACTGAAAAAATATTAGAAAAAATCGACTCACCCGTAGCAGCTCAGACGGGACTCGAACCCGCACCCCCAGGATTCCGGCCCAATGCACTAACCAATTATGATACCGAGTCGCTAGTGGGAGTGGCGAAATTTTCTAGTACTTTTTACGTTTTCGCTGTAAGCCAGCGTTATTTCATCAATGTGAAGAATTACCTTCAACATTCGAATGCAACATCTAAAATATATGTTTGTGAAATATATGTTCACAGCACAGTACATCCCTGGCAGGAAACCAAGGCTTAAGTTACCTCGTTTGTATGAAAAAACACCTTGATCCCTAGACAAAGTTGATGAGTATATGGAGGAACCCAGATTTTTATCAATTCTCGTTTTTAACCAAATTTTTACCTGTTGCCTGGAGGTCCATATTAGATCGGCTAACAGTTCGCACCATTCCTGGATGGTGTTCAAGTTGGACTGCATCGGTACTCCATTACCGCTCAACTGTTGTTCACGTTTCCATCTAGAAAATAATTAATAACATAATCATATTCGTTTTCCTTAATTGTACTGGTTTTCGTTCAAAAAACAACATTTTATATCATTCCCTCTAAAAAGCTTATTTTATTTTTTGCAGTAAAGTGAATAAAAAGCACTTTAAATCACTATTTTGGTGTTTGAGTTTAGAACACGGGAACATGCATCATTTTTTTTGTATCAAAATCAAAAGTACCTATATAGAATCAGCTGTAATATTAAAACTTTTCTCTTGCGTTTTTTTCTCGTGATATAGTCACTCGAAGTTAGCGCGCAGCAGCACCCGCCGAAAACGCTCTATACAAAACGGTCAACACTTGTGACGTCACTTATGGCACGTTTGTATGGAGTTATTATTATTATTATTAAACAGGCGAGCAGTTGTTGCAACTGATAGTGCCTGTATCCTGCAATCTTTGCTCTATTTTACTTTATTTAAATTGGTGTTTGTCCAATCTATTCTTAAATTGGTTCAAGCTGTTGGCTGAGACTAATTGTTCTGGCAAATTGTTCCACGCTTGGACCACTCTGTTGCTCAAAAAGTGCCTGTGAGGGTTGTTGTTGGATATTGTTTTTACAAGTTTGAAGCTGGGTCCTCTTAAGTAGGAAGTAGTTAGCCAGGAATTTTCAAATATCTGCCTAAATATTGCGTTTAAGGACATATTTGTCATACAAAATATTATTTCTTATTTGATATTCTATCCGACTGTTAAGTGCAATATATCCGAAAATGAAAAAAAAAAATATATAATATTTTCCCCTGTGTGATAAAACTAAAATAATACTTTTTTTTTCTGTTCCATCATGTTTTTATACGTCCGCAGCGATCAAGCTTACATTTATCAAAATCAATGACTTATGCATGTTCCCGATTCGATCTCCATCTCAACTTCCTTGCGCAAAAAATTATTTCGCTGAAATCTTTCTTTTTCTCGTAGACATGGTATCCTTACTACTATTCTTACTAAATATTATAAATGCGATAGTCAGTTTGTTTGTTCGTTACGCCTTTACACGTCTTACGGACGAATACTCAAAGGCTCCTTAGCTAAAATCTTAAGGCGAGGCCAGTTCACGATCTGATGAAAAGTCTGATTTTTGAACTTCCAATGTGAAGAACTGATGTAAAATTCTACTTCACAAAAATTACTGTAGACTGAAAAAGAAAAAAAGAAACAAAGTAACCTAACAGTAACAGAACAGAATATTGAAAAATGTCATGGTAACTCTGTAAAAAAATCCTGACTAACACCATAAAAACTTATAAAAATAAATTTCAAATCGTCAGATTTCGTAATTTTCAACGACAGTGATATGATTTTTTATGCAAAAAGGATAGCTTTTTTATCGATCTAACACAATAACCGAGTACATTTTTAATAAATGATCCAGTATTTCAGAAATCAATAAAAATGTACTAAAATTCGTCAAATTTCTGGCGAAGCGTCAATTAAAGTTATGCCATATTCAACCTTATTCTAAAGACATAGTGAAAGAGCAAATTTCGTGAACTGGCCTCGCCTTAAGTTAAGGTCTCCTTAACTTTAAGGAAGCTGTCAGGTTCATAGTTTCTACCAAATCTGACAACTTTTTTGAATTTAAGGTCGCCTTAACTTTAAGGTTCGTTTGAGTATTTGGCCGTTAACTACTCAACTGATCATCATGAATCCGGGGGCTAATGAGGATCAGTAACGATTTTTGTTTAGTGGCTTATCAGAAAGCTTATGCCACCACATGATTAACTGTGAAGAAAGTTTTACGATATCTCTTAAACCTGAGAAGCTATACGAGCTAAAACATGCTAAAACACTGTTAATTTGGGGGTCATTATGACGTCATCGAGACGTACGCGAACCTTATGTCGTACGCGATAAAGCACATATTGCATTGGATTTCAAAAAATCTTTCACTGAGTTTCATAGCTATTAATATGATTTTATATTATATCAATAACACTATAGGATTCAAACCTGTTACTGATCCTCATTGTCTAATTTAAAAATCTATCGCAATCGCTTTCATTTGACAGTTGGCTCCGACACATTGCTGCATTTCTTTGGTATGTTTTTATTTGTGTCCTAAAGAAGCATCCATGTGTTTCATCCTGAAAGCGATTGCGATAGATTTTTAAATTAGACAATAGAAAGGCAGATCAATCAATCATCAGAGAAGAAAACAGCATCAAGAGATGAATTTGGTCTTTATTAAACACTATCTGTGTTATTACAAAAGATTTTTAAACACATGTTTAAATGTGATGCCGTCTCTTTCAAACAAAATTGTCAAAAAAGTGACAGCATCACATTTAAACAGTGTTTTAGTTAAACACTTTTTAAACAGTGTTTTGTGGTAAGGCCCGTAAGTTTTTTTTGCGAATGGCGATGGCGACGCTAGTGTGCAGAGTACGCGCTCTTAAGAGCGTTTATGCGCTACACTAGCGCCGCCAGTTGAAAAAAAATTATAGTGCTCAAATAAAAGCAAAATTGTGAATTGTGTTCTTCTAGTGTACTCCGAAGAAGCTTTGTGGTACTTTTTCTCGCTTAAACAATATATTCTAGTCTGTCGTTTAGTTTAATGAAGTTTTATTGCTAAAAGTGGCCACTTTTGGCAATAAACTAAACGACAACTAAACGACAGGTTATAAAATATTGTTTAAGCGATAAAAAGTACCACAAAGCTTCTTCGGAGTACACTAGAAGAACACAATTTACAATTTCATCTTTATTTAAGGACTATGTTTTTTTTTCGATTGGCGGCGCTAGTGTAGAGCATAAACGCTCTTAATGTATAAATGTGAACTCACTTGATAAGTTCCTCGTCCAACACTTGGCTCTGAAGTTGGCGCAAGTTGGCGATGTTGTCCTTCATGTGATCCGCCAACTCCAACTGAGCTTGGTTTATTTGAGCAACCTAATAAAATAATAAGACAATTATTAAAAAATAATGTACAAAATGTTACAAAAAAAAATCGCTAAGCCGAATATGGCAAATAGGGACCATCAAACTGAACTACTTTTACTATGGGGCCAATTCTGAAATTTCGAAAAAATCAGCTGTTACATACAAAAATTAATAAAGACTGTATGAAACAGCTGATATTTTTCGGGGTTTTTTGTATACTTATATTTCTTTAAATTTTGGTTTACTCATATCACAAAATGCCCGATGCAGATTTTAGTAAAAATAACACGCGCGTAAATGGATTGTATTGTTGGTGTTAAACACTGTGCGCGATTTATGTTTAAGTATACACCGTTAATTTTTAAGTATAAGTATAAAGGGGATTTCAGACCACGTGAATAAACAACTTTTACTATGGGGCCAACCACGGAATCTCGAAAAAATCTGCAGTTCCATAGAAAAGTACAACATCGACTCGACTATAATGTATGGAACAGCTGATTTTCTTTTCGCGATTCCGTGGCGTGGTTGCCCACCCCCATAGTAAAAGTTGTTCATTCACGTGGTCCGAAATCCCCTTTATACTTATACTTACAAATTAACGGTGTATAAACTTGGCACTATATGTAAATACAACTTTTTTTCTCTTAGCAAGCCAAGTTTTAGCGAGATTTTACTTGTGGTTTGAGCTGTGCAATAATGTGTTAGTGTGTGAGAGTGATCTGTGTGTGTGTGATGTGTGTGTGTGTGTGATCTGAGTGTGTGTGAGAGAAATCTGTGTGTATGGTTGTGTGAACTCACCAGCACGTTAAGTTTCCTCTCCATCTCCTCGATCTGCACCCTCAAGCACGCCTCCAAGTCTCGCCGCTCCGTGGTCATAGGCCCCGCCTGCTGTAAGTAGCTTATGTGCCCTAGAACAAACATAATTATGATGACATGGATATATTGTAATGTTTCATAATCCTTCTTCTTACTAATATTATAAATGTGAAAGTTTGAGGGTTCGGATGTTTGTTCCTCAATCACACAAAAACTACCGAACGGATTTTGGCACACATAGATAGCCTAGATTAAAACAAAGGATACTTTTTGTCCCGATATTCCCACGGGAACGGGAACCACGCGGGTGAAACCGCGGTCGGCCGCTATTAGTAAGTATATTGACAACTTTGTGATATTCACATGTCCATTGGGGGCAAAACAGACGGACTTTATAGGTTCAAACCAAAGCTTTGTATACTTACTCAGTTTTCCGTGAATAAAGATGTACAGATGTTCAAAATGCCCTATTTTTCCTGCACTACTCACACTTGTTCTTGACGCACTCGTGGTACTGAAGTGAGAATATAGTTCAGTAAAATTACGGATTCGCAAAACATTAAATGCTAATAACCTGTATTTTTGCATATCTGACTTTGGTGCGATTATGAAACACTATTATTTACGAATCCAACTATATTTATGAATACAAAAAATACAGCGTAGTTGTTACTTTTTTTGTTGGATTTACATTCACAATCAAATTATAGTTGTCTAAATTCGACACCATGTTTCTTGAAGAAAGTTGTTTAGTTTCATGGACTGGACACATCCTTGAAATTTAGATGGTAAGTTCAGATTGACCTGATATAACTACCTCTAATATTTATATACTCACCCTTATTTTTGATGCACTCGTGGTACTGTAGTGAGAATGACTCCATGTTGGCTTGCAAGCTCCTAATTTCTTCGCTCACCATGTTCACCTTCTGGCGGACTGTTTGCAGTCCAGTTATTAGCTGAAAAGAAACACTATATTAATAACTATGAAAAAAGATTTACTTTATCTGACCCTGACCCTATCCGCCCCTAACACTTACCTCGCTATACTTCCTCTCGGTGTGCGGTTGTGCCGTATACTTCGGCCCCATCGTATTCTGTATCACCTCCATTTCTAGCGACCCTTACCCTAACAAATTAGCCCTTACCCTAACACTTACCTCGCTATGCTTCCTCTCGGTGTGCGGTTGTGTCGTATACTGCGGCCCTATCACCTCCATTTCTAGCGACCCTTACCCTAACTAATCATCCCTTACCCTAACTGCCCCTAACACTTACCTCACTATACTTCCTCTCGGTGTGCGGTTGTGCCGTAAACTGCGGCCCCATCGCATTCTGCATCACCTCCATTTCTAGCGGCCTTACCCTAACTAATCATCCCTTACCCTAACTGCCCCTAACACTTACCTCGCTATACTTCCTCTCGGTGTGCGGTTGTGCCGTATACTGCGGGCCCATCGCATTCTGTATCACCTCCATTTCTAGCGACCCTTACCCTAACTAATCATCCCTTACCCTAACTGCCCCTAACATTTACCTCGCTATACTTCCTCTCGGTGTGCGGTTGTGCCGTATACTGCGGGCCCATCGCATTCTGTATCACCTCCATTTCTAGCGACCCTTACCCTAACTAATCATCCCTTACCCTAACCGCCCCTAACACTTACCTCGCTATACTTCCTCTCGGTGTGCGGTTGTGCCGTATACTGCGGGCCCATCGCATTCTGTATCACCTCCATTTCTAGCGCGAGGCAGCGACGCATATATGCGTATAGCTCTTGAGGTGCATGGCTGTAACAAAATATCAGTAACATAAACATAAACGTTTTTATTATGCCAGAATGTGGTAGTTACAGATGCAGTTATTAATTCTAAAAGGTTTTGCACAAGACACATTTACCCATTTTTGGGCATGCAAAATACATTTTAATCTATAGCTAATCCAGGAAGAAGAATATTGCTGGCTATAATTAAAAACGGCGAAATTATTAACATTAAATTGTATGGAAATCCTGAAACTGAAAACTCTGATCCTTATCTCTTAGAATGCTGATCAGATCAGTTGTGCGTGTAGCGATCTGAATCTCCTCCATCTAGTCCCTGGATGGCCATCATCAGATCACAGCTAGGTCAATCCCTGGCGGAAGGCTTCAAAGTTACCTCGTTTGTATGAAAATCGACTGGTGTCCTTTATAACATAGTGGACTATAATGGGATGATTTATTAATGACTAGCAGCCACCCGCGACTTCGTCTGCATGAACAGTTATTTCACTATTCCACGGGACAGGTACCCTATGTCCTTCTCTGTACCCCTGACAACGTGTTATGCAAAATTTTATAATGATCGGTTCAGTAGTTAAGACGTGAAGGCGTGACAAACAAACGGACTTTCGCATTTATTTATTTATTTATTTGTTCTGTACACACACAATTACAAACGGAAAAGAAATGAACATAAGAATTGTACAAGGGCACAACTTTTACTATGGGCACAGAATAGATAATAGTACTAGCGTACAGAAGTTGCACTCTGCTAAATCGTTCAAATAAATTGCGACTCTTGCTCCGACACAATAAGGTGCAATTCGGGTCGCACAGCGCTCCCTTCGCTCCAAAACATGCACTTAGTAGTTGCCTCTCTTTCTTTCGCGTAGGTCTTATCTTTTCTGACGTATGAAATTTGTCCTCTCAGAGGACGCCGAGCGGTTCAGACTCGCGCGCGGAGTGACAGAGCCCTACTATGGGGCCAACAAAAAAATATCAGCTGTTCCATAGAAAAGTACAACATCGACTCGACTATAATGTATGGAACAGCTGATTTTTTTTCACGATTTCGTGGTTGGCCCCATAGTAAAAGTTGTTCATTCACGTGGTCTGAAATCCCCTTTTCATTTTTAGATATACTTAAAAAATAACGGTGTATAGTAAAGATAAGGATATTGAGAAGCTCAGTGGCGCAGTGGTTTGGCGCCTGGCCCAGCGATTGCGGAGGTTAAGGGTGACCAAAAATTTATTTTCTCGAGCTCCTCCGTGCTTCGGAAGGCACGTTAAGGTCTCGGCTGAATTTGCAGTCGTTAACACCCACCAATCCGCATTGGGCCCGCGTGGTGGGTTATGGCCCATCCTCCTTATCCACCTATAAGAAAGGCCGTGCGGACATTAAAAATGGCTGATGGACAATGATATTGATTTACCTGTACTGCAAATGTATATTCTTCGCAGCCTCCAACAACTTCATTCTGGTCACAAACATGTCTGAAGACAGCAGCAGTTCTGCGTGAGTGTTGATCTCATGCACCAACTCTTCCACGAAGTATCTTTGTTGTTCCTCCGGCTCTGGAGTCCTGGTAGGAGCGAGGCTTTTCAAAGCGTTATTCACGGAGAAATTAAAAAGGGTACTTTGAAAAAAACGGGCTTCTTATGTAATTAATTCAAATGGCCTATTCTTGTTGTCCCCCATCTTTGTCCAGCACTGGGGTATATCGGGGTGGTTTTAACCCCCGACGAAAAAGAGAGGGGTTTTATAAGTTTAACGTGTCTGTGTATCTGTCTGTGGTATCGTAGCTCCTAAACGGAAGAACCGATTTTCGTTTAGTTTTTTTTTGTGTCATTGATAATTTTATCCCGAGTATTCTTAGCCATGTTTCATGAAAATCTGTTCAGCCATTTGAAGGTCATCAGCTCTCTCAGATGAGGGGATCTGACTCAATGATATTGAAAGTAAAATTGTGGTAGGGTAACCATGATCTGATCAGCCGTTTGAAGATCATCAGCTCTTTAATAGTTGATGAGGCGATCTGACTACCTTCCATATGTCCTATCGATTCGAAATTTGGTATCGTGTTACTTCAATGAGATTGGAAGTATATGGTAAGGTAACCATGATCTGATCAGCCGTTTGAAGATCATCAGCTCTTTAATAGTTGATGAGGCGATCTGACTACCTTCCATATGTCCTATCGATTCGAAATTTGGTATCGTGTTACTTCAATGAGATTTCCAGTATATGGTAAGGTAACCATGATCTGATCAGCCGTTTGAAGATCATCAGCTCTTTAATAGTTGATGAGGCGATCTGACTACCTTCCATATGTCCTATCGATTCGAAATTTGGTACCGTGTTACTTCAATGAGATTGGAAGTATATGGTAAGGTAACCATAACCTGGGGGTCAAGTCTGCTAATGTTAACGTCAAAATTGTAGTTCAATGGTGTTTGAATGGTAATGCTTTTTGACACAGTTCTTGTTTCTTAAACCCAAAATCGAGACACAATTATGTTTTCGTTTTAGGTTTAAGACACACAATGTGTTTCGGTTTTGGGTTTAAAAAACAAGAAATGTCTCAAAAAGCATTACCATTCAAACACCATTGAACCACGATTTCGACGTTAAAATTAGCAGAATTGACCCCCTGATCAGCCGTTTGTCAGGGGGTTTTCATTTTTGTATAATTAACAGGTTCGCTCTTGACCCTTGTCTAGTCCGAAATCAGAGACAGGCTCTACGATGGAGCGAGCTTGCCCAGAAGGTGCTTATTCACTCTGGCCTTGAATAGAGTCAGGTTGTATGCGCTCGGAAACGCAGACGCCGGCAGGGAATTCCTGTCAAAGTAATATCGAAGCAATGGTGTAAATGAGATGGCGCTATACGCGATGTATAGCTCTGTCCCTATAACAACATTACTTTGAGGTTGCTGTAAGAGCTCAGAGTACGGCCTTTGCAGTGCGTCTGGATGTCCGATGGTAGAAAGAAGAACGATGGAATAAGTACATGCCGCTCTTGAGCACACTCGCCGAAGTACAATCTATAGTTAGAAGACCGATAGACAAGCAACTTTTTTTTTACTTTTTTCGATACATTTCTTCCCGCCCGATATCCCCCAGCCGTAGACAACAGGAATAGACCGTCCATACTTGATTTCCCAACACCCTCCAGAGGTGGACAAATAGTGGGACAACGGGAATAGGCGCAAAAGACCGAATAACAAAATCTCGAACACTATTGACGGACGACGCTTCATTATAGGAACGCCTGTGGTCTAGCCCACACGTGTAAGGGGGCGTCCATAAATTACGTGAGGTGTTTTTTTTTTTAATTTTCTGTACCTCCCTCCCCCCCTGGTGAGATTATATTCAACCCCCTCCCCCATCCCTCGATCTCACGTGACATTTTTCAAAATGTGGGTTTCTTACGTAAACGCGTTGGATTTTTATTGTAAAAATTTAAAATTGTTATTATTTACAAAGTGTTGTTTCCGTAATTGGCTTATGTATTGTATAATTATACCTGCGTTAATGCTCTGTAAATGCTGTGGTAACAATGTTCAATAAATAAAATAAAATAGTAAAAAGAAAAAAAATTGCTTCGTGCTTTTATTTACGACTAGTTAAGACCAGTAATCAATATTGCTGAGAGTTATAAGTGGAATAAAAAATTTAGCTTAAGGTTAAATCTTAAGCATGTACAATCTGGATTAAATGGACCAAAAAGTTTTTTTTTGTTTCAATCAGTAAAAAAAATTGCGTGATGTTTGCCGAGACAGGGGGGTCTCCAACGTAAGATTAGATGAGATTTGTTATTCGGTCTTTTGGCATTCAAAAGGTCTAAAATGCATTTTAAGCTTTTAATGTTTATTTAAACATTTAAACAGGCATAAGAAATAAGACAAACTAGTAAATCAATGAAAACTTTTTAAATCCCTAATTATAAAACTAGAATCTTATTATAAGTCCATGGACTTAATAAAAAATCTTCCCTATCACGTATAAAGTTGAATTTTAATGCCATAGAAATATTTCGTTTTTATTAAAATAATAAATAAGGCAAATAATATATTGTTTGTTCTTACCAAATTCTGCTTTCGATCCATGGCGCCAAACAGTGTCTCACTTCAATTGGAAAATGATCTACATATATAGCTCGCACCTAAAAAAAAAAATTGTGATTTTATGGAAAAACACTCAAATTATTGACTTATTCTATCTTTTACAAGGGTCGGTCATGGGATGGGTGACCCGTTAATATCTATTTTATATCTTGCTTCAGAAGGCACGTTAAGGTGGTACCCTGAGCGAAAGTGGCGCCGCGGTGAACTATATTTAATATTATAATTCTAATACACAATTTTAAAGATGTTTATCGTGGAGATTTTAGGGCCCAGTCTAGTATATTTAGACGGTATCGTTACATTCCCTCGTAGTCACTGCTAGAAGTAAATAGATAGCAAAACTGCTAAAAGTGGCCGTTTTTGACACATTTGCTATCAACTTCTACGAATGACTACGATGGCATGTACTGATACCTTCTAAAAATACTAGACCATGGGCCCTAAAATCTCCACGATAAACATTATTAAAATCTTTTTCTATTAATAACTTATCAAATAAAAACCTCTGAGGGCGCCACTTTCGGTCATACAACCGCCTTAAGCCGTTGGTCCCGGCTGCATTTGGATCATTCCGCATTCGCCTGTCATTTGAAGTGAATAAAAAAATGTATCCAATAAGTAGCCAATAAGTATCCAGTAAATGATTAGTGGCAAACGAAATTTTACCCCTCGCTCGTTTAGTCCGTGTAAAAAAAACAGCTTTTATAGGTAACTTAAGTGAAATCGTTTCCAAATCCTACTTTGATTGGCTACCTAGAAAGCTTATTAAAATGTTATTAGTGATTACGTGGGCTTCGCGTGACGTGCGTGATCTCCATACAATTTATATTTATCAAATAAATTGTTATATGACAAAATTATTTATTTAAAAAAAGTGAAGAATTATGATTAAATATTTATTTAATAAAATATCATCATATCAGCCGCACGACACCCACTGCTGGGTATAGGCCTCCCCTAAGGATCTCCACGACGATCGGTCCTGCGCTGCCCGCATCCAGCGGCTTCCCGCAACCTTCACCAGATCGTCGGTCCACCTTGTCGGGGGCCTACCCACGGAGCGCCGTCCGGTGCGTGGTCGCCATTCCAGAACCTTTCCGCCCCAACGGCCATCGGTTCTTCTCGCTATGTGTCCCGCCCATTGCCACTTCAGCTGAGCAATCCTTCGAGCGATGTCGGTTACTTTAGTTCTCTTGCGGATCTCTTCGTTTCTGATTAGATCACGCAGGGAAACGCCGAGCATGGCTCTCTCCATTGCACGCTGGGTGACCTTGAGCCTCCTTATGAGACCCATAGTTAGCGACCACGTTTCACTGCCGTAAGTCATCACTGGCAACACACACTGTTCATAGACTTTCGTCTTGAGACATTGAGGTAAGTCGGACGCGAAGATTTTTCGAAGCTTCCCGAATGCTGCCCACCCAAATAAAATATAGTAAGTATAAAATATTGGCACCTATATATATATACAGGGTGTTTCTTTTAGGGTGTCAAGCCGCCACTGGCTGGTAGCAGGGTTCCATACCTATCGATTTAACCCCCATGTATGTTCTACGATTTTTTGTAGTTTTCGAGATATAATTTTTTTTCGTTATTTTTTATGATAACGTGACCACACGGCTTTAAATAATTACAACTTTTTTTTGGTTTGACTTTTCTTGGATATTTTTTCTTTATTATAATGCCTATTACTTGCAGTATTATGGGCAAAATAATCTTCTTCCTAACTTTGATACAAGTTGTAAAAATTTTAATCGATAATGAAAATTAGGGAATTATGCAGAACATTAATGAAAATTCAAACTTAAATAAATAAAAAAGAAAGGTATTCCATAGCTTCTAACTAATTTTAAAAACTGCCCAGCCTCATAAGCTTTTATAATAATAGAAAAAAAAATGTTCTTAACGGGGCATTATTCGCTGAAATTGATGGTTAAGTGTTGAGTATCGAAAAATGTGTAATTTTCATATTTTATAATTTTCTAGTTTTTTGGCTGACTTATGTTAATTCTGTTATTTATTATCTCTTTACATTTGAACAGAGCTCATTTGTAAACAAAACAGTCATTTTAGAACTTCCAATCGTTCGAAAGTCAAGTTGGTTTGTGCTAGTATTTTAAAATAAAGGAAGCCGAAACATTATTTATGTACGCGTAATTCGAGCATAATGAATGACTCAAAGCAGGTAGCCGAAGGGTCAATGTCAGAAAGAGACAAAACTAGCGCATTTTAAGGGAACGACGCGAAATGAGATTGTGAATTTCATGGGTCCGTACGTTAGAGAGAGACATCCATATTTTCCTTGGTTGTTGTGTCCTTTATTTTTCTAAAACTGCCCAGCCTCATAAGCTTTTATAATAATAGAAAAAAAAATGTTCTTAACGGGGCATTATTCGCTGAAATTGATGGTTAAGTGTTGAGTATCGAAAAATGTGTAATTTTCATATTTTATAATTTTCTAGTTTTTTGGCTGACTTATGTTAATTCTGTTATTTATTATCTCTTTACGTTTGAACAGAGCTCATTTGTTAATAAAAACATACTTTGTGTACCTAAATACCTAATACTATCCTTAAAATTAAAGGAGCGAAAATAAAACTTTAATTACTATAAAAATCTATTTATTATTATAGCATTACAGTAAATGTTCGAAATGCTGCCCACCGACTGATATGCATATGCGGCACCGCCGCATAAAATTTCTTCGTAAATTTATAAAAGATTCTTGTTGCGCTCTTATGTGGTTTTGGGCTTCTGACAACTTCGTTCTTAACGTCTCGATATTTTCATATTCTGTGTGGTATACCAACTCTTTGTAAAAGCCCCATACAAAATAGTCCATTGGATTCAGGTCGGGCGATCTGGGTGGCCAAGTTATTGGACCACCGCGACCTATCCATCTTCCAGGGTAATTTTGATTCATTTCTTCTCGAACTGCTCTAGCGAAATGGCATGGGGCTCCGTCCATTTGGTAAAACATCTGTCGGAACCGTAATAAAATGTTTACATTTTCTAAAAGTGTCGGCAAATCTTCTCTAATGAAATTTAAATATCTCTCTCCATTTAACCTATCTGGTAATTCAAAGGGCCCAATCAATTGTCGGTCCAATATTCCAGCCCAGAGATTTATAGAGAATTGTCTCTGGAAACTGTGTCGTCGAATTTCATGAGGGTTTATTCTTGCATAGGAATGGTAATTATGGGTGTTAAAAACACCACTCCTGGTGAACTTTGACTCGTCCGTCCAAAGAATTTTATCAAAAAAATTGGGATCTTCAGCGTCCCTTCTCAACATTTCTTGACAGAAATCGATTCTTTTTTGGTAATCTGTAGGAAGTAGGTCTTGCACTTTTTTAATGTGATACGGATGGATCTTCTCGAACCGTAAAATTCTGTGTACGCTCACATGTGGGATTCCTGTGCGCCGACTGATTGCCCTGGTGCTAGTTGACGGATCGCGTGACACTTCCTCCAATACAATGTCGACTCGATCAGGATCCGCTCGAAGTGTTCTTGTTCGGTTTGTATGAGCCGGGTTACGTCCTTCCTCGTACGCTCGGTGTACTCGCAGTATTGCTCGATGGTCTGGGTATGTTTCAGGCTGTCGTCCTCCTCTGCGTTGTAGATGTTCACGAAACATCCTTGCGGCAAGTGAGGCGTTTCCACGGGCGTACCCGTAAAAATAATGCATTTGCGCATAATCTTGCGATGATAATTCGTAGTCTCGTGGCATGATTATCACTCACAACACAAGCAACAATCAAAGTCAATCCAGTTAACGCGCAGAGTCGTTTGTGCCAAGGTAACGAAAATCCAAATCAATAGGCAAAACAAAGTCCAATAAACGAGCGAAATTCACAGTTGTTTGTAAAATCGGATAATGGTCAAAAGAACGCAAGCGCACGGTAAGCAGACGATAAGTCGACTGAAGAACAATAGAAAAATAAAGGACACAACAACCAAGGAAAATATGGATGTCTCTCTCTAACGTACGGACCCATGAAATTCACAATCTCATTTCGCGTCGTTCCCTTAAAATGCGCTAGTTTTGTCTCTTTCTGACATTGACCCTTCGGCTACCTGCTTTGAGTCATTCATTATGCTCGAATTACGCGTACATAAATAATGTTTCGGCTTCCTTTATTTTAAAATACTAGCACAAACCAACTTGACTTTCGAACGATTGGAAGTTCTAAAATGACTGTTTTGTTTACAAATGAGCTCTGTTCAAATGTAAAGAGATAATAAATAACAGAATTAACATAAGTCAGCCAAAAAACTAGAAAATTATAAAATATGAAAATTACACATTTTTCGATACTCAACACTTAACCATCAATTTCAGCGAATAATGCCCCGTTAAGAACATTTTTTTTTCTATTATTATAAAAGCTTATGAGGCTGGGCAGTTTTTAAAATTAGTTAGAAGCTATGGAATACCTTTCTTTTTTATTTATTTAAGTTTGAATTTTCATTAATGTTCTGCATAATTCCCTAATTTTCATTATCGATTAAAATTTTTACATCTTGTATCAAAGTTAGGAAGAAGATTATTTTGCCCATAATACTGCAAGTAATAGGCATTATAATAAAGAAAAAATATCCAAGAAAAGTCAAACCAAAAAAAAGTTGTAATTATTTAAAGCCGTGTGGTCACGTTATCATAAAAAATAACGAAAAAAAATTATATCTCGAAAACTACAAAAAATCGTAGAACATACATGGGGGTTAAATCGATAGGTATGGAACCCTGCTACCAGCCAGTGGCGGCTTGACACCCTAAAAGAAACACCCTGTATATCTCAGGGATAGTGTAACTATAGAGGCACAGAATGAAACGTACAGTAGCCTATGCATGTAGGGTTACCAGATGGTATATCAAAATATCCTGACAAATTCTAACCTAAAAAACCAATACTACAAAGTATACACGACCGCACGTCAGAATCAGAATTAACAGTTGTACTACAAAAACAACTTTTATTACGCAAACATTAAGGCGGTCTATCTCGAGGTCACCATGTCACGCCAGATGTGCAGTCATCTGTACTAAATTGTTCAACAACTTTCGTTGCTAAACGTACCATACATTATTTTCTTACCTTTTGCAGGCTTTCGGGCGGCAGCTGCTGAGCCCTGGCCCAGAGCGACATCTTAAGTCTGAAAAAAATATACTGAGTTTATTATAAGCTTATTTTCGATATAAATAAAACTAGCTATAGTATGCGCAAAATAACTTGGCGGCTCGCAACTTAACTGCAAGTGATATTTCGCGCAAGGTATATCGAGTTCCATAGTTAAGGCGAGGCCAGTTCACGAAATTTACTCTTTCACTATGTCTTTAGAATAAGGTTGAATATTGCATAACTTTAATTGACGCTTCGCCAGAAATTTGACGAATTTTAGAACATTTTTATTGATTTCTGAAATACTGGATCATTTATTAAAAATGTACTCGGTTATTGTGTTAGATCGATAAAAAAAGCTATCCTTTTTGCATAAAAAATCATATCACTGTCGTTGAAAATTACGAAATCTGACGATTTGAAATTTATTTTTATAAGTTTAATATACTATATCTATGGTTTTTATGGTGTTATTCAGGATTTTTTTACAGAGTTACCATGCCATTTTTCAATATTCTGTTCGGTTAATTTGCTTCTTTGTTTCTTTTTCAGTCTACAGTAATTTTTGTGAAGTAGAATTTTACATCAGTTCTTCACATTGGATGTTCAAAAATCAGACTTTTCATCAGATCGTGAACTGGCCTCGCCTTAAGGCTGGTTTACATTAGATTATTTTTAGTAGAGTACTTTAGTAGCGTGCGAGTGGTTTTCGAGGTGTCGCCACCTCTGAGGTCCCGGGTTCGATCCCTGTTGGGTCAAGTTAGAAAACAAACTTTTCTATATTGGCTCAGGTTGTGTTTGTAAATTCACCGTTGTCTCTGATTTCCATAACTCAAGTGCTTTAGCTACTTACTTTGGAATCAGAGCAATGTTTGTGATGTTGTCTAATATTTATTTATTTATCTAACTATTCAGTAATGAAAATACATACCTTGTGTATTAATATTATTAGAATCCTTCTCCTTGGTGACTTATCTGTGAAAGATAAGTTTTATCAGTTAAAAAAAAACGAGACACTTATTACATTTAAAACAGTTCACGTTGCTGGGGCACAAGCCTTCCTTAGAGCGGATAAAACGTGGCCGTAACCCCCCGCGGGCCCAATGTGGATTGGTGGGTGTTAACAACTGCAAATACAGCCGGAACCAACAGCTTAACGTGCCTTCCGAAGCACAGAGAAGTTTGAGATAATACATTTTTGGTCACCCATACCATGACTGACCCTGGCGAAAGTTGCTTAACCTCCGCTATTGCAGGGCGAGGCGTTAAACCACTGCACCACCAAGCTCCTCACCAAGATCTTACAGTTTAAAAATTTCAGTTTAAAATTTAAAGCTTGGAATGTTGTTATACAGCAGAGGTGTCCAAACTGTCGATTGCGACCGACCGGTCCATCGTGAGAGGTTTTAAGGTTGATCGACAAGGATAACACATTTGACAGTTTATGCACCCAATGTAATTTTACTGCAATTTCTTTTTTTGATAAATATTTGGTGGGTTAATCGGGCAAAATGTCGATCTCTTAATCATAAATTTTTGCTAGGTCGATTTCCTTAAGAAAAAGTATGGGCACCCCTATTATATAGAGATATATATAAAACACCAACAATAAGTTTACTAACATCATAAACAATAACAATAACATTTGTTGTACGGTACGACTTTACTGAAAACAGTAAAAAATCAACATTCCACAGGAAACTTTTTTTTTTTATTTATTTAGGACAGCTAACAAGAACATACACCAAAGACAAGGCAATGATACATTTGAAGGACTTACATGCTACAGTGTTGTCTTTTTTACAAGCTGCCACGACATGCATTTTATCAACTATTTAATATATTATAAGTATATCTATGTATCTTGTTTTTATATTTATTTATATTAATATTCAGGGCCTGTTTCACAAATTCCGACAATGTTCAAACTTAATCTGAATAAATTCATATCTATTTAAATATATTTACCAAGTGTAAGCCAGTGCACAATTAAGCATAAATTGAGAAACAGGCCCTTACATTTATGACAAAAAATGGAAAGAAAAATACATATTTTCTTTACATCTTTTTTTTCATAACCAGTGAATATGGCACATTTACAAAACACAAATTTAATTTAATTTACAATGGTGACAAACAGTATTTATGTGCAAGTTAACTTTTGTTTAACAAATTAATTAAGTATAACTATTGTTTGAATCGTGCAGTCAAATAGATTATTGTATGTATGTAATAGTGTTTTCGGAAAAGTAGTAGAACAAACACTGTTGTTTATGATGTTAGTAATCTACTCCTGCGAGGTTGTTGCTGTTTTACAAATAACCCTGTATAAAGTTCTAGATATATCATTGACCTCTGAGGTAATATCTAAGATACTGTATCATTCCTGAAAATTAACTCACCTACCAAATCTTTCTAGCCAAAATATCTATGCCGGTTTTGACAAAACAAGTGACTAAATTTAGCACATTATTATTTAGAAGGGGGGACGCCAGCGAAGCCGGGCTGGTGATCAGTCACCTTGGTTGGAACCATTTTACCCATTTCCCTAAATCCCCTGAAAGCTGAGAGCAGGGGGAGGCGGGTTATCATTTAACCCACTGGCGTCGGACCAAAAATGAAAAAATAATTTAGCACATAGTTTTAACCCATGTTATAACTATCTACAATTGACAGTGTTTAAAATTAAGTAATTGTGTATTAAATACCAAAACATGGGAAAAGATTCGAAGGAGGCCTTGACCCATGGGGGTTTGTAAAAAACAAGTAGTATTGAAAAACAAATGTAATTGCAAAAGCATTGGACCGGATATCCAAAGGTTGCGGGTTCGATTCCCGTCTGAGTATTGATCTGGTGCGAGTCGTATTTTTTCTAGTATATTATTTAGTATTGTATAAAAAGTAGCATTGTGAATGCAAAAATCTCAAATTCAAAAATGTAATTAGTTGTAAATTTTGAGGTACATTAGTTTATTATTCAGTATATTATGTTAACAGAATTTGGCTCATTATAAAGCAAAAATTTAACTAGGTACCTACCTACTTAAATGTAAAAAAATATAACATTACCTAGGCCTGCAAGGTAATTGCACAAGGTCACAGCACTTCCTCCTAAGTTCTGCTTATTTTATAATTATTGTCTAGGTCAAATGCAATATTTAGTGATCTTCTTGATGTATAATCTTCAGAAATATAAATATATCTGTCAATTTTTTATCTATTACTTTGTTCATTGCCTACATCTAGTTTTACATTTACTAACTTTCAATTGATGAAATACATAATGGTTCTTGGTTTAGTTAATACTACACAAATATAATCCTTGGCATGGACTAACCAAAATGTTATCTTTGCATAACAAAATATAACTCAGCCTTTAGTTGCTTTCTGTATTACTTATTTATTGTCTAAGCTAGGTAAAAACTTTATCACACTAAAATTAAAAATCAGGAAAACAGTTAGTTATATTATCAAAAACATTAAGTATAAATATTTCATATTAGTGGGGTTTTAACAGGAAAAAATTGGACACAAATATCTACTGAATACTGAATGACCAGTCCTTAGACCAGTCATAGAAATAAACAAAAATCATGGATAGGTATAACTTTATGTGACTCACACAACATCATACATACATAAGTTCAGTCAGGCAACAGCTGGAGTGAGGAGTAAAACTTGAATGCGCTAATTATACATACGCCATTCCAGAAATTATTAACCACGAAGAGAGAACAAACGAGAAATAATAATAATGAATACACAAACTAATCTACGCGTTAAAAAAGTTTTAACATCTAACCACACTGGGTGTCGGAAAACACGCGACTTTTTTTAAATTTTCGAATTTCGAAGGGGTTAACAAGACGAATTGCATTCAGCCACTTGTTACCGTAGAGTTATTGTCCATCCCGGGTACACTACGCGAGAAATTTACCTGTATCGAGCGCGGCAACCGAACGAATCCCCGTAGCTAGCGAATTCTCGGAATTCTGACATTTACGCACACCAACTAACTAAACACCGACATCATGCGCCGCGCCGTGCACACCCACACACAGGCGAGGATATTTTAATTTTAGCTGTATCAACAAACAATGACCTTTTGATAGAATACATACCTTCTCGTCTTCTAATGACAAAATGCTCAGCCCACCGACATTCACATCATAATTCAATCACTAAATACACTCGCTTATTACGTGTTGATGAGTTTTATCAATTAGTTAGTTAAAGATGCACAAACCGGTGATAGTGAGCACGCAACGTGATAAAAAATTAAATAATAGCCAACCCAACCTTCCTTCCTTTCCTTCACTCAACTCAAGCTTCATCAACAAAACGTCATCTTGACATTGACATATTTGAGTTTTGACAGGTGGAATGATACCCGCCTTATTATTTATTTATCCCTAAATGTGATAAATGAAGCCGACGAGACGCACGGGTCGGCAGAACTTACCGAGTAAACTGTATCGATATATTTGATGCCCAAATGCTCCAAGCAGCATGCGATGCACCTGCATTTTAAAGTAAACTGAAACAATACCACAGGGACCTTACTATGAGCTCCTAAAGCAGGGGGCTTACCATCAACAAATAAGAAACCGTTCAGTCATGTTCAGTTCAAAAGCAGGCCTTAATCAGGACTGCTTTCATACTAACCGTTGAGGTCATAGTATGAAAAAGTAAGGCAGTTCAATAAAAGCCCCGCTATAAGAGCTCATAGTAAGGCCCCAGCCTGCCTAGCATGACCGATTTATATCGCGTGATAAAGCGTTTTATCACGTCTAGCTGTCAAAAAGACAAAGGAATTTGACAGTTGAGTGTCGATAAAATGCTATATCACGCGATATAAATCGGTCATGCTAGGCAGGCAGGGCTTACATTGAACTACCTACCTTACTTTTTCGTACCATGATCTCAACGGTTAGTATGAAAGCAGGCCTTAAGCAGTCTTTTTTACGGCCTGCTTTTGAACTGAATGGTTTCTTATTTGCTGATGGTAAGCCCCCTGAATTATTTAACACTTGACACTGGCAAAAATTACTCCCTGATCCCTGAAGAGGAGTAGATTGCCATAACAAAAATAAGAAGAAGAAGAAGAGACGCACGGGGTGGGGCTGCGAAGTCGACAACACTTGCGCGGTAGTAGACCCACATTGTACACATAAACAAATTAAGCAATTTGCTTAGTTTGTTTATGGACTAATTCAAGTTCAACACTTTACTTTCAAGCAATCACCCGCTTGTGTACTTAATGCAACTCATTTTTTCCCGTCGCGTCGCTCGCCGCCCTTATAATACTTTTTTCAGTTTTTTATTTAAAAAAATCGAAATTCTTTGTTGCGGCCGGGGCATGGGGGCTCACCCCAACCTCCCTTAAATTTAACCTTAATAATAGAGATCGTGAAGTTCAAAAGTTCTTGGTCATTTCGAACCTTAGAGTGAGTTAAATAAATACAAAAGGTTACATCACTGTATCAAATATTCAATAACACATTTGCGCAAATAGGCGCAATTAATGTATTACCGAATATTTTATCGAAATATTAAGGTAATTTCCATTATCTGGTAACACTTACTGTAGTTTCATTCAGTTTTATTCGCTAGATGGCGTCTCTTCCAATCAAAACATTCCGTAGCATGCAAATAAAGAATACTTTTGCCAAAAATACTTTGAAAATGATACGCACTTCATACTTGATTGAATATCACTAAAAATTAATATAACAAAACAAAAACATTATATCTCTTTTACTTAAGTAATTTGAAACATAAATAAATAGGTGCTAATCGTTTATCGCTAATAAAGAATATGAATATGAATCAAGTTGCGTGAAACGTATCGTATTAATTCAAGACAGCCAAGCGGGAATTTTAAAAATTCATCAAAACAAAACAAAAGTTTGTCAAATTCATAAATAGATCCTGTCAGTCATCAAAAAATCAGAAAAATGTTGTAAATAAATACAACAAATAATTATTAAAAGAAGTTTCAAAATTTTACGTGTAAAATGCAAGCTAAATCGAAAAAACCAAAGACGATGTAAGATTTTTTAAATTTAGGCTATTTTTTTTTTGGCTACCCATTTGTTCATCAACACACCAACCAACTGTAAAGTCAACAGCGTAAGGGCCAGGGCCCAGGGGTACAGTACAACCTACAGGGGGGCGCACTTTGCAAAACTTGCCAGGGTCGCTCATTATCCTGGAAGTATGTCTTGGGGCGCAAAATTAGAATAGAATAGAAAATTGATTTATTTAGCGGCACAAAATAAATTGCAATATACTATGCTTGAATAAAATACAAAATATGACACAAAAAAGGCAACCTACTCAGCATGTGTCGGGTGTCGCAGACATTCCGACGCTGATCATCCGTGTTTGCCTAGGTATCTTTTTTTCAATCTTGCCAGGAGCGCCCATGACATGAGTACTCATGATCCTAGAAATAATTCTTGAGGCTACCAAGGGTACAATCTTCGGGGGCACCCTTTGCTGACCCATAGCTAGAATATAAGTCTACAAGTCTTGAGACGCAAAATTTAAATCTTACCAAGGGCGCTCATTATCCTAGAGGTATGTCTTGGGGCGCAAAATTGAAATCTTGCCAGGGGCGCTCATAATCCTAGCTAGGGGCATGTCTTGGGGAGCAAAATTTAAATCTTGCCAGGGGCGCTCATTATCCTAGAGGTATGTCTTGGGGCGCAAAATTGAAATATTGTCAGGGGCGCTCATTATCCTACCTAGAGGTATGTATTGGGGCGCAAAACTGAAATCATGCCAGGGGCGCTCATTATCCTAGAGGTATGTCTTGGGGCGCAAAATTGAAATCTTGCCAGGGGCGCTCATAATCCTAGCTAGAGGTATTGGGGCGCAAAATTGAAATATTGCCAGGGGCGCTCATTATCCTACCTAGAGGTATTGGGGCGCAAAACTGAAATCTTGCCAGGGGCGCTCATTACCCTAGACGTATGTCTTGGGGCGCAAAATCGACCACTTGCCAGGGGCGCTCATGACCTAGCTCCACCACTGAAAGTCAAGTAGCTGATTTTTTGTAATCTTTCAGCCAAATTAAGTACCCAGCTCCGTACACTCAATCTTGGACAGAAGACAAACCCAAAGCGCCAACCAATACTAAGAGGAAATCCTATGATTTTGGGTAAGAATTGAAAATATTATATATGTCGGAAAATAGGGTCAGACATCAGAAGCAAAAATGCTGTACTCAGTGACAGTCCGAGTGGTTAGACAACGGTCCGTGCACCAAGACGCATCCAACAGAAATGCGTGCCGAGTGAGCGCTGCGGCCGCTTTTATAGGCAAGAGTGGGGATATCCCCGCTCGACCGGTCGCACCGCAAGCCCGTTCGAGGCGATGACGTCAGGGCGCACGTGCCGCTAGCGAGTCATAACACCGTCTTTTCACGCCGCGCCGACATATACTTAGTACCTACCTATTAAGTTCATAAGTCACGACTCACGACGTCGTCCGTTCCAAACAAACATATCCTGGGGGCTTACCATCAGCAAATAAGAAACCGTTCAGTTCAAAAGCAGGCTTTAAACAGAACTACCTAAGGCCTGCTTTCATACCGTTGAGGTCATAGTACGAAAAAGTAAGGCAATTCAATATAAGCCCTGCTATAAGAACTCATAGTAAGGCCCCAGGCCGTGCCGTGCCGGCGCCTCTATGTTCTACATTAAGAACCAACGTATTTTAGACTCCGGATCCTAAACGAAGCCGCCGATGACGGAGCTCGACGTATTTGTTTCACATACAGAATCTAAGCACGACCAACGTAATTTGGGCCTCTGACACGTCACGGTCCTGCCCAAGGATATGTGATAGACCTTAAAACATGGTTTCCCAACCTAGTTAGTTGATCATCAGCCATTTTAATATCCCCACTACTGGGGCACAGGCCTTCCTTATGGGTTGATAAGGAGGATGGGCCATAATCTACCACGCAGGCCCAATGCGGATTGGTGGGTGTTAACTATTGGAAATGCAGCTGGGACCGACTGCTTAACGTGCACGAATAAACTCGAGATAATAAATTTTTGGTCACCCATCCCATGACCGGTCTTGAAAATTGCTTAACCTCCACAGCACTAAGATAATTTGCGCCACCGAGCTCCACGTAGGGTTGGTAATTATTGTTTGGAGTTGCAACTTCAATAATTAGTTTTTAATTACAGCCTAGTTAAGAAAAACCCGCAGTTAGTACGCACCAATACGGCCCCAAAAGAGAAAGTTAATAAGAGAGAGAAAAACAAAGGACTACCCATCAATGTAAAGTGAGTAACAAAAAAAAATGTTAGTGCAATGCAACTGGGTTTATTTCACAATATTCCCATTTGACACCGGTCGGGACAATTGGGAATACCGCCTTTTTTATTCGTTCCCAAAATATATTTTTTTAATCTATTTTGTATTCTTTGTTGATTTTTTTCTTTGTTTTGTTATTTTTAGTCAACTCGTGTATCCGTTCCCATCGTCTAAAACGCCCGCCTCTCACACTGAGAGGAGGGTGACCAAGATCAGGAAAAATGCGACGGCATCTCGTAGGCCGAGGTAAGTACCTGCTTGCCAAACATTTTGTTCCAATTTGCTTCGTAGTTACAGGCTGGCAAGGGGCGGCTGCTAGGGGCGTAAACCTCAGAGGGGTGCACTTGTCTAACCCATAGCTACAAAAAGGGTCTTTACAGACAGACGTCGGACAGATAGATGGACGGACAACAAAGTAATCTTATAAGGGTTCCGCTTTTTCCTTTTGAGCTACGGAACCCTAAGAGTTTATAAGTCTATTGGGGCGCAAAATTCAAATCTTGCGAATGGCGCTCATGACCCTAGCTACGACGCTGCCCATTTGTTCTACTGGGCAGTTCTACCGTAAATCTAACGAGACTTTTTTTCTAATTAGTTTACAATGATAGTTTACAGCAAGGGTCTTCGGGCCGCATGCAGCCCGCGGTTGCGTTCTTGGCGGCCCGTCATTGTATTGACAAAATTAAATTCACATGTCTACAAATTATACCTAGGCAGACACAGAAAATCCTAAATTATATTGTTTTGATCGTTGTTTTGTTGGATTTCACAATCACAAGCCAGCCTTCAAGCTTGCTAGTTTCTTAGGTCTTATAAGAAGCGTCGCAAGCTATGAACCTCTTCAGAATTACAGTTTACCAGCGAACGACCGATCTTCTAATGCCCGTACCTCGCTACACCCTTGCCTGGAGGTCCTAGTGAGATAAAACATCTGTACCAGTAATATTATTTTCAGTCAAAAGATAAACCGCGCCATAGACCCCTACAAATCGTGGCCACCATCTCCGCCGCCCATATCACGGCCCGACCCTACGGCGCCCCACCTCAAATACGGCGTCTTCAAACCACCCAAGGATAAACCAATCGCCACTAAGTAATTAATACATTAACTGTTTATCCATTATAAATGTATATTGTAGATTTATTTCAGTTACCACGGTACTACTGGGAAAAAGTCTCAGTAGTCCCATCACATAAGTAAGATGTATCAAACAAAGCCATCGTGCAGATTTGAGTAGAAATAGAGATGTGTTTCACCATGCGTGTTCTATAGTTGCGGCGTGATGCGTAACGTGAGATCCACCTGAAAGTATATTTTTCTAGAGCACAGATTCATCTAATGATTTAAAATGTATTGTTCTAGAGCACAGATTCACCTAATGAATGAAAGTATATTTTTCTAGAGCACAGATTCATCTAATAAATGAAAGTATATTTTTCTAGAGCACAGATTCACCTAATGAATAAAAGCATATTTTTATAGAGCACAGATTCACCTAGTGAATGAAAGCATATATTTTATAGAGCACAGATTCACCTAGTGAATGAAAGTATATTTTTCTAGAGCACAGATTCACCTAATAAATGAAAGCATATATTTTATAGAGCACAGATTCACCTAGTGAATGAAAGTATATTTTGACACCGAATGAATGAATTATTTTTTTTAGAGCCCCAACAATGCAACGATTGACAGCTCCCCACAAAGCTCACCGCACGCTCTCTATGGAACATGCAAATAAGAAGAAAAACAAGGTTCTAAAAGGTAAAAAGCAGATTTTTTATTTTTTACCATTTGGTGAACTTGGAATGACGGATCACACTGTACGGTGTTTAAAATAATGTGGAACATCTTTTGTGGAAATACTACATACAACAGCGATGAACAATTTGCCCAGTAGTAAAAATTCCAGAAGTAAACTTGTCCAGACACACTTTGCCGAAATTATGCAACCGAAGACCGTCGGCAACGCTTTTAGTAAGAAAACAACGCTGCGTAATAATTTCGGCAGATGTGTTGCTAGAGTTAGACCAGAATCTCATGAAACGGAAGTGAAATTATCTTTACTAAAAATACGAGATAATAATTTCACTTCCGTTTCATGATATTTTGGTCTACCTTTAGCCATTCACAAAGCATTGCAGGCGTAACTAGACCGAACTTCTGTCGCGTAACTTCAGCATAGTGTGTCTGGACACTAAAGCGTTCATTTTGATTAAAAGGTACATCAGGCCAAGACCAAGGCGATACCTCCCAGGGCGCGGTGCAAGTCACCCGCCTGCTCACGATATCCCCACCCAACCACATGGATATCACACCAAGAGAAGCATTGCGGAAGTGACAGTTCGCCTGTCTACACTCTATATCAAAAAAATACATTCCCTTTTGACAGCAATATTTTATAAAAGCAATCTTGCTAAAGTTTGTTGTTTGTTTTTCATGAGCTTACTCAAAACATATTATGGCCAATATTTGCTTTGCAACTTATGTCAAAAGAGACTGTATATTTGTGGCAAAATGTAAAGGCCGGTTTTCATACGCATACAGCATGTTTTGGGGTAGGGACAGAATAATATTTAATAATAGCCCTACTAGAATGTTCCTATATGTAGCTTTAACTGTACTTTTACATTGCATTCTGAAACACAGGAGCTGAAGAACTACCGCGCTTGACAAACATGCAATATATCGTTTATTCCCAGTAGTTCCTTTTGAAATGATTAGAGGAACTAATGGGAAGAGAACGTACCATTGTTCCTTTGAAGGAACTGTCAATAGGAACTATTGGGAATAAACACAATATATTGTCAATGACCTATTAAGCCAGCATTGCGATTTGAATCTCAAATATTTTGATATTTATCCTCTTAGAGTACATTATATTATACTAGATATTACATTTTGTGTCAATAAATAGTTTCAAAACAATGTACACTTTTTAATTGTATATTCCCAGTAGTTGCAGTTCCGGTAACACCCCTTGTGATGTGATGACTGATGACACTACTGGGATTTCCATTCTAGAGTTATGCCAACATCCTATACAATGTGTTACAAAATAACCTCTAATGCCGAATATGGTAGATAGAACAACTTTTATTAAGGGACCAACTCTGAAATCACGAAAGAAATCTGCTGTTGTTTCATACAAAACTAGTATAACGGGAATCGCAATTTCCCGTTCGACCCACCAGTGTGTAATGCAGTGGCTCCACGGGCCATTAGGGAAAAGAATAACGAAAATATAAAAATGTATGAAACTGATGTTTTTTTAGCGATTTCATACATAGTTATTGTTCAGTTTGATGGTCCCTTCCCTATCTACCATATTCGGTATCACTCGTATATTTGTCACACGTTATTTAAGCAACATATTGGAACAAACTATTCTAATGAGACAAATTAATAAAATTCATTTCTTTATTGCGTCAAAATAATTCAGTTAAATGTACATATTCCTTGAATGTATCTAGACGCATGTTACAAGGCTATTTATGGTAATAGTAATAATGTACATGTAATATAAATAATATACACCTTAAATATGTATTTAAAATCAATACAAGTTCTTACAAGCAGTAATAAGTAAAAATAATATTGATCATTTAAGTTGGTATAGACAGGTTGTGTTGGATAAAACTTTATCGTATTTATTTACACAATTTATTATTAGCCACGTTTTTTTGTTAATTTTAACATTTTATTTACGTTTAGTGTCTCAACTCTTTGCGTTTTCACAGTAAAGACGACACTTTTAAAATACTTATGCACGATACGACCGTAGCCTGCAGCGTAATGCGATATGTAATTAGATTAATTATATACAACGTGATACAAAATGACACCTAATGCTGAATATGGTAGATAGGGACCATCAAACTGAACAACTTTTACTATGGGACCAATTCTCAGCTATTTCGATATTTTCGTAATTATTTTTTGTATGAAACAGCTGCGATTTCAGAGTTGGTCCCATAGTAAAAGTTGTTCAGTTTGATGGTATCTATCTGCCATATTCGGCATTCGGCATTACATTTTTTTGTAACACAGCCCTAGGAACTAGAAATTTTCCTCAATTCCCATTTGTCCCATTCTAAGTTATATCGATGGGACTAATGGGAATAGAGGGATTTGGAACGAAAAGCTGGGAACGGAGTGGAAACTTTCACGGGAGGCGGGATTTCCACGTACAATTGAGTGGATTTTCAACGTGAGAGCTAACTTGAAATAATACTTGAGATGAGATGCTCTTCTAGAAGAAGTTCCTAGGAACAGCTCTCAAAGTTGAGAGCGCTTTATAAGTATGGGCATAAATCCCGATTAACACTGAAAAAGTGTTTACCCATACCCATATTCAAAAACAAAACTCAAATGACCCTTGAAATTAGCTCTGTGATTGGTTAATGACCCTTGAAATTAGCTCTGTGATTGGTTACTTTGTTTTACGTATTACATAAATGATACTTGGGACTCTGTGCGTACGTGGGCACTGTGAGACCTCATAGTAATGTTTATTTATCCCTAGTTCATAATGTCTTTATGAACACGGGTTTAAAATCAATTTTAACTCAAAGTGGCCACTTTTGGCAATTATGGATTTTAAAACCTACACAATGAATGATAACTGTTGAACAGTTATTCAACAAATATTAGATACAATTAAAGAGATTATTACATGAGCTTTTTTTAAATATTGACTTGGTTTACGAGTAATAAAAATAAATGTAGTGGCGGCGCTAGTTTCACTACCTACAGCGCCTTAAGGGATTTATACGCTACACTAGCGCCACTAATGGGAAAAAATCATAGTGCTTATAAAGACGAAATTGTACAATTGTGTTCTTCTAGTGTACTCCGAATAAGATTTTTGGTACTTTTTGTCACTTAAACTATATTTTCTAGTCTGTCGTTTAGTTTAATGGAGTTTTATTGCTAAAAGTGGCCACTTTTAGCAATGAACAGAAGTATAACTACACTTTGATTTGGCTATTTTAACTTGCACAGTTTTTGTCTTGCTGTATATAGCTATTGGAGTGCTTGTATACAACTAGTATTATATTATCAGTGATACAGCTTTTCTCTACTATACTGTACCCCCAGATTGTACCTATTGGCACAGATAATATAATACTATACTAGTCTATTGAGAAACACAAACTTAAGCAAGAAGTTTCACTTTCTAGCAGTACTGCATCCGTACGGATGATAAAATTTGAAGCAATACGTTTATGCCCATTTGCACTAAACTTAAGAATCGCCTAAGTTCTTGCCTAACTTGTTTAGGCTACTCCTAGCAAAAAAAATTGCTTGCACTAACCTTAAGCCATTCCTAAATCCACTTAGGACAATCCTAACTTTATGACCTCGAATAGGACGCGCCCAACGCGTTAGGCGATACCTAAGTAGTATTTTTGTGTTACAGCATGGAGGTTTCCTTAGCCTGTCCAACTTTACTTGACAAACAGCAAAATAAAAAAGTATTTTTGTGTCATTTTCTGTCATTTGTCAAAGACATTCTTCTTCTTATTTTTGGTATGTCAATCTACTCTCCTCTTTTGGGAGTAATTTTTGCCAGTATCAAGTGTTGAATAGTTCAGTGGTTTGACAAATTCAAACAGATTTTGTTTTTTTAAATAATAGATCATAAACAATCTATCATTTCAATCGTTCGCCATTCGTTTATCATTCGCTTTACTAGGCATTTCCCATGTTTTGTCACAGCTGAGACAGAACTGTTAGTGCAAATCAAACTTTTAGTTAGGCTGCTCTTAAGCTTAGGTGTATCTTAACTAGGACAAGCCTAACCCAAGTTTAGTGCAAATGGGCATTAGTGTCTTGCCAATTATTAAGAACACAACACTGCACAATCCCTTCAACAGTCAACTAACTGCACATTCCACTCCTGACCATCAGTGAGCACATAAGTAGCTTCCCCGTCCCACACTTCCACACTCTGTTCCGAAACCTGCTCCTCTTCAAGGTGTTCCTCAACCTGTTCCACACTTTGTTCGTCTACTTGTTCCACATTTTGTTCCTCTACTTGTTCCACACTTTGCTCCTCGAATTGTTCCACACTTTGCTCCTCGAATTGTTCCACACTTTGTTCCTCGTCTTGTTCCACACTTTGCTCCTCGAATTGTTCCACAATCTGTTCCTCGATCTGCTGCTTGAGTTGCTCCACAATTTGTTCGTGTTGAGCTTCAGCCGCGACCAGCTGTTCGGTTGGTACTTCGACATGTTCCACCTGGAAAGAGGAAAAATATGAGATTTTATGGTTCTAATTCTAACCCCCAGATCCAATAATCATTCCACAGATAGGGATACGCCTTATCTAGATTAGTTGCTAAGCAACTGTCGTTAATTTTTTATTAAGTGGGTTACGGCGCTACACTAGCGCCGCCAATGGAAAAAAATCCTAGTGCTTAAATAAAGTCGAAATTGTGTATTGTTTTCTTCTAGTGTACTCCGAATAAGATTTGTTGTACTTTTATCGTTTAAACTATATTTTATAACCTGTCGTTTAGTTGTCGTAAAGTGGCCACTTTTAGCAATAAACCTCCATTAAACTAAACGACAGACTAGAAAATATAGTTTAAGCGATGAAAAGTACCACAAATCTTATTCGGAAATCGGAATACACTAGAAGAACACAATTCACAATTTCGACTTTATTTAAGCACTACGATTTTTTTCATTGGCGGCGCTAGTGTAGCGCATAAACCCTCTTAATATCAACTGTTACATAGCAACTAATCTGGATTAGGTCTACCCTATCTGTAGATTGATCTATCTAATCGACATCTATATCTATCTAATCGACATCTAAATCTATCTAATCGACATCTATATCTATCTAATCGACATCTAAATCTATCTAATCAACATCTATATCTATCTAATTGACATCTATATCTATCTAATCGACATCTATATATATCTAATCGACATCTAAATCTATCTAATCGACATCTATATCTATCTAATTGACATCTATATCTATCTAATCGACATCTATATCTATCTAATCGACATCTAAATCTATCTAATTGACATCTATATCTATCTAATCGACATCTAAATCTATCTAATCGACATCTATATCTATCTAATCGACATCTATATCTATCTAATCGACATCTATATCTATCTAATCGACATCTATATCTATCTAATCAACATCTAAATCTTTCTAATTGACATCTATATCTACCTAAATATGACCTTACCTCGACTTCTACGGCATCAGTCATCATCCCGATCAACTCTGCATACTTTTGCTTCTGCTCGTCGGTCATATTGGCCGGGTTGTGATTCTTCAAGTGATAGTTCAAGTGCGAGCTCTGTTTGAATCGCTTGCCACATATCCCGCATTGGAACGGTGATACGTTCGTGTGTGTTCGCATGTGTTGTTTCAAGTGGATCGATTGGCAGAACGCTTTACTGCAAATCACACAGCGGTAGGGTTTCACCTGTTAACAATAATAAATAAAAATCTTAATAATCGGTCCATAAACATAGAAGTTATGCCTGAAAATCTATAAAAACTCGTGCGATGATGAGCTAAATAATTGATATTTTTCAGGATTATGAAAAAAACCCTCCGTATCAGAAGGACAGTTTAGTAAAGCGCCCTTGTAGTATAAATGACGTTAAAGTGAAACGATCTCTCACCTTAGTATGAATCCTTAAGTGTTGATCGAGGCCAGACTTCTGTGTGAAGGCTTTAGGGCAGAATGTGCAGGAGAAGGGGCGATCCCCGGTGTGCGCGCGCATGTGCTGTTGTACGCCGCCCTGTCAATGATAATACAATACAATACAAAAAACTTTATTCGATTCCACTATGGGGAATGTCCGAAAAAAAAAATTGGCTAATCATTTTTTTATAGGTAGGAATAAGCTCCCTTAGTAATAGAAAAGAGTTTCAGAATTTTCGGTTGCGTGAAAAAAATAAAGTCTCTCCGACTTCATAAATGTGCAAAAGTAACAGCAGAATGGAACTTATACCTTTGCCACCAACCACAACACGTATTAAAAAAAAGTTTTGACATTTTGTCATGAAACTTTTTTTTTACATACGTACATTATGAAACCGAAAAGGTCACCACTCAGCATCGAGTTGCAGCATGATAAACACCTGCAACTGCTGGTATTCTGTGGAGCCTTCAATAATAATTAATTCAGGAAAACATAATAAATAGGGCTATATTCACTAAGTACATTAATATTGTTATTAAGCTACAATAGTACTACCATATCACATATACCACACACTATAGTACAAACAGCATAATAAATAGGGCTATATTCACTAAGTACATTAATATTGTTATTAAGCTACAATAGTACTACCATATCACATATACCACACACCACACACTATAGTACAAACAGCATAATAAATAGGGCTATATTCACTAAGTACATTAATATTGTTATTAAGCTACAATAGTACTACCATATCACATATACCACACACTATAGTACAAACAGCATAATAAATAGGGCTATATTCACTAAGTACATTAATATTGTTATTAAGCTACAATAGTACTACCATATCACATATACCACACACCACACACTATAGTACAAACAGCATAATAAATAGGGCTATATTCACTAAGTACATTAATATTGTTATTAAGCTACAATAGTACTACCATATCACATATACCACACACCACACACTATAGTACAAACAGCATAATAAATAGGGCTATATTCACTAAGTACATTAATATTGTTATTAAGTTACAATAGTACTACCATATCACATATACCACACACTATAGTACAAACAGCATAATAAATAGGGCTATATTCATTAAGTACATTAATATTGTTATTAAGCTACAATAGTACTACCATATCACATATACCACACACCACACACTATAGTACAAACAGCATAATAAATAGGGCTATATTCACTAAGTACATTAATATTGTTATTAAGTTACAATAGTACTACCATATCACATATACCACACACTATAGTACAAACAGCATAATAAATAGGGCTATATTCATTAAGTACATTAATATTGTTATTAAGCTACAATAGTACTACCATATCACATATACCACACACCACACACTATAGTACAAACAGCATAATAATCAATAAGTGTTGGTTGGACAGAATCAATAATATGTACGCACCATTGAGAGTTCATTAACGTTTGACCATCAGCTATTTTAGTGTCCCCACTGCTGGGGCACAGGCCTTCCTTATGGGTGGTAAGGAGGACGGGCCATAATCCACCACGCGGGCCCAATGCGGATTCAGTAAATTATTTGATAACATTACCTGCTGGGTGAACCGCTTGTGGCACACTTGGCACTGGAACGGCTTCAGCTTCACGTGCGCTGCGCTTGTGTGGCACGATAACTCCTTGTTCGTATTAAATCCCGCGCCACAAACCTGGATAAATAAATAAATATCAAATACTAGCAAAGGCGAATCCAGGAATTTATTCTGAAAGGGGCGTGGTAGTGAAACTAGCGCCGCCACTACATTTATTTTTATTACTCGTAAACCAAGTCAATATTTAAAAAAAGCTCATGTAATAATTTCTTAAATTCTCTCTAATATTTTTTGAATAACTCTTCAACAATTATTCATTCATTCAGTAAGTTTTAAAATCCATAATTGTCAAAAGTGGCCACTTTGAGCTAAAATGGATTTTAAAACTTACAGAAAGAATTAAAACTGTTGAAGAGTTATTCAAAAAATATTAGAGAGAATTTAAGAAATTATTACATGAGCTTTATTTAAATATTTGACTCAGGGTTGGCAATATTTAAAACAAGTGTTTATAACACTGGAAAAAAACACATCTGTTTAAAACACGTTTTAAAACATTTTGCTTTAAACACTATTAAAACATACCTATATAAGAATAGAATAAGAATAAGAATAAAGAATAATTTTGACTTAAATTGTAATGGGGATCAGTAACAAGTTTGAATCCTATAGTTTTATTGGTATAATATATAAACAAATTCATAGCTATGAAACTTAGTGAAAGATTTTTTGAAATCCGTTTAGAAATAGTTGAGTTATAAGGGTTTTGAAGAGCTCAATGCAATATGTGCTTTATCACGTACGACATAAGGTTCGCGTACGTCTCGATGACGTCATAATGACCCCCAAATTAACAGTGTTTTAGCATGTTTTAGCTCGTATAGCTCCTCAGGTTTAAGAGATATCGTAAAAATTTCTTCACAGTTAATCATGTAGTGTGCTGGCATAAGCTTTCTGATAAGCTACTAAACAAAAATCGTTACTGATCCTCATTGCGTACACTCTGAAGTGAACGAACCACGTGTATTCTACTGTGAGTAAACGGGAAAGGAAGTTGCACCTCTTTGTTCATTACTGCTTACTTCTGCGGAACAAAATTGACAATCCGGCGACTCTGGAACGTTTGGGGTTTTATGTTCCACAAAACTACATGCGTGGTGCAGGTCGGCGGCAGCACCAATTGTTCGTTTCCCTGAGACTGCGTACATGTTATGCTAATAACTGTCCCACAGCGCGCGCAATCAGTCTGATTAACTCGTTCTTGAAGAATATTAAAGATGCTGATGTATTCACTGATGGCCTTGCTTGTCTTATTAATAAATTTGTTTTATATTTGTCCCGACCATGTTAAAAACTTTATATACTGTTCTTGTTTTTGTTATAATTGTCAAATGTCTTTTGTACTTGTGTTGTTTATTTTTACTTTGCTTCAGTATGATACTGTCATGTTGTATGTATAACTTGCTGGTGTTTTGGATTACCTAGTCTGTAAGCCTGCATATATTTTTATAAAATAAAATAAAATAAAATTTATAAATAAATGATATAAAACATTTTTTTTGTTTACTAAAACATGATGTTATTAGATTAGGAACACAGGTTTTAAACACGTTTTTAACTAAACATAGGTGTGGAACACCTACCTTATCCCGACGTTTCGACAGAGTTGCATCGGCCGTGGTCACGGGCTGACTAACGTCGGGATAAGGTAGGTGTTCCACACCTATGTTTAGTTAAAAACGTGTTTAAAACCTGTGTTCCTAATCTAATAAAACATGATGTTTTGTTCAACTGTTTTTTTGCCAACCCTGATTTGAATACACATTACACAGTAACAATGAAAAAACAACTAGCTGGAACTACAAAAATTCAACTAAAATCACAGTGCTAAAATACTCACATCGCAGTTGTAAGGGAACAGACTGTCTCCGTCGGAAGACAACGGCTTCTCACAAACTTGGCAACGTAATCCCTGCAAACATATATAAATTATTATATCGGGTGTAACAAGACCTTCAACGAAGCCGAAGTTCACGTATTCCGCCCATCATCAGGATCATTTTTGTCTTTTAGACTATACCTGGGAAACCAATAGTTACGAAGTTATTGAAGGTCAAAGTCAAAATTTTTTTTTATTTTTTTTATGAAATCTTATTTTATTCGTTATTTCCTACTTTTTGACTAAAGAAACATTATCAAAATTTTAAGTATTTCGTAACAAACAATGGCTATAAAACGTCGTCACTCGATGTATCTCATGAGCACGCACATTTACGCTGCCTTTCAACTCGGCCGCACGCAGCTGTGTAGCATACACTCGCAGGCGCGGTCTGTTGTACGCGTCACATTGCGTGGTAATGCATGCAATGCTTTTTTAACACCAAAAATCAAAATGGTTTCCCAGTAATAATTTTGAACAGAAATGGTCCTGCTGATGGGCAGAATACGTAGACCTCGGCTTCGTTGAAGGTCTTGTTACACCCTGTATATGTTAATTTAACAACATAATTTTATTTATCCTTATCCGAGATATAGTAAAATTCATCTTTTATTCAGTAGTTTAGATGTGAAAACATTACAAACAAACAAACAATGCTGCCTTTTCATATATACACACATCAACTTTGTCTAGGGATACAGGTGTTATTTTCATACAAACGAGGTAACTTTGAAGCCTTAATTTTCTGCCAGGGATGTACCGTGCTGTGATCTGATGATGGCCATCCAGGGAGTGTATGGAGGAGATTCAGATCGCTATACACACTAAACTGATCTGACCAGCATTCTAAAAGATTAATGGACATGTTTAAAAAAACCGCGAAAATAGCATGAAAATGTATGGAAATCCTGAAACTGCGAACTCTGACCCATCAATCTTTTAGAATGCTGATCCATCCCTGGCAGAAAACCAAGGCTTCAAAGTTACCTCGTTTGTATGAAAATAACACCTGTATCCCTTGACAAAGTTGATGAGTATATTATGTACTTATGCATTTTATTTTTATTTTATTAATTTCACAGCTGAAGGTAATGGTATGGATTATAATATATACCTTTCTTCTTCGCGTGTGCTCATCCCGGAAGTGAGTTGAATATTCACAGCAAGAGAAGAATATTCTATGGCAGAATCCATCATGCACACACTCAAACGGACCTCTGAGAAATAAACAGAAACAATGAAATGGGCAAACAAATACAACTTTAACAGGTTGCTTCAAATAAAAATGTTTGGTTTGGATGTTTGTTGCTCAATCACGCAAAAACGGCTGAACAGATTTGAATGAAATTTAGATAGATAGATATATTCTTTATTGTTCACCATAATAGAAAACATTACAAGGAAAACAAATACATATTAAGAACAATTTGGCGGCCTTATCGCTAAAAAGCAATTTCTTCCAGGCAACCATTTGTATGACTGGAAGAATAAGAAGTGGGCAGTTTATGGTGCTTTTACACTATGATTCTATATATTACAATATGACATATACCTAAAAAAATATATACAATACATATACACTACAAATAGTTACAAAAATATTATATAAGACAAACAATTTAACACACAGATAGAACATAGGATACTAAAATATGTGACGTCACGCTAGGGAGGATGGGGGGGGGTGCGGTCTCACAAAATGTGACCAGCTGTGGCAAGGACGGGGGGGGTCAAAATCATGAAATTCGTGTGACGTAATTTATGGATGGCCCCTAAGGATGGCCAGACACTTACGTAATTGGCGTCGGATCCTTTTGCTTCTTAGCGACGGGTTCCCTCTTCTTGCCACCTTCAACTTTAACCAACTTTCTCTTGCGGTCAGCTTCCAGGTCTTCATCAGACTTGATGATAATATAACTGACATCTTCAGAGACTAGGGAGGTCAATGACCCCGGCTTCATTGATGAGACTATCTGCTCGGTTTTGATCTGAACTGCTTGAGGGTCAACTCTTAGGAGGCGAGGTCTGGGAGACTTTGTAGACTTCGGCTTCTGTGGTACCAAATAATTTCGTTAAGTTTGCGATTTATCCCCTTACTAATAAAGATTGTATAGCAGATGTATAGTTACACAGTGTTTTGTCACTTTCTTTTCAATGTCAAACTCAAATAGTTTGACAGAGAGTCACCATTGTGTAACTATACATCTGCTATACAATCTTTATTAGTAAGGGGGTTAATATTTTACATTATCCATCAGCCTTTTTTTTATGTCCCCACTGATGGGGCACAGGCCTTCCTTATGGGTGGTAAGGAGGATGGGCCATAACCCACCACGCCGGCCCAATGCGGATTGGTGGGTGTTAACGACTGCAAATGCAGCCGGGACCAACGGCTTAACGTGCCTTCCGAAGCGCGGAGGAGCTCGAGATAGTAAATTGTTGGTCACCCATCCCATGACCGACCCTTGCGAACGTTGCTGTACTTCCGCAATCGCTGGGCCAGGCGCTAAACCACTGCGCCACCGAGCTCCTTACATTTTACATTGAGTACCGCCAAACCCCCTAACTTTGCCTGCTTTTATCAGCTTAAAATTCTAAATAAATATGATTTTTACTAAACTACAAGTTCATCTAAGATTCTAAGTTGTAGTGTTCACCTCTCAAGCTTATTATTAAACCAAATACCAACTAATTACCAAAGTACTTTCAATAAAAACACGCTAGTATCTGTTGAAAAGCGTTTTATTTCATGTCTAAGTTGTAGTGATAAAATTACTTTGACATTTAATATTCCTCCGATCAAGCCGCTCCGCCCGCTATGCACAGCTTCGGTGAAGACACCCTACCTGAATTAAAAACATCTCTTCTCTTCCCCGCTAAGGACGTGGAGTCCAGGCCCAATTCCCTAATACTAAGCTTGATAAATGCTATAATGTTGTTAACATTACCAAATTAGAAGCCCTAAAGCAGGTATGGCGAAACATGTATCAAAGTGCCAGTTTTCTAAAGAAATGTGTAATGAGGTCATAGACGTGCCATCAAATAATTTTGACTTTGTGATTATTGGGACAATGATAAATACTCAAAACTCTTTATATACTACAAAAAATAGGTACCTAAGTACATTTTGCAATGCTTTCAATAATTAATTCCTTAATTTTTTCATAGTGCATACTGCCGTCCGTTAACTAAAAGGCCACAAAGCCACAAAATCAAATTTTGAAATATAAGCGAAAAACGCAGGAAATATTTGAAAAATATGCCACTTGAAAACCATAGGTCGTACAAAATAAAATTAAACGTTCAATTAAAGCTTGTTAAATTTACAAACTTATGATCATAATCATGTTTAAATACAATTAGTTAAAATTTGATTTTGTGGCTTTGCGGCCTTTTAGTTAACGGACGGCAGCATAATGAATTTTGTTATCAGTGACGTGCCTAAAATATTGTGTCGTGTGCCCTGCCGTTAATGGCACGCATGCCATTGGTTCACCATCCCTGCCCTAAAGTATAAACAGTTTAAATCAAATTAGAGAAGAAAACTCTACACTTACCTCAGAGCCGCCCGGTTCAGTCCAAGTGCTCGGGTCCCCGCTTGCGAAGGCCTCGAAATGCTCCATCATGGCATGGTTACGGAGCGCCATGGGGCTCACAAAGGCCTTGCTGCATATACGACAGTTTATTGTCGTTTCCTCTTCCTCATCGCTTATCACCTCTTGCTAGAATTAAATATTTGTTAGATGTTGAAAGTGTTTTTTTTTTCTACGTAAATATACTTTGGTCTCTGTGTCCAGATGACAGACGGAAAGATTTCCTTGTTATAAAACACTGTAATTGGCTACTTAATAAATTATGTTTCTTTCTTTTTAGCCAACTTACGGAAAGTTTACAAACAAACCTACTAAAGTGCTTTTTTATTGCATAGTTTAGAAAAATCATTGATACCTATAATATGTTTCCCAAGTTGTGGAGTTAATTTACTGAAACTTAACGTATTTGTGGAATAATAATTATGAAAAATGTGTGGAGTTTTGTTTACAAACATTCTTTCCTTAGGATGGCTAGGTAGTAGTAGTATTGTAGGTATATGTTTATGAACAGATTTGATAAAGTAAGCGGTAAGAATATAATTTCTATAGAAAAGTTATAAACAGGTGATATTGTACTTACTTTAATATTTTGATGATTCGTAATCAAAGCCTTTATTTTGGTTAAAGGCACCACATTAACGAACCTAGTCCCAGACATTTTGATTAGTAGGCAGGAACCTAAAACGAAAAATGATTTTTAGTTATTTATATTTTTGTAAGATTATCAAGACACTTCTTGACATGATAAGGCCCAGTTTTACAGCACGCAACAATGGTAAATAAAGGTCCTTGTGTTATAGTTCTAACTTACACGTAGTCGTAGCAATCAGCTATTTCAAGAAATGAAAAGACACCAAATAATTTAAAATTACGAAATTCAGCGGGAAGCCGGGAAAAGAAAACTATTGTCAAAAATTACTTTTTATAAATTAAAAAAATAAGATGAGGCACTGGAGTCAACCACCTCAAAGGGATAAAGTCCTATAAAGATTATTGATTTTCACCACGCCATTACGTTTTCCTCGGATATAATTAATTCGGAGTAAATGTACAGAAAATACTACAAAATATGGAAAGAAAACATAATTTACCTTTGAATTGTAGACCTTTCAAGAAAAATCCGAGATTGGCGTTTGTTTTTTTTTTAATTAAAAAAAAGAAGTCCAAAAAAAAAAAGAAAAATTAAAAAGTTATGCCGATTTAAAAAATGTGACAATTTAACTGACGTTTCGAAATCCGCCGAACAAAAAGAATTTATTGTGAATGCTTGGTCGAAAAACTCCTTGAATTATTTCAGATAAATTGCACTAAATCACAAGCTTATTACGCGTCCCGACGCCATTTTGTGATGGGTGCGGTTTTATTTTTATAAGTTGCGTGGCTGTATCGACTTTAAGATTTTTTGTGAAAAAGCACTCTAATGCTATGCAATAAAGTTTACTTTTGCTTAGCTGTATTTGGAAATAGGAACAACCATAGAGATGTGGAGTTCCGTTCAAAAACAAGCAACGCAGTTTTGCCAGGGGCCTATTTCATAAATATTACAAATTACTACATTGCGGTGTCTGTGAATGGGTAACTTAGTTTATTTTCTAGTTTCAAATTGGCGACGACGCAATGAACACCAAACGATCGTTGTAATTTACTACGATAATAGAGCCTCATCCACTAGCCTAGCGTTCATTCCTGTCGGAGAATGTAGGTACAATCCATAAAGGTGAAAATATTAACTATTCTATCTGTCGTGTTATGTCGGAGCGTATCGGTTTTATACATTTAGGCTGGTATTATAGAATCAAACTCAAACTCAGATCTCTGCTTGAGTACGGTTAGAAAGGGATGGCGCTATATGCGATGAATAGCATCATTCCTATCTAACTGTACTCAAGCAGAGATTTGAATTTGAGTTTGATTCTATAATACGAGCCTTAGTATGGCTAGAAACACATTATACAGTGTTTCGTGTCGACACAGCATGTTTCCGCCTTTATGGATAGTACATTCCGACAGAAATGAACGCTAGTGGATGAGACCCTAATGTTTAAATAAAATAAGGCGCAGCTGTTATAAATGAATATTGTTGGTTGCAGATGTTTTCAAATATTCCCATGACGTTCCCCACCCTACCTAGCCACAGCAGCCACCTACCATCAGACAATCACAATAACCTTCTGAAAGATGTATTAAAATTATCGTTACGATGAACGAATAAACCTCCTTTAATAAAACAATCGTGTTAGATAATACTTTGAGTAAGTAGGTAAATTTATCTAAAAAGCAACGGCGCGGCGTCATTCACACTAACTCATTTTTTTTTTTAAGTTTAATCGATAAACCTTAGTAACCAAACTAGCAGTAACTTTGATGCTAACAAAAAATCAAAACTGAAGTTGATACCATGGCAGCGCCTAAGGCCACCACAATCAAAGAAGCCATAAAGAAATGGGAAGATAAAACTGGGTTGTCGGCAGCGACGGCCTCAGAGGTCGGTTTGATGTTCGTATGGCCACCAATAGAGAAAATGGACGGCTCCCTCGCTGCACTCACTAACTGCGAGTAAGTGGTTTTAATAATAGTTTGTGGTTTTGACGACTTCCGTGGTCGAATTGTTTGCACGCCGGTTTTCAAGGCGTCACCATCTCTTGAGGACCCGGGTTCGATCCCCGGCTGGGTCAATGTAGGAAATGAACTTTTCTATATTGTCTCAGGTCTGGGTGTTTACAACGACCGAGCTTTAAACTATAACTACATAGTGTAAAGAAAATGCTCTAACTAGTATTTATGGTAAAGCAAATCGTACAATCATCAAACTGCAACGGGAACCCAAATCCGTCGCCTGATCATAAATGTATCACAAATGTGATAACTTTATTCATACCTATAGCTTAGGTCACCGTCCATCGATGTTAGCCATTATATTATACTTCCATTATGCTAATTTTTTACCATTACTAGAATACTATTGATTTTTTAGATTTTAGCATTCATAATGCAATTTTTATATATTAAGTTACTTAATATAATTGAAAAAATACTAAAAAAAAGTCGACTCACCCGTAGCAGCTCAGACGGGACTCGAACCCGCACCCTTAGGATTCCGGCTCAATGCACTAATCAATTATGCTACCGAGTCGCTAGTGGGAGTGGCGAAATTTTCTAGTACTTTTTTCCTTTTCGCTGTAAGCCAGCGTCATTTTCAATTATATTAAGTAACTTAATTACTATAATAATTTAACAACAACCACACAGATCGGACTCGAATCCACGATCCTTGGTAATCCGTGCCAACGCTATTCCATCAAGATTCGTAGACGACCGAGAATATTGTAACTCATTTTCAGAAAATTGAGCCTTTCAACAAATATGATAGAGAAGGTCACGGGAGTGAATAGTTTGAAGAAATTACGCATTCTGTCATTAGGTAGAAACTACCTTAAATCATTCGCTGGTATGGTATGTAAACAATTGAGGCCCCAATACGGAACCTTGAGGAACACCTTTTTTGATAATTTCATTATTACACACACTTCGAGCATCGCGGCTTCGTCTGGAACAGAAGCCCGTCTTACTCTAAGTTACACACACTTTGGTAGGTTATAGTACATTACGATATTAGTGCGTAAGGATGTTATAACCAATACGCACGTATATCGTACGACGTTTTTTAACACATTTGCGAGGAAACAGAAAAAAAAATACGCCAAAACTACATTTTCGGAAAATGACTTGGCATTTTTCATGTTTTTCCACTTCAAGAAATTTTCATACGTGGTTATGCATCTGTCCTTGGATATTGACGGCAGCAAGCTGTTGCATGTGGTTCGCGCTTCTGTTAGTATATCCGGTGGAGTTGAAGTAATATATTGCTTATCTTCATTATTGAAAGTTGTCATTTTTAGATATTCACAATACAAGTACAAAGAAAAGAAAATTTGAGAAAAATGGCGCGAGGATTATTTTCTGCCGTGGCTGCGTGAAAATGTTGGCAAAGACGCTAAAGCATGCAGCCAAGTTTTTAAATTACCGAATAAACTGTTTTTTTTTTATTTTAAATAAACTCAATCTGTGAATGCACACTGTCTACTGACTGGCGCCGCGCGGCGATTAGTTCGAAATTTGAATAGCAACAGCGCGCTGCTCACTAGCTGAAGCCGTGCGGCGGCGATCAGTTCCATATTTGAAATGGCAAATAATACTGTTATGGAATTTGTATGGACTATAACTTAACTATTTGGTTTGGTAACACACGCGTTTTTTATGAACCGCATTACATATTTACATATTTAAAACCGGTGGAATTACATCAGCTTTACGAGCAAGGGTGTTAAAAATGTTTTTACGGTACATTTAACTAGACTACCCTCAGTTCAGTACACGACTGTTTGCTTCATATGCATTGCATTCTACTCTATCATTATAATTTGCTGTAGTTTGATTGATAATGCCCTAATCGAATGCATTTGAAAAATCTGCTGAATCGAGAACGTTTACATTTAATTTAAACAATACCTACCTATTCAATTTAAAAAAATAAACACAATACAAACGTTAAATATAAATGTCTAAACATTTTGAAAAAAATTAAAATAATATTTTTCCATACAGGAACCTTTAGGTGATACACTAGAAGAATTGTGGATTTCATACAATTTGATTGAAAAACTAAAAGGGATCAATGTTTTAAGGAATTTAAAAGTCCTATACATGAGCAACAATCTTGTCAAAGAGTGGAGCGAATTTAATAAATTACAGGTAGGTACAAAACCGTCATAGAAATTAATTTACGGGTGCTGCCAGTGGGAATGGGTCTGCTTCTGTCTGCTTATACTAAGGGCGTCGTATATTTATATATATTTTTTTCTGTTTGATATTATCAATATGTATGGCACTTCTTACTCAAAACATCTTTTTGCTCAATCAATCAATCATTTTGCTTTCTATAGTCAGTAGTTTTTGTAAGTAAAGGCCTATGAAAAGCTTTTGGATATTAGTTTTCAATTCAGTGCCTTAGGATGGGTAGCCTAAGTATGTCATGCTCTCTTTAATCATTTCTGCGGTGGTGTCGTGTGGGGTGGGTCGTTACGTTCCCTTAAATATGGTTGAGCGAAGCGATGGCTGGTCCACGCGTCATGCTCGTGAACGGGTGCTGCCAGTGGGAATGGGTCTGCTTCTGAGTACCTATCTTAACGCATATTGAATTGTAAGAATTGCTTTTTTTTATTATATTTTTTTTTGTCTTGTATCAAGTGTTTTTTGGTAAATTTTGCCTACTTAGGTGCACTTTCGAGTAGCAGACAGAGCGATTACTGATTTCTCAACTAGTTGAAAGTTATTTACTCTCACAATAATTACCTATCCGATATGTAGTAGGTATTTAATTTCAACCTACCTACCCATTGTGTGCAAACTTTTGTTAATTATTTTATGGAAAATGACCTCACTTTAAATGTGGAGCTCATTTTTCAATGTTGACGACTCTGTATGAAATATACAGGGAGAAAAAAGCAGCCCTTGACGAGTTTCTTGCCGGTTCTTCTCGTTACAAGGTCTCCCGCTCAGGGTTTGCGAACCGATGGCGTAGCTTCTTTGACATTCACAAATGCTTGTAACAGCCTAGACTGAATAAATAATTTTTTGATTTTGATTTTGACAGAATATTATAATAGTACAGTACCCAATACTATATTAATTTAGCAGGGCTAGAGGCGCCACCATTTAGATGCCAGTCATTAGACAGGCTGATGCTGGTAATGTTTTAGGAGCTCCCACACCTAGAAGACTTGCTGTTCGTCGGCAACCCGTTGTACGACGCGTGCGAGCTGGACGCGTGGCGGACGGAGGCTGCGCGGCGGCTGCCCGCCCTCAAGAAGCTGGACGGAGAGACGGTCATCAGGGACGATGGCCCACCACTCACAGTCGCCGATATGCAGGTACAAAGCACCACACCAATAGTTCTACCATGAGTTGATGCAAATTGTTTGCGCTACCGTAAACTATCGGATATTCTGCTCACAGTCAATGCGAGTGAAAGAGAAAAACGATAGTTTACGGTAGCGAAAACAGTTTGCATCAGCTCATGGTAGGGCCACTGATTACAATTTGTAATTAACTACGGTAAAATGCACACAACTGGATGACGGAAGCGCAAGACCAGACACAGTGGAAGAATTTGGGAGAGGCCTATGTCCAGAAATGGACCCAAAGAGGCTTATGATGATGATGACGGTAAAATGCATACCTTGCGGTGTCTGTGAGTAGTTTATTTTCTATTTTCAAATTGGAGACGCAATGAGCACTAGACGATCGTTGTAATTTATTATGGTAGTGTTTATGAAATAGGCCCCAGATGATAAAGGTGATAGCAGACTTGGCCGACCGACACGCGCCGCATAAGCCGCCTTATAAATTCATTGAGTTCAATGCGACCTCGCACATATGATAAAAACTACAGCCGCTGCGGTCGCACTATCACCACAGAATAAATAATAGTACAAATCTATCACCTCACCCACCACCACCATACAAATAAGGACTGCAGCACGTGCGCTGCCGGCGGGAAGTCCGCATTCACCCCAAACCAGCTGGGGCCTATTTGATAAAAAATGTAATTTACCTACAACGGTAAAATGCATACATTGCGGTGTCTGTGAGGCTTTAAATTGGCGACACAATGTAAGCGATTGTTGTGATATCCCTCAACGCTCAATCTTTATTTCACCTTATTGTTAGATAAAACTATAAACGAAGATTTTATTTAGAAGTACTCAAGACGGCGGCGCTTTCATTCCCTCCAACTTACTTTTTAATTACGTAGTAAGTACTATAGCTGTTTTTATTTTAATTGGTACTAATTACATTTTTTTCGGTTCCAGCCTGACGGTGGTGATGCTGTGGAGACATTGGTCAGCGTAGAAACTAATGATTAGATAGCAACATACCACTTACTATTAAAGTATATTTTATAATACGTTTTCACATGAGTCACTAAAAACTAACCGAGTCTACCGAGTAACTGTCTTGATATACTTGGTGCCAAATGCTCCAAGCAGCATTGGAATGCGATGCACCATTCTAATAAAAATTGAAACAATATCTACCACTGGGGGCTTACCATCAGCAAATTAGAAACCGTTCAGTTCAAAAGCAGGCCTTACACGGCGGGTCTACCGCCTAACTCGATTGCTTTAACTATTGCTTTGGTTTATGACGTCAGTGCTCTGTCCGTCCTTGTCACTGTTGTATGATATGACAAGGACGGATAGAGTATTGCTATCGCTTTTGAGATTGGCGGTAGGTAGGGCCCCAGGACTTGTTGAGATCATAGTACGAAAAAGTAAGGCAGTTCAATATAAAGGCCTCCTGCCTGCCTAGCATGACCGATTTATATCGCGTGATATAGCATTTTATCGACACTCAACTGTCAAATTTCTTTGTCTTTTTGACAGCTAGACGTGATAAAACGCTTTATCACGCGATATAAATCGGTCATGCTAGGCAGGCTGGGGGCTTACCATCAGCAAATAAGAAACCGTTCAGTTCAAAAGCAGGCCTTAAACAGGACTGATTAAGGCCAGCTTTCAAACCGTTGAGGTCATGGTACGAAAAAGTAAGGCCGTTCAATATAAGTCCTGCTATAAGAGCTCATAGAAAGGCCCCTGAACTATTCAACACTTGACACTGGCAAAAATTACTCCCTAAAAGAGGAGAGTAGATTGCCAAATTAAAAATAAGAAAATTATTTTTACTAGCAACACACGTGGTTTTTGTAATATTCTTGCCATGAACACTAATAAGAATAACAGAAAAAGGGCACCCCCATATTATTTTTTATACGTTTTGGCAGCTCAGCTAGGTGATTGCGTAAAGTCAATCGTATTCATTTGACAGTTCATATTGTATCATATTATATGTCATCCCATACAAATTGCAGCCTATGGAATACGATATGAACTGTCAAATGAATACGATTACCTTACGCAATTCCACCCCTGTACTTATCATGTATTGATATATAAAAAGTAGGTACAGTTGCAAGTAGTAGATTACTAAAATCAATAAAATTATAGTCCGCGTAGGAATAAAACCATCAAAGTCATAGAAAAAATATTCTTTTTATTTTTCATGTTTTCCCTAAACTAATTAACATTACGACTATTTATTGTACATCTTCATAGAAGGCATTATTATCTTACTTAATTTTCACATTATTCGTATAATCTAATAAGATATAAGACATATCATGTCCTTCCTAGCCACATTAATGTATTCTCACCTTTATAGTATGGTTTATCTTTATCATTAGATGACACTGGAGCTCGACCGGAGATCAACTGAAACTCGACCAAACCCGGACCGTAGCTGAACCGGAACACTGGTTCCAGAAAAATGTCCCATTAGTTCATTAGAACTGCCCAGTAGAATGTGGGAACAAAACTTGGAAACGAGTTGTTTCCGACCGATTTCCGTCAGTGTTAATTTTTATTTCATACATTCTCTATGAACACGCGTGCACCGACACCAAGGAAATTATAAGTAGTTGTACCTGTACGAAGTACTTATTTCCTTGGCTGCGGTCCGCATAGCGATAATATCGATATTATCGCGATAATATCGATATTATCGCGATAATATCGATATTATCGCGATAATAGCCGGTCCGCGTGCACGTTAGCGCGTTTACAATATCTAACGTGACGTCACTCATTACCAGCGCCATTTTGGGCTTATATACAGCGACCATGCCTCTGAGCGTAATCAGTAATCACTGTGAACGTCCTGTCAATCAAGTGACTGTCAAACGAATCGAGTGTCAGAATTTTATTTCGTCAAAAAATAAAAAAATGATAGTGTTCGTTACAGAAAGAGCTTTTCCTCATTTCACAACAAAAGGATAGAGCAGTCACTTTCTAAAGCTCTCTAGAACAAAAATAATTTCTAGCAATCATTCCATCTTGTATTTGAGGTTAGAGAGCGCGCTTACGAGCGGTCCGCATTCTCCAACTGTCAATTTGTCAATTTAAGCGCGATATTGAATGTGAGCGTTGTAAACGCCATTATCGAAATTATTGCTATGCGGACCGCAGCCCTCGACGTTGACTGACACGTGAAGACGCGTTCATAGAAAATGTATGAAAGGTGGCGAAACTGAGCCGGAACTGTGACTTTACTGATATGTGTGGATCGGGCTTTAAGCCAAGAGGTTTAAACTTGCTCCGGTCCGATTTAGGTCGAACTACGGTGCCATTTACACAAATTATCACACAAAAAGCTTTTTAAGAGGGTTACTGCGCTACACTAGCGCCGCCAATAAAAAAAAGTGCTTAAATAAAGACGAAATTGTGTTCTTCTAGTCTCCGAAGACGCTTTGTTGTACTTTTTATCGTTTAAACAATATTTTAGAACCTGTCTCCATTAAACTAAACGACAGACTAGAAAATATAGTTTAAGCGATAAAAAGTACCACAAATCTTATTCGGAGTACACTAGAAGAACACAATTCACAATTTCGTCTTTATTTAAGCACTACGTTTTTTTTTTCATTGGCGGCGCTAGTGTAGCGCATAAACCCTCTTAATGATTTCCTACATAAATGCATTAGAATTTCAGATGATTTTTTATCCACGACTCAGTATACAACCATTATTCATTATAAACAGAAAACAAAACATAATAATGGTGTAGATTTGAGTTAGATTGACAGGACATAACTAAATTTCCCATCCCTTTCTTTGTGTATCGAAAAGACAAGAACAGAATACTAAAATTAAGTTTGGTCCTGTAATTTAGTTTTGCCAACCAAATCGACACCATTATCTGATATAAGTTTTATTGATATTATATTATATTACATTGAAAACGACACAATTTATTTTATAAATATGTAATACTTAATGGAGAGATGCCTTGAAGTAATATTTCTGCCATAGTTGTTAGGGAACGTACCCGTACTAAGAGACCCATTTTTTTTTTACAATGTTTACCCCCCCCCCCCCCCCCCCCCCCCTTGGTGACCACCCTCAGTATATGCCAAAACCCTCCGCCCCTCATGTAGTCATTCATTATAATTTTTAACAGAAATAAAAAAATGCTTATTTGCCTTATTATTAGTACGGCGCTTGCCACGTAACGCCATGTGTGCCATAATGGACCAAATGCGAAGTGGACGTTCCGCGAAATGGACCAAATGCGAAGTGGACCATTCCGCGAAATAGACGTTCCGCTAAATGGACTAAGTAGACCAAATGCGAAGTGGACGTTCCGCGAAATGGACCAGATGCGAAGTGGACCAAATGCGAAGTGGACATTCCGCGAAATGGACCAAGTGGACCAAATGCGAAGTGGACATTCCGCAAAATGGACCAAATACGAAGTGGACCAAGTGGACCATTCCGTGAAATAGACGTTTCGCGAAATGGACCAAGTGGACCAAATGCGAAGTGGACCATTCCGCAAAATGGACCAGGTGGACCAAATGCGAAGTGGACGTTCCGCGATATGGACCAAATGCGAAGTGGACCAAGTGGACCAAATGCGAAGTGGACGTTCCGCGATATGGACCAAATGCGAAGTGGACCAAGTGGACCAAATGCGAAGTGGACGTTCCGCGATATGGACCAATTGCGAAATAGACGTTCCGCGAAATGGCCCAAATGCGCATGAACGAATTACAAGTGAAAAAAATGTATCACGAAAAAATATTTTTTTGAATACAGCTCCAAAAAGCACCATATCTCTATAGAGGATATTGACTACTACGTGACCAAACCTAAGCCCCCTCCCCCTCCCCCCTGTGACCAAGCGTGGTATTTTGAAGACGCCCCCCCCCCCCCTTTAACTGGTTACGTAGTATGGGTGGGTACGTTCCCTTAAGTAATATAATATTTGTTTACAATTAATCAATAACAATAAATATCAGACATATCTTGTGATAGGGTTCACAAACTCCTAGACGCAACAAAAATAATATTTGCAACCTTTCTTGAGCTCCGTGTTACTTGTTTTAAAGCTAAATAAACAATAGTTTGACCACTTAAATACATTTATCCCCTTACTAATAAAGATTGTATAGCAGATGTATAGTTACACAGTGTTTTGTCACTTTCTTTTAAAAGTCAAACACAAATAGTTTGACAGAGAGTAACCATTGTGTAACTATACATCTGCTATACAATCTTTATTAGTAAGGGGGATTGTATTTTGTTCCACTCTTTCATGCGATAGGGCATTTTTATACAACGTGTTACAAAATAAACTCTAATGCCGAATATGGTAGATAGGGCCCATCACACTGAACAACTTTTACTATGGGACCAACTCTGAAATCGCCAAAAAAAAACAGTTTTATAGATTTTGATATTTTCGTTTTTCATTTTGGTGAAACAGGTGATATTTTTTTGCGATTTCGAAATTGGTCCCATAGTAAAAGTTGTTCAGTTTGATGGTCCCTATCTACCATATTCGGCTTTATAAGGCTATTATCAAACACCCTGTATACGGTCTTTTTAACCTTACTTGTCCTATTTAATAAACAGTTTTTGATAAAACTTAAATCATTATTTAAAAATGTAGTACCAATTTCAATTATGCAATTTCAAGTATGTTGTCGATCGGCCATTTTTGATGTCCCCACTGCTGGGGCACGGGCCTTCCTTATGGGAGGTAAGGAGGACGGGCCATAACCCACCACGCGGGCCCAATGCGGATTGGTGAGTGTTAACGACTGCAAATGCAGCCGAGACCAACGGGCTTAACGTGCCTTCCGAAGCACGAAGGAGCTAGAGATAATGAATTTTTGGTCACCCATCCCATGACCGACCCTTGCGTTCGTTGCTTAACTTCCGCAATCGCTGGGCCCGGCGCTAAACCACTGCGCCACCGAGCTCATCCATTACCAATCAACAATTTCTTTCAGAATCTATGCGTGGAAAATCATTTATAGTTAATAGGCTAGTTGACAAAATTTCAATAACTGCTTAATATTTTAGCTTATTAGGCATTTTATCGAAAAAAAAGGTTTATTTATTTTTAATCGAGCGTTTACATTATAAATTTCGCGTTTTAAAAAACCAATTTTAATTTGGTTCCAAAACGCACAAGACTGTCATGGCGTCTTGAATGACGTCACGCCGTGCGAAACAAACTAAAGAGCGATCGTGTCTTCGTACGTTATAGCTAGTTTTTATCGTTTAAAAATGAATTTCTCATATTATAAGTACTGTATAGTGCCCCAGTGTGATAGCACGACTATAAAAACGCCAAACCAGTTATTTATATATGTTCCAAACAATGGAGAAATACGGAAAAAGTGGCTAAAACTTGCGTTCGGTTGTGGTTAGGTTGCACTCGGAGTGTAGGTTTGGAACGCGCCTCCGGTAGTGATAGTCGAAACGTCAAAGACAAGATTGGAGTTTCGCACGGCGTGACGTAACGCTTTCTGATTGGTGTTCACTGTCACGTGACTAAAGGTTTCATTTTACGAAATTTATTTTTTAAAAATATTATTAATCTTTAACGCTTTTAATAATTAAAATTGTTTGTTATTTTCTCCATAATATAATTAATCATTATAAACCCCTATCCATTATATTTATTCTTAATGGAAACAAGCCTATTATTGATTATTTCAATATACCGGGTGTAACAAGACCCTCAACGAAGCCGAGGTCTACGTATTCTGCTCATCATCAGGACCATTTCTGTTCAAAATTATTGCTGGGAAACGAAATACATCAAATTTTGATAATGTTTCTGTAGAAAAAAAATAGGAAATGACGAATAAAATAAGATTTCATAAAAACATTGAAAAAAAAAATTCAACTTTGACCTTCAATAACTTCGTAGCTATTGGTTTCCCAGGTATAGTCTAAAAGACAAAAATGATCCTGATGATGGGCGGAATGCGTGGACTTCGGCTTCGTTGAGTGTCTTGTTACACCCGTTAGATTTGGGTGAAGATAGTTTACCAAATTGGACAAGTGAAGATAAACAGACTATATGAACATTGTAGATTAATATAGTAACGTAGGTATATTTTACATGTATATCCTTCGCAAATGTTGCGCGGATGTGATGGCGTTACACTGCGGACAAATCTTCTTAGCTTTCAGCGACTGCAGCCAGCAAACCTGCAAATTAACAAACAAATATATAAATGATACTAAATAATATACTGGAAAAAATGCGACTCGCACCAGATCAATACTCAGACGAGAATCGAACCCGCGACCTTTGGATATCCGGTCCAATGCTCTGACCGCTGAGCTGCCGAGGCACTAGTGACATCGCCGAATTTCTTCTAGTATATCCTACTCTTACGCTGCAAGCCAGCGTTATTTCACCAATGTGAGGAATTACCTCGACATTCAATTGAAATATCTTTCCAGATATTTGGCAATCGATTAAGATAAAATAGCTATATAATTTTTAAATTTGAGATTTTTGCATTCACAATGCTATTTTTATACAATACTAAATAATATACTAGAAAAGAATTATTATATAGCTATTTCATCTTAATCGATTGCCAAATATCTGGAAAGACATTTCAATTGAATGTCGAGGTAATTCCTCACATTGGTGAAATAACGCTGGCTTGCAGCGCAAGAGTAGGATATACTAGAAGAAATTCGACGATGTCACTAGTGACTCGGTAGCTCAGCGGTCAGAGCATTAGATCGGATATGTTACGTTGTCATATTGGCTTTTTTTACTATCGTGTGATATCGGTCATTAAAGTTGCTATGACAAAGTACAGTCAACAAAGTTATGATACGATCTTAAGGCGGTTGTATGACCGAAAGTGGCGCCCTCAAGAGGTTTTTATTTAATAAGTTATTAATAGAAAAAGATTTTAATAATGTCTATCGTGGAGATTTTAGGGCCCATGGTCTAGTATTTTTAGAAGATATCACTACATGCCCTCGTAGTCATTCGTAGAAGTAGATAGCAAATGTGTCAAAAACGGCCACTTTTAGCAGTTTTGCTATCTACTTCTAGCAGTGACTACGAGGGAATGTAACGATACCGTCTAAAAATACTAGACTGTGGGCCCTAAAATCTCCACGATAAACATTTTTAAAATTGTGTATTAGAGTTATAATATTAAATATAATTCACCGCGGCGCCACTTTCGCTAAGGCTTAACAGTTTGAAAACTAAGTTTGAAACTAAAAGTTCGTCTTTTACCTGTCTCCATTGTTTTTATACAAAATATGCTTTTGTGACTTTTGGGTGTCCATCAGCCATTTTTAATGTCCCCACTGCTGGGGCACAGGCTTTTCTTATGTAAGGGGATGGGCCATAACCCACCACGCGGGCCCAATGCGGATTGGTGGGTGTTAACGACTGTAAATGCAGCCGGGACCAACGGCTTTACGTGCCTTCCGAAGATTTAATAATAAATTTTTGGTCACCCATCCCATGACCGACCCTTGCGAACGTTGCTTAACTTCCGCAATCGCTGGGCCAGGCGCTAAACCACTGCGCCACCGAGCTCCTCACTTTTGGGTAATGCAAGACAATACAGTACCCTTAGCACGAACAGCTATCGAAAAAAATAACTCGCGTAAAATCATTCGATAGATAAAGTATTGGAAATTTGTACAACGCCATCTATCGCCGATAAGCGAAATTAAATTTTCCATAGAGAATTGTCTATCGAGTAATTTTACGTGCGTTTTTTTCTCGATAGCTGTTCGTGCTAAGGGTACAGACTAGGTACTCAATCCAGAAATGAACCTTAAGGTGTTCAGCTCATAGCTTTGCTGACTGTACTAATGTGTTTCCGTTGCTGACGTACAGTTTCCATACATACCTCGCAGTATACGTGCCAGCACTGTATGGAGACGGCGGGCGACGTGTGAGGGCCCAGGCAGATCAGACACTTGGCCTGTGAACAAACAACTTCATCATCAATATCATCATTTGACATTTCAGCACATATATTTTTTGATGCAATTTGATGCACAATCCATTAGGTTATATAACTTAGTAAATAGAAAACTCCACATCTATACTAAGCCATTTTATTTATGTATGTAAAAAAGTAGTAACTTCTTGGTTAAATCATTTAATTTAATTTAGTCATTTAATTTATTTTGAAAAAAGAAATATATGTAGCTTACTTCGGCAAACAATATGCAAGATGCACCGCCCGCCCGCCCGCAAAAATATGCACATGCACACCACAAAATATAAGTGCACAATACCTGCATTTAGCAAGACAGCAACACACCTTGCACCTTCACCAATTAGGCTACTCTTACGTGGGGCGAACACGTGTAGAGTAGCCTAATTGGTGAAGGTGCAAGGTGTGTTGCTGTCTTGCTAAATGCAGGTATTGTGCACTTATATTTTGTGGTGTGCATGTGCATATTTTTGCGGGCGGGCGGGCGGTGCATCTTGCATATTTTGTTTGCGGAAGTAAGCTACATATATTTCTTTTTTCAAAATGGTTTGGGACTTCCGCCAAGTGACGCCTGATTCAATCAAATATCATTTAATTTAGTTTAGTAAAATCATAGAATCCAGACACACGTCATCTTTAAACGACTTTTTGATTCTGACTATGCTTCGTTGCGGAGCACAGTCGAGCGCAGTGCTCGCCACGAGCAAGTCAAGCAATGCCGTAACGTAACACGCTCGCCTCGAATGTTACATTACGGCAAAATGCTATAAAAGTAGCTTCGCCCTTGATTTAAGTTGAGCCTTAGGGGTTTAATAAGGGACTATAGTGTTATGTAATCTGTAATAAGAGGGACACAATTTGACAGACAGACAGACAGCGTCGGAGCTAGGGTCACGAGCGCCCCTGGCAAGGTTTAAATTTTGCGCCCCAAGACATATTTCTAGGATAATGAGCGTCCTTGGCAAGATTTGAATTTTGCACCCCAAGACATAAGAATTTCTAGGGTATAATCCGCGCGCGATGAGAATGGTATAATACCTTTTGGAACTGAGACGCGCACGGCACCGCTAACGCGGCAGCGCGGCGCTGTACACTACTGCTTTACAGTCATTTTCAATTCACTTTGACAAGGTCCCTTACCATTCTCATCGCGCGCGGATTATAATAAGGATCAGTGCAGTGCGCAGCCCGCTCGGAAACGGACGTGCTCAATTGCATTAGTGCGAATTGTTTCTAATTCACGTTTTCGCGCGGCATTTGCCGCTGCGCGCTATCACTATGGGTTCCCAGCAACTCATAGTGAATGAAGTCTTGGCTTTTATTCAAAACGCCATCGATACTATGGACGAGGTCAGCATCGTGCAGATCTGCAAGTCAAACTTCAAAGAAGATGAGATTTGCAGTGGCAAGGCGCTGCTGTTCAGGAGCATCGGGAAAGCCGATGTGATGCCATCTCGACGAAGGGATGGAGGTGAGAAGAGTCTCCAGGACATCATCACCTGTCTAAAGGAGACCGATCCAGACGACGTGCCGACATTCGTGGCGAAGGAGCTGCACAAGCTGCCCCCTGTCACTTTCGACCACGTCGACGTCACCAGGCTGCTAAAGGATATCACCTCCCTGAAAGCGTGCCTGGCAGAAGTACAGTGTAAACTAGAGGCCTCAGATAACACCATCAGTGAGTTGCGAGCCCAAGTGCTGTTGTTAAGCAACACCGCTGCGGTAAGTAGGTCACCTGAGGCCTGCAACGTGAACACTCGCCGTGGGGCGCAAAATGCATCCATCGGCAGTTTTGAGTCGGCGAACTTGGATGCGTCACCGGCCGCCGCCGACACATTTATTAGCTTACATTCTAGCTATGGGTCAGCAAAGTGCGCCCCCTTGCCAGCCCCTAGCTACGACACTATTGACGTTTATGCAAAGGACTTGCTTACCTCTGCTGCACTGTTTCTTTTATTTTCCAAATCCTTAATCTTTGCTTTTAAAGCTTGTATTCTGGTCTGAAAAAAAAAACATTTTTCAAATATAGGGAATAATAGAAGAGACGATGACGATTACTCGAAATAAACTGACTGCGGGAAGTTGTATGTTTGTTACTCAACCACACCAACATGGCTGAATGAATTTGGTTGAAATTTGGCGTGCCGATAGTTCAGTCAAAGGTCATGATTTTCTGGTGTCCACGCGGACGAAGTCGCGGGCGGAAGCTAGTTGTTACTTAATTTTATCAACATTAATTATAAATAATAAATAAATAAATAAATGCTTGGACAATTTCACACAGCGCCATCTAGCCCCAAACTAAGCAAAGCTTGTAATATGGGTGCTAGACAACTGATATAATACTTATATACTTTTTAAATATATACTTATTATACATAATAACACCTAGACCCATCACAGAAATTAAAATTCATCATTTCAATTTCTGCCCGGCCGGGAATCGAACCCGGGACCTCTTGCGTGGTAGGCGGCATGTTGACCACTGCACCACATAGGTCGTCATATATTATTATACATATACTTTACAAAAAAGCTATTTGACAAGTCAACGCTGCTAGTATGTCCATGTCCATCAGCCATTTTTGATGTCCCCACTGCTGGGGCACAGGCCTTCCTTATGGGTGGTAAGGAGGATGGGTCATAAGCCTAACCCACCACGCGGGCCCAATGCGGATTGGTGGGCGTTAACGACTGCAAATGCAGTCGGGACCAACGGCTTAACGTGCCTTCCGAAGCACGGAGGAGCTCGAGATAATAAATTTTGGTCACCCATCCCATGACCGACCCTTGCGATCGTTGCTTAACATCCGCAATCGCTGGGCCAGGCGCTAAGCCACTGCGCCACCGAGCTCCACTGCTAGTATGGGAAGTGGTAAATTATTGTTCTTTTAGTATTAAAGTGCACAGTACCTCAGCGCTGGCCTCCACTATTCCGTTAGGTTTGTGTTTCCGGTCGGACGTTACTTGCGCGGACGCGTCCGACATTGCTTCCGCGTCGATCTCTTCCGAACTACTGCCGTCCGGAATTACCGCCTGCAACCAGGGAATGATAACGTTATTTTTAAATGTAACGTTATTTTTTACTTTTTTACCGTTATCACTTTAGATAGCGTTACATTGAAATTAACGTTATTTCAGTAAATAACGTTAATTTTAACGTTATTTCTTACTTTTTGTTACCGTTACTTTAAAATTAACATTATTCCAATTAATAACGTTACTTTTTTGTAGTACCGGTAAAGTTTAACGCTATATTTAACGGTAATTTTACCGGTACAAAAATATTAACGTTTTTTTTACCGGTAAATTTACCGATAAAAAGTTTTAACGGTACCTATTTTTAACGTATTTTTTTTTGTATCGTTATTTTAATTATTATAAATTATATTTAAATTACAATGGAAAATCATCTCATGGAAATATGAGCAGCCTTTTTGCTTTAGTCGTCCAGTGACCATGGCCCCTGGAAAGGTGTCGAAACGTGGGGAAACCCAAAAAAACTGACATATCAAAACGAAATAATTCTAAAATAACATCTGAATTAACCAATATACGCGCTGTAATCCGATAAAACTATTTTTATACTTCTAAGAACTTGAAGCCTTAGAATTGTTTAACATCTCATGAATTTTTCAATTTGAGATGTTAGCATTCACAATGGCGTTTTTATACAATACTAGGTATAAATAATAATACTAGAAAGAATTCGACTCGTCACCAGAATTTACCAACTGAGCTATTGAGTGACTCGGATTTTTTTTGGATGTTTAGCGAACAACTTTTCGTAAATTCATATGAAAATTACCAAAGCATTGAAGGCAATAAAATTAATTCTCAAAATTGTATTAGTGTTTAATAATACTAAACACTTAATCACTTACATCGGGCGCTATCCTGGACGGTGAATACTGAGGGGGCCCGTATAGCTCCGTATCCTCGTCCCCGTCAACTACCTGAAAAGAACACATCGACATTTAAACTTATTATAATTAGTTATCATTATAAATGTACCTAGAGATGAAAACTTCCAGGAAAGATTCCACTTCTAACGAAGTATTCTTGAAAACTTCCGGCAACTTAAGAAGATTAAAAAAAAATTTTTCTGCTTACAATTAGGTACAATAACTTCGTTGCATTGAGATTTAGAAATCGTGAATCCCGCCACCTTTGGCCGTTTTTTGGATATAATCGGCTAAAACTCCGAAAATGTAAAACAAGGACTAGTTTTTTGATTTGAAAACCAAGTGCAACCTCAACTCTTGACGATAAGACTCGAAAATTGCTAAATTTTTGAGTTTTTATCACTAAATAATGAAATTTTTATAGTCAGACAAGACAAAGTTATAGTTCTTGCAACTCACGAATGCGCGTGAATTTAACGAGTTTCAATCTTATTGCATTGCCTTAAGAGGATTGTCAACCACGTGGTCTCCATACAAACGGCGATAACGTTTCCCACCCTCTAAACCATAACCTACAGTAATTAATTTTTGGTATTTTTTTGAAATGCCTAAATACTAGGGCTGTACGTTTTGATTTTTTAAATATCTATAATAGATTTCGAAATATTTGCATTTTAGTGATTTCATACAAAACACAGAAGTGCCAATATTTTCAAATCTACAATGAATATTTTAAAAATCAAAACGTACAGCCCTAGTTTTTAGGCATTTCAAAAACATACCAAAAATTCATTGCTGTAGGTTAAGGTTTAGAGGGTGGGAAACGTTATCGCCGTTTGTATGGAGACCACGTGGTTGACAATCCTCTTAAGAGTGTGGATGCGCGCATTCGTGAGATGCAGGAACTTATACACCTGTACTATTATGTATTCTGTGCTTATACCTCAACTGCCAACATTTAAATCCATTTTGCAAACTTTCAAAGTTGCTGGTAATTTGGAAGTTATTTTATTAAGTTATTTGGAGTTTATTTGAAAAAAATCCTGAAAAATTCCTGAAATATTCCAATAAATTCCTAAGTTTTCACCACTAGACTACACACACATCAAAGTCTATGAATCAAGTACATTTTGGCAATTACTGAAAATCTGTTTTTCAATACAGTTGCTCGGAAATGTAAGTTTACGATGACAGTCGAGCGTGCGGTAAGTTGATTTTACCGCACGCTGTGCGTTTTTGTTTACAGATTAGTATAACGTGCGGAAAGTTGATTTTACCGCACGCCGCCGGCGCCGTGCGTTTCTGTTTACGAACGTTTTTTTTAAATTTCTACTAGCTTCCGCCCGCGACTTCATCCGCGTGGACAGTAGAAAAATATTGTTTACTTTAAATACCAGTTTAAAATGACCCCTTTAGTGTATGAAAGCTAGTACTACGGAGAGTTCAAGCTGTTTCCGTGGTTCCACCCACCTGAATTTGATGAAACATAGCTTAGATTTTAAGTTGGACCTCAATCTACTAAATTGTGAAAAATCCATCAAAATTCGTTTAGCTGTTTTTGCGTAATTCGCGCACAAATATTTAGAATTTACAGTTTTATTATATGTATAGATTACAATTTCAGTAGTAGGTACCTATAATGTTTTCTCGCAAATGTATTGAAAAACGTAGTATGGCACACGGTTGTTATAGTAGTTTATGATACAAGGTTGGTAGGGAGGTTTTTAAAACGAGTTGACGTTTTAAAATCCCGAGCCGTAGGCGATGGTTTATAATCGTCACGAGTTTTAAAAAACCTTAACAACCGTGTGCCATACTACGTTTTTCAATACATTTGCGAGAAAACATTATAGGTACTGCTGAAATTGTAATCTATACTTCTAATAAAACTGTAAATTCTAAATATTTGTGCGCGAATTACGCAAAAACCGATAAAAGAATTTTGATGGATTTTTCACAATTTAGTAGATTGAGGTCCAACTTAAAATCTAAGCTATGTTTCATCAAATTCAGGTGGGTGGAACCACGGAAACAGCTTGAACTCTCCGTAGAACTAGCTTTCATACACTAAAGAGGTCATTTTAAACTGGTTGCAATATTTTTCTACTGTCCACGCGGATGAAGTCGCGGGCAGAAGCTAGTAGAAATAAAAAAAAACGTTCGTAAACAAAAACGCACGGCGCCGGCGTGCGGTAAAATCAACTTTCCGCACGCTGTACTACTCCGTAAACAAAAACGCACGGCGTGCGGTAAAATCAACTTTTCGCACGCTCGACTGTCATCGTAAACTTACATTTTCGAGCAACTGTATTGAAAAGGTTTTTGAAAACTCGTGACGATTATAAACCCTCGCCTGCGGCTCGGGCTTATAAAGCGTTCAACTCGCTTTAAAAACCTCCTTACCAACCTTGTATCATAAACTACTATTTCCACACACTAGTTTACACAAATAACTCACCAGCGCGTGATCGTTGGAGGCCCGGCGCACGCAGGTGGCGGCCCTGGCGTGCTGGTCCTGCAGTGCGGTCGCGCGCACGCGCCACTCGCCGCACCACTGGTACTCCGCCCCGAACCCGCCCGACGGCTCGTCGTTCTATACACAAATAATAGTATCACAGTATATTAAATAGTACTCGGAAATAGGCTGGTGTATGCAGTGACAAAAACCGCAGAGCATGTATGAAAAGATTGATAGATGTGAATTAAGCAAAAGAAGTGTAAAGTGGGCAAGGATCGTAGCAGGTGGCGATCCATAGTCTCTGCCTACCCCCATGGGAAACAGGCGAGTGTATGTATGTACTAAACGTACAGAAGCCCATCCACACAAGGACAATCATTCAAATTATTTATATAATACTACTCTCGCTGCAAGGCAGTGAAGTACAATTTCAAATTGCACAGCGCTGCGTGAATATCATTGTACCTTCTCTTCTGTCGTTTTAGTCGCATAGCTCTGTCTCAACCGACACATGAACATGACATCCCTCGTGCGCTTGTTTGACTGAGTCAGCATTTTACTCAATCATGCAATAACGTCTAAAAGAATTTGGATGGAATTAGGCACAATAGGACAAGGATTAAAAACATACTTTTTATCCTGGTCAAAGATTCCCAAGCTAGTAGCTAGCCTTACTCCTTTACTTATCCTCTTAGGCTGGATTTAGTGCACGACTGGCTGTGAGCGCGCACCGCCAGCGCTGACGGTGTGCGCTGACGCTCAACGCCGCCGGTCAAAATTTGTGTGTTACGGTGACAAGAAACTAACCAGACGTGAACCCGTTAACAAAACAGAAATCAAACAAACAAACAAACGAGAAAGCAACCTAATAAAAACGTGTTAAATATTAACCCGTTTACAAACGCCTTAATATGTTCGTATTATTCGTAATACGTGTTCGTGTACGCACGTGCGCTCGGTTGCTCCATCGGCGTGGCTCTGAACGCCAGTGTTGCCACTGCCTCTCAATCAAATCCCACACACATGGCTCCTTGATTACACAACCTTACACACACGGGCTTATCTAGACGTCTTTTCATGAGGGGGGGGGGGGGTGTTTCAAGACGAATGAAGGACCACTGTCAAAGTAGTACGTACGCTTGTTCCACAAAAACCGTCAATACAAAGGGCGTTTACAGTACGAGGCATGTATCTTGAAAATGCCTTAATTTGGCTTTCAATTTCAGCATTTGCATTGTGGATTATTCTTTTATATCCATTTTGGGCAATGGGTCCTTTTCGGTAAAAAAATTCCACAAAATAAATATCTATTTTCCCACAGATTTGTTCTGAACGGCTACTATCTTAGGAACAAGCGTACCCAGCGACATCTACAATTAGCTTTGGGTTGCCATTGCCATCCCCACTGCTCATTTATGAAATATTCAGAATACAGAATACACAACCAACAATGCATGTGTAGCGTGAAGCTGTATCAATCAAATCAAGAGCTCGTTCTTATACGAGTTCACGAAAGTTTCACTTGAGGAATTGGTAAAATAATGCCGTACACACAGCTGGAGGCACGAGGAAATACCATTGTTTAATTGCGACGCGACTTCGTAAGGGCCTTCTTGGGCGTAAGAAAACGCCTTTCCTTTGCGAAGTGTTGCCAAAAAACATAACTTTTGTTAGTGGATTTCGTAGGTGATTGTCGATAAAACGTCTTATCACGCTGCTTAACACGCCTGCTGCTTTTGTTTCTTAAAATGTGACAAACAAAAGGTGCGTTTCTTTCCACGCAGAAATGTTACATTTCTTATATATTTGTATATTACGACCAAATATGTAATATTATTATTATTATTATTATTATTAAACAGGCGAGCAGTTGTTGCAACTGATAGTGCCTGCATCCTGCAATCTTTGCTCTATTCTGCTTTATTTAAAATTGGTGTTTGTCCAATCTATTCTTAAATTGGTTCAAGCTGTTGGCTGAGACTAATTGTTCTGGCAAATTGTTCCACGCTTGGACCACTCTGTTGCTCAAAAAGTGCCTGTGAGGGTTGTTGTTGGATATTGTTTTTACAAGTTTGAAGCTGGGTCCTCTTAAGTAGGCGTTACTTTTCTGTGTCAGCATCTTGTCAAAGTTTGGAATATCATAATGGCCATTTAGTATCTTAAAAGTCTCAATCAGGTCTCCTCTCTCTCTACGATCTTTCAAACTGGTAAGATTTAGATATTTCAACCTCGTCTCATAGTCTAGGTTCTTTAGTTGTCTCGGTATTTTTGTAACCTTTCTTTGAACACGTTCAAGTAAGTCTATGTCTTTAACAAAGTAGGGATTCCAAACTTGAAAGGCATATTCTAAAATGGGTCTAATGAATGACTTGTATATCCGGGTAACCATATCAGGTGTAAGTATTCCAAAGGCCTTTCTAACAAGATAGACCAGACTATTTGCTTTCTTCGTGATAGTTTGTATGTGGTTGGCCCACTTGAGATCTTCTGAGATAATAACACCCAAGTCTGTTTGTGTCTTAACATCTTGTAGAACACGGTTGCCAAGCTTATAGGTTTTGCGTGGGTTTTTTTTTCCAACATGTAGAACGGTACATTTGGAGTTGTTCAGATATATATATAATTAATATAATATACACAATATAGATAGATATATAATAGTACACAATTACACACATATTCCTATTACACACGGGTTACACACGAGAGGCCTTGATTCCACACAAAATGTGTAATTACACACAAAACGGCAACACTGCTGAACGCACGCATATACCGCCATAGCGCGTCAGCCGACCGACGTACGCCGGGCGGACGACCGATGGTCCCCCCCCTATCAGCGCGACGTAGCTGTACCGGCGTAGGTAATCATCGGTGTTGCACTGAAGCTGTTCATTAGTGAATATAGCTACGTTCCACAGACGTCAGCGATGACCATCGGTCGTGCATTAAATGGGCCATTATTATTGTCATTATGTCTCATTTACTTATCTCAACACATATCTCAACCGGTCATCATGTAACACACATTGTCAGGGATACAGATGAGTATGATTTATCCAGAAAAACCTACTGTTTCTGAGGGACAGAAAAATAACGGTCCAACAGACAAGTCACAAGCAGCCGTTAGTACTCAAAAATAAAAAACCTTACCTCAACATCTATGCTGCCTTCCTCCGAGCTCGTGTCCGGCACATCCTCGTCCAAAACCGCCCCTGTCCGCTTCAGGCACCGTAACGCATGCCGTTGCAATCTCGACGTGGGCAATGTGGTGTTGCATACGGGACATTCCCCCTGCTGCGGTGGCGGGGTGGACCGTCTGCGGGCGCGGAGGCGGCGGAGACGGTTCAAGTGGACGCGCTAGAAGTGTTAATTTTATTACTGAAGTTTATGATCTAAATAAGTTCTTGGTTTGTATTTGTTTGATGATACAACTTGATGGAACTTTCTTTTGAATGATAAGTGCCTTGTCGTCACTTAACATCAGGTGAGATAAAGGCCACTATCCTGTTGTGTATAAAAAAAATACTTTTTAAATCATTACCTCTAAATCATTATAAATAAATTACAATCTACAATTAGGACCAGAAAACCCCTTTTTTTTATTAAGCCCATACCCATTTGTTAGGGAATTTAATGCCCATACCCTATTAAAAGGCTTACCAAATGATAGGGTTTCCCTTTCGATAGGGTTAGTCGACGATATGCTTACCGTATTGATAGGGTTTTTGAAAACAAGTCTATGAAATACCCAATCGACATACCTCTTTAACGGTAAGCGGTTCCGGTCCTTGCTTTAAAATGACACTGTATTATCTCTTTACAGAAAAATATGAAACCTAAATCTTCAAATAACTATAACATTGTTAAAATTCTTTCAAATTAGGGTTACAAAGTGACAATGAATCTTTTTACTCCTAAATAAATAAAACTTTTTGCAAAATTTACCAAAAAAAATTAAAGGAAAAAATCTTTGTTTTTGTTTACAAACAGCTAACCTGATAGACATCACTCCCTGGACATCCAGAAACATCCACTTCTGGTTCCTCAACATCTTCATAAGTACAAGAACTCGACCCAGGAACTGCTAAGCTCGGTGAAGAGTTCACACTCAACTTTCTCTTAGAACCAGTTGTTAACTTACTCAGTCTTTCTACTTCTAATGCTAAGTGACTATCAAGTTCGCCTTGTCTGATAGTACAACTGCAAACTGGACAATTTGGCAATTCACTCACTTTCTTTCTACTTCTAACACAATTTAATATCACACTATCGTCATACACCCCACTGTAACTAGATCCCGGGCTATTGTTCATTGAATTCGAACCCCCATCCATGTTATTAAAAAGCAATATTGGTAACATCTCAACAATGTTATTGTTGGCTAGCTTTGGACAGCTATTATAAATCGGACGACATCACAAATATTACAACAGGAAAATGGTTATTGAGCACATAAAATCACAAATGGAACTTAGACGAAACCTATACAACTTATCTTGCAGTCATTAATTGATTCAATTACGTAAATAAAGCATTAATTTGAAACCAAACAACAATAATTAGATCGTTCGGTGGCGTACCTAACTTTTTTTCAAATCGAACTCGAACTTAAAAAAATAAATGTCAGTTCAGTCAATCACCATTTTGATAAAATTGACTAAAACGATCAAAAATTTTGAGTTTATTACTGAAGTTGGTATTTCTCTACCACTTTAGTGATTATTTGACGAAATGTGAGCTATGGAACACAGCCGAGCCGATGTCACGGGGCTTTTCACTTACTTGACTCACTACAAGGGAGCGCGGCCTAAGATTTTAGTTGCGGATTGATTTGATAGATGGCGCTCATTTTTCGTTTGTCAAACAGTCGAGAGATGTCGCTATCCCGTGCTGAATCGCGGTATCGTGTGTCTTTCACAGTTTTATATAGTCAAAGCTGATTAGTTATAAAGTAAATTGTTTTAAATTTATTTCATGACATAGCGGTTACCTCCCAAAAAAATTACAAGTCAAGATTTATAGAAACCTACTAGTACCTATATTATAATATCGTACACTTTTTGTCACATTTCGTTAGATGGCGTTGATCATTAGGTCTGACTGATAACTCTATCTCTAGTATAATAATGTACTCTATGGATGTACTCTACGAACTGTCACCCTTACCGTTCAAAAACGTTTTGTTCGTCCTCCGTCCGCAAAAAGAAAAATATCCGCACCACACCACAGACAACTCAGGCTGAGACGAAACGCGTAATATTTCTTTTTTTTGCCGCTGTTCCGGGGCCTTAACTGGAGCGCAACGAAGGCGCAAGGCGGCTTCGAGTGAGCACTCTTTATATTTTAATCATTTTTCTTTACTATACAGCCATGCTGTTGATGCTGTCCATTGAAAATGAGTAGGTTGGTATAACTACTGGTCGGTCGGGTAAAAAGCGCACTCCATCTTTAAAAGATAGTATTGTCTCGACACCACCTCTTGGGTATCGAACCCGAGACCCCCTGTGTCTAAATACGGGTGTGGATGAACTACTAGATCACTGAGGTGGTTAAAAATGATTTTTGTATTCCACAACTGCTGGCCGAGGTGCACATTTATCTGACTCCACGTGTATTTATATGGACGTGTTATAAGATAAGTGTGATCCTAGCGCATACATTTAAATATGAAAACCTGACGTAAAAATATGTCATCGTGTTAACGCGTGGCATCAGACAATTATGTGCCCACACTTTTTTTTCCGCAAGCGCTCTGAAGTTAGCCACTTTGGTAGCACATTGTTAATCGCATCGCATTGTACGCACGACAGCACGTTAGGTTAAACAGTAGAACTACGAAAACAGATCTTATTACGTACGGCATGGCATAAAGGCGGTCTCAAGGTCAACATGTATAGTCTGATGTGCTGCCGACTGTACATTGAAGCACAGAATAACTAATATTGAACTATTTTTTTTTTATTTAAATGCGGTTGCTCCCATGTTGCTCCCCGCTTTTTGGCAGGACTTTTTTTGCCATTTTCTTTTTTTCTTTTTTTTTCCTTTTTTTTCTTTAGCTATAGAGCTCAAGGGTCTGACATGCTTTGATAGAGCGAGATCGTCTTATTGAGATTCCTATAGGAGGAAATAGAGAAGAGTGTCATGTTTTCTCTCTATCACCGACCGGACTTTTTTTCATGGTTGGGTTATAGGCAGAGTTCCACTAAGCAAAACAAACAAGTGGGGTTATATCAAGAGTGCCAAAGAAATTAAAGGTTTTGTGGATTACTACCTAATTGATACCCAAGATTTATTATAAATCGTATGTGTTGTGTTTGTGTCTAGCATACAAAATGGTGGGGTGTTCGATATTTGGCTGCAAAAGCAACAATCAAAGAAAATAAGCGGGTGTTACATTTCATGCGTAAGTACACTGTTTTCAATATTTTGATCACGTATTTCTTTCTCAAATCTCACAGGAACCAAGTTTCTGAGCTAAATCATTAGTTATATCATGAAATACCTGATAAATAGGAAAAATCTAAAAATTATTTCTAAAAATAACCTCGTAAACATTTGACATGCAAACCGGTAAAATTGCGTACATCTACGTAATAGTAGAAGTCAGCTTAGCTTTGACGTCCACTAAAATCAGTAGGTTTATAATTCGATTTCCGGATGCCTACTGTATAGAAAATTTTCCCCAAAAATTACCCCATATTTCAGGGAATTTCTAGCGATTTCATTTTTCCAGATTTCCGACGGAAGATAAAACTCGTGAAAAATGGATAGAAGCAAATGGAAAAAAGAATTGGGTGCCACACACGAATTTGTTCAAAACATTTTGAAAAAAATTGTTTCCGAAAAACAGAAAAACTAACGTTAATAAAAAAAGTTCTGTATTCCAACGTTTAATAAAGACTTTACCTGTTTTAATTTAAAGTTTATCTTTTTATTCCATTAACCACACAATCTCAATATCAACTACCTGAGCGAACCCCAGCTAGTTTACTATATTATTATCTCTCTTTTTTTAGCAGGGCAGTTGTGTGTACTCCCGTCCCGACTGCAATGACGATTGTTATTTAACTTTAGTTCGATTTTAGCAGGGAAGACGTGTTTTTATTTTTCTTAATACCATTTATAATTATACTGAGTTTTTGCATGCTGGAAATGGCGAATTGTCTAAACATTTTATTAATATCTCTGCTGTACCACAATTACTGCGAATAAAGTTTATTTCCATTTCTATTCTATGTATACGTATGTTACCGTTAAAGTACGGAATCCGTTAATCTGCAGATTAACTGGTCGAGTCAGTTAAGAGGATTGTCAACCACGTGGTCTCCATACAAACGGCGATAACGTTTCCCACCCTCTAAACCTTAACCTACAGTAATTAATTTTTGGTATTTTTTTGAAATGCCTAAATACTAGGGCTGTACGTTTTGATTTTTTAAATATTTATAATAGATTTCGAAATATTTGCATTTTAGTGATTTCATACAAAACACAGAAGTGCCAATATTTTCAAATCTACAATGAATATTTTAAAAATCAAAACGTACAGCCCTAGTTTTTAGGCATTTCAAAAACATACCAAAAATTCATTGCTGTAGGTTAAGGTTTAGAGGGTGGGAAACGTTATCGCCGTTTGTATGGAGACCACGTGGTTGACAATCCTCTTAAAGCACAGAATACATAATAGTACCGATTTTTTTCTTAAAGTAGACGATTTCCGTGCTTTAACTAGTAATCTGCACATTAACGGATGCTACCCCGTTAAGGGTACTTTTTCTGATCATGGCAACCCCATATTTTGACGTCATAATATATCTATCCCTTACACCCGGTCGCTCGGTAGCGCATCTACCCCTTTTAATATACTATATCTATGATAGAGCTACATGTTTTATTACCTACTTTTTTTTTATAAAATTCAAAGCTTACTTACTAATAGTCTTCTATCTGTCGTTCCTTACAATTTTATACTATTTTTTTTTTTTTTTATTAATTTCTTATTGTAATAACATTAAAATTTGTTTCATTTGTATTGTATTGTACATTATTGTTATATGTTTATTACCTTATCAAATATCATTTATTTTTATTTATTACTATGTCCGCCACTCTTTTGGCATACTCTATAAATAAAATCCTTTCTTTTTTGCTGTTCATTATTTCTCTTAGGGTTTCTCTGCTCAGTTTTGTGTCCATTTTTTGTCGCAGTGTGTACCTATCGACGCTGTGTATTGGACAGTCTAGCATGATGTGGAAAATGTCCTCTATCGTCACAGATACACGAGGGGCTGTCCCTGAGCTTAAATCTGTGCAGGTATGCGCAGAATCCTCCGTGTCCTGTCAAAATCTGCGACGCCAAACGATCTATGGTCATCTTCCGCACCACGCTTGCCGTGCGCGGCTTTGCTTTTTCTTGTAAAAAGAAATATTGAACTATTAATAAGTAGGGTGCTGATTGTGTTCCCTACTAAGAAAATGAATATCTTAGCTCTTATTTTTAATTTTTGTATGTGCCATGGGGTCATATGAAAATAATAACTCGTCAGAGATGAAATAAATAGCAAACACAGAATTGGCTCATGGAATAAAAGAATTTGCTAATACTGAAATAAAACGTTTATTTACGAATAAAGCAATATTTTTTTTATACTCAAAAATCCGTTAAATACAACATTTATAATTATTACATTTCACGGCACTATGTATGGCAGGCATTATTACACATTTCTGCTGCAATGGTGAAGTAATTTCGGCATTCGGCCGAAACTCAGTTCAAGCCGAATTTAGGCCGAAATCGCTACAATGGGGATGGCACCGCAAAGCTAATAGATGTCGCTGCGTACGCTTGTTCCCAAGACAGTAGACGTTCAGAATAGAACCAATCTATAGGAAAATTGGTATTTATTTTGTGGTATTTTTTACCGAAAAGAACCCGTTGATCCAAAATGGATATAAAAGACTATTCTACAATAATGCTGAAATGAGGATCAGTAACAGGTTTAAATCCTATAGTTTTATTGGTATAATATAAAACATATTCATAGCTATGAAACTTAGTGAAAGATTTTTTGAAATCCGTTTAGAAATGGTTGAGTTATATGGGATTTGACGGAAATGCCAAGCTCAATGCAATATGTGCTTTATCACGTACGACATAAGGTTCGCGTACCTCTTGATGACGTCATAATGACCCCCAAAATAACAGTGTTTTAGCATGTTTTAGCTCGTATAACTTCTCAGGTTTAAGAGATATCGTAAAAATTTCTTCAAAGTTAATGATGTGGTGGCATAAGCTTTCTGATAAGCCACTAAACAATAGTACATTACAGCCGTGATCGGGAAGCTAGCGATTGCATTGTCGAGGATGGTTTGAAGTTAAGCGTTATTATAGTACCTTTATAATATTAACTGTCTTGTCGTTGGCTTGCGTGCCAGAAAAAAGGAACTAAAGTTATGGCTGTATGGTGCAAATGTGCCTTTGCTTTTTTTGTTTTTGTGAACAGCTAAAACAAAAAAAAGAAGTTGCCGCAGTCCACCCAGATCATCTTCGCACTGTACCTACTTCCCGCACTGGTGCTGGTGCGGGAAGTAAGTATTGAAATCCATTCCTGGCCTGAATTTTAAATTTAGAATGTGATGAACCAGACCCCCTTGGAAATGTGGAACGCCCCGCATTCCTTTTTCAAATGGAATGATAAGATTTCAGAGCATAAGTGAGAAAAAATCGTTACTGATCCTCATTGAAAAGTGCCAACATTTTTACAGCTTATTACACAGAATTTTGTCATTTAAGAGCCCTCGCAAACTACAGACATTCTATCGGTCGATAGTTGGGTCGGGCACTTCAATCAGTATGAAGAAGTATGCAAGTGCGCACATTACAACGATTTGGTATCGGCCGACTCTTCATATTAATAATAATAAAAAAGTTTATTTCTCCTCACAAAAAAATAAATTATACAATTACTAAAAGACATTATAGCAGACTTGTATTTGAAGAGCTGGTGTCTGTAATGGGAATAACCTGTTTTACAAATCACCAGGTCCCCACCCCATGGGTACATTCAAATTACATCTTTTATACATAAATAGTGTGAGCTGGAAGCCTAGAAAGTGTGTGTGTGTGTGTGTGTGTGTGTGTGAGTGAGTGTGTTGGGTGAGTGAGTATTTATCCTTAACATCTTATTATTAATAGAATATTAAAACCAACTATCGGCCAACTATCGGCCGATAGAAAGTCTGTAGTCTGCGGGGACGCTTAAAGCTATGAAACGATTATTAAAGTAAAAGCCCTTTGTTTTGACGGTTTTTGTGGAACAAGTGCACGTACTTTGACAGTTGCCTACCCTATAAAGTCTCCATGTATAAGTACAGTAGCGCCACCAAGCGGTACGCACCGCATTTCTGGGAATCTGCCGTGTTGTACACACGACAGCACGCTAGGTTAAGGGGCCATAATAGGAAAACATGGTTTGCGCGGGCCAAATTTTTATATAGAAAACGTAAAGTTGTAGCCACAAAAAAAACATACGACAAGCTAAGGAGATTATCTAGTAGCTCAAGTATTCAATTGAGTATAAATCAAACAGATGATTGTAAAAAAAAATAGAATATCATCAAAAGCGCTTGTCGCGGGTCAATTATTTATTTAAATATTCAATTGATATCCAGCCTTTTTTATTAAAACCTCTATTTGGTCCGCGTAGGTTTTTCTGGGACGCCCTTGCGCAATCGTTCCTTCCACATTCGCACAATATATCTCTTTCACGATTCGCCTTTCATTCATCCTCTCTAAGTGACCAAACCACCGGAGCATTCCTTTCTCTATTCTTGTCACTAGGTATATCATCTTTGACCACACCTTTCACGAATCACATCATTGCTCACTCTATCACTCAATTTGACTCCACATGTTTTCCTCACCGAACACATCTCTACGTTTTTAACCGACTTCCAAAAAAGGAGGAGGTTCTATGTTCGTCTGTATATTTGTTTTTTTTTTGTGTATGTCCACCGATTACTCGAAGACGGCTGGACCGATTGAAATGATTCAAACGTTATTACATTAGGTAAACTCCCAAGTTGGTCCCATTTTTTAAAATTTGGAAATCGGTTCAGTACTTTTCAAGTAATTTTGAAAAAAGCACGAAAATAGTATGATTTTGTGTGAATTACCTCGATGAATGGTCGTATTACTTCTTTGTTTATGAACTGAATAAGATAATAATTTTTTTGTTGGAAGAGGGATAAATCTTAAGTGTAGTTTTTTAACCGACTTAAAAAAGGAGGTTCTCAGTTTGACCCGTATTTAAGTATGTTTCTCCGCGATTATCTTACGTTTGGCTGAGCCGATTTTTCTATATATATAAAATACCTTACCTACAAGGTACCTACACTAAAAATAAAAAAATGTTTAAAAAAAACAATAAACCGACTTCAAAAAACCTACTTACCTCTAAAAAGCAAGAAATAATATTCGTATAATAAAAATACGTCTATTGAAGTCGGGTGGGGCTTTTAGAATAAAAAAAAAGGAATCTGTACTCCAGCCCCACCCGACTTCAATAGACGTATTTTTATTATACGAATATTATTTCTTGCTTTTTAGAGGTAGGTTTTTTGAAGTCGGTTTTTTTCTATATAAAAATATGGCGCGCGCAAACCATGTTTTCCTATCATGGACCCTTAAATAAAAGGAATTTAGTGTATAATATTATTCGTCTGCATTTGGACACAAAAGTTTAAAGGTTTCTTGGTTCGTTTCTTCTTAGCTCGTCTCTTTCAGTCGGCGCTGACTTTCGCGATGCGCGGTGCTGACGTGGAATGTGAGGTCTTGAGGGTCATTGAATGGGTTGGAGCAAAATTTGCACATATAATTGGTTGATGTTTTGTGTGTCTGGAAAGAACAAACGAAAATTATGTAAGGTTAAAGTTTTCATTCTTTCTGTAAGTTTTAAAATCTATTTTGGCTCAAAGTGGCCACTTTTGGCAATTATGGATTTTAAAACTTACACAATGAATGATGACTGTTGAAGAGTTATTCAAAAAATATTAGAGACAATTTAAGAAATTATTACATGAGCTTTATTTAAATATTGACTTGGTTTACGAGTAATAAAAATAAATGTAGTGGCGGCGCTAGTTTCACTACCTACAGCGCCTTAATATACAAATACGTGTTACAAAAAAAATACCCCCTAAAGCAGAATATGGTAGATAGGGACCATCAAACTGAACAACTTTAACTATGGGGCCAACTCTGAAATCGCGAAAAAATCAACGTTTAATCATACAAACAAAAAGCCGGACAAGTGCGAGTCGTACTCCCCACCGAGGGTTATACGTTGGTACTTAAATAAAGTCTATATTTTTTATGATTTAATTACAAATGTATTGTTTCAGATTTTTCCATGTACTTTGAGTGTCAAAATATGAGTTTTTTGTGGCATAAACAGTTTTTTTTCCTTTAAACATAGAAGTTTGATTTTTTCACAGCTTCAAGGGGCCGTAGACTTGAGTGTATGGTTTGAATTTCAACTCGATACCTCCACGCATTCTCGAGATAAAGGGTCTTGACAGACAGACAGACGGACCGACGGACGGATGGTCATATAAGGGTTCCGATTTTTTTCTTTTGAGGTACGGAACCCTAATAATAACGAGAATATGAAAATGTATGAAAGATCAGATTTTTTTACTGTTGGGCCCGCGTGGTGGGTTATGGCCCATCCTTCTTATCCACCCATAAGGCTGCCTGTCCATAGACGCGGAGCAAGGCGGGCGGAGCGGAGAAACGAGGAAATATTAACCAATAGGATTGCGGAGCGGAGATTTTATGCAATCCTATTGGTTAATATTTCCTCGTTTCTCCGCTACGCCCGCCTCGCTCCGCGTCAATGGACAGGCAGCCTAAGGACTATGCCCCAGCAGTGGGGACTAGAGATGGGAAAAAAGGACCCAATTTTGAACCTCACTGCTGGGCTTAATTAAACCCAGTTATCGCCAAGCCAATAGACCATTTTTGATGAACTAAATTTGAACACAAAATTGATTGATTAAACAGAAAATTGATTGAAAATAATAATAAATTGTATGAACTTATAATAATTAATTTTATGAATTGAATTGAATTTAATAATTTTGTACTAACCTAGCTTTAAATCACATTGTTACTAACCATAATGAGACTCTGTTTCTCGAGTTAATAAATAAAAAAAAAATAAAAAAAATCTTTGGAAATAAGAAATGTTTCGTCCTTTGAATATTTTTCTGTATTGATTTAACAAGATTTTTTTCCATAGCAACGTTAAATTTGACATATCAATAGAATTAAAAAAACTCTAAAAAGTTTCTATAACAAACAAAGTGGGTTTTTATTGGGTTTAAACCCAGTGGTCGGGTTTTAACCGGGCAATACAATCTAGTGGGGACAATAAAAATGGCTGACAGTCATAGTACCGCTTTCATGTGGATCTTCAGGGAACTTTCCTCGCTGAACGATCTCTCACACAATTCACATTGATATGGTTTGGACAGCGAATGCACCTGAGAAAAAACATAAAATTTAGAATACGATTATGGACGATTACAACAGATGGTGATCCGCTACAACTTCACACGAGACGAGAATACATTGCAAAGAGTAAATTTTAGGGATATTTTTAATTGGATACACATACTACTTAAATTAATAAAGGCGACTGTTAATGGGATACTTAAATACTAAACCCGGCAGCGGTTTATTTTGTTGGCGACAAAATAACTAAACGGGCGACAAACTGTGGATGACAATTAATACGTAAAACGGGCAACTACATGTAGGAGATAAATAATTTAAATGAGTGACAAGAATACTGAGTGGGCGACTATTATACCTAGTAGGTATCTATAACTGATTTAAGCTGCCCAACATGATATTTTTGTTACCTTGATTAGGTAATTAGTCGTCTTATTTAAATAAAATATATGCCAAATTATAAATGTTTTGTGAGTCCTAAGTTGTCGCCCTTAATAGACAGTTGGTCGCCCGTTCTGAATTACTAGTTACTCAATTTGTATTTTAAAGTCACCCCCTTTCAATATTTGTAGTCGCCCTTAGTCTGTCGGCCACTTAGTATTTCAGTAGGTACGCTATATTCAGTAGTGTAATTGACTGAAATTAAGTAAAAATAATAAATAAAAATGAATTTTTAATGAATTGGAATGAAATTTAATGTAATGTATGAAAATGAGACTGAAGTAACGTAATTAAATGAAATGTAATGTATTGTAATGAAATGAAATGTAATCGATGTTTATTTTCTACATTTGTATGTCTGCAAAGACTAATTGTGAGATACCTATATTAGTAGTTTATGATACAAGGTTGGTAAGGAGGTTTTTAAAACGAGTTGACGTTTTATAAGCCCGAGCCGTAGGCGAGGGTTTATAATCGTCACGAGTTTTAAAAAACCTTAACAACCGTGTGCCATACTACGTTTTTCAATACATTTGCGAGAAAACATTATAGGTACTGCTGAAATTGTAATTTATACATATAATAAAACTGTAAATTCTAAATATTTGTGCGCGAATTACGCAAAAACCGCTAATCGAATTTTGATGGATTTTTCACAATTTAGTAGATTGTGGTCCAACTTAAAATCTAAGCTATGTTTCATCAAATTCGGGTGGGTGGAACCAGAGAAACAGCTTGAACTCTCCGTAGTACTAGCTTTCATACACTAAAGGGGTCATTTTAAACTGGTTGCAATATTTTTCGACTGTCCACGCGGATGAAGTCGCGGGCGGAAGCTAGTTGAAATTAAAAAAAACGTTCGTAAACAAAAACGCACGGCGCCGGCGTGAGGTAAAATCAACTTTCCGCACGCTGTACTACTCCGTAAACAAAAACGCACGGCGTGCGGTAAAATCAACTTTCCGCACGCTCGACTGTCATCGTAAACTTACATTTTCGAGCAACTGTATTGAAAAATATATTTTAACCTTTGTACCACTTTTAAAACAAATAAATGAATCTGAATCTGAATCTATTTTTCATACCCAAAATGAGAATTTATTGTTACCTACCCGAGTAAATAGTTATTACCCAAAATTTTACAGGTTAAAATTCGCCGATTTGTACCCCAAGCACAGAATATAACAGTGGCACTCACATAATCGATTTTCAAACAAACGAGGTAACTTTAAAGCCTTGGTTCTCCGCCAGGGATTGACCTAGCTGTGGTCTGATGATGGCCATCCAGGGAGTGAAAGGAGAAGATTCAGATCGCTATACACACTCAACTGATCAGCATTCTAAGAGATAGGCTATGTTTGAAAAATATCGCGAAATAGCATAAAAATGTATGGAAATCCTGAAACTGAAAACTCTGATCCTTCTATCTCTTTGAATGCTGATCAGATCAGTTGGGTGTGTACGGCGATCTGAATCTCCTTCATTCAGTCCCTGGATGGCATCAGATCACAGCTAGGTCAATCCCTGGCGGAGAACCAAGGCTTCAAAGTTACCTCGTATGAAAATCGATATGGCGTCCTTATTTATGTGGCCAGTGTGGCCACCACTATACTATGTGAAAATTTGAATGTTTGTTACTTAATCACTTAAAAACGGCTGAACCGATTTGGATGAAATCTGGCACAGTTATAGCCTGGATTAAAACATAGGGAGACTTTTTAACCCGGTCAAAGGTTCCCACGGATTATCCGAATGGCTGAAGCTAATGTGAAAGAAACAAAGAAAATATAAGATACGTGGCGTACTTACAACGGTATAATGGTTTTCCAAGTCGGTTTTCTCAGTGAAAGTTTTCTTGCATACGTCACACCAGTACGGGCGGGTTTTGTTATGTGCCAAGTAGTGTCGTTTGAGAAGGTCGTATGAGCCAAATTTCTCCTCGCACTCCGGACAAGGGAACGGTTCCTCTTTATGGTCTTTGCACATATGCTGTTTGTGAGCTGATTTCTTCTGTAAAAGGGGAATTAATAATTTATACCAGTGCTGTCACGATGACAATTTGCAAGTGACGTTCTGCATCAAAACCAGGGGGTCAAGTCTGCTAATGTTTTCGTCAAAATCGTGGTTCAATGGTGTTCTAATGGTAATGCTTTTTGACAGTTCTTGTTTCTTAAACCCAAAATCAAGACACAATATGTTTCCGTTATGGGTTTAAGAAACACAATGTGTGTCAGTTTTGGGTTTAAGAAACACAATGTGTGTCAGTTTTGGGTTTAAGAAACACAATGTGTGTCAGTTTTGGGTTTAAGAAACACAATGTGTGTCAGTTTTGGGTTTAAGAAACACAATGTGTGTCAGTTTTGGGTTTAAGAAACACAATGTGTGTCAGTTTTGGGTTTAAGAAACACAATGTGTGTCAGTTTTGGGTTTAAGAAACACAATGTGTGTCAGTTTTGGGTTTAAGAAACACAATGTGTGTCAGTTTTGGGTTTAAGAAACACAATGTGTGTCAGTTTTGGGTTTAAGAAACACAATGTGTGTCAGTTTTGGGTTTAAGAAACACAATGTGTGTCAGTTTTGGGTTTAAGAAACACAATGTGTGTCAGTTTTGGGTTTAAGAAACACAATGTGTGTCAGTTTTGGGTTTAAGAAACAAGAACTGTGTCAAAAAGCATTACCAATAAATCCAAATACGGTAGATAGGGTTAATAATAATATTCATGGGTTGTATGCATGGTACTTTATCTACTATGCGAGCCAAATAAGAATAGTACTGTCAAACGGCAATCTCGATCTTTGTTCCTTTTCTTGCACATTGTACACCCTGAAGTGGAAGCGAAACGCAAACAAATATGGTCGCTTTGACAGTACTATCCTTATTTGGCTCGAATAGTACCATGATATCCAGCTTTTTAACCCTATTACCAAATACCCTGTATAATTTGACTGAACGCACAAATATTGATTATATTTAAATATAACAAATAAATAATAATGATAATAAATAAAAAAATGTGTTTGCACCTACACTAAATGCTGCCCCGCAGACATCACAGATGTATTTGGAAACCGGCATGTTATGTTCCGTTTTTATATGATAATGCAGTCTAGATGGCTTCACGAAACCTCTGTTACACTGAAAGAAAAACAGTAATTAAAACCTTAATTAGGGGGTCTCACTCATTAGCCTATTGCTCGCGGCTGACTCAGTCGAGCCAGCGCACGAGGGGTGTCATGTGTCGGGTGAGGTGAGACAGAGCTACGCGACAGAAAGAGAAGCGCTTCGGAGGTGCTTTTAATAATAGGCACGCAGCGCTGTGCAATTTGAAATTTGTACTTTATTGCCGTGCAGCGAGAGTAGCTTATTATTTGATTGTCCTCGCGCGGGTGGGCTTCTGTACGTTTAGTACTATTATTATATTCTGTGCCTCAATTTTATATTACACTAGCTTCCGCCCGCGACTTAGTCCAAGTTAATCCAAGTGTATAAACTAAGTATGTGCCATAGAAGGACGGACATGGGAGGCGAGTGTTGGGGCACGCGCATAGTGGCTAACTTCGCACGTATTATATAGTGACGTCGTCAACACTGTTCTAGTCTGTAAGCCTGCATGTAATTCTTATTCTTTAATAAATAAATAAACCTTACCACAGGGCAATAGCTATATCCTGGTCGCGATCTGAAAATATATTCAAACGTCAGGAATTTTTTGTGACCACACAGATGCAATAAGTAACTGATTTCTTTGCATTTCATTCCACACACACTCGGAATTAAACAAAATTGGAAGACGTACATACGCGGTTTTATCTTCTTCTGCCTTACAGCTGGTGAGAAGTCGTCATCCTCTTCTCTCAATATGATCATGCTGACATCTGCACTGGCGAGCGTTATCAATGGCGCGGGGGTCATGGCCGATAAAACTACATCTTTTGTAATTTTAGCTCGTGTTTCTTCTCCAAATAGCTTCTGTGCTATGGATTTTTCTCCACTTTGAGGTTTTTTATTCGGTTTATTCTGTATGAATCAACAATAATTTATATTTAACTGCCTGTAGCTGTAAGGTTCGCCCATCCGTGTAAAAAATCAAAATCAAAAAATAATTTATTCAGTCTAGGCTGTTACAAGCACTTGTGAATGTCAAAGAAGCTACGCCATCGGTTCGCAAACCTGAGCGGGAGACCTTGTAACGAGAAGAACCGGCAAGAAACTCGTCAAGGGCTGCTTTTTTCTCCCTGTATATTTCATACAGAGTCGTCAACATTGAAAAATGAGCTCCACATTTAAAGTGAGGTCATTTTCCATCACAATAATTAACAAAAGTTTGCACACAATGGGTAGGTAGGTTGAAATTAAATACCTACTACATATCTGATAAGTAATTGTGAGAGTAAATAACTTTCAACTAGTTGAGAAATCAGTAATCACTATGTCTGCTACTCGAAAGTGCACCTAAGTAGGCAAAATTTACCAAAAAACACTTGATACAAGACATAAGAAATAATACATAACATTATTTAAGAAGGGTTCAAGCCCCAGGGGGAGGACAATTTATAATCGGTTTGGTTGGTGGTAGGGTTTATTCCACCTGGCTAGCTACGACCAGCTTAGACCAAGTCTAACGCCACAACAACTATTTCAAAATTGTTGTGTTCAGGCAGTTAGAGATAAGATAGTTCTTTAGTGGTGAGGGCACAGAATAGATATAAGTTCTACCATACAGAAAGGACACTCTCCCCCCTGCCTGCCCCAGAATCAATTACCTCACCCCACCCTGCGATTTCTTATGCCGAATCGTATGTTTGTTTAGTTGTGTTTGTCAATGTCAACACATGTTGATATTCAGAGCAAGGCGTCATAACTTTTTAGTCGTGTATGTCAATTATCAACTTATTTTGATATTCAAAGCAATGCATTGTAACTTTATTTACCAAAAAGTTCGAATTATGAATTGAACACCGCTCATACATTACAAACTGCACGGTAGCCCTAGACACACAGTTGCATGTCTACAAAAAGTCATATGACGTCATCTGTTTATAATGGCACGATTCTTTGGAGTGTCCGGGGTGTGCCGAGGGTTCCGAGTGTAGTGCGATTTGGCGCTTTCACCTTCGGCCTTATCGCCCCTTAACTTCAGGTGAGGTGAAGGCCAAGCACTACCCCGTTGTGCATAAAAAAACTAGTAAATAAATGATTTGTAACAAAACTTACCACAACCGTAATAAGACCAGTCCATTTTCCCGGGTCCCCCTCCTCATATACCTCAAAATGCCTGTTCATAGCGTGGTTTTTGAGTGCCAGCAGGTTACTGAAAGTGTTGCTGCAAATGCGGCAGCCGAAACATTCCGTCTCATCATCAGACATTACTGGAATAACATTAGAGTGTTTTAAAGATTATTGTCTTGCATATTATTAATATGCGTAATTACAGTGGGATGGAAATAAGATGTTGGGTGTTATGTTCATGTCGCTGCGCAATACATAATTTAGATCAGGGGTTCCCAACCTTTTACGCTATGCACCAATAACAATTACGCTACCCACAATCCAACACAAGAGATGCAATGCACTACATATCGATGACACCGCTACTACACATGCGAAAATATATTATTATAAGTACTAACCAGGCGCGGTCCAAAGGGAGGGGGTCACAGTCACAGGGGACATGACTCCCCCCAAAATCGTATACGACAAATAGAAAAATCATCTAAAAATTTACAAAATAAAGAAAAAGTAATTGTATTCACTTCTTAAGCTTACGCGCTCACTAGACTCACGAGTAGCTTCAGTCCCCCGTAACCACAGCAGCTGCAAGGGTACCTAAACATCAGGAAAATAAAAAATCACACCAAATACCAACTACACTCGGTCCGCTTCTATACATCATTTACACTTTTGACCTGCCACACTGCCTTGAATGTGAATCCAGTATCTTTGCGGACGATACTAAAATATTTGCCAATCCCGTTGTAGAATATGATCGACTCCAGAGTGACCTAAATAGGATTGAAGAGTGGTCTAAGACGTGGTTACTCACTCTGAACAACTCCAAATGCACCGTTCTACATGTTGGAAAAAAAAAACCCACGCAAAACCTATAAGCTTGGCAACCGTGTTCTACAAGATGTTAAGACACAAACAGACTTGGGTGTTATTATCTCAGAAGATCTCAAGTGGGCCAACCACATACAAACTATCACGAAGAAAGCCAATAGTCTGGTCTATCTTGTCAGAAAGGCCTTTGGAATACTTACACCTGATATGGTTACCCGGATATACAAGTCATTCATTAGACCCATTTTAGAATATGCCTTTCAAGTTTGGAAACCCTACTTTGTTAAAGACATAGACTTACTTGAACGTGTTCAAAGAAAGGTTACAAAAATACCGAGACAACTAAAGAACCTAGACTATGAGACGAGGATGAAATATCTAAATCTTACCAGCTTGAAAGATCGTAGAGAGAGAGGAGACCTGATTGAGACTTTTAAGATACTAAATGGCCATTATGATATTCCAAACTTTGACAAGATGCTGACACAGAAAAGTAACGCCTACTTAAGAGGACCCAGCTTCAAACTTGTAAAAACAATATCCAACAACAACCCTCACAGGCACTTTTTGAGCAACAGAGTGGTCCAAGCGTGGAACAATTTGCCAGAACAATTAGTCTCAGCCAACAGCTTGAACCAATTTAAGAATAGATTGGACAAACACCAATTTAAATAAAGTAGAATAGAGCAAAGATTGCAGGATACAGGCACTATCAGTTGCAACAACTGCTCGCCTGTTTAATAATAATAATAATAATAATTACCAAAGTACTTTCAATAAAACCGCGCTAATTGTATTATTATTAGCGAACCCCTTCAAAATTTCAGGCTGCGACCGCGCCTGGTACTATGCATAGTTTGTCTAGAGCCACCCGATGTTAGCTGATAGGAGAGGCGAAGCTGTGGGGCAACGTTACACGCATAGCGACTAACTTTAGCTTCACAACCGCCATCTAATTTGCATCGTACTGTACAGTAAATTGTACAATACGTTTCGTAGGGACCGGCCAATTCAGATAGAGACACAAATTATGTATATCTTTCGATTGTTAATGATGTGTAGAGAACAAATTGAGGAGTAAATAGATGTACCTACTGAATCCATCCATGGTGAGAAAAAGTCGTTCGTTAACTTACTGGTTTCTGGGTTTGGTGACAGCAACGTTGTCGTTTTGTTGCACTTCGAGGGGCTTTTTCTAAGTAAACAATATAATTATGTTGATGATAAATATATGAGTAAAGTTCGAGGAACATACACGAATGAATGAATTTAAAAATAAATTCCGAATTTATAAAAAAACCACTCTTTGCCGTTGCTGAATTTTTTATTTTATTTTTATTTAGGTTATGTAAAAAAAACAAACATACCAGTGTTGCCAACAAGATTTTTTAATTCCGCCATTGGGGGTTTATGCTTCTTTCTTGTGTTAAAGCAAAAAAAAAAAAGTTGGTATTTTCCGTCAAAATGATAATTATATTTGTCCGTCAATGAAATCCATCCGCTGCGTTAAGCGGGATCCCGCCACGTGTACACGGCGCCGGCGCAGGAATATAGATTGCTACATTGCTAGTTTTCTGACGGACTGATGATGGTCGTGCATTGCATGAGTAAGCTCTTATCTATGTCGCCCCGCGCATTGGCGGATCCAGGGGGGGGGCCATGGGGGCCATGGCCCCACCCACGAGGTACCCAAGAGTACCTACAAGATTAGTGGATGACACTGACAAAAATCACGCTGCGCGGCCGTTTTTTTGACTATACAAGTGGCTAAACTGACAAAAAATCGCGCTGCGCGGCAGTTTTTTTACTATAGATAACACCACAAAATTAGTGGCTAAAACTGTTTAAAAATCGCCGTTTTGTCAATTGGCAGTATTTTTTTCTAAATCAGGCATTTTGTGCATCCTAGACAGGGATCCCTTACATAGACTCTTGACCCGAGGCTCCGATGCCCCCCCCCCCCCAAAAATCCTTGATCCGCCCTTGGCCCCGCGCCCACGCCCCGGAATCCCGCTTCAGTGGGTGGACACTGCAGCAAAAAAGTGAACATTTCAAATTGTTTTTCTATTTTCAACCTTATTCTCTTGTAATAAGGCCAACAAACACGCAATTTATAAATTTGTATATACCGCAGATTATGTGCAACATGATAAACTAAATTTTACTGTCGTTATGTTGGCTAAAACTTGGGAATATGGCGTCTGTATTTATTCTTTCTTTCACGGTTGCCTTCGAAATCGTAAACAAATCTTGTTTTGTTTGCTTTGTAAATTAATATGAAATTGTGCTCTCGCTCCTCCGTATTTTTTCTTTGTGCCAGTTGGACGTTTAAAGCCATCACTGAACTTAAATTTCTGTGGACCTGTGGTATTGCGTGCTAAAGTTTTAATGTTAATTTTAGTGTAAAGTCTTAAATGAATTGACAATGGAATCGTTTTGTTTAACTACACGCAACTATAAGAAAGAAGTGTGTTTTATGCAGTAGGAGACGTACACCAGGGTCGAACGTGTTCTTAGCCTGTATCCTGTATCCCACTTGACCATTAGAGGTTTGTATTGCTATACACTACCTAGTACCAATTTATGAGTATTATCTAAATATTATGATCACATACCCAAGTAGTTGAAGCATTTGTATTTGCATTTAACTTCTTGAAGTTGGGAATGTGAGAAAATGTTTATGTAATCAACAACCACTCGTTGCATTGTTCTAAATGGGGTTATTTATTTCAGGTCTCAAAAGTGGATTCAAGCTTTTGGTCAAGAAGATCTTGTTTACATACCAATACAAAAACTTCATGAACTTAAATTTGTTTGAAATGTACATTTATGACAAGACTGGAATAAATCAAGAACCAGACTTGTTCCATATGCTGTACCATATTTTAATTTACCTCTACAACCATTAGGTGATGAACTGTTACATGATTTTCCACTGCACATCAGTCAATACCAGGGACATGGTATGTACTCAGTTAATACTCCCATATTATAATAATAATTTAATAATTAATAATTTATATTAATTAAATTTTAATGTAATTGAATAGGGTAAGAAATCAAAGCCCTGAATCCTGATTCAAATAGCTATTATTGTATTTGTTCACTAACTTAAAGCTTTAATAAACAACAAACAAGTCACATGTCGGTCGGAGAGTCAGGTTCGGGGACATGGTATGTACATAAGTAATAAGCACACTAGCTTATGTAAATAACAGATTTTTGTATTGTATGCAATTGACAAGTTTAGGTTAGAATATTTAATTTGTACAGTTTATTGTTTATTTTTAAACTAAGTTAGCGAACAAATAGAAAGTTGGCCATATGATTAAGGGGTGGATTTTCTCAGTTTAGACGCAAAGGAATGGCTATTGTGTCTTGATTCCATGGCAATGAAAAGTGTTACTATTGATATTTTTTCTACTGTAGATCTGTAAATTATTATATGGACGATTCAAAAGTACTTAATAATTAAGTTTATTTGAATAAAGCTTATTTCACTTTCACTTTCACTTATAATGTATTTACATATCATTTTACCTTACAGATTCATCTGAAGCACCAGGTACTTCATGTGATGGGTCCCTACTTGAATGGGTATTGCCCGATGAGGAAGATGATCTACAAGTCGAAGATTTATGTTCTTTTGAGGATCTGCCTGTGGTATAATGTCAGTGGGTATTTGGCATCAAAGTTATTATGCAACTCAGATTGTAATAATTGCAAAAGTTGTTTAAAAAATTAAAATACAATGATATTTGTATAATTACATTAAGTTGCGAGAATGGTGAATTTATTAGAAAAAAATGTAATGTAAGTAATTAATGAAATTTTTTTTGATTGCTAAAAATAAAACTGGTTGGTAATTATGTAACTTTGTTGCAATCAACTTTGACAGAAATTGCAGTTATATTGCGGCTTTAGTAAGAACCAATGTGACAACTATCTTACAGCGATCGATTTCAATCGAGAATTGTTAGCAACAGACTTACGTAATCCACGTACTGGTGATTTTTATAAAAAAGCCCAAATACAAAGTAAGACTTAAGGCGATTGGATTCCTTTCTCCCTTAATGAAATGTATTGTTCGCTAAGTACTAAATACATAATGTATCGAAAATCACACGTACCGATTGAAGTTAAGGTTCTATAGTTTATTTACAAACAATAACCTCCGTAAAATATAGTTCTTGTAGCAGTAGTAGGCAAAAGAGAACTTTTACCTACCTATTCAATATCGAATTTTCCATACATTATGTAGGTACTTAGCAAGCAATAAAAATTAAGAGCACCACTTGAGGGTACTAATCACCCTAATATTACTCTGCTCAAGCCTTAACATGTGTGTAATTTTTTTATTCTACATACTACCAAAGTTCGGTTTCAAGTCCCGCCTGAGAAAATGATCTGTGGGTCTACCGGCTAAAAATAATGAAGTTAATGTTAACTGTAATTTGACAGATGGGTATGATACATTGCTTCTTTTCTATGGTTAGTTTTTATTTGTGCCAAAACGAAGTAGCAATGTATTATATACATCTGTCAAATTACAGTTAACATTAACTTCATTGTTTTTAGCCGGTAGACCCGCTGGTGGCAAGTCAATTTTTATTTAGTTAGTTTGCAAACTGTTATTCTAAAATTCCTCAAACTGTCTTCTAAAGTTAATGAGGTTGTGAAGACAGTAAACATAATGTTCACCTACTTTCTGTCTTAGCAATAGGTACTTATGTAACCTACTTTGATTTGCATTATTATTCCCGTTCAACTATTCTGTTTGTCTTGTTGCTTGCTAGAGATTGCTACCTTAGTAAACAAAATGTAATATACAGGATGTGCCACATTGCCGTTCCAATTATTTTGAAAAACACAATGAAGTCTTATTTGAGTAAAATTAGTAAATATTTTCAATATTTAAGGTGGGTGCTTACTTTCTCTCCGTGTGGAAAAGGTTTTGGGACAACTGTATATAGGTATTATGTTTATTAGGTACTAAGGTAATGTTTCCTTCATTTTCAATTCGTCTGGATTTAAAAATGGTGAAAGTTCAGACGAACTGCGAATAAGAAATAATTTGTTTATCGATTAAACATTATATTTTGTGTTGTTGTTTAAATAAATGTGTTTTAAATCATAAAATCTTTTTTTATTTCCCTCTTAAATATTAATTAATAAATTCAAGAACCCTGCTATCCAATTTTTTCGATAAATCCCATCACTAGCGACTATCGTGGAAATCTCGATACTTTCCCATCACTAACTGACGTACGTCAGATTGACAGTATAGCCAACATTAAGATTATAATACATCATCAAAAGCTGTGTGGTTGGCAATGATCTGCGTAACAAACTCGAGCTCGGACCAATGTATGGAGTGCCGTCTCTTAAACGTAGTGATTATATTCTCTTTGTCCCGCTTCACGCAGCGGACGCACTCAAATAGAATATTCGGTAAAATTGTACGTGTAGCATGCCTTGCCATTTTTTTAAGGCCAAAATGAATTTTTAAATGGTATTTCCCATATTATTTTCTGCACTTTGTTTCACATTCATTACACTGAAAACGTCAGAGGGCCAAGTACGAGTTGCTATTTTGTCCTCACTTCACTTTGAGAATAGTTAACTATCGTTTCCTCTCTTTCACTAACTCGAATTGACTGTGAGAGTACATCATCCAATACTATTCGCGAAGTGAGGTGAGAACACAACTCGTACTAGGCCCTCTGACCGATATGATTAGTACAGTACACAAATATGTCAAAAACGTTAAATTTTAGTAAAAACTATTCTCTTCAATAATCCGTTAAATGTGACGGGAAATCCGTTAAGTTGGCAATACTGAAATATACATTCCGATTCCACAGACTACAAACTTAGTAGGTAACAAAACAACAAAAAGCCCATAGCACAAAAAAGTACGGTAAGGGGTCGTTGACATGGGCGTTTTTTTTACCGCGCCTTATATATAAATGTCATAAAAATCGCTCGTACTACGCGTTCACATCGTCATTGCCGTCGACGACCGTTATGACGTCACCGCTAACGGTACTGTAGATAAAAAAGTTATGTTTTTCAACTGTTTTTCATTTTTTTTTGATCAAAGAGTGTCATTTATTTATCTAACAAGTTAGGTTCGCTATTATGTAGGAACTTGAATCATCTAATCATTATAACAACACAAATAATGAACGTAATGATTAAATCAACAGAAACAAAAATTAAGAAATTGCATTGCTAGCCGTACTAGAGGCGACGCAGGGGGTGCGGTATGACGAAGCGGGCCGGGAGGTAGCGGCAATGATGAAGTGAACGCGTAGTAAAAATATGCCGAAGCTGCTCGCGGTCGCACCATGGCCCCATGCCCTCTTCCCTCGGTAGTTCGGTACGCCCATGTTCATGAATAAGAAAGATAACTAAAATAAAAACCACTTGGTACTTAGGCTATATATTTTATTAATTACAAAAATATATCATAACATTATCCTTATAAACTAACTAAAGCGTATAAAAATTATAATAGGTAATGTAGTTTTTAATTTTAATACTTAATTTCATTTCATGTGTACGTTCGTGTGCGTTCTGCCACTTCGCAGACAAAGTCCTTTGAAAGTTTTTCGTCGATCGGACGCACGCGCGTACTGGTAACATCAGAAAGGCATTTGCCGGATTTTTACAGGCATTTAACTGTTTAGAGACAGGCAATTTTTAAATTTTGCGGGTATTGTTGCTTGTAAGCTTGCATACTCCCAAGGAATTTATAAATACTTACTTATAAGTACGAAGTACTTATAAATTCCTTGCCTACCGGTACTCCACACGAAAGCCTGCGGTCTGACGATGTCAAAGATTAGTGGATGAAACAGACTAATAGTAGTAGTAGTATTAATTCGTCCTTTTGGACAGGCGAAGGTCAAAGCCATACAGCCATTTCTTGAGTGTTGGTTTCTTAATAATGTTTAAAATAAAGGCAAAGCCAAATCTTGAGTCTTCTTGGTATTTTTAAGGCAAAAAGCCAAATCTTGAATTGTCATTGTTTCAGTTTACATTAGAATGCGGGTGCATCGCATTCCAATGCGGCTTAGAGCATTTGGCATCAAATATATCGATACAGTTTAGTCGGTTAGTTCTGCCGAGGTAGCCACCACTACAATAAAAGTCCCAGCTTCACACAACCAAGATCGCGCCTATTTCAATTATCCCACATATTGTTCAGTAGACACTTGTACCACAAAACTGCACCGATTTTAAGACACAATATCCACTATAAACAATTTGCAAATAATTAAAATATCCACCGAACTGAACTCGACGAAATGGCGCCAAAAACTCTAAAACAGACTAATAAAAGTTGCGCTCACAGAGGAAATAACCACTACGTAGCGCTATGCGGCCATTTTTTTTTACAATGGACAGGCATTTTTTAAATCAGGCATTTTGTGCATCCAAGCCATAAGGAAAGATAAATATATACCAAAATATCCTAGTAAACATCCTCCACAGACTACAAATGATGCTGACGCATCAGACGGGCGACTCTTTTTAAAAGCTAGGATTTTTTGTATGGAGACGACCGGCCGTGACATCCTAAAGCCGCGATTACATTTTTTTTTTAATTTATTACCAAATAAACATAAAAATACAAAAGTTGTTTGCTACATTCACAAAAAACCACGCAGGTTTACATAAGGAATGTGCTGTTCATCAGTCATTCACTTAAATTACAACTAAGCAAGGCTTAATACTACTTAAGTACAAATTTTTTGCTATTGCGTTCACTGCTAATTTTTTAGTTGAAAAACAATTCGACAAGGTTGCAAACAATAGAATAACAAAGAGTGACATGAGCGCCGCCATGCGATGGTGGCGCAGACGCTGCAGATAGTGCAGCCACACATACGGGCTGTTACAATTTTTGTAGAAAGTATTGTTAGTTCTTAGTTCCATACGCCGATTTAGAATACCAATTTGGGGTTGCCACTCGTACTTGACAATAAAATATTTTTCAATACAGTTGCTCGAAAATGTAAGTTTACGATGACAGTCGAGCGTGCGGAAAGTTGATTTTACCGCACGCCGTGCGTTTTTGTTTACGGAGTAGTACAGCGTGCGGAAAGTTGATTTTACCACACGCCGGCGCCATGCGTTTTTGTTTACGAATGTTTTTTTTAATTTCTACTAGCTTCCGCCCGCGACTTCATCTGCGTGGGCAGTAGAAAAATGTTGCAACCAGTTTAAAATGACCCCTTTAGTGTATGAAAGCTAGTACTACGGAGAGTTCAAGCTGTTTCTCTGGTTCTACCCACCCGAATTTGATGAAACATAGCTTAGATTTTAAGTTAGACCACAATCTACTAAATTGTGAAAAATCCATCAAAATTCGTTTAGCGGTTTTTGCGTAATTCGCGCACAAATATTTAGAATTTACAGTTTTATTATATGTATAGATTACAATTTCAGTAGTAGGTACCTATAATGTTTTCTCGCAAATGTATTGAAAAACGTAGTATGGCACACGGTTGTTAAGGTTTTTTAAAACTCGTGACGATTATAACCGAGCCGTCTCGTTTTAAAAACCTCCTTACCAACCTTGTATCATAAACTACTAGTATAATAAGTTCGATTTTAAAAGTGAATTTACCCTATAACGGAAAGATAAACATTGTATAAGATTGGAGATGAGAATTGACAATAAAAAAAACATAAACAATGTTGACCTTTGCGTTATTTGTTTAAATTAATTGTTAAAATTTAACTTATTATACGGGTGGCAACTCTAAATTGGTATGCTAGATTGGAATATGTAATCGCGGCTTTACCCTACGCGCGCGTCGCTTACTACTACGTTACAAAATTCATCCCGCTAGGTGGCGCTACTGTTGGAGACATTTGTACGGGCATTCCCTGATTTTCCCATTAACTTTAAATTATATCTAAAAATGGCTAATAAATAAATAAAATTACAGTTCTTTAGAACTGTATATTCGACCAATTTTTTTCTGAAATGGTGAAAAATTTTACTATTTATTTTGACACAAATTTTATTATATTTGACTAGAGATGGGTAAAAGACCCGCGGGCTGATTATCTACTTAGAAACCACCTAGCGACCGGTCTCATTTGACAGGTGAATGTGATACATTACTAAATAATATACTAGAAAAAATACGACTCGCACCAGATCAATACTCAGACGGGAATCGAACCCGCGACCTTTGGATATCCGGTCCAATGCTCTGACCGCTGAGCTACCGAGTCACTAGTGACATCGCCGAATTTCTTCTAGTATATCCTACTCTTACGCTACAAGCCAGCGTTATTTCACCAATGTGAGGAAATTCCTTACATTGGTGAAATAACGCTGGCTTGCAGCGTAACCTTGGTCGCGGGTTCGATTCCCGTTGAGTATTGAAAGTGAAAGTGAAATAAGCTTTATTCAAATAAACTTAATTATTAAGTACTTTTGAATCGTCTATGTTTTCCTACCACCCGTTCTAGACTTTTTTAGCTGACAAGAAGAACGGGCGCAAGAAACTTATCAGCTGTAACAGCCATAAGTAACGATATTTACAAACTTGAATATATCGATATTTACAAACTTGAATATATCGATATTTACAAACTTGAATATTGATCTGGTGCGAGTCGTATTTTTTCTAGTATATTATTTAGTATTGTGTAAAAATAGCATTGCGAATGCAAAAATCTCAAATTTAAAAATGTGATACATTACAAAACATACTAAAGAAAAGTAGCAATGTATGTGAAATGAAACCGGTCGCTAAATAGTTTCTATTTAGATAATCTGCCTGCTGCTCTTTTGCCCATCTCTACAAATATCATTTTTGAGGCGACGAACGAAGCCGTGGTAAATACTGTGATCCATCAGTATTTAATCAGGTGCCTATTTCATAAAAGATTTGTAAATTTACTACAATAATTCTACTCCAATATACTATGGTGAATCAGGGGCCTATTTCATATTTTATGAAATAGGACCCTGATTAAATACTGATGGAATGGATCACATTACCATGCGCGTAGCACCCTGACGTTCACAATAGGCTAGTTGACAAAATTTCAATAACTGCTTAATATTTTAGCTTATTAGGCATTTCATCGAAAAAAAAGGTTTATTTATTGTTAATCGAGCGTTTACATTATAAATTTCGCGTTTTAAAAAACCAATTTTAATTTGGTTCCAAAACGCACAAGACTGTCATGGCGTCTTGAATGACGTCACGCCGTGCAAAACAAACCAAAGAGCGATCGTGTCTTCGTACGTTATAGTTAGTTTTTATCGTTTAAAAATGAAGTTCTCATATTATAAGTACTGTATAGTGCCCCAGTGTGATAGCACGACGATAAAAACGCCAAACCAGTTATTTATATATGTTCCAAACAATGGAGAAATACGGAAAAAGTGGCTAAAACTTGCGTTCGGCTGTGGTTAGGTTGCACTCGGAGTGTAGGTTTGGAACGCGCCTCCGGTAGTGATACTCGAAACGTCAAAGACAAGATTGGAGTTTCGCACGGCGTGACGTAACGCTTTCTGATTGGTGTTCACTGTCACGTGACTAAAGGTTTCATTTTACGAAATTTATTTTTTAAAAATATTATTAATCTTTAACGCTTTTTATAATTAAAATTGTTTGTTATTTTCTCCATAATATAATAAATCATTATAAACCCCTATCCATTATATTTATTCTTAATGGAAACAAGCCTATTTTGTTCAACCCGATGTCATTTATTCAAATAAGTTGGTCACTGTATTTTCTAATAAAATAATGACAATTGTATATGGGCCTAGCCACGTATAGAATAATTATTTATAGCCACAAATAAAATATCGTCTATTGCACATTGTCTCAATATAATTCACTTTATACTAGAACAGTCAAAAGCATATTAAGAAAAAACCATCTTTACAATTTCTTTTTAACATAATGAGGAAGATTACATGATCAGTCTGGTATAAATTCTGGATCATCACCATCAGTCAGGAAAAAATCAAAAATACGGACTGACAGAATGCACTGATGCCAGATTGATCCTGTAATCTCTCTCTAACGTCTGATTTTAAGTTACTTGATTTGAAGGTACTTCTCTAATTTCAAAATGTAACGCAAAAACCGCAAAAAAATGTTTTCATTTGACAGATAAATGTGAATCGTTGATACTTCTTTTTGCACAAATAAAAACTTACCAAAGAAATGTAGCAATGTGTCACATCCATCTGTCAAATGAAAGCGATTGCGATAGATATTGAAATTAGACAACGGGTGCATTCCAGCAGGCTAATCGCCGAGCCATCGATCGCCATAGAGTATTTTAACCATAGAAAGCACTGACCTGATTTTTTTTTATATGTAGAGGTCAATGATAGAAAGGAATAAAATTGAACTTAATAAACAAATTACTTTCCATGGTTAAAATTTATACTGTGGCGATCGATGACTTAGCGATTAGTCTGTAAAATAAGTACCCTTTAAATATTTTGTGTATCGTTCTTTTGTTCTTCAGTTTTTACGTTTCCTTTCTTCTTATTGGGCGCTAGTTTTAAATGCACAGTGTTGACGTGTAACTTGAGTGAGTTTGATTGGCTGAAGGTCTTAGCACAAAATTGGCAATCGTAAGGTTTCGCCCCCGTGTGCACCTACCGACAAAAAATAGATTAAAATTACTAAAATACTTTAGAAATACACTTTTATTTATTTATTGGTTACTTCCGTGCTTCGGAGGGCACGTTAAACCGTCGGTCCCGGCTGTTGTCATCTGGTAACAGTCGTTTAGCCATGTCAGAGGCCTTACAGGCGGCTTGATAAACTCTAACGCCAGTGGTGGCCACTATTCCTCATTCGATTTCCCATTTATTTCAAATTATATCCAAAATGGTTGATACTAAAAAATAAATTATTATGGAAGTCGGACAGTAAACGAATTAAAGATTGAAGAAAACCAAAATGTGTTGGAATAAAAATTGATATTTACGAAAAATCGCTTCCAACATCCAAAAATTGATATCAAATACATAGAAAACAACAAAATGACAAGTCTGCATCTACACTAGCGCCAAGTTAGCGGTAGCGCGCCGACTGGTGGACGATTTGTGAATCAGCCAAATTATCCTGCCATTACACTTCTATAGATTTTAGTTCGCTGTTCAAGCTAAGCCCACATTTAGAACGAAGAGGTACCTAAAGCAGTGCTCTGTCACTCCGCGCGCGAGTCTGAACCGCTCGGCGTCCTCTGAGAGGACAAATTTCATACATCAGAAAAGATAAGACCTACGCGATAGAAAGAGAGGCAACTACTAAGTGAATGTTTTGGAGCGAAGGTAGCGCCGTGCGACCTGAATTGCACTTTATTGTGTCGGAGCAAGAGTCGCAAGTATATTTAAACGATTTTGTGGAGTGCAACTTCTGTACGCTAGTACTATTATCGATTCTGTGCCTAAAGGCTAACAAACTCACCCTATAATGCCTATTCAAGGCAGGTTTCTGACTAAATCTCTTGCCACATATTGCGCAGCAGTACGGCCTCTCTCCTGTATGACTTCTGCTGTGAATTCTTAACTGGTTGGTATCGGCGAACCGTTTGGGACAAACTGTGCAAGAATATGGTTTCTCTCCTGTATGTGTCCTTTGGTGGTACTTTAGTGAGGCGTTTGACTGTGTAACACATAACATTTTATATTATATTTTTTTATTTTATTTTATTTATTTCATGGAAAACCAGCAGCTGTACAAATAGGTGTAGAAAAAGCGTAAGAAACAATAAGCTAATTATAGGTTTTCGCTTATAGTAACAATATAGAACTTTACAAAACAATAACTTTATGTACCCATCTAAACAAAATAAAAGTACTTAATGCTATGTGTGTGTAATGCTCACCATACCAGCATGAACTTATTCAGTAAATAGATGTTCAATAAGTTTTCGCTTAAAAGAATCTAAACTACAATTAAATACGTCAACATCAAGCTCACACCCACCCAACACCACGTTTAGGCTTTTGGTAGACCTAGGAATAAAACTATTTTGCCTATAGTTGGTCGACGCTCATGGAACTGCAATGGGCCAGTAATGCCTTATTATAATATAACCTGTAAATACTATAATATACTTTTCACTCCTCTTGCTCAAAAAGTGCGTCATTGTAACGTACAAGAGTCGAGATAAAATAGCATAATAAGCCCTAGGGGATAAAGTTTTTTCTTTTTTAATGTTTGTCTATTACCAATGAGCGTACTAAAACGAAAAAGTCTTTATTCATAATCACGAATAAAAACTCGCTCGACTTAATACTGGGGGTCTATTACGAAAAGTTTAATGCGATACACGCGGCTGCGTCCGTGCTTCGTTCTGATTGATTCCTATTACAAAGCACTTGCGTATGCGATATTGCAAAGTGATTGCGTAAATTTGTCAGTTTCTCTCTAGTGGATCCGTCATTATTCGTTCAATAGACTATGGACTACGATAGCTACATTGAAAATATTTGTAATAACTATAACGGACGAACTGCGGACGACTATCGTGACCAAGTTTCGTAATAGGCCCCCAGTTTCTCATTTATTATATTATTTTTGAAAATGGAACTAAAAGCATCTCTTCGGTAAAATCATAGACTTATTTAAACTCTGTGTACAGAGTGAATCGTAGAATGCGTGTTTGTGTTGCTTAGCTGCTACAGCAGAAATTAAAAAAAGGTACCATGGCGCGAAATCTTTAGAATTTTTTTATAATTACAAACTGATTGAATTGTTATTGAATTGTGACTGTAATAGGAAATAAATAATTTTAATCTTCTGCCGTCAAGCACAAATCATTTATTTAAATATTGTACAAAAAGTTTATAAAGTGGAGTGGAGGAAAGAAAAACGAGTGGATTCGTTTACGGAAGTAAATAGGTATAAACTATTTAATATTGTATTTTATTTTCTCGCAATCGTAGTGAAAAGTATAGTGTAACACACGACGCTAAAACCCATTGTAACTCGGTTTCTATTTATTCCCTCGCTAAAGCTCGGGAATAAAAATACCTCGTATGCAATGGGTACTTTTAGCGTCTTGTATAACAATCTACTATTTGATAGGTATGATTATGTTATGACTGGTTGTTTTTATCGTATGTTTGATTTACGAGAGTACCTACAGATTGGATATATTAATTGAAGTTATATCTGTTGTTCATATATGGATGTGCTTCAAGGGTGAATATTGGGCAAACTTTTCTATAAATTATATGCAATCATTTGATTGATCTAACATATTACGTTTATGTTATTATAGTTGAAATAAAACTATAAGAGAATTTATACTATACAAAAAACAACATTCAGCTGTCTTTTTAAAATGTGTTTTGTTTGATATAAAATATTTCATAAACTTTCCAACAAATAACTATGTTAAGTTACTAAATATAAATGAAAAAATACTAGAAAAAATCGACTCACCCGTAGCAGCTCAGACGGGACTCGAACCCGCACCCTCAGGATTCCGGCCCAATGCACTAACCAATTATGCTACCGAGTCGCTAGTGGGAGTGGCGAAATTTTCAGTACTTTTTACGTTTTCGCTGTAAGCCAGCGTTATTTCATCAATGTGAAGAATTACCTTCAACATTCGAATGCAACATCTTTACAGATGCCAGACAATCGATTAAGATGAAACAGCTAATCCTAAGCTAAGGGTGCGGGTTCGAGTCCGTCTGAGCTGCTACGAGTTAGTCGATTTTTGCGTAGTATTTTTTCAATTATATTAAGTACCTAACTTAATATATAAAAATAGCATTGTGAATGCTAAAACCTAAAAATTCAATAAATAACTATGTTGCAGATATTTGAATAAAATCAAGCTTTTCGTTATAAATGGTATGATCAAGTAATGGTTTACTTACCGGACACTTCCTCCCGCACACTTCGCATACAATATTCTTATTATATTTAAGTCCTAGATGCATCCTTTTTATATGTGCTTGTAGCTTCGACCTGTTTCCGAAATTGGCACCGCACTGTAATGTAACATAAGAATTTTATACCACGTGTTACAAAAAAACCCCATAGGGACCATCAAACTGAACAACTTTTACAATGGGACTGTTGCGGACAGCTTAATTCAGTGAAAAAGTGATTAACAAAAAGACAGTTTAGTGGACACTAAGTGCGACCTAGTGGTGAAAATTGTGTTTGTGAATATGCCATGTAAGTACCTTGTTCATAAGCAATAGCTCGTTATAACTATTTGAGTTGATTAGTTTGTGTTTTTAATTACTTTGAAGTTTATTAATGTGTAACGTTCTATTTGATTTTAAAATGTAGCTTATGAAAAGTGCTGTAAAATGAAATATTTAGCGTAGCTGTAAGTTTTATAGTTTGTGAGATATTTAGGTTTTAGCTCAAATAGGTATTGTTTAGGTATTTAGGTATCCTATGCATTAAATGATTTAAAGTCTTGTTGTTTCAATTGCATTACCCGGTAAAGGTTTTGAGGTATGGGCCAGGTACTATAGGTCCAGGAGGTGGTAGTTTCGACCTGAAATGTGTCTAGGTCAAACGCCAGCCTTTGTCCTATAAGCCCTAAGGTTTTGACGAGGTACTAAGAGGTAAGACTATGTAAAATAAAGGCCTCTTGTATAGGTCTCTGATTAAAGGTAATGAGGTGCCTAAATACCTAAAGACAAAATGTAAATACTGAAAGGTACCTAAATAATAAATGAGGTAGGTAGTCTCATAAAGAGAGAGGAGTAGGGGTTTCGCTGTCCCTCTCACACCGCTGCCAAGTTGGTTGCGAGCGCGGAGTGGGGGAAGCGCACTCCCTACCACCGTTAACAAACTCGTTGTAACGTAGGGTAGAAATAAATGTAGATTTATAAAGTACCCAACTTAATTAGATATTGTAAGTTTGTGTATTAGTGTACCAGTTGCAATCATGCAACAGACTACCTCAGGGTGCGCGGACGCAGGGCGATTTGTAAGCTCGCACACCCATTTTTCTTTGTAACCACAATATACGAGCATTCAGAGTGATTCAAGAAGGTGTTTCAATTCGTTCCCGCTTGACGTTAATATACAGTGTCGAGGTTGCCGACATCGGTAACAGTGCTTCGTGGTCCTTCAGAGCGCGGATAAGAAGAATCTGCTGCTTCGTGATCCTCAGCGCGGATAAGAAGAATCTACTGCGTGATCCTGCAGAGCGGCGGACAGGAAGAATCTGCGCGTCAAGCTAGAAGAAGCGAAGCATCACTGAAGAAAAGAAGAATCACAGTAACTAGTTGCCAATACGCGGGTGGACCGCGGCTCACACTGCCACACCCTTACGGTGCCAAGTGTGGTTAGTGTGAGTAACGCCGTTCAAGGCGGTGCAGTCTAACGGACACGGCTGCCAGCCGCCTTTTTCAAGGCAGCTGAAATTGTCCGATTACGCCGGTACGGGTTGTGTCGCACTGAGGGCCGGACTGTAGGCACTGCCGAAGCTGCCGGGCGTTCCTCCCGGTGGCCGAGCACCTCGGAGTTGCACACCCCCTCTGCCGGGTAATTCCTCCCTTCCACTCCTGCTTCAACCTCCATCCTCACCTGGGCTCCCCGCGGTAGTGTGCCCGGGCGGGATTGTTAGGAGTAGGGTATAGTAGGGCGTCAAGAAAGAAGAAGATGCCAATCACAAGAAGCCAGTCTGGAGGGAAGAAGAGGGGGGCAATCACACATGAAGAGCCACCGGCGTCACCTTCGACGATCGCGCCACAGCCACCGCCACCACCACCGTTATTGACTACAGCCACGATGCAAGAAGAGGCCACAGAAAGTGGTACAGAGAGACCGTTACCGCCGCCGCCCACCAAGGAAGTTGACGATGGCAACGCCGCCGCCGCTGCCGCCACCGACACTGAGGCTTTGAGACGTAACCCGCCGTCAGTGTGTTCGTCGAGTGTCGCTGCGCGCGTCCGGCAGGCGCAACTTCGGGCCGCGGAACAGTTGGCCGAGATTAAGAGAAAAGAAATGGAACTAGAACGTGAATTAATTCAACAAAGGTTACAAGTTGAAATGGATACTATTTTGGAAGAAGAAACCCGTGCGAGCTTACCCGCCGAGAGCGTTCCAGAGAGGCTGAAAGAATGGTTGGATACCACAGCCGATCCTCGGTGTCGGGTAGATGAAAATTTAGAGAGAGACAGAGATATCGTCCCTGTCGTTTCACAAGACAGAGACAGAGATATCGCTCCCGTTATCGTGCAAGACAGAGACAGGGATATGAAGCGCAATGAGGCGCGTGCCTTAGAAATGGATAAAAACCGAACTTTTTGTGTAAATCCAATGGAGACTGACGCGAGGCCCGTAGTCGATACGAAAAAGGGCTACGGGGTGGAAAACCTCGCTGAAACATTGGACAGGGTTCTAACTAGACGACCGATGCCGCGGTACGCACAAGAGTTGCCCGTGTTTAGTGGTTCACCGAATGAATGGTTGTTATTCAAGGCCGCAGTGCGCGATTCCACACGATTATACAAGTTCACTGCAGAGGAAAATCTAGCAAGATTACGCGTGAGCTTGAAAGGGGAGGCGAAAGAGAGTGTGTCGGCGCTATTATGGAGTGCGACCGACCCCGATCGTATCATGACCACATTAGAACAATGCTACGGCCGCCCTGAAGTGCTTATAGATAGAGCGCTCGAAGATTTGAAAAGCTTACCGCGTTCAGGTACTAGTGCTGCCGAGTTGAATGCCCTCGCTGTGAAATTGCAAAATATAGTTTGCGTTATTCAAGCGGTTGATGACCGAGGGTACCTACGAAATCCGCTATTGGTTCGAGAGGTGATAAAGAAGCTCAGCCCGCATTTGTTATCGAACTGGGTCGCCTACGCCGAGAAGAATGAATCGAGTGAACCTGACATAATTATTTTATCTCGATTTCTCATGAAAGAGGCCGACTGCGCGCTGCGTTTTGCATACGTACCGACTACGTCACAGCAAAGAGAGAACGTCGCTGTAAAAAACCGTAGCGAGAAACGCACCGATAAGAAGAAAAATGTAGCAAGAATATACACTTTGGGCCAGAAAGAGACGCCGCCTGCGCCGTGTTTACTATGTGGAAACGATCATGAAGTACCCCACTGTACTAAGTACAAAGCCATGACGGTAGATGAGAGATGGCAGTGGGCAAGAAACAATGGAGTGTGCTTTCGGTGTGTGAACAATAAGCACCGGAGGTTCCGCTGTACACACAAACTATGCGGGGTGAACAACTGTAATGCGCGTCACCACGCTACGTTGCATAAGGACCGTGCCGCCAGTAATGAAGAGACGTTGGTGCGAGAGTCGCAGACTGAGACGATCGCCACGATTAATAGGGCCAACGTCGCGGCGAAAGTCATGTTAAAGGTGTGTCCAGTGACAGTAAAAGGACCCGGCGGCGCCGTACAGACATACGCGCTGCTGGACGAGGGTTCGACAGTGACGATCGTTGATCATGACCTGGCGGACGAAATAGGTGCGAAAGGGCCTGTAAGCGAATTGAGCATATGTAGTATAAATGCGCAAGGGAGCGTAGCGAACAGTGAAGACGTAAACCTAGTGTTAGTAGCAAGAGATGAAAGCACCCATCATGTTCGCGCCAAAACGATGACAAGTTTGACGCTCAATCATCAAACAGTTAGTGAAGATTGCTTACAGTACGCACACTTAAGAAGATTAGCGGCTAGTGACGTGTGTTATGACAGAGTGAAACCACGTTTACTGATCGGGGCCGATAATTGGCATTTGATTGTGTCACGAAAGTTGTTAATGGGCAACAGAAGACAACCGGTAGCGTCGCTCACGAAGCTAGGGTGGGTCATACATGGAACGGCGCCTCGAATTACGGCGCTAGAGGGCGCGTCTAACGTTTACAAGACGGAGCTCATCACACCCGAGGTTGAATTACAAGACATGGTGAAACGTTACTTTGAAATAGACGCACTCGGTATCGCTAGGAGGGAACGCGAAAACCCAATGGAAGTTAGAGCGGTGAAAGCGTTCGATGAGAGTATAAAGCGAGTCGGCGGCCAGTGCGAAGTACGATTACCATGGAAGAGAGATGACGTCACGCTACCGCCCAGTTATTATAATGCTGTGAAGCGCTTGAAATCTATAGAACGCAAGATGGATCGGTCAAGCGACTTTGAAAAAGCTTATACAACACAGATAGAAAATTTATTCACGAAAGGCTACGCGGAGCAGTGTAGTGGGAAAGAGACAGACGATCCACGAGCATGGTACCTGCCTCACTTCGCGGTCACCAACGTGAACAAGCCGGGAAAGATAAGATTGGTTTTCGACGCGGCAGCAAAAGCCAATGATGTTTGCCTCAATGATGAGCTTTTAGAGGGGCCCGATTTATTACAAGATTTAAATGGGTTGCTTTTGCGGTTCCGTGAGAAAAGGATAGCAATAACAGCCGACATTCAAGAGATGTTTTTACAAGTGAAAATTGCGCCTATAGACCAACCGGCACAGATGTTTTTATGGAGAGGCGGTGATAGAGACGGGCCGCCACGAAAATATAAAATGACGTCGATGATATTTGGGGCAAAGAGTTCGCCATTCTTAGCACATAGTGTGCGCGACTGGAACGCGAGAGAGAGCGCCGATGAGTACCCGCTAGCATGTCAAGCGATAACGAACAATCATTATATGGATGACTGGGTGGACAGTTTCGATGATAAGGAACGGGCGATTACTACGATGAAGCAAGTGATTGAAGTGCACAGGCGAGCAGGATTCAAGCTGACAAGCTTCAACTCAAACGAAGCTAGAGTCTTAGCTGAGCTGCCATTAGAGAGCCGTGCTACGTCATCGCCCAAGCAACTGGGATCCAACCTAGATGACTGTGGTCGCACGCTGGGGCTACTATGGGATGCGGCGACCGACACACTGGGGTTCAATACGACGCTTGCAAGGGTACCGGCCGAAGTGAAGACGTTAGCGAGACCGCCGACAAAAAGAGAAGCGCTGAGTGCAGTAATGTCGGTTTTCGATCCGTTGGGCTTACTAAGTTACTACACCATACGAGCGAAGATTGTGTTACAAAACATTTGGAAACTAAATGTAGAGTGGGACGAGGCTCTACCAGGGCCGGAGGCCGAAGAGATAATTCAATGGCTAAAAGACATAGAAAAGCTACGAACACTAAGATTACCGCGCCTCTACGCTCGAACGGGGGGAGAGCCAAGCCGAGAACTACATATATTTTGTGACGCAAGTGAAGTTGCTTACGCGACCGCGGCTTACTGGCGCGTCAAGAATGAAGATGGTGAAATAGAAGTGACACTAGCGGCCGCTAAAGCACGGGTAGCGCCAATGAAACCACTCTCCGTACCAAGGTTGGAGTTACAAGCGAGCCTGATAGGGACGCGTCTGGCAAGCTCTATCAAGAGACAGCAAGGCTGGGAACCCGAGAAAACTGTATATTGGACGGATTCGCGTACCGTGTGGCATTGGATACGTAATGATAGCGTGCGCTACACACCATACGTGGCGCACCGCTTAGGAGAGATAGCCGAGACTACGGACGCTAGCCAATGGAGATGGGTTCCGACAGCGCTAAATGTGGCGGACGACGCAACGCGCCCAAATGTAGAGATGAAGACGTGTAATGACAGATGGTTTAAAGGACCTGATTTTTTATATGAAGATGAGGCTTTATGGCCCACATGTGAAATCGTAACGGAAGAAGACACGGTAGAGACAGTGCTCACGACAATGGGAGAAGCAAACGATAGTATGCCCCGAGCCGAGCGTTTTTCCTCATATGAACGCTTGGTGAGAGCGATGGCGAGAGTATTACTATTCGTACGCAAATGTCGTGACCGTGCCGCTACGATGAATGTAGAGCTCATAGAAGAGGCTGAGATGAGATTGCAACGAGAGTCGCAACGCCAATGTTTCGCTGAAGATATAGAACGAATCACTGCAAAGCGAAACCTCAGAGTGGGAAGCCGGCTACGAAAACTGGATCCGTATTTGGACGAACAAGGTGTGCTGCGTGCCAGGGGACGAATAAGGGCAGCGGGTGTGTCTGCCCCCGCTACTCACCCCGTAGTACTGGACGGCAGGCACCCGTATGCGCGGCTGCTGCTATATCGCGAGCACCGTCGCGCCCACCACGCGCACAATGAGCGCGTTGTGAACGAAGTCAGAGCCAAATACTGGATACTACGATTGAGACCGACGATACGTACAGTGGCTAGCAAATGCGTGTTTTGTCGTGTACGAAAGGCCCGCCCTGTGGTTCCAGTGCACGGAGATTTACCTAAGGCAAGATTACAACCATATACAAGAGCCTTTACAAACTGTGGATTGGACTATTTCGGACCAATAACCGTGACGGTGGGACGGCGGCATGAAAAACGGTGGGGCGCATTATTTACGTGTCTCACAACAAGAGCGATACATATAGAGTTGGTGGCGTCGCTATCGACAGACTCGGCAATCATGGCTTTAAGAAGAATGGGCGCGCGCCGCGGGTGGCCGCGTCTTATGTATTCAGACAATGCAACAAACTTCAGAGGCGCCGACGTAGAGTTGCGTCGTGCGATAGAAGAATGGGAACCGGCTCTACGTGATTACGCACTATCAGAGCGTATGGACTGGCGCTACATAGCGCCGGGGGCACCACATCAAGGGGGCGCATGGGAGAGGCTCGTGCGCTCAGTCAAAAGTGCGCTACGAGTCACACTGAACGAGAAGTCGCCGCGAGAAGAGGTACTAGCGACGCTGTTAGCGGAGGTAGAGCACACCATAAACGCTCGCCCGCTAACCCACGTACCAGTCAGCGAAGAAGATCCAGAGGCGCTCACCCCAAATCACTTCCTGCTGGGCGGTTCGCGCGGCCTGCCACTCACTGGGCCGTGCGAGCCAGCTTCGCGCAAGCTGTGGCGTGCTGCGCAGGCGCTGGCCGACGAGTACTGGCGCCGCTGGGTGCGCGAGTACCTGCCCGAGCTCATTCCGCGCGGGGGCGCGCGTGACGTCACGGGCCGCTCACTTAAGCCCGGTGACGTCGTCATCATCGTCGACTCCAGCCTGCCTCGCAATGTGTGGCCGCGAGGCGTCGTGACGGCGGTGCATCCGGGACCAGACGGCGAGATTCGCAACGCTGATGTTAAGACAAGAGGAGGAGTTTTTCGTCGCCCGACAACGAGATTGGCTGTCCTCCCTACTGAAGAAGAAGGTGCCGCGAGTGCTGCACCGGGGGGAGACTGTTGCGGACAGCTTAATTCAGTGAAAAAGTGATTAACAAAAAGACAGTTTAGTGGACACTAAGTGCGACCTAGTGGTGAAAATTGTGTTTGTGAATATGCCATGTAAGTACCTTGTTCATAAGCAATAGCTCGTTATAACTATTTGAGTTGATTAGTTTGTGTTTTTAATTACTTTGAAGTTTATTAATGTGTAACGTTCTATTTGATTTTAAAATGTAGCTTATGAAAAGTGCTGTAAAATGAAATATTTAGCGTAGCTGTAAGTTTTATAGTTTGTGAGATATTTAGGTTTTAGCTCAAATAGGTATTGTTTAGGTATTTAGGTATCCTATGCATTAAATGATTTAAAGTCTTGTTGTTTCAATTGCATTACCCGGTAAAGGTTTTGAGGTATGGGCCAGGTACTATAGGTCCAGGAGGTGGTAGTTTCGACCTGAAATGTGTCTAGGTCAAACGCCAGCCTTTGTCCTATAAGCCCTAAGGTTTTGACGAGGTACTAAGAGGTAAGACTATGTAAAATAAAGGCCTCTTGTATAGGTCTCTGATTAAAGGTAATGAGGTGCCTAAATACCTAAAGACAAAATGTAAATACTGAAAGGTACCTAAATAATAAATGAGGTAGGTAGTCTCATAAAGAGAGAGGAGTAGGGGTTTCGCTGTCCCTCTCACACCGCTGCCAAGTTGGTTGCGAGCGCGGGGTGGGGGAAGCGCACTCCCTACCACCGTTAACAAACTCGTTGTAACGTAGGGTAGAAATAAATGTAGATTTATCAAGTACCCAACTTAATTAGATATTGTAAGTTTGTGTATTAGTGTACCAGTTGCAATCATGCAACAGACTACCTCAGGGTGCGCGGACGCAGGGCGATTTGTAAGCTCGCACACCCATTTTTCTTTGTAACCACAATATACGAGCATTCAGAGTGATTCAAGAAGGTGTTTCAATTCGTTCCCGCTTGACGTTAATATACAGTGTCGAGGTTGCCGACATCGGTAACAGGGACCAACTCTGAAATCGGGAAAATATTTTATTTTTATTTTATTTATTTAAGACACAAGACAAAAAACAAATTTACAATAAAAAATCCTATACATTAGGTGCATGTCTGTGCCCAATTACAATTGTGCACAAATTTTATAGAGAAACGACATAACAGTAAGTTATCTATATCTACTTGGTAATTTAACAGTTACTTATTAATTTCAAAACATAAAAGAAAGAATTGAGTTGAGAAAAAAAAATAACAAGATCAAAATAAAAAAATAAAAAATTACTAAAATCTGTTAGTACTTAAAATAATTAGAGACTGGGATGTGACATTAGAGCTCTCTTTAAAGAATTGACATGACAATTGTATATATCGTGATCACCGCAGATATCATTATAGTAAACACACATTCGGTGCACAGGATTATTTTTAGACACATTGTTTCTATGAGGTGGAATAGAAAACAGTTGTGGGTTGCGCACAGACCGGGTGTCTACCAGCTAAACCATTGGCAATCTGATGAAGTGTGCAGATGTCGCTTATACACCTACGCCGTTCAAGTGAAATCATATTTAGGTACTATAATCGATCCTCATAGTCCGGTATTTTTTTACGTAAACCGTATTTTGAGCATAACGTTCTTGCAAATCTGAATAATGAACTGTTTCATACATTTTGATATTTCATAATCAATTTTTGTATGAAAGAGCCTATTTTTTTTCAAGATTTCAAAGTCATAGTAAAAGTTGTTCAGCTTGATGGTCCCTATCTACCATATTCGGCATTTGGGGTATTTTGTAGCACGTTGTATATTCTGTGACATTCCGTTGGTTTTCAAAGCGTTTCACTCAAGTCATTACTTACTCGTCTATCATGGAATGAAATACAGTTAAAAAAATAACGATACAAAAAAATTACGTTAAAAATACCGTTAAAACATTTTATCGGTAAAAATAACGTTAAAATTATTGTACCGGTAAAATTGCCGTTAAATATAGCGTTAAACTTTACCGGTACAATAGTACCGGTAAAATTTTCGGTAAAAAAAGTAACGTTATTAATTGGAATAACGTTAACTTTAAAGTAACGGTAACAAAAAGTAAGAAATAACGTTAAAATTAACGTTATGTACTTAAATACGTAAAGGACAATGCACACGGAAGCATGGGCCGCCGTACACTGGTTGCATCAATGATAAATTGAGTTTGAGAAGTTCCTTTTTATTATAATTAAACGTACTTACTATAATTTTTGAAAGGAGAACAGGGGTTTTCAAAATATTTACAATGAAGTAACATAACCTAAAAATCTAAATATTTTAAACATATAATCGCAGCTCTGCTTTTCATAACTTTTACATTACATTACTTTTTTATTCGTGAATCGATAAAAAAATAAACAATATATTAAATTTTTTTGATGTATATAGCAACACTTTTAACAAGTGCAGCGGTAGACCGGAAATAAAACAAAAAAAATACATGTTTTATTTATTAGTTAATTAAAATCCCTGTTTGAAATAGCCATCCCGAATGCCAGACCATGTTTTAAATAAAACCAATAATTTCTATTCTATTTTCATCTTGATGCATGAGACTTAGCTGTACCAAATATGAGCATTCTCCTTTCAATGTAACGTTATCTAAAGTAACGTTATTTATTGACATAACGTTAATTATATGGCTAATATTTCATCTTTATCAGTTGTCAAAATATCTGGCAAGATATTTCAATTGAATGTCGAGGAAATCCTCACATTGATGGAATAACGTTGGCTTGCAGCGTAAGAGTAGGATATACTAGAAGAAATTGGACAATGTCACTAGTGACTCGGTAGCTCAGCGGTCAGAGCATTGGACCGGATATCCAAAGGTCGCGGGTTCGTTTCCCGTCTGAGTATTGATCTGGTGAGAGTCGTATTTTTTCTAGTATATTATTTAGTATTGTATAACGTTAATGTTAAAAGTAACGGTATAAAGAGTAAGAAATAACGTTACATTTAAAAATAACGTTATCAATCCCTGTCGTCTATAATACGAGGGTTACTTAGTTTAAGTAATTGAGACTTGTTTATATAAATTCTTACCTGTTCGCAAGGCAATTGCGCTATAATTATTTTCTTCTTAAGATTTTTAGTTGTTTTCAATGATTTTTCATGATCCTGTAGATGTGTTTTTAAGGTGCCTTGCGGTACTTCCGTATCACAAATGAGGCAAGTTGTCCTGTGAAAGAATTATAATTTAAAACTAGCTTTGGCCTGCTGTTATTTCGGGAATATGTAGGTTTTTTCTAGTTTTGAGTTCTTGCGATACAATTATCTAGTCTGTCTAGCAAAAGGAACTAATTTTGTCTTTCTCTTACGCCTAATGTCCGGTTTACACGAGGATAGTTTTTGAAGACAGAATGCCGAGCCAGTATCAGAAAGCCAGCAAGCCAGAGTAACTCTGGCTTCATGTAAACAGAACTTCATCTCTAGGCTAGTAAGTGAGAGAGCAAGCATGTTCCAAGCCATAAAAAGAGAGCAAGCATAGCATATTCCAACCCAGGACAGAAAGAGCAAGCATGTTCCAAGCCAGGACAGAAAGAGAGCAAGCTTGTTCCAAGCCAGGACAGAAAGAGTGCATGCATGTTCCAAGCCAGGACAGAAAGAGAGCAAGCATGTTCCAAGCCAGGACAGAAAGAGAGCATGCATGTTCCAAGCCAGGACAGAAACAGAGCAAGCATGTTCCAAGCCAGTATAGAAAGAGAGCAAGCATGTTCCAAGCCAGGACAGAAAGAGAGCATGCATGTTCCAAGCCAGGACAGAAAGAGAGCAAGCATGTTCCAAGCCAGGATAGAAAGAGAGCAAGCATGTTCCAAGCCAGGACAGAAAGAGAGCATGCATGTTCCAAGCCAGGACAGAAAGAGAGCAAGCATGTTCCAAGCCAGGATAGAAAGAGAGCAAGCATGTTCCAAGCCAGGACAGAAATAAGCAAGCATGTTCCAAGCCAGGACAGAAAGAGAGCAAGCATGTTCCAAGCCAGAACAGAAAGAGAGCAAGCATGTTCCAAGCCAGGACAGTAAGAGAGCAAGCCTGTTCCAAGCCAGGACAGAAAGAGGCTTACTGATACTGTCTTGGTATTCTGGCTATATAGACTAGCCTCATGTAATTTGGACATTATTATCTAGGTCTGTTTTCAATGACATATTAATTTAACAGGGAAAGTGGCGCCACTATTTCAATACCAGCTGTATTTGGACTTTAAAGTCAAATAGCTTACCCAGATTCACTCGCTAGCGTGTGTTTGATAGAAGTCAATATATGCTTGCTGTAAGCTTCCAAAGAGACGAACCGCACTTTACATTCAACACAATACTTGTAAGTTGAGGAATCGCCGGTTGTATTCTGAAATACAAAAATGTTTGACATCACATACATACATCACAATATAGAGGGTGTAAAGAGACCCTCAACGATGCAGAAGTCCACGCAACATCAATAGCTATGAAGTTATTGAAGGTCAAAGGCAACAATTTTTTCCAGATTTTTATGAAAACTATTTTTTTTACGTTATTTACTTTCTATTGTCTAATTTCAAAATCTATCGCAATCGCTTTCAAGATGTAACACATTGATGCTTCTTTTTGGCATAAATAAAAACTTACCAAAGAAATGCAGCAATCTGTCACATCCATCTGTCAAATGAAAGCGATTGCGATAGATTTTTAAATTAGACCAATCACCTAGCCAAACTTTTTAGCCTCAGGGCCAGAATAACTCCTTAACGAAGTCTCAAGGGCCAAGACCTAGCTAGCTCATTGTACCAACATACTGCTAATTACAGTATGTTGGTACAATCTAGCCGCTTTCGCGGGCCGAATTGTTGGTACTCGCGGGCCGGAGATGGCCCGCGGGCCATAGTTTGGAGACCCCTGAATTAGACAATAGGGATGTTGACTATTTTTTTATTTTATGTTACATAAATTACCTCTCAAAAAAAGAAACATTGGTAAAAGAATTAATTCGCTAGCATGAAAACTGCCCGAGATATCACAGTGTGAAATGCACACAAATGGACTCGATCAAAAACGCTCCATACTAATGGCTTCCTAGTTATGACGTCACGCCTTGCAAGTTTGTATGCAACGCATAGGAAATTTGTTCAGCAGCTATATTAAATATTGTGTTTATCAAAATGGTTTCTTCGACAAATTTGCTATACATTTTACGGACTAATTAAAGGTATCATTTATTTTAATAAATTTTATACTTTTTAAATGGACTTGTCCACCCAACTTTGAAGGGTTATAAAACAAATAATATGCAATATATAAAACCAAGAGGTATACAAGCTACTCTAAAAGTTTAATATGTTTACGATTTTTATTAGTATTTCGTTATTTTATTCATTAGTCAACATCCCTATTAAAGTATGTTGGTACAATCTAGCCGCTTTCGCGGGCCGGATTGTTGGTGCTCGCGGGCCGGAAATGGCCCGCGGGCCGTAGTTTGGAGACCCCTGAATTAGACAATTAGCCACCAGGTTCGATTCCCAGGGGGGGTACATTTGTACTCGGTTTGGTTGGTGGTAGGGCTTATTTCAAGTCCGCCTGGCTAGCTACCACCATCTCGCCTAAGTCTGACGCCATAACAACTATTTAAAAATTGTTGTGTTCCGGCAGCTAGAGGTAAGATAGCCAGTTCCTCGGTGGTGAGGATTCCGGGTGTAGTGCGTTTCCACCTTAACTTAACATCAGGTGAGGTGAAGGCCCAGCACTATCCCGTTATGGATAAAAAATATATTACCTACCTGATCATTCCTATGTGCTTTGCTCTTATGCATGAGAAGGCCGTGTTTTCCTACAAAGCTGTCCCCACACAGATTGCACACATGTTCTGTGGGATGCCGTTTGCGCATGTGTGTTAAGTATGACGTCGGTTTCCTTAAAAAAATGCGAATAAACTATACTCCAGCCAACTTTCGGAAAGAATTTTACTTAAGGCGCGGTGGTAGTGAAACTAGCGCCGCCACTACATTTATTTTTATTACTCGTAAACCAAGTCAATATTTAAAATAAGCTCATGTAATAATCTCTTAAATTGTCTCTAATATTTTTTGAATAACTCTTCAACAGTTATCATTCATTGTGTAAGTTTTAAAATCCATAATTGCCAAAAGTGGCCACTTTGAGTTAAAATGGATTTTAAAACTTACAGAAATAATTAAAACTGTCGAACAGTTATTAAAAAAATATTAGAGACAATTTAAGAGATTATTACATGAGCTTTTTTAAATATTGACTTGGTTTACGAGTAATAAAAATAAATGTAGTGGCGGCGCTAGTTTCACTACCTACAGCGCCTTAACAAAACTTTATACATTTTAGAGAATTATCACAGAATAGATATTAGTACTACATTTATTACATCACAGATAGAAGTAACTCTGTCCGTCTGTCACGTTTTCACAGCTGGACCGATGTTTCTAAAAAAATTGTACGGATATAGATGGGGGATATAGATCTGGCACCTTCAGGCCTTCCTCACTGCCTTTTTATCCCACTGTTGGGCACGGGTCTACGCACACACGATATAATCTGCATTCCACGCGGAAAGCTAGTACGGACAGCAACAATAGTAGATTGTTATACAAGACGCTAAAATGACCCATTGCATACGAGGTAGTTTTATTCCCGAGCTTTAGCGAGGGAATGAATAGAAACCGAGTTATTTTGCTATTTTATCTTAACTCTTGTACGTTACAATGACGGACTTTTTGAGCAAGAGGAGTGAAAAAGTTGTTTTTCTATTATGTGCTAGTACTTTATAAATACCTAAATTACAATAAAAAAATTTAGTTTAGTCAGAACATACCTAAACTTTTGACTGCACAGTTGACATTCGTACGTGTATCCACTGTGCCATTTCTCGTGGTCCCTTGCCTGATTCCTGTTAGAAAAGAAACTTTTTATAACTAATTGTAATAACCGTCTCTCTCTCACTTTGGCACGCATCATGTTGCTTCACACGTGCTGGTTTAAAGTTTGACGGAAAGTAAACTATAATTACTACTTATTGCATGACTGACGGAGCGTAAAACGTGGTGAAGTGCGCGGTAGCATATAATAAATAATAATAGGTACTAGGGCGGTAGTGAGTGTATTATGTTAGGATAGACTGAAAGTAAGTGGGATATCATAGACTTATAGTGTGATAGTCTGGTAGTGATTGTGATTGATTGATAGTGAGTGTGATAAACTGGTTTTAAGAGTGATAGACAGCGACCTTCATTTATTTGAAGTTTTTTTTATTTGAAGGATTTCCCAGCATCCACTTACGCAGTACGCGATCTACTAAGCGTGATAGTGGCCATAATGGACTGGTATTGAGTGTGATAGACTGATAGTAAAATAGTGAGCGTGATAGCGTTACACTGCAACTAAACGTGATAGCGACCATAATGGACTGGTAGTGAGTGTGATAGACTGATAGTAAAATAGTGAGCGTGATAGTGTTACACTGAAATTAAGCGTGATAGTGAATCTGTGTATTTTATGGTACAGTCTACAGTATGATCCACTCACGCAGTATGCGAGCGGTGCCCGCACTTGTTGCAGGCGTAGTGCCTCTGGTGCGCGGTGGCGGCGTGCGCGCGCAGGTGCCGCGCGGTGCGGTACCGCATGTGGCAGATGTCGCACTCGAAGCTACCACTACGCTGTCGGCATCCAATGGGGATCAGTAAGTTAGTGGCTTATCAGAATGCTTATGACACCACATGATTAACCGTGATGAAACTTTTACGATATCTTTTAAACCTGAGCGGCCTTACCACAAAACACTGTTTAACAAGTGTTTTACTAAAACACTGTTTAAATGTGATGCTGTCACTTTTTTGACAATATTATTTGAAAGAGACGGCATCACATTTAAACAGTGTTTTTACTAAACAGTGTTTTAAAATCTTTTGTGGTAAGGCCGGAGAAGTTATACGAGCTGAAATGTGTTAAACCACTGTCCGTCTTATTACAATAGATTTTTAAACACTGTTTAACTAAACACGTGTTAAAATGTGATGCTGTCACATTTTTTTAAAATATTGTTCGACAGAGACAGCATCACATTTAAACATGTGTTTAGTTAAACAGTGTTTAAAAATCTTTTGTAATAACACGCTGTTATTTTGGGGGGTCCTTATGACGTCATCTTTCCACACAGACGAATAAGAATAAGAATAAGAAATCTTTATTTGCACAAAACATGGTATAAAGGTGTTAAGGTGTTTAAAATGGCCTCATGTTTTACCAATTTTAATATGGCAAGCAAATGACATTATAAATGAACCTAAACAAAACAATTTCACAAATAAAATAATTCAAATTAATTCATATTTCGTATTAAAATTATCAGTAACATTATACATACTTATAAGGGTATTTTATTTTATTTATAGTCAAATATAATTTTTATACTAAGGGCTGATTTTTCAATGCCTAGATAGAGCTTTACCCGTTTGATAGCGTATTATACTACCAAATTGAAAATGCTTGTCATTCATTTGTCTGTCACATTTTTAATGACTTTTATTAAATTTGGTTAATATTTCAACTGACTGATATATGTTATCTGAGGATTGAAAAATCAGTCCTTAGTCAAAAACTGAACGAAGTCGTTATCGATCGCTATTTATACACCGTTAATTTTAAGTATATCTAAAAATGAAATTGGGCTATCAGACCACCTTTCCGAATATGAACGTACAGTCAAAAGTGAAAAATTAATAGTTTGAAAATATTGAAAAAAAAATATTAATCGGCAAACTCACGAAAATAGTAAGACTCGTGCGTAGATGTAGATTCATTCTTTTCATTATTCACGTAGGTAAACAAGATAGTCTCTTTTGATTACGCGCGTGTAATTCTATGAATGAGCTCTAAATTCAGAAATCAGTAAAATTTTGGGACCTAAACAAACCTCAATATCTTGACCAATTATTAAATATTGAAACTTTTAACTGTACACACTAGATAAGAGATACACTCTTTAATTTTTAGATAAACTTAAAAATTATCCGTGTATAGCAGCGAACTAAAATCTATGGAATAAGCATTCTGCTCAAAAAATGGCACCACACGAAAAGTACAACTAAGTGGATAGAGCTAAAAATGCTGGAATTTAGTTATGCAGCACAAAGTATTAGCGACCATAATTTGTATACTTATAGATATTTTCTATACTAAAACGAAAAAATAAGATACGTTTTTTCTGTATCTTTTTACTGCCTTCTTTGCATCTTTTACACCATTTGACTATAAGGGACGTCATTTCTAATAAACTCTCTCTTTCTATCTTTTCTCTACAATACATAACTGCAATTTATTGAAAGAACACTAACGTCAGTCACCGGGTGCGTGGCTGGCCCGACTAAACCTGAGCGGGTTGTACTCTTTCGGCCCCGTGGTGCCATTTTTACAATTATACTTCCATAGATTTTAGTTCGCTGGTGTATAGTTAGATAAGTAATGTTATGAGATTTACCTCATCATGTTTTTCCTGATGGTTTTCAAAAGCTTTCGTGTCCACAAATCCTTTGTAGCACAAATCACATTTAAACGGCGAGTTTTGATAATTTAGTGACTTCGATCGCTCCAGCATTTGTTGTAGTTGTTCCTCTTTGGATAGAATTATCTCCCGTGCGTCTGGCTTCAAAACTAGAAATAAAATACTGCCTTTAAAAAAGATTAGTAGAATGAGCCTAAGGCAGTCCATCAGCCATTTTTTGATGTCCCCACTGCTGGGGCACAGGCCTTCCTTATGGGTGGTAAGGAGGATGGGCCATAACCCACCACGCGGGTCCAATGCGGATTGGTGGGTGTTAGCGACTGCAAATGCAGCCGGGACCAACAGCTTAACGTGCCTTCCGAAGCACGGAGGACCTAGAGATATCACATTTTTGATCACCCATCCCCTGACCGACCCTTGCGAACGTTGCTTAACTTCCGCAATCGCTGGGCCAGGCGCTAAACCTCTGCACCACCGAGTTGCCTAAGGCAGTGTCGTCTGTAAATTATTCTGTATACTGACCTATCACTGTAATTAAAATTCATCAATTTCTGTCCGGCCGGGAATCGAACCCGGGACCTCTTGCGTGGTAGACCGGCTGTTGACCACTGCACCACATATAGTATATATGTATACATACAGTATGACGACCGAAAAGCGATATGATATAGCGATTTATCACATTTAACTGTCAAAAGACATGCAGTGAATTATGACAGTTAAGTGTCGATAAACTCATATTATTCCTTTTTTCTACTCACTTTTAGAAGTTTTAATTTCAGATACATTGCTTCTTTTCATTCGAAACTTAGATTTTTTCTTGTGACTGTCCGCTTTCCACTGTTTGCAAATGTTCTGTAGAGGCATGTTGTCTTCGGAATCCGATGTTGAATCCTGGTTGGTAACTTCTAAAGGAATGCCATCTAAATCATCTAAAAAAATGTTAATTATGTTAAGGAGCGTCCATGGCGTCAACTAGCGCCGCCAATACATCTTTAACAACAGAATACTTAATTGCACAGAATACAAAATAGGTATTATCTGTGCTGTTATGTTAAATCAAACAATTATTAATTGAAAGTTCATTAAATGTACTCTCAATAGATATCAACACATTTACACAATAAAACGTTAGCTACCAATAGCAGGTGGCTAAGTCTAAACTTATTTTCGAAGAGGTGCGATTTTTCTGACGTCGAGTGTAATTAATTCATAATTCATTTATTCCATAACAAAATAATTTGTGTCGGAAAACATACAAAAATAATAAATTAAATTATTGTAGCACAGAATCCCATCCACGCGACGACAATCAAATAATAAGCTACTCTAGCTGCACGACAATAAAGTACAAAATTTAAATAGTGGAAAGCACTGATTGCAGATTTCAAATCAGAAAAAAAAACCTTCTCTTTCTGTCGCGTAGCTCGGTCTCTCACCCGACACATGATATCCCTGGCTCGACTAAGTCAACTACGAGCAGTAGTCTAACAAGTTCAATTTGTGAAGTTTCATGTAGTGAAACTCTGTAGTAGCTTAAGTTTTTCTAATTAAGTATTTTTGTGTAAGTTATTGTAAAAAAGCGGTTGAGTTTCGAAATAAACAAAACAAAAAAAACAAAAAGTTTAAGCATAGAGTGAGACCCCCCTGGTAATAGTACAATTCTTTACCTAAATAAAATCTTTATTTATTCTCTCACACAGAGAATACAAAGGAGAAAGATAAGTTGTCACATGTGACCAGTTGCGAATGGGACTATTCTAGGAATGGGACCATCTAGGAATTGGACCATCTGGGAATTGATCTATCTGGGAATAGGATCATCTGGGAAAGTATTACTTAAACGTTAAATATTTAGACAAAATAATAATAAATAAAAAAAAAATGTTAAGTTACTAAACTTATGTAAGTATTGAATAAATTATACCTTCATTCTGATCCCTCATCTCCATTTCAGACTTCACATATTCTGTTTTAAATGGAGTTTCCGCTTTGACGGTTTCTTCAGTTAAAGATATGATTCTAACTGTTGAAGTCTTGCCCAAGTTCCAAGGGAGTCCAGTTTGTTGTTTACAAAACAATTCCAGCGAATTTACTGACAACTGAAAGCAAAATTTATGAATGTAGATAATCTTGGGGTCTCATACTATAAAAAGTAGGTAGGTACCTACTCTGTATTACAAACTGAGACATTTGCAAACAATATTGATATTAGTGGCCCCTTACAAAGCGGCAGATCGTGGTGCAGTATGTTAATCGCCTTATGATTTCAAAGTACAGAAAAAGTAAAAACTAGGTGTTAATTTTTATGTCAGTCAGTGCAATGAATGTCCCACTAACTTTTGCACTTTTTCAATCCTTTGCTCGCTGTATACCTATACCGAAATGTGCCTAAGTCGCGTTATGCCTATACCTGGGAAACCAATAGCTACGAAGTTATTGAATGTCAAAGTCAAATTTTTTCAAAACTTTTATGAAATCTTTAATTTTATTTAATTAAATATTTTTAATTATTTTATGAATTTTTGTCTACAGAAACATTATCAAAATTATATGTATTTCGTTAAAAACAATGGCTTCAAAACGTCATCACTCAATGTATTTCATGAGCACGTACATAAACGTTGCCTTTCAACTCGGCCGCACGCAGCTGCGTAGCATTCACTCGCATGCGCGGTCTTTTGTACGCGTTACATTGCGTTGTAATGTATGCAATGCTTTTTTAACACCAAAAATTAAAATCGTTTCCCAGCAATAATTTTGAACAGAAATGGTCCTGATGATGGGCAGAATACGTACACCTCGGCTTCGTTGAAGGTCTTGTTACACCAAGTATTATAATTTGGCAATCTTAAATCTACTATTTAAACAGTGTACAAAAAAGGCTTACCTCCAAACCAGAATTTATAATCTGCTCTAGTAGTTGATCAGATTTTTTTGATTTCTTTATAAACTTCTGAAACTTTTTCAACAAATTGAAGCAAATGTAACAGACACATGTTGGCTTCGTATTGCCCGTTTCAAGCTGGAAAAAAGACTAATTTTAAAAAGCCATTATTAGCTGTGTTCATAATGAGATGTGCCATTTGGGCCTAGGGAGCAAGGATTGAGAGAGAGAGAACCCGCTGAGCTTGTGTAGAATAGTTTGATCATTTGAGTATGCATGCTAAAATACTTAATCCTATCCATCTAGCAGAGGAGGGGATTTAATAGTTTGCCTTGGACTGTCACTGCTCTAAGTCAGGCACTGTTTGGGACCAAGGAACAAGGAAAGAAGATGATGATAATACTAACATGTTTTCGATAGGAGTACACCAGCCCCCCTAGCCAAAGTAACATTTGCAAATTTTCGTTATCGCTTCGCTTCGAAACATGTATGGATTTGACGTTTTAAAATTCGATTGTTAACGAAACCTTATGTCAATCCTATACATGTTTCGAAAGCAAAGCGATAACGAAGATTTGCCAATGTTACTTTGACTAGGCCCTCAGAGGTGCCCAAACGGTCGATCGCGAGAGGTATTAGGTCGATCGCCAAGGATAACACATTATTGACAGTTTATGCACCCAATGTATTTTTACTGCAATTTCTTTTCTTTTTTTTTTATTGTGGATTAAACGGTCAAAATGATAAGAGATAGAGATTGACTCTTAGGGCGGATTAGACCAAGTGAGAATAACTGTTATTCTTAGATAAAATGAAGAGTTATTCGAGAGTAAATTGAAATAACGTTTTACCACATACTATTCTCAGAGTATTTTGCCTATTCAGGAATGGTCACTATACCACCATTTCGCGGGGAATAACAGAGTTATTCCGTGAGTATTTTAATGGCATCCGCGTGCCATATGTCAGAGACATTTGTTTGATATTTGACTTTGACCGCTACAGATACGTACAAGGAGACAAAATAAAGTTGACAAGACTTTGCCTTTTAAATAGTTCGTTTATAGAACACTATGACAATTGGCCAGATAATACGTTCATTCACATATTCACTCACTAATGAAGGAATAAAAATCCCAAGAGTAACTTATCTTTGGATTGCATGGAAAAATTACCATTTCTTTACTCGAGAAATAAATCATGGAATAGATGTATTCTTGGTATAGTTATTCCCGTTTATATTGAAGTTCGAATCCACCCTTAATCATAAATTTTTGCTAGGTCGATCACCTTACGAAAAAGTATGGGCATCCCAGGAGTATACCATATAAGCCAATTGTGAATTTAAGATTAATTTAGAACAGTCCAAATGTTACTATTTAAGAAACTATTAAAAACAGGTTATATTATTAAAGGTACACAGGTATCTTACCGATGTTTCAGTGAATTTCTCGTAAATATCCTGAAGCTGGCAACCAGATATTGAATGCAAGCGGGTATCGTACGCTAAGCATACTCTGCACGCCTTTAAGTGGTTCATTTTCTTTCAGTAGGTAAATACTTCGAAAAATGTTGTCGTGCATCGAAATCCAAAAAAATCATGCATCAAAAACCAAAATAATGTTGAAATTGGTTGAATTAGAATTTCAAACAAATTATTTTTTTTCTGTTCTGAAGCACTTTACTTTATACTCGGGATTCCTGGGAATACGGGGCCGGAAAATAACTCTCTCTTTTCTCCTTTTAGCCTCTAATTTTATGTATAAGAGATACTTTTTTCAGCAAAAAGAACAACAACGTGACAACAACAAACAAAACAAAACAAAGAATGGCGATGGCGACCACGGACACGGAGCACGGACGCGTTAAGCCGCGATTACATACGCCGATCTGGGGCCTTACTATGAGCTCTTATAGCAGGACTTATATTGAACGGCCTTACTTTTTCGTACTATGACCTCAACGGTTAGTATGAAAGCTGGCCTTAAACAGTCCTGTTTAAGGCCTGCTTTTGAACTGAACGGTTTATTATTTGCTGATGGTAAGCCCCCTAGCGTCCTTACTGGGGATCCAATCAGGGGCCTTACCATGAGCTCTTATAGCAGGGCTTATATTGAACTGCCTTTCTTTTTCGTACTATGACCTCAACGGTTAGTATGAAAGCAGGCCTTCAGCAGTCCTGTTTACGGCCTGCTTTTGAACTGAACGGTTTCTTATTTGCTGATGGTAAGCCCCCAGTATCTGATTTCACCGATTAGGGTTGCCACAAGTTCTTGACAATAACTTAATGTACATAGATTAAACAATGAATTTACACTACAAACGGGGTATTGTAATTTTTTTTCGATATTCTCTTTAGTCCGGGCAGGTTCGTACAACCACATATGCCAGTAAACTGGGGTGATTCGCAACAGGGTGGTGGAAACAACAGTCAAACATTAAAAATGACCTTTTCTAACGTATTTATTGATAAAAAAAATCTTCCTCTTAATCTTCTTTTTTCAAGTAGGCAACACATTCTTTTGACAGTGTTGCCTATTTTCGCAGCATTTAAATTTTCTATGTTTGTGGACTTGTGATAGCCAAATTAGATGGTGAATAACTTTGCCATTACCAGCAACAGAAACTATGAGAACCAGGTCTTTTATGTTTGCGAAGTTTGTTTCTTTTTCTTAATAAATCAGCAAAAAAATAATAACTTATCTGCAATCACTTTTTAGTCTTAATTTCAGTTGCTTTTCCTACACTAGAGAAAAGCCTTGGACAGGGAGGCAGCCCTGCAAGTCCCCAATCAGGATCCAATACGGGGCATCGTTTTCAATCTGAAATTGGATGGATGTAAGGATGCTAAATCGGCGTATGTAATCGCGGCTTTAGCATCCTAGCTAGGTAGTCTGTGCGGAGTACGGACGGACCAAATGAGCTGATAATAAGAAACCGTTCAGTTCAAAAGCAGGCCTTAAACAGAACTTCTTAAGGCCTGCTTTTATACTAGCCGTTGAGGTCATAGTACGAAAAAGTAAGGCAGTTCAATATAAGCCCTGCTATAAGAGCTCATAGTTCAAACTTCAATCATTGTCGAGCAGTTTAAGGTTCAAAATTCACTGTAGATTTTTTAGAGTTTTGTATAGCTTGATATGCTGCTGACTGTACGTGTCATTTTATAGTTAGTGAAATAGGCAACATTACCATAGTACTATTATATATTCTGTGACATTACATCAAAATATCATATAAGGGTATATCATTACATCAGTGGAGCTCGGTGGCGGCGCAGTGGTTTAGCGCCTGGCCCAGCGATTGCGAAAGTTAAGCAACGTTCGCAAGGGTCGGTCATGGGATGGGTGACCAAAAATGTATTATCTCGAGCTCCTCCGTGCTTCGGAAGGCTCGCTCAGGCTCAGCCGTTGGTCCCGGCTGCATTTGCAGTAGTTAACACCCACCAATGCGCATTGGGCCCGCGTGGTGGGTTATGTTATGGCCCATCCTCCTTACAACCCATAAGGAATGCCTGTGCCCCAGCAGTGGGGACATCAAAAATGGCTGATGGACATTCAAAATATGTTTTCCTTGGTTAAAATGTAACATACTCTCTATGGCGATCGATGCGATGATTCAGCGATTTGCCTACTGGAATGCACGTCACGTCAAACGGTCTTTAGTCTCTGTGTCTGTCACTCTGTGGTTCCCTTGCTACAAATTAGTAATCTGTGGTGGTTCCTTCTGTGATTGATATTTTATTATCTATAATAAAATTTAAAACCTGTAGATCAAAGCAAATAAAACGTAGTAAACACTCTCTTTGAATCAAAACGAAATCAACAATCATATTTTTACAAATTAAATGAAATAAATAGATAATACTAGATGTCGTAATAAACTGCAGTCGGAATTACACCTCCTACGGTAAGTCTAAGTAAATTTAGTTTATTATGCATTATTTATTATTATTCCGTCGGATGATACACGATGAAATATTTATTTTTTCAGCACAAAACCTCTTTTTCTTCAAGTAGTACCTTATTGTGTTATTTCGACAATGATAATGAATTATGAATTTATATGTGGGTGGGTTGGTATGCATTGCATAGAAAGGGAGTAGGGTTTCCATCAAAACTTAAAAAGTTTGGACAAGGCCAGACTATGAACATTTGTAAAAAAAACTAGTTATAGAAATAGTTAAATTTCGTTAAAAATCCTACTTCCTACTAATATTATAAATTTTATTTATTTACTTGCTTGTTTATTTATTTGCTTGTAGGAGAATTTACAGTCAAATATAAACAATTGAATAACATTTAGATTTTCCAATGCCATTTACAAATCCCCACATATAGGTTTCTAACGGCCAAATACTCAAACAAATCTTAAAGTTAAGGCCACCTTAAATTCAAAAAAGTTGTCAGATTTGACAGAAAATCTATGTAACTGACAGCCTTCTTAAAGTTAAGGAGACCTTAACTTAAGATTTTAGCTAAGAAGCCTTTGAGTATTCGGCCATAAGTAAGTTGCATTAACTATCTATAAGATTTTAGCAAGTCGGTATATACTTTTTCTTTCCAATAAGAATAAGATGTTAGACTTAATTTGACTTTAGTTACTAAATGCTAAAGTTTGTGTGTGTGTGTTTGTTAGGTACCTACCTACTTATTTGGATGAAAATGTGATTAATTGGTTACTTTTAGAATTGCGTGGTTGGTCGAAGATTTTAGGGTTACGTGATTCTCTACTGATAATATTTATCACCAGCCATGGTTGGTAGATAGTTTAAGACCTAGATTAACTTCCTTCCTTCCTTCATAACCTTCTTAACCTTCTTTTTATCCTGGTCAAAGGTTCGTTACATATAATTTCAAAGTGTCCCTTTTCTAAATGAAAAGCCCAGACAAATCAATTAGCCAGATAAAGTCTAAAGACGTAACAAAGTTGAACCTATTCTCGTACCGTAAAATAGATCATAAAAATATTCGTCATCTGCCTTATACCAATTTACTTCATTTCTTGACTCACTGATATAACTTATTAGTTATTTATTATGTATGATGGATATGGAGTTATATTATTTATTAAGTGTTGTTTGCTGCAACAATATTGTACAGGGTTTGGATGACGAAATGAATGACGAATGAGAAGAATAGAAGAGAATAAATTGGGCCAAACAAAGGTAGGGAAAAAAACATGACTTATAAAAAACTAAACTATGTTCATAATTTTCCAGGTAAACGACCCGACCGTCGTCAGAACCCGTATGTAATTGAGCAACATGTACACAAATCTCCTAGATTTTGTCTGCGACTATTGCAGTCGAACTTTCACTCGGAAATACAACTTACAAACGCACATAGAGAACTGCCATCTCAATTCATCATGCTACTGCGACATTTGCGACCAATCGTTTGGTAGTCCCGCCGGCTTACAACTACATTTATCCAGAGGCCATAACCGGCATGGCCAACCTTTCCCAGAATGTGATATCTGCGGGCGAATATTCACCAGAAAGCAAAATATTACATCCCATATGATCACAGTTCATTTACAAGGTATAGGTCCGGAAATAAAATGTCATACTTGCGATAAAACATTTACTACTGAGAGAAACTTAAAGAGGCATAACAGCCAGTTGCACAATCCTGATGCTGAAAACCTAACATGCGATAGTTGTAATAAAGCATTTAAAGGAAAGCACTCATTAATTGCTCATATGCAAGCTATGCATAATTTAGCAGACAAGGGCATCATCAAATGCCCACTCTGTGATAAAGTCTACACAAACAATAGAAATCTGAAACGCCACATTGAAATGTACCATGGTGAAAAAGGGGAATTCAAGTGTGAAATATGCCCTAAAGTTTACACTTCGAACCAGAGCTTAAGGCGGCATGTTAGAACAAGACATTATTCTAACGATGGAGACACGTGCGTTTGTCAGTATTGTAATAAACATATTGTCGGAAGAGAAAATTTGGATAGTCATGTGTCCTTCTTTCATAAACTCGATGATGATTTGGATAGCGACTCGGCTTCTTTGGATTATCAATGCGAAAGTTGTTCCAAGGGATTTGGCGAAGAGCCTTTGTTGAGACAACATGTCAAAATGGAGCATTCATTTAACACTTTTTATAATTACTGCAGAAAATCGTTGTTGAGACAAGAAGACTTGAGTAAAGCCAGCAAAAGTATGTTTTACAAATGCGAATATTGTGTCAACGCTTTTAGCAGCGTTTATGAATTGAAAGACCACATGAGGGTGAATCATGATAGGGAATATTCTCTCTCTACCTGCAATGTTTGTTTCAATAAGTTTTATAGCAAGAAAACGATGTTTGATCATAAAAAGATTTGCTTGCCTCCGCCTAACGTAAACCGCTGTAGTCACTGCGACAAATTATTCACAGATATATCGAGTTTAGAGTTTCATATACGTATTTTTCATCCCCAAGCTCAAATCGCTGATTCTAATATAAGTTCTACAAACGTTGATGATATTTCAGATAATTATAAATGTTCGCATTGTGACCGAGTATATTATAGTGATAGATCTCTCAAACATCACACAAAACTAAAACACACAACTGATGAAGCTGTAGAATGTGAATATTGCGGTAAGATTTGCAGTAATAAATACTACTTAGCGTCCCACACTAAAATAGTCCACAGTAACGATTCCTGGTCGAAATGCGATTATTGTGACAAGCAATTTAAATCAAAGAGGAATATTCGGAGACACATAGAATATACGCATCTAGGAATGCAGAGATATAAGTGTATTGAGTGTGAAACACTTTTTAAAGAGAAGAGAAGTTTAAGAAAACATGTAAGGACTAAACATCCCAATTCGGCAGCTTTTCCTCAGTGCCACATTTGCCACAAGAGATTCGAGTCTGCCAAGTCCTGCAAGATTCACCTAAAATTGTTACACTCCTTCAATATGAACACCTTTCCTTGTGATCTCTGCTCAGTATCGTTTGGTTCGAATGCGGCATTGTCCATTCATTTGCAAACGAAGCATTTGGCAAAAGATGAAATTTACAAATGCGAAGAATGCAACTTAGTATTTAAAGGGCAAGAAAAATTTGAGCAGCACAATGATCTATGCCATGTTAATTTGGTCCCGAATATAAAGCAAAAGGTTTTGCCTCGATGTATTATATGTATGAAAGATTTTAGCACACGAAAGACATTAAAAAGACATATAAAGAAATTCCACGATGATTTTGATGTTGATGAGCTGGCTACTTTTGGCTCGAGGCGTCGTAACTTTAATGTGGAATGCGAAGATTGTATTAAGAACTTTAGTGACGCATTTCACTTCAATATTTATCAGAAACTTAAGCATCTTAGAGACTCGGTGATCTTCAAATGCGAATCGTGTCAAACTTCTTACAATTCGTTAGAGTATTTCATACAACGATATAAATTGACAAATTGTGCTTTTAAAGGGAAAATTATTTTGAGCGACCTTTGCACTGCCGAAATGAGCGATGGTGAATCTTCGTATAATTGCTTCGGATCGTTTCATGAGATGATGGAACCGGAGAGTACTACAAACGACGTTCAAGTAAAAATTGAGCCGTTAGAAGAGATGGAACACGTAAAGACTGAACCGTTGACGCCTTAGTTTAAGTTACGAATTTACACTACTTTACGTATTAAAAATTTTCACACAAGAGACCTTAATTTCGGAGCAATTTAAGTAATTTTAATTTTGACTCCCAACACAATTGTTATTTTATTTTATTACCTATCAATAATTATCACTTTTATGTATGTCAGACTGGATAGTAAAATGTAAATATTATATTTAGTAAGGACAACCATAATAAGATTAATATATTTCGATCCATTGGGTTTCTTCAGCGATCTGAGCCTTCTCCATTCACTCTTTTAATGGCTATCATCAGATCACACCCCGTTTAATCCTGGGCGGAGAACCAAAGCTTCATAGCCTTCAGGCACGTTAGGTCCTTTTACCGGAATGTCCAGTCGGATCATTCATTAGGTAGGTCTATTTCACGGAACGTCCTATTCCCTGAACGTCCACAGTTACCTCGTTTGTATGAATAGGCCTATGATTCCATACTTTTGCTCGCGAGTGTAGTTCATCACAGGCGAGCGCGGCGGGAATTTAGCATTTACATTGTTCAGGATCATTAGAGGCAATATAAATTGCTTCCAGCAGCAATTAATTTCCGCGCTGAATTTCAAGTTTAAAACGTGATGAACCAGACCACCACGTAAATGTGGAACCACACGCATTCTTTTTTTGAATGTAATAATAATATTTCAGAGCATAAGTGAGAAAAGCACTATACAAGAGCCTTGTACTGGAAGCTATTTACATTGCCTCGAAAACTAACCTCGACAATATAAATTTTAATGCTAAATTCCCGTTCTCGGCTGCGATGCACTAAGTATTAATTGTTAGACTAAGCAGTAAGCACATAGCTTTTATACTTTGTAATTTGTAAGTAAGCAATGGTTAATATTTATAGATAAAGCACAATAATAACAATTTTAAATATGTCACAAAACGTTCGATCAAGGTAGATCGAAGCTCAAATATTTACCCTTATATTTTTTTATAATAAAAAAATCAATGTCCTAAATAAAACTTCAAATGTATGGTGACCCTACCTTTTTGTACTTTACTGTACCTACTGACTGTTGGACCATTTTGAATCATGATGTAAGTACTATAGATACCTATTTAATATTGTCAAATAAAATGAATAGTTCGTAAATTGTTTCACTTTTTATTAACATTACTAATCCAACTGCTTTGGCATATTATAATTATTTATTTATTTATATACTCCCCAAGGAATTCAGATAATCAGCTGGTCATTCGATCCGGATCGTTATCGATGTACCATACACCGCCGAAAATGGTACTTACGCGTAACGCGAGTAAAAATACAGTGCCTGCGAACTTAAATCCGGTTGGCTTAGAGCCTAAAGGAAGTGTGAAGTCTGCCGCGAGCTCTCATGGAAGCGACACCGCGCTACCCTGAGAAACATACAAAACACGTGCCTGTTAGAATTTGTCATTTTTGCCTTGAAACTCGTGTATTTTTTGAAGTAAACGATATCATCCCATAAACCGGCGTTTTTTGACATCGATGACCCATTGAACCGCCTACAAAGCTGATAGCATGCAGCATGGGGGCCAATTGGATGCAGTATACACGGATTACAGTAAGGCATTTGATCGCATTGATCACGTGATATTGCTTCAAAAACTACAATTAGCTGGTATACGCGGCGATCTTTACCGATGGTTTTGCTCATACGTAGCTGATCGGTGTCAAACTGTGGTTCTCAATGGTTTCTCTTCACACTCACGTTTTTCCACCATTCCTTCTGGCGTTCCGCAAGGATCTATTCTCGGACCTTTACTTTTTGTGCTTTTCATTAATGATATCGATAGATGCTTTGTTCACTCTCAGTTCTTGTTGTTTGCCGATGACATGAAAATTTCCAAAAAAATTCTTACACCAACTGACAGTCTTCTCTTTCAACAGGATCTAGATAGGCTTAATCAGTATTGCTTAAATAACAAACTTGAACTTAACATAACTAAGTGCAATACTATAACGTTCAGTAGATCTCCTTTCGCGGTCCACAATGCCTACTCAATAAATAACCAATTGTTGCAACGTGTAGATTGCGTGAGAGATCTTGGTGTGATTCTTGATTCCAAGCTTATCTTTGATAAACATATTGACTCAATTACATCTAAAGCTTCTAAAACGCTTGGATTTGTTCTTAGAACAACTAAAGACTTTCAGTCAGTAAAATCCTTAAAACTATTATACTGCTCCTTGGTGAGAAGCCAATTGGAGTATGCGAGCCAAGTGTGGAACCCGCAGTATAACGTTTACGTAGATAAGATCGAAAGAATCCAAAAAAAGTTTTTGAGAATTATTAATTATAAGTACAAAATTTACTACGACAAAAATCTTGCTTATGATGATATCTGCAGACGCCACCATCTGCTCCCACTAGTGAAACGGAGAGAAGTCGCTGATCTTGCGTATTTTCATGACTTGGTACTCGGCAAGATTGACTGTAGTCATCTCCTGTCTAAGGTTAAATTACAGGTGCCATTTCGTACGGTTTCAAGGCGTAACTATCTGAAATTCCATACCGATTTTTGTTCAACTAATTATAGACATAATTCTTATTTCAATCGTGTAACTACTAGTTTTAACAGCAACTATTCTCGTGACAGTGACCTATTTACGGCGGGTAAAAGTTACTTTGCGAAAGTGATGAATGAAAAATTTTTCAAACAATAATATTGTATCTTTTGTGGTTGATGTGGCTTTATTGATTTATATCTTATTTTCACTCTTTGCTTATCATAACATTTTATATGTATTTGAGTACCGTTACAATACTACTGTTCGTTGATAGAAAGTATAAATGTGATTGTAATACAAATAATTTCTTCTAATTGTGAAAACTGTTTAAGGCTTTTTGTTTTTTAAGAAACACTGTACTAATGTTTAAGATAAATAGCCGTTTGTTTTCCATGAAATATAAAATAAAAAATAAAAATAATAAATGTGATGTGGTAGTTGGACGTGTGCAAAAGTAGGTAGGTAGGTACTAAACTTTGTGTTCCTTTATCATTTTTAATCAGTACCTAGTATGAACTACTGTGAAACTGAAGGCTACTTAGGCCGGCCACACACAGACGGAATTTCGATAATATATGAAGATTCCGTACGGAAAAATCCCGTATGTGTGTGGTAATCCATAGATTTGTATAGATTAGCTGCGTTCGGAATCACGTATGTACGGAATTCCGTAACGTGATTCCGGCTGTGTGTGGCCGGCCCTACTTTATTATTATCGATTAATTTTAATACTAGATTTAGGCTGGCCACACACAGACGTAATCCCGAATCGGAATCACGTACGTGCGTGATTCCGTACGTACCACCACACACAGACTTTTTTTTCGTTCGGAATCACGGCTCAGTCAGACACTAACCTTTGATGAGGAAACATTGAGCGAAGATGAATTATTTTTCTAAATATAAACAAAAACTACATAATTATAGACTATTTATTATTTATATTACGCACAGGGGTATTCTATTGCTTTTTTGGAAACTAGAACTACATAATAACTAAGCAAAATAATAAAGGGTTTGCCAAAAGGCTGGTATCCAGAGCTGTAATAAAAAAGTTGTACGTGTTTGTATACGTCACTCACACATAGGCCGTGCGTGTGTGGCATTCCGTACGGAATAAAAACGTTTGTGTGTGGCGACCAATACAAAATATATGGTAGTCTTGCGTTCAGAATGCATTTTTTCCGTGCGAGATTCCGAACGCACGGGCTCTCATGTGGAATAACGTACGGAATAAAATTACGTACGGAATGTTAACGCTTGTGTGTGGCAGGCCAATAGATTTTGTATGCAATTGCTGCGTTCGGAATTCCGAATCGGGATTCCGTTTCGAGATTCCGTTACGTGATTACGTCTGTGTGTGGCCGGCCTTATACTGCCAAATTGAAAATGCTTGTCATTCATTTGTCGGTCACATTTTTGAATTACTTTTATTAGATTTGGTTAAGCGCTTATTACACCATCCTGAATGTCGGACCCGGAATTTAGTGTCCGATTTAGGACGAAAAATTCAGTCGCCAATTAGACCGTCCAATGTCGGATCCGATATCACAGCTTTACGATCATACAGTTGTTAAACGAATGTTCTTGTAGCTGTAAAAATACATAGCTAGGTAAATAGGAGGTATATGTAGGTAGCTAGGTAGGTACGTGTCATTTTCAACGCTAATCTGAACTAGTTTTTAACCGACTTCATCAAAAGGAGGAGGTTCTCAATTCGATTGTATACTTTTTTTTTATCGTTATTCGCGCGTATCTTCGACATTTATGGACCGATTTTGATGATTATTTTGTTGTTCGATTGAGTTTTCTTGCGAGATGGTTCCATTTTTTTTTTTAAATCGGGTCAGTAGTTTTCAAGTAATCCCGAAAATACTATGACTTTACATCAACTACCTTGACGACTTTGTTATTTATGAACCGAATTAGATGATTGTTTTTGTTGGGGAGGGATACCTTTGTGTAGTCTTTTTAACAGACTTCAAAAAAAGGAGGTATTCAGTTTGTATATGTATGTACGTTTCTCCGCGATTATCTCACGTTTGGCTGAACCGATTTTACTACCTAAATAATATACCTACACTACCTAATACAGAAGGTACTTATACTAAAAATAAAAAAAATAAAAAATTGTTTAAAAAACAAAAAAACCGACTTCAAAAAACCTGCCTCTAAAAAGCAAGAAATAATATATAAATCATTAGATTAGCATTAGCATTATCATATCATTGTTATAATAAAACACGTCTATTGAAGTCGGGTGGGGCTTTTAGAATAAAAAAAGAAAGTTGTAGGTACTCCAGCCCCACCCGACTTTAATAGACGTGTTTTATTATAAAAATGATAATGCTAATCTAATGATTTATATATTATTTCTTGCTTTTCAGAGGCAGGTTTTTTTGTTTTTTATATTGATGTAGGTAAAAAAAAGCAAATCACAGAGTGACAACCCTTATTTACTTTTAGTCGTTGCGCCAACTGTCTATCTAGACCAGGGATGCACAGACTTATTGAGACCATGGGCCACTTGGGCAAATGATAAACTAATGGCGGGCCACCAGCACAACATAAAAACATAAAAAAGCCAAAAAAAAGTTTTTTTTCATATGAACGAGGGAATATTTTTGCTGGCGGGCCACTAGCATATTGCCGACGGGCCACGTGTGGCCCGCGGGCCGCAGTCTGTGCATCCCTGATCTAGACGAACGGCGCGGCGGATTTTTTTTCGCCAACATAAAAGGCGTTGACTGACTGTACTATTTATGCTGTGGTACTACTGTGTCGGAGCCGAGCGTCCTGAATGCGATTACACTGTCCTAAGTGCTTCCGATTTAGCATCTGTTATGTCGGAGACAATTTCTATCCTAACTAGGATCCTAAATCGGATCCTAGCTTCCTGAATGCAATTACACTGCTCTGAATTTAGGAGAAACTTCTATCGGGTCCGACATTCAGGATGATCTAATTAGCTCTTAGCTGACTGATATCTGTTATCGGAGGATTGAAAAATCAGCCCTTAGTGCCTTTGTTTGCTTTAAGTCAGATTATTTATATCAAATCAAATTCACTGTACCTACTTGTGCAGTATGTTGTGCATCAGCCATTTTTGATGTCCCCACTGCTGGGGCACAGGGGCCTTACTATGAGCTCTTATAGCAGGGCTGTGCGTATTCTGGTTCATGTTAATTTAAACAACACATGAAGTGAAATAATTGTGTATTTCCATAGGCAATAGAAAACTATTACAATTTAATTAATAGAGACACAAGAGCATAGGTCTTGCTCCACTTACGACTTATATAGAAGTAACCAGTGTTGCCAATTCAAATTGACATTATCTGTCAAATAAACATTTTGTGCAGATTCGAACATATTGCGGGGGGCAAAAAATGAAAAAATTGATAGAAATCGCAACCCCGTGCTGTACACAGTTATGACAACATTTTTAACTTTCTTCTTAGACACTAAATAAATAAGAAAGTATAGTAAGTATATTTTTTATTTTATCTTACTGTATTACATTTAAAAACAACTACTCTTATTAAGGAAGAAATTATCTTACTATACTTTCATACAGAAACTACAACTTGATATTATTAGGAGTCTCAAATACTTATCTTAGTGCTTAGTATACTTATCAATGTTCAACTCGAATTGAAGAAAGTAAATATCTAAGTTTAGGTAAGTACTTAACTATTCTATATAATGTACTCAACATTCAAAAAGTACAATCTAAAACTTAACAAGAAGATAAACACTTTTTGCTGTGCTTAAATGTTTTTCTTATTGTACTTAAAACTTAAAGGACACCATATAGCTAAACAAAGTACATATTTGCTACTGTACTTACTTACATTAGGAAGTACAACCTGGCGAGGCCATGAAAAGAAGCAATCGCCTGCCTATTTATAACACCCTTACCTAACTAAATAAAAATAAACACACAAGTTACCGAGTTATTACGGTATTAATACTTTATAAGGCAAAAGAAAGTAATATAGCACTAATGCACAAAATCCTATTTTATTTACTTTATAATACAACCTACCTACTCATCTATTGGCAAAATACATATTTTGGTAATACTAGTGCGTATCACATGGCCATTGGGCATTTTAACATCAAATGCTCGTACCTTGTTATCTTTTCCTGGGTACAATTTCAGTATTCTTCCTGTAGGCCAGTTAAAGGGGCTTACATTGTCATGTTTAAGAAGCACTAACATTCCTTCCTTTATATTAATAGTTTGATTTTTCCATTTGGGTCTACTTTGTAGCATGCTTAAATAGCATTTGTGCCACTGTTTAAAAAAGTTTTGTTGTAACTGAGTACATTGATGCCAGAAACTAAGTCTATTGGTTGGAATGTCAGTGAGATCCTGCTCTGGGTAACTGGTGATGGGAGCACCAGTTAAAAAATGACCTGGCGTTAGGTATGTCATGTCTGAAGGATCCGATGACATAGGGGTCAACGGCCTGGCATTTAGAATAGCCTCAATTTGAATAATTACCGTATTGAATTCTTCATATGTGAGTACACAAGTACCTATGACCCGCTTCATATGGTACTTTAAACTTTTAACGCCAGCCTCCCACAATCCACCAAATACAGGACTGTATGCTGGAATAAATTTAAAAGTAATGCCCTGATTAGCTGCAAATTTTGTCACTGCATTTTGGTGGGCCGTGGAAGACTGTAGTTTATACAGTTCTTGTAAGTCCGAGTTGGCACACCTGAATGTGGCCGCATTGTCACAGAACACCTGGGAAGGCTTGTTTCTGCGCGCTATGAACCTTTTTAAGCAATTCAAAAATGTCTGTGTGGTCATGTCCGAAGCCAATTCCACGTGGATAGCCTTCGTCACGAAGCACACGAAAATTAAAACATAAGCTTTCAAAATTACGGGCTTTCTTACGCGTGCAAACTTTATATTAAAATAGCCACAATAGTCTAAACCTACTTTTTCAAAAGGCCTTGATACACGAACCCTTTGTGACGGTAAAGAGCCCATCAATTGAGATGCTGCCTTGGCTTTTAGTCTAAAACATATTAAGCATTTGTGTATTACATTTTTTATTTGTCTCACAGCATTAATTAGCCAAAATTTTTGATTTAATGAAGAAAGCAATAACTTTGGCCCGGCGTGCATCAAATTCATATGCTCATTCCAAATTATAAGACTCGTTATATGAGACACCTTTGCAAGAATAATTGGGTGTCTTTGTGAGAAAGAGAGCTCCGAATTTTGAAGCCTGCCGCCAACTCTCAATAAACCATCACTACCTATGAAAGGACTTAATGATGAAAGTGGTCCTTTTATAGGTTTATTTGATTTTAAACAAGAGATTTCACCAGCATAATGCATTTTTTGGTCGTACATTACAATAGTAAACAAAGCATTTTCTAATTCAACTGGCATCAGTTCACCTAACTGTCTGCTAGTGACATCCTTTATTTTACAATTGTTTATGAACCTCATCACATAAGCAATTACTCGCTTCATTTTATTAATATCAGAATATTGACTGAAAATCTTTAACTCATCAATATTATGCATAACCGTGTTGCAAACATCATCACATTTTGCATTATTTTGACATTGCTTTTTTATTTCAGGTACCTCTACTAGAGATGGAGTCCCGCGCCCTGCATTGCCGTGCTGATATTTCTGCTCATGCAAAAAGCGTGGGCCGTGCCACCACAAGTCATTTTCTTGCAAGGCGCGAGGCTCCACACCTCTAGACAGGCAGTCGGCAGGGTTATCCATGGTCTTGACATAGAACCACGACCAATCTTTAGTAAGATCTTTTATCTTAATAACTCTGTTCGCGACATACGGCATTAGCGTCACTGGTTCCATGTCAAGCCACGCCAACACGATCTGCGAATCAAGATATAGATACACATTTATGTTATCACACTGTGTCGTTAATGTGTTGTACACTCTTTTAGCAAGCATTGATAATAATAAGCTGCTGTTCAATTCTTTGCGTGGTGTGGTCAAATCATTGTTAGTCGAATTTGCTCTTGATTTGGAACAAAGCAAGTTTACATTTATCGAACCGTCAGTGAAAATAGCTCTGACATACAAGCAACAACCGTAGCCTTTGGACGAAGCATCAGCAAATCCGATTAACTCTACCTGCCTAGCACCCTTTACATTTATATGCCTTTTTGTGTGAATGCATGACATTTCAATTAAACCATTAGCAAAGCTTATCCACTGGTCATTTAATTCCTTAGGTAGGTCCTCATCCCAACTAATTTTAGCATTGTAAATATTTTGCATTAAAAGCTTAGCTGACATTACAATTGGTCCCACCAATCCCAGGGGATCAAAAACTTTACTTATGAAAGACAACACCTGCCTCTTAGTATTAGTTGCATTCACGTTGCTCTCTGAACAGCTGATGTAGAAATCATCTGACTTAACGTTATAGCGCAAGCCTAGAGTTTTTATAAAGTCATTATCTTTGCTCATATCGACATCTTTCACGGGAGTTTGATTCGAGGGTACCTCATCCAATAGCATAGCATTATTAGAACCCCATTTGTGCAAATGAAAGCCTCCCCGACCTAGCAATCCTATCAACTGTCTCTTTATTTCTTTTAATGTGTTCACATCATCATGCCCGGTAAGAATATCGTCAACATAGGTTTGTGAAAGCAAAACAGAAGAAGCTAAGTTATATTTGTCTTGAAAACGTTCAGCTAACTCTTTTAAGCATCGCGTGGCAAGATATGACGACGATTTTAAACCATAAGTTATCGTGTTCAGCTGCAAGCAAAGCACTGGGTCATTAATAGATTCTCTCCAGAGAATATTTTGCAAGGCCCTATATGGAGGGTCAACTAATATCTGTCTGAACATTTGTTTTATATCACATAGTAGAATATATTTTGGCAAACGAAACAAAATAAGTATATCAAAAAGTTTGTTCTGGACTATAGGTCCATTTAATAGAACATCGTTCAAACTGATATTATTTTTTGTCTTAAGACTGCCATCGAAAACAGTTCTCATTTTTGTTGTTTGACTGTTTTCATTGAAAACAGGGTGGTGGGGGAGAAAAAACACACCATCCTTATCTAAATCATATTTTGAAATATCATAGGGCTTGGCATGGCCAAGTGCTATGTATTCATTTATAAAATCCCTGTACAATTGGTACAGTTTATTATCCTTTAATAATCTACGCTCAAGATTATAAAAACGCTGTAAAGCAGCTGAAAATGAATCGCCGAGATAGATCTCAGATATTGGTTGCTTTAATGGTAAAGCAACGGTAAATCTATTATTTTCTAGGTTTATTGACTGCTTAAAAATGCTCTCGGCTAGTTCCTGTTCAGAACTCTTTTCTGAATATATTTCAGGAACTGTCTCGGCGGTCCAGAATTTTTTAATATTTTTATCTAAGGTAGGCAAAGTATCATTGTGAACATTGTCACCTACTTGGTCAGAGAAGTTGATAGAAAGACTAACCCGAGGAGATGTGACGTTGCATCCAGTAACAGACCCCGCCAATATTCCGCCAAATTGAGTGTCGAGTAGGTATGGCCCTTGCTCTTTAAGCTGGAGCGGCTGGTTTTTCAGAGCCTGAAAAAATACATCACACCCCAATAAAATATCAATAGGAGCAGAGATATGAAAGTTTTTATCCGCTAATTGCAAACTATTTGTAAGATCCAAGATGTCAGAATCGATCTTAAATTGTGGTAAGTCCTTTGTTATGTTATTGACAATAGAACAATTGACAGACAATTTAAAATTGTTCAAGCGAGACTTAATAGTCAGCTGGGTCTTTTCATTTATGTTTTTGATACCCTGACATATACCCACGACAGTGCTATTATCAGAATAAACTTTTGAATTTATTTTCTTAATAAAATCCGAACAGACTAATGAGACTTGACTTCCTGTATCGAGAAGGGCACGGGCGGGGATCAGACTCCCATTGCTGCATTCGACCAGAACCTGAGCGGTAGGTAAAAGCACATCTTTATTAGTTTTGCAATAAAGAGAAACCTGCGGACCATCGGGTCCGTGTGAACTCGAGCCTTGTTCATTATGATCTTCGTGCAGTAATGTATTATGGGCTTTTTTACAAACCATACATTTAAAATTGAATTTGCAAGATTCATTTTTTGAATGTTCATTAAGACACACCTTGCATATATTATGTGTTTGTATAAAATTGCACCTATCCTTTACTGCGGCTAATTTAAAACTTGTACAGGCATATAATCGATGAAAAGAATTGCAAAACTTACATTGTGGCTTCACGGGGACAGGTTTCTGCTTCTGCTTATTTACCGCAGATGCATTAGCGGCACAGGAGAGCACATACTTGCGCTCTTTTTGCTCAGGTTGCGAATCCTTGTTTATCGCTGTTTCAAGGGCAACCGCGCGACCCTCTAGAAATGACAACAAATCATCTAATGAAGGCATTTCATTTTTATTACATTTTTCAAGATAAAAAGCCCGGACTGTGTAAAAGTCAAGCTTTTTCTGAAGGAGACAAACTAATATGGTGTCCCATTTTTCTGTTGGTTGTTGCAAATTATCTAGAGCGCTCAAATGCTGTCTAATTTGTGATAACAATCCACGTATACTGGCAGCGCTCGGTTTTTTAATAGTAGGCAAATCTAATATAGCATTGACGTGGTGGGAAATAATTTTGACCTTATTGTGGAATCTTTGCTTTAATAAATTTAGAGCTACAGTATAGTTAGCATCCGTTAAAGGTAAATGTTTTATAACCTCTAAGGCTTCACCTGTCAAATAAGTGGTTAAATAATACAGTTTATCACATGGGGATAATGATTCATTATTGTCAACTACAGAGGTAAACATATTTATAAATGGGATGTACTCACTTGTTTCTCCATTAAACTCCTTAATATTAATTCTCGGTAGCCTTTGACATTTCCCACCTTGTGGGTTCTGATTGGACTGACCCGGCCCTGGTTGCAAAGCATTTATTATTGAATTGAATTTAGCTAAAATTGAACAATATCTGTTTTCTATTTCCTCAAAATTTTCTGTGTCAGGCTCGGATTCTTCAGTGAGCAATGATTGAATATCAATATTGAGTGACTCGTAGTCTTTAAACGACTGAATTAGCCTGTCTCTTCGTACTAATAAAGAGTCATAATCTTTAGATCTAGCTTCCTCACCTGACACAAACGCTTGCATCTTCGTTATTATACCCTTGCAGTGGCCTCGGGCCGCGATCAGCCGCTTCATACTTTGAGGCTTCGACATTTTTACACAAAACAACTTGTAACAAAAGGGAGTATCCAATACACAGTGATTTTGCAATATCAACAATAGTTAACAATAATTACTGCTTTACAATGTAAAAATGGTTGGGGTACAAAAATGGCGTATAAACAATGTAAAAATGGCGTCGGAACGAAAGTCACTCACACGCACTTTACGTAAATAACACTCGAGTCGCGTTCGCGTATTTCCGTTTCCGTAATCACTGGCAGTGGCATCGGACACAATCGGCAAAGATCGTAGGTGTAGTTTGTTTTTGCACCGCAGCAACACTAGCGCAAATCTACCGACGGAAGGTAAAACCGGAACATAAACACGTACAAAGTGCACAAATAAAACGCAGAATATCGTCGTCGAACGAAACGTCAGAAACGATCGGAGTTGTTCGGCGAATTTCGTTGAGTTTCGTGAGCTCTCGGGTAAATACCTCCGGGTTCTGTAGATGTCGCTTCAAAGCACCGTGAATATGGTCACGGAAACGCTCCACGGGCAAACAGCCAATCATGCGCAGCAATTTGTCCACGTCATTTTTATTTTTCATCCCTTTCCTTCTTTTAGGAATTTATCAATAGGTATATGATAGGTATTAGGTTAGGTATCGACTATCAATGAATAATCAGAATTTTCAGACGAATCCCATTAAATAACGCACGTAAATGGACAGCGTATATAGAGGACACAGTCTGGCTATAATGCAGCAAACCTCGGAAACAGACCGACGGATCCAAATCCCGTCCTCGTGACACGTGCCGTTCACCACAATGCACACGTCGAATTCTTTGCGGGTTCTTTGAAGATATTGCTTCTTCCGCAGGAGAGTTCCACACAGGAAAATAAAGTGATAGCCACTTACCGACAATAGCTTGGCAATATCTAGATATAATCCGAACGACACGCTCCGGTCGTTAGGTATTCCAATGGCGTCTCACCTCACTTATTAAAAGGCAGAAGGACCATCATTCCATGTGCGTATTCTGGTTCATGTTAATTTAAACAACACATGAAGTGAAATAATTGTGTATTTCCATAGGCAATAGAAAACTATTACAATTTAATTAATAGAGACACAAGAGCATAGGTCTTGCTCCACTTACGACTTATATAGAAGTAACCAGTGTTGCCAATTCAAATTGACATTATCTGTCAAATAAACATTTTGTGCAGATTCGAACAAGGGCTTATATTGAACTGCTTTACTTTTTCGTACTATGACCTCAATAGTTATATGAAAGCAGGCCTTAAGCAGTCCTGTTTAAGGCCTGCTTTTGAACTGAACGGTTTCTTATTTGCTGATGGTAAGCCCCCTGGCCTTCCTTATGGGTGGTAAGGAGGATGGGCCATAACCCACTACGCGGGCCCAATGCGGATTGGTGTGAATGTCATAATGGCGGGATACCGCCTGGTTTTTAAAATATTTCATGGCTAGCATATAGTGCCATTTTGTGCCTATGTAAAAAAAATTGTGCCATTAATAGTTTCAAAGATATTCAGCATAGCTGGTTGTCCCGCCATCTTGATATCAAAATGGCGGGATAACCACTGGCAATCGATAATCAGTTGTCTTGGCGGTTTAACAAACGCATACGATTTTAGTGCGTTTTAGTGCCTTCACGTTTAAATCATTATAATTTATTTTTGATTTGTAATTATGAAATAAAACGGTTTTATGATTTAGCTTCGGAAACTCCTGCATAAGAGAACATAGCAATGTACTGGTTATATATTTTATTGCTCTTATAGTTTATCAAGGAGTTAAATCGTACTGGTCAAAGATAATATAATCACTACGTTTTAGTGCTGGTTTGTTTCCGTACGTAAGCACTTACATGATAATAATAATACATTTAGGTTTTTATACCCTAAAATTAATTCATTTACTAGACTTTTATAATTGAATCTGCAATTTTGATATGCAAAGCTATTATAGTGAAATTACATGTCATGCTCCCTAGCAAGTAGCAACCCCACTATCGAATTTTCTCTTTATAAATACAAGGTGAAATTGTTCAGAATGAGTACCGAATTAGTACATACTAAAAAAAATGTACACCGATAGTTAAAATGCCCCTAGCAACCCCAAATTAAATTTCACGGAAACATCTGTGGAAACCTACTTTTTCCATGAAAGTGTATCTTAATATAGTTGTACACCACAAACTGCATCTGGCTAATTTTTAAGAAAAAAAAAGAATATTCTCTGTGGTATACAACTTGTAGTTAAGTCACCTGCCCTAGGGTTGCCAACATGTCTTTGGCGAAATATAGTCTTTTTCAAATTAAGCTATAAAAAATATGGTACACTTAAAAAAATTAAGTACCTACCTATTTAATAGGCAATTTTTTTTTACTTATTTTTTTTTATAAAAACTATATTTTTCAGTTTTTGCATTTTTCAACAAGTTTTGGATAATTTTGGAGTCTTTTTTGTATCTTTCGCTTTTTAATCGCACTTGAATTGAACTTGACGCACTTTTGTCATCGCTACCACTTTCCATAATTCTAAGACTTGAGTTATATTTCTAAAAGAAAGAATAATGTTATATTTTGCAGATTATTACCAACAAAATCTCTAAACAAAAATAGAGCAGACCAACCAATGAACATAGCGGAGATAGTGGGGTTGCTAGGGAGCATGACATGTAATTTCACTATAATAGCTTTGCATATCAAAATTGCAGATTCAATTATAAAAGTCTAGTAATGAATTGATTTTAGGGTATAAAAACCTAAATGTATTATTATTGTGTAAGTGCTTACGTACGGAAACAAACCAGCACTAAAACGTAGTGATTATATTATCATTGACCAGTACGACCTAACTCCTTGATAAACTATAGGAGCAATAAAATATATAACCAGCACACTGCCGTCCGTTAACTAAAAGGGCGCAAAGCCACAAAATCAAATATTGAAATATAAGCGAAAAACGCGGGAAATATTTGAAAAATATGCCACTTGAAAACCATAGGTCGAACAAAATAAAATTAAACGTTCAATTAAAGCTTGTTAAATTTACAAACTTATGATCATAATCATGTTTAAATTCAATTTGTTAAAATTTGATTTTGTGGCTTTGCGCCCTTTTAGTTAACGGACGGCAGCACATTGCTATGTTCTCTTATGCAGGAGTTTCCGAAGCTAAAACATAAAACCGTTTTATTTCATAATTACAAATCAAAAATAGATTATAATGATTTAAACGTGAAGGCACTAAAACGCACTAAAATCGTATGTGTTTGTTAAACCGCCAAGACAACTGATTATCGATTGCCAGTGGTTATCCCGCCATTATGATATCAAGATGGCGGGACAACCAGCTATGCTGAATATCTTTGAAACTATTAATGGCACAATTTTTTTAACATAGGCACCAAATGACACTATATACGTTAGTACTATTATATATTCTGTGACTATATGCTAGCCATGAAATATTTCAAAAACCAGGCGGTATCCCGCCATTATGACATTCACAGAATTCGTGGGTGTTAACGACTGCAAATGCAGCCGGGACCAACGGCCTAACGTGCCTTCCGAAGCACGGAGGAGCTCGAGATAAAAAATTTTTGGTCACCCATCCCATGACCGATCCTTGCGAACGTTGCTTAACTTCCGCAATCGCTGGGCCAGGCGCTAAACCACTGCGCCACCAAGCTCTATAGCAGTATGTATTAGTATAGCGAATCTGTACTAAAGAGAAAAAGGGATCGAGTGGTCTGTCTGGGTCCTATTTTATAAACATTACCATTTACAACGATCGACTACTCACAGACACCAAAATGTATGCAAACTGTAGTAAATTGTAACTGTAGTAAGGGGGGCCCTTGGGACCTTCTGTAGGGGTACAGACTTAATGGCTTTCATTTTAACAGATGAATGTGATACATTGCAAAAAATTTTGGTAAGTTTTTATTTATGGGCTAACGCTCCGAACCTTGGCAAGTATGCCGAGCTTCAAAGTAAAGCAGATAAATCAGGCCAAAATGGCAAACCCTGATTCATAATGTCACATGAACATTGATATGATCCAAATAACTTCGGCAAATAGTACATATTGAAATGCCTTACTTGGATTTATCTGTTTTAAGTTGAAGCCCGGCAGAACCACTAAAGACCGAAAAGTTAGCCAGTAGAGCCCCTGGTCTTACTTTCAGTTTTTCTGTGAAACTCCGAATTAATTAAAAGCTTTCACAAAAAATGTTAAAAAGAAAGGTAACTCTTATGAGAATAAAAAAAAATATTTTAACAACATACTAAATTTATTATTAAAACTTAGCACTTTTTCTTCTATTAACTGTACTTAGTGGTAACTTGAGCTGTGCAACTTTCCTGCCGCCAGATGTAACTATTGTCGCTCCGGTCACTTTAAACTTGGCCAATAAAGTCTTTAAACTGAATTTAACATTTTTACTGATATCTTCTACATCACATTTTAAATTATTGATTAGAAGTAAAAACACTAAAGCGTGGCAGAACGCTTTATCTTTGTATTGCATGGACCTGTTGCGTTTACCGTTCACATTTGTGGTAAAATTGTTCATTATGACGTCGTTGAGTGTAGGAGAAGCAACGCATATGACAAAGTTCTTTTTCATAATTTCTCTAGTAAGTATTGAGAATAGTTTCAACAAGCTACTTGTGTACAAAGCGAGCACCGTCAGTTCTTCTGATAATTTTTTCTTGGTTACGATATCTTTTATCCATGGCTGCATTTCACCAGTGTAATCTTTACTTTCGATTTCAGAAAATATCTTTTCATATTGTTCTTTACTCAATATTTTATATAAATCGTAGACATCTTCGGGCTTATCGGCTGATCTATTTATTTGCGGGATGTAGAAATCATCCGAGTCAGTGTTAACATAAGAAGATATGTCTAATTGGTCCTTTGTGATATTCACAGTAACATTATGCATTTGCTCCGTAACTGTCGTCACATTTACTTTCAATTTTTCCCTTTGCTCCACTTGCATTTTCTGCTTTTTGGAACCAAACTTCCTGCTTAATTCCAAAAAACTAGTGTCTATATCTGTACTAGATTTCTCATTATCACTTTTCAATATTGGCCTCAGTTCAGCAGTACCTACTTCTATAAGTCGTACTTTACCAGTTGTTTTATCCCTTGCCAATATCAATGTTTTACCTAAGTCCTCATTGCTCTCTTCTGCTGAGTAAATTAGCCCTGCTACCTCCGTTGTTAAGGTCTTAACACCACTGTTTTTATCTTCCAGAAGTATACAACTATTTGATGTAAATTCATCTGTTGCGTATCCATTTTGAAAGCTAACAACGATGGGATACAATGAACTCTTTGGTTGGGCTTCGTCGATGTGAATTTTAGGCATCTTATCAGATTAAAACATCGTTTGTTTTTGTTTATTAACAATAACAATGCAATGCATGCAACTCGCGTCACGTGTTTAAAGGTTATTATTTTATTGTATTGTAGAGGCGCGCGCGTTCCAAACCTACACTCCGAGTGCAACCTAACAACACCCGAACGCTCTAACGGCGGCGTTCCAAACATTTGAGCGTGACGTTCGGTTGACACAACCGTGTCGTTCCAAACGTCAGAGCGTTGCAACCAAACAACCATCAAAAATGATGGTTGTAAAACGCTCTTACGTTTGTCTATAGAAAAAATGACAATGTCATTTGACATTATTTTGTATTTTTGATGTTTTTATGTCTAATTTTTAAAATAATCATGGTAGATCGTCAAAAAACGGATTTTATTTGATTTAGTATAAAGAAAAGTTTAAATTATTCGTATTCCAAATGGAAAATGAAGAATTTGTATTGACATTGACATTTAAAGTTCTTGGTCGTTCCAAACCTTAGAGCGAGTTAAAAAACAAACATACAACCGACGCTCAAACGTTCTGAACGCAACCCGGCGTTCCAAACATTTGAGCGTGACGTTCGGTTGACACAACCGTGTTACAATACAAAGTGTTAGAGTATTAATGTAAATTGATTATAATATAGTAAATTATAGTAATTGTTTTGTCAAATTGCTAAATTGTTTAAGGGATTACAATTAGTGTGTTGGTTATTGGATGCCAAAATGATATTTAAATAATTATCCAAGAATTAAACTACAAACAGATGTCATCTCCATTAATTATAACTTTATTAAAACAAGCATTAATGTTAATGTAATTTCCTAATTTGGGTAAAAAAGTATCTGAAGTATTAAGAGTTATGCATTTGACTCTTAAACGAAAAAACATTCGTTCATTGAAGTATCGTGGATACAAAAAGTAAAAATTTGGTCAGTTCTATGCCAGCCGTCGACTAAGAAGGTCAAATGCATAACGCGTAGTTAGTTTGCGGTTAGTAAAAGTGTGTAGATTATAAAAATAAGACTGTTCGAAGTGTTGTGAAGTGTGTAAAATAAAATACGGTAGACTGCTATGGTGTTTAATTAAATGAAGAAAGACTATTTCGGTGTTTCATTTGGGTTAAAGTGCAACAAAAGTCTTCATTTTCCATTTGGAATACGAATAATTTTAACTTTTCTTTATTCTAAATCAAATAAAATGCGTTTTTTTGAGGATCTACCATGATTATTTTAAATAATAATTAATCTTGAATACCAATAACCATACCTCTTGCCTAATTAAGTTTGTATTTTAGTCTACTTTTTTTTACCTACCTACTTAATTATTATATATTTTTTTTAACAGTTTGCCTGTAGTATTATAACATGCGGTGAAACTCTGTCATTGGCTAAGTGTAATTTTTAAGTTTATATTTTAAGCATGATTGTAGCAAAGAAGCTGTTGAGTTTCCTAATAAATAAATAAAAAAAAAAGAAGACAACGAAGTCGTTAGAAGAAATAAGAGCTACGCGATATTAAGAGAGGCAACTTCTAGGTGAATATAACTGTAGGCAAGGGAGCTGTGTGCGACCTGAATTGCACTTTACTGAATTGCGGCCGGCCTTATACGACGGAGTATAAGGCCGGCCACACACAGACGTAATCACGTAACGGAATCTCGAAACGGAATCCCGATTCGGAATTCCGAACGCAGCAATTGCCCTCAAAATCTATGGGCCTGCCACACACAAGCGTTAACATTCCGTACATAATTTTATTCCGTACGTTAGGCCGGCCACACACAGACGTAATCACGTAACGGAATTCCGAACGGAATTTCGATAATGTTTGAAGATTCCGTACGGAAAAATCACGCATGTGTGTGGTAGTCCATTGATTTGTATGGATTAGCTGCGTTCAGAATCACGTACGTACGGAATTCCGTAACGTGATTCCGTCTGTGTGTGGCCGGCCTTATTCCACATTCGAAAGCCCGTGCACTCGGAATCTCGCACGGAAAAAATGCTTTCCGAACGCAAGACTGCCATATATTTTGTATGCGTCGCCACATACAACCGTTTTTATTCCGTACGGAATGCGCACACACGCACGGCCTATGTGTGAGTGAAGTATACAAACACGTACAACTTTTTTATTACAGCTCTGGATGTGGATACCAGCCTTTTGGCAAACCCGTTATTATTTTGCTTAGTTATTATGTAGTTCTAGTTTCCAAAAAAGCAATAGAATACCCCTGTGCGTAATATAAATAATAAATAGTCTATGTAGTTTTTGTTTATATTTAGAAAAATAATTCATCTTCGCTCAATGTTTCCTCATCAAAGGTTAGCGTCTGACTGAGCCGTGATTCCGAACGAAAAAAAACGTCTGTGTGTGGTGGTACGTACGGAATCACGAATCGGGATTACGTCTGTATGTGGCCAGCCTAACACCGGCTCGACGAACACGTGCCGGCACCGGCACCCTCCTGCGTGCAGACAGTATTTGAGTGTGATGGTTTAGTTTTTTTTGGATCTCATTGCTGCAATTAGGCTCTAAATTTCTGACTATATAGTCTAAAACCTTCATTCTCAGAAGATCCATCAGCCAGATCCACAATGGATCTAGTGAGTTTTTTTTCTCATAAGATCTATAATGGATCTAACCATTATAGATCGGTGAATCTGGCCGATGGATCTTCTGAGAATGAAGGGTCTAAAACCCTAACCTCACTGGTTGCCCTTAACGGGGTGTGTAAGCTGCAGACACGTGTCGCCAGCTCGCACCTCATGGTAACGAGCTTATGGTGGCAGCTATTATGTCTGGAAGTTTGATTGCTGCTATTATGCTTTAAAATATGGCATGTTTAGAATTTTTCTATAGCCTATGAGGAAGCTGGAGACCCACTCATGTTTGGAAGGCCTTTTACGTAGTGTAGCCCCTAGACGATCATCCATCTTTTCTCTTCATTCTAGCATCTCAATCATTTACATTGCATTTACCATTTGGGGGCGTGGCCTACTTTTGATTGGCCACGGTAACCTATCTATTCTGTGGTGCTTGTCATGTCAAGCATTGCTCTCCTAGCTAGACGACCAAAATGTGCACATGCAATGTAATAAAATCATAGACTTAAAAAATCAAATAAGCAGTTTTTTTGAAAATCATTTATTACTAACATCCAATGATTAACCTTAAAGATACACAAACGCGAAAACATCATCAAAATAGTATAATGTGTGGGGAATGTCTGAAATGGAGAAATCAAAAGAGTTAAAATATTACAATTAAATATAACTTACATACAATTATGATTAAAAAAATTAAATGATTTTTTACACTAAAATAGGCTTAACATCAAAGCATAGATTACGTACGTTATTTAAGTTTTTATATCACGTAAATACATGCAGTATTTACGTAAATACATGCAGTATTTACGTAAATTAAAAAAACTATTTTTCTATTCTATTCAGTATTTATAAATAGAAGCTATCAGTAGAGAAGTGGCTGCACAATCTTTATCGAGTACACAGAGACGCTCGTATTATAGAATCAAACTCCTCAAATCTCTGATTAAGTACAGTTAGAAAGGGATGGTGCTATTCAACGCATATAGCGCCATCCCTTTCTAACTGTACTCAAGCAGGATTTGATTTTTTACCGATACAATAATTTTAACGTTATTTTTACCAGTACATTTACCAATAAAATATTTTAACGGTATTTTTAACGTTATTTTTTTGTTTCGTTATTTTTTTAACGGTATTTTAATCACTGGCTATCACGTACGAGTTACGACATAAGGTTCGAGTACGTCTCGATGACGTCATAAGGACCCCCAAAATAACAGTGTTTTAGCTCGTATAGCTTCTCAGGTTTAAGAAATATCCTAAAAATTTCTTCACAGTTAATCATGTGGTGGCATAAGCTTTCTGATAAGCCAAACAAAAAACGTTACTGATCCTCATCGACTTGCTTTTCCGATAAATCCCGCATCTCAAAACTTGAATAAATTCATTAGGTGCATTAGGTACCTACCTACAATTCATATTTTTCTCATCCAGTCCTCCTTAATATTAACTTGCTCCCATCAAAAACCCTGGGCCATGGGCTGGCGACGACCTTGTGTACAGCTAACTCACCACTTTGAGTAAAATATTTCGTAGAATAGGTATTTAACTATTTTGTATGGTATCTCCCTGGTATGAATTCCTATATGTGTAGCTAAATGAATTTTGTCAGAAAAACATTTCGAACAATAACTACGTTTGTTTTTCTCCTGTATGAGATTTTACATGTACAGCTAAGTAACCGCTTTGAGTAAAACACTTCGTACAATATCTACATTTGTATGGTTTCTCCCCTGTATGAATTCTTACATGTTTATCTAAGTCACTGCTAGTAGTACAGCATTTCGTACAATAACTACATTTGTATGGTTTCTCTCTTGTATGAGTTCTTAAATGTACTACTAAATGATCGCTTCGAGAAAAGCATTTCGTACAATAACTACATTTGTATGGTTTTTCCCCTGTATGAATTCTTAAATGATTAGCTAAGTCACTGTTTCGAGTGTAACATTTCATACAATAACTACATTTGTATGGTTTTTCCCCTGTATGAATTCTTAAATGTTTAGCTAAGTCACTGTTTTGAGTGTAACATTTCATACAATAACTACAATTGTATGGTTTCTCTCCTGTATGAATTATTACATGTGAAGCTAAATGATTGCTTCGAGAAAAACATTTAGTACAATAACTACATTTGTATGGTTTCTCCCCTGTATGAATTCTTACATGTTTTGCGAAATTTGCGCCATCATTAAAACTTTTCGAACAATAACTACATATTTTGTAATTCTTATCTTTGTTCTTTTTGCTAAGTTTATTTTCTGTCACAATATTCTTATTTTTTAATTCATTCCTTCCTTTCAAAGGATTACCATTTTTACAATTTTTATAGTTTATATTTGGATCAATAATTATGTGCCATTTCTTAATATGACTTTCTAAGAAGCTTTTGCAGAGATATTGTTTTTTGCATACATCGCATATAAAAATATTATTTGGAGCTGTAACCTGTCTATTGCTACTTGCCTCGATTTTAGAATTCTTTATGTCTCTTCTACCAATATTTGAAGTGGTCGTTTCATTGTTCGGTATTATTGTTTTAATAGTAGTTTTAAATGTTTTGCTGCGTATTTTAAAGTCAGGTATTGTCCTATCGTCTTCGTTCTGTGTCTTATTTACCTCACCCTTATCGGGTATTTTTAAGGGTGCTTTACGTTTTAGTATTTCCTTTTTAGTATCATTAGTCGATTTACGTTTCTTGGGTGAATGCAGCACCTGTGAAGTATTGTTTCAACTATAGATTAACAATAGCTAGTTGTGAAAGGTACATTAAGCCCGGTACATTGATCTGCAACGCAACACTAGTATAATGTGGCCGGCCTCCGCGCACGCTGCGCGCTTCACCTGCGGACGTCTGTTCCCAGCAGTCTACGCGCGCACGCCATGGAGCCGCTCCAGTACCGTACGAGTAGGTGTTTGTTCGCGGCGCGCACAACCGTTACGAATGACACTGCGCGCACTCAAAATGTTCGTCGCAAAAACTAATGGACCCTCTAATTAACGATCAAAACTGCTTGTCAATCATTTACATTGCATTTACCATTTGGGTGCGTGGCCTACTTTTTATTGGCCACGGTAATCTAGATAGATAAGATAGAATTAAATAGAATAAATTAGATAGAATAGATATTCTGTGGTGCTTATCAAGCATCGCTCCTAGACGATCAAAATGTGATTGACAAGCCGATGCAATGTTAATGATTGACAAGCAACTATGATCGTTTAGGGTGTCCATGACAATCAGCGGGATCAACGTGCGCGCTACGAACGTACGCAGCGTGCGCGCAGCGCGCACGCTGCGCGCGCGAATACATTCAAATATAGGGAAAATACTGCATTGCAAGTATGTTGCATTACATGTTGCGTTGCATACACTGGGCTTAAGGTATTTATCAAAAATATTACAATATTTTTATTTATAACATTCACAGCAAAACGGATTTCGTAAGATAGACTATAACTGTAGGCAATTAGGGCTGTGCGGCATGAATTGTACTTTATTGTGCCGGAGCGAGAGTCAAGTAACTCAGTTTCCAAAAAAATATTTTAGTGCCCAAGGGAGAGACGGAACACTAAAAGATAATACAAAGCAAATGAACTAGTGTGGGGCATCGACGAAAGGATCAAGCAACTGTGCAAACCGACACAATGTTACCAGCAGATGGAAGTTGGAGAGTGGAACATGAACAGGCACGTTGAACTTGGAGAGGAACAGGCAGAGGGAACAAGGAAAACAAGAACTATGCTATTGTTCAAAAAATCTAGTTATTAAATACACCATTAATTTTTAGGTATATCTAAAAATGTAAAAGGGATTTCAGACCACGTGAATGAACAACTTTTACTATGGGGCCAACCACGGAATCTAGAAAAAAAATCAGCTGTTCCATAGAAAAGTACAACATCGACTCGACTATAACGTCTGGAACAGCAGATTTTTTTTCGCGATTCCGTGGTTGGCCCCATAGTAAAAGTTGTTCATTCACGTGGTCTGAAATTCCCTTTACATTTTTAGTTATACTTAAAAATTTACGGTGTATAAGGGACTTACCTCATGTTTTTCCTGATGGTTTTTAAAAGCCTTTGTGTCCACAAATTCTTTGTAGCACATATCACATTTAAACAGTGAGTTTTTATTATTTAATGACTCTGACCTCTCCAACAATTGTGGTAATTGTTCCTCTTTAGACATAATTATCTCTCGTGTGTCTGGCTTCAGAGCTATAAGTAAAAAACATCAAAAATTTGTAGATTTTATATCGGAAATGAGAGGAACTTTTACCAACTTTAAAGAACTACATTTGGCACACGTGAGCCACGTACGCCGATCTGGGCATATCGGAATCAATATATTTAATACACCGTTATTTTTTAAGTATACCTAAAAATGAAAAGGGGATTTCAGACCACGTAAATGAACAACTTTTACTATGGGGCCAACCACGAAATCGCGAAAAAATCAGCTGCTCCATACATTATAGTCGAGTCGATGTTGTACTTTTCTATAGAACAACTGATTTTTTCGAGGTTTCGTGGTTGGCCCTATAGTAAAAGTTGTTCATTCACGTGGTCTGAACAACCCTTTTCATTTTTAGATATACTTAAAAAATAACGGTGTATAGGGACTAGTTGTTCTTTCGATTTGACGTGTCCATAGACTATAACGATACGATAATACACTATTGGACGCATCCAGTTCGGCGTGGCCCACGTGTGCCTAATGTATTTCCCGCTTTACGCCGTTTGTCTACTGCTGCCGTCACCGGGACGTCAACGGGAGGGGATGACGGCGCCGATATAGCGATACATACAATCTCTATGACAGCCTGTCCGCCGAAAACCCGTCCCTCATCTTGATGTTAAAAATAAAACTTCGGCGCCGTCACCCCGTCCCGTTGACATCCCAGTGACGTCAACGGTGGACAAACGGCGTCATAGTGACATCAAGATGACGGGAGGGGTTGTCGGTGGACATACAGGCTGTATAGTGAATGTATGTACCGCTATATCGGCGCCGTCATCCCGTCCCGGTGACGGCGGGCGGCGGACAGGCGGCGTTAGATAACAAGATTAACCAGTCTGTATCGAATAGATTAACGTTATTATTGTCAACAACATATAACAACAACATAACAATATATTTCAGATCATTTCAATTAATTCATTTTTGCTTGTACAAAAACCTTTTCTTAATTAAAACTTCGCCAAAAAGTCTAGAAAACTTTTTTGCCATACAATAACACTTGGCTTTATATTCTACCCTTTTTGGTCAGACTGTAGTATATTAGCCCTTACTATTATACTCACTTTTAGTCGTTTGACTTTCAGATACATTGCTTCTTTTCTGTCCAACCTCTGATTTTATATTGAGACAATCCGCTTTCCACTGTTTACTTATGCTTTGTAGAGGCAAGTTGTCTTCGGAATCTGATGTTGAATCCTGGTTGGTATCTTCTAAAGGAATGCCATCTACATCATTTAAAACAATAATATTTACGTTATTATCATAATGTTGAACTAAAAACTTCATGGCGTCAACTAGTGCAGCCAAAACATTTAAGTTAACTATCGCATGGTTGTCGATTAATGCTTGTCTACCTAAAGGATTCATTTGAATGTTTTGAAACAGCATAATTTGGTTTAAATTTACATATTATAAGCACAACCCTAACATTGTCAGTCAGAAGAGATAAGAGGTATGAGGTACGAGAGAAACAGGCAACTTCTAGGTGAATATAACTATACTAAATAATATACTAGCAAAAATACGGCTCGCACCAGATCAATACTCAGACGGGAATCGAATCTCTGTGACCGTGTCACTGACTCGGTAGCGCTGACACTAGTGACTCAGTAGCTCAGCGGTCAGAGCATTGGACCGGATATCCAAAGATCGCGGGTTCGATTCCCGTCTGAGTATTGATCTGGTGCGAGTCGTATTTTTTCTAGTATATTATTTAGTATTGTATAAAAATAGCATTGTGAATTAAAAATCTCAAATTTAAAAAGTGAATATAACTGTTGGAAAATTCTACTTTATTGTGTCGTAGCAAGAGTCACTATGTATTTTAATGGTCTTCTGTACTTGTACTATTATGTATTCTGTGCCATAAGCAGAGTCAAACCAGAAGCGAAGGCTTGGCAGGGCAGTGAGTGCACATTCATGGCATTTTCATTATTTGGGCAAAATGTTAAGTTACTAAAGTAATTAATAAATAATACCTTCATTCTGATCCTCCACATCCATTTCAGAATTCACATATTCTGTTTTAATTGGAGTTTCCATGTCCTCGACTGCAGATATGACTCTGACCGTCGGAGTCTTGCCCAAGGTCCAAGGGATTCCAGTTTGTTGTTTACGAAACAATTCCAGTGAATTTACCGACAGCTAAAAGCAAAATTTATGACACAATTGAGACATTTTTTTAAAGTATGTAGGATTGTAGGTAGTGTCCATCAGCCATTTTTGATGTCCCCACTGCTGGGGCACAGGATGTCTTCCTTATGGGTGGTAAGGTCGGGCTATAACCCACCACGCGTGCCCAATGCGGATTGGTAGGTGTTAACGACTGCAAATGCAGCCGGGACCAACGGCTTAACGTGCCTTCTGAAGCACGGAGGAGCTTTAGATAATACATTTTTGGTCACTCATCCCATGACCGACCCTTGCGAACGTTGCTTAACTTCCGCAATCGCTGGGCCAGGCGCTAAACTTCTGCGCCACTGAGCTCCACACAACCTACCTGCATGAAGGTAGGTATGTAGGCAACGTATTTTTATACTTCTGTATACATATTACTATTTGACTGTCGACTTTATTTAACTTACTTCCAAACCAAAATTTAACATCTCTTCTAGTAGCTGATCAGATTTTTTTGATTTCTCTATAAACTTCTGAAACTTTGTCAACAAACTGAAGCAAATATAACAGACACAAGTTGGCTTCGTATCGCCCGTTTCAAGCTGGAAAAAAGACAATTTTTTATAAAAAAATCTGAATATTAGCAGTGCACATATACATAATGAGGTGTGCAATTTAGGGCCAGGGCTTTATTTTGCCACTTATATGTAGTAGCAATGCACAACTTTGACTAATACTTATCATTTGACTCCTCGAATCATTCAACTGCACGTACATTATTCTACTGGACTCAACGAATGCTGGGAATATAAAAACAGAGGTAGGTTAGCATACCGATGTTTCAGTGAATTTCTCGTAAATATCCCGAAGCTGACCACTCGATATTGAATGCAAGCGGATATTGTACGCCAAGCATACTCTGCACGCCATTAGGTGATTCATTTTCAGTAAACACTTCGAAAAAGTTGTTTCAAAATGATGCACTAAAAATCCGGCTTTCCATTCCAAGCATCACAGATTTTTTTTTTTTTTTTTTTTTTGGCTCGTACGATTTGTACATTTGCCAATGTCGAGTAAAAATTAGGGAAACGGAATTAGGAAATATAATTAGGATATCGGAATAATTTAGATGGGATCAGGAAAACTTTTTGGTAGGTATTGACATATCTAGGATTATATATACATAGTTTTAGAGTTTAATATTGTTAAGGATAAGGAAGGATATTATACATTTATATACATTGCGATCATTAGAAGATAATAGAGTCACAATACTGGTCGGGAATGGAACACGTAGCGTAAGTAGGTCTTTCCAGAAATCATCTCTGTCGTAATTAGGACAAGCCAATATAATATGGTTTGGATTTCCCTCGTCCAACCCGCACTCACACCCGGGGTCGTTAACGATATGGAGCTTGGCAAGATGCGATGGTGTACAGGCATGGCCTAATCTTAAGCGAGTGATGATAGAAGTTTCCATTTTGCCAAACTTCATTATTGAAAACCAAGGTTTCGTGGGAATATTTTTTTGTATTTGAGAATAAAATCTGCCCCTTGTTTGCTGGCTGTATTTCCATGCGTTATTCCAATTATCCTGTAAATATGTTTTAGGAAGTGCTAACAGATCTTGACAATAATTTTGATAAGGATAAACATCTCCACAAGACACCGCATCGTGAGCAAGTTTATCTGCGATTACATTGCCATCTATGTTTGAATGTCCCGGAATCCACACGAATTCTATGTGTAAGCCTTTATCCAGACATTCTTTTGTGATTTGTCTGATATTGAAAATTAAAGGAGAATATAGTTTTAAGGTAAATGGATTTTTCTGTAAAGCCTGTAAACAGCTTTTCGAATCTGAAAATATAACAGTCTTGTTTAGTTTCATAATTTTTATGTATTCAACAGCTTTTAAAATTCCTAAACATTCGCCAGAATAGACCGATGACTCGGGTGGTAGCTTAACTTTCTGTACAATATTAAATTGAGAATGGTACACTCCTATGCCAACACACTCGGAGGTGGAGTGCTTAGAAGCATCAGTGAATATTAAATGGAAATCCTTGAACTTAGATTCAACAAGTTGGTTGAATTCAGTTTTAGCGTTACCGTTTTTGACGAAATTAAGATGGATGACTAGAGGATAAATTAATGAATCATAACTGACACTAAATAAAGGAAGGAAATTAGATCGATGAGTAGGAGAGTTTAAAGATAAATATTTTTGATAGCTAACTAAAAGACATGGAGGAGATTTATTAGTCCAATAACTTGACTCTTGGTACAACTCATATAAACACTCGAGTTTGTCAAGTAAAGGATGATTGGAAAACTGTACGGTACGGAAAAGGAACTTGTCACATAGAAATTGCCGTCTCAAATGCAGTGGTGGGTCGCAGCATTCGACCTGCAATGCATTGGTAGGGCTAGACTTCATGGCACCGATTATTATTCGTAAGGCTTTGAATTGAATTAAATCTAATTTCTTGAAAGCTGTAATGTTTCCTGGCTCCAGTAAGAATGTACCATAATCTAACACGCTTCGAATGAGAGCATTATAAATAAGTTTTAATGAATAAGGATGAGCTCCCCACCATACGCCCGCTAAACATCTTATCATATTTATCAATCGTTCACATTTTCCAATGACATAGTCGCAATGTTGAGCACCCGTTAATTTAGCGTCCAAAACTACACCCAAGAATTTAACATGAGCCTTAACCGGTATGGTTGCATTATCGTAACTCAAAGTGATATCTGGTGGTTTATTCATACGGGAAAAAAGGACAACCGCACTCTTAGAGGCTGACAATTGAAGGCCATTCATATCCATCCACTGTTTTAGTTTCGCTAATACAACTGACAAAGTGGACTGCAAAATATTTATGGAAGAATTAGCGCTATATAATAATAGGTCATCAGCATACTGTAGAATTTTAATGTTCTCATTTACACAAATATGGGACTGTAGATCGTAGGTGTAAATATTATACAAAATAGGACTGAGAACAGATCCCTGAGGGAGACCTTTAGAAACAGTTCTAGAAAAACTACGGCCATTTATATTTAAAGTTATTGTTCGTTCCGACAACATATTAAGAATAAATTGTATGAAAATTGGAGGAATTTGTAAAGATTCTAGTTTAATTTTTAGGACATTCAGAAGGACGTTATCATAGGCAGAGCATAAATCTACAAATACGGCTAAAAGCGAGTTATTATTGGAAAAAGCAATGCGGATATCTGAGGTCAGAATGGCTAAATTATCAATAGTGCTTTTTCCCTTTCTAAAACCAAATTGAGTATTTGCTAAAAGCCCTTTACTTTCTAAGAACCATTCTAATCGATTCTTTATCAGGTGCTCGGCTAACTTAATTAGTACAGATGATAATGCAATAGGCCGATATCCTGCAACATCGGTTGGTTGTTTGTTTGGTTTTAAGAAGGGCAACACTGTTTGTTGTTTCCAAGATGGAGGAATGTTTCCTGTTAACAACACTGTATTTATTAGATCCAAGTAATAGTTTAATGTATCATCGCAAACGTTTTCAAGAAATGCATACGGTATGCCATCATTCCCTGGAGCTGAGTTTTTAGAATTGTGGAGGATTCCTTTTAGTTCGTGCAAAGTAAACGGGGTGCTGAGACCTGTTAGGTTATGAGGTGATAAGAGAGGACAAGTGAGATTGTTGTTATCAGCTACCCAAGGGGGAGCTAATTTGTCCATAAAAGAATCGGCTAATTCTGTTGGAATTATTGCGGAAGGCTTATTATAAGTGGCAGATTTAAATCTGTTGATGTATTGCCAAACTAGGCTCGGTGGAGTGTTTGGGGAAATTGATGAACAGAATGAACGCCAGCCTTCAAATTTCTTTTTTTTGAAAAGTTTCTTAGTATCTGCTATGGCTTTAATCACTAAATCATAATTACTATCTGACATGTCCTCTCTATACCTTTCTTCAGCTTCTTTTCTGTTTTTTATTGCACTGGTGCACTCGCTATCCCACCATGGAGGCGAAGGAATTTTATTGAAGCCTCTTTTTTGAGGAAAGATTTCATTAGCAGCTTCAATAAGAACATCACCTAATGCCTTTGCACTCTCTATCTCAGAGCCACTAGTCACAACTGGAAGTAGAGATAGTTTGGACTGTACACTAGATTTATATTTTTCCCAATCTTTACTATCCTTTTCAGGAAGCTTGTGTTTTAGATGAGAAGTACGTTTTATATTTACAGGTTTATCAAATGGGAAGGTTATGATGATGGGGTAGTGATCACTGCCATAAACAGATGAAAGTGTATCCCATAGTAAAGAGCTTGCAAGAGATGGAGAACATAAAGAAAGATCAACTGCACTATCAATCTCATTTAATTTTGTTAAGCGAGTAACCTTTCCCGTATTCAAAATACATATATTAAGAGAATCAATAATATCTATCATTTCTTCTCCATAATTATTTGTCTTAGAGCTGCCCCAACACTGATGATGACAGTTAAAATCACCTAGTACCAGAAAGGGCTTAGGTAAGTTAGAAATAATTTGTTTAACTTCATTGAGTATAGGTATAGATGGATGAGAAATGTATATAGAAACAAAACATATATTATAAGTTTGTATGGCAAATATAGAAATTTCTTTATGATGAGATGGTATAGGTATTATGGAGTAAGATATTGAGTCTTTTATAAGTATAGCCACTCCGCCATAGCCATCATCTCTGTCCTGACGAAGAGTAGTATATCCAGTGGCCTTAAATCTTTGATGTGGTTTAAGCCATGTTTCTGATAAGAAAAACATGAAAGGGTCAAACTTATTTAAAAGATAAATTATTTCACTATTTTTACCAAGTATGCTTTGACAGTTCCATTGCAATATTTTAGCCCGACTGTCCATTTTGGAGGATTTGGATAAAGTTACTAATGATAGAGGCAACGTTGGACGGTGAATTGTTGTTACTGTTATTATTACTGATAAAACAGGTAAGCAAATTGAGAATTAATTTTATCAGTTCAGGTAGGGATATATTTTTAGAATCAAGCTCTTTTTCTGTTTGACTATAACCGCACCCATTATTAGGTGAAGGTATATCATATTCCCTAAGAATGTTATTATGAGCTTCAGTGTCATAACCTTCGCTTACTTTAGGAGGAGAACGGGGTTTGAGAAAGACAGTCTTCTTATATGAAACCGATTCCGGTCTATTGTTAATTATATTATTTTGGACAGATTGATTAGATTTAGACACAGTAGAAGAGAGGTTTTTAGCAGTAACTCTGGAATATAATTTTGAGACACTAGGGAAACATTTTGAAGCTTCTGCATAAGATGTACAGTTGTGGGCCATGTAATTTTTAATTTCCTGCTGTCTATTATACTCTGGACAAGATTTGCTTGTTGCAAAGTGGGAACCTTCACAAGAGCAACAAAAGGCATCATAGTTTTCTTCTCTATTACAGGAGTCACCAGAATGGTTGTCTCCACATTTGAAACATCTGGGTTTAGATCTACACTGGGTTTTAGTGTGTCCAAAACGACAACAGTTGAAACATTGTATTGTTGGGAAAATGTATAGATCAACGGGTAAAGCATTAAAACACATGAAAATTCGTTTTGGTAGCACCTGGCCATCAAAAGTCACCACTATGGATTGTGAAGGCTTCCATATTGCAGATCCATCTTGAATTATTTTAAAATTAATGCGTCTCACTTTTATTATTTTACCACAACCTATTGGTACAGAGATGTTTTCCTGTATTTCCTCGGGAGACCATTCTGCCGGGACGCCACGAACGAGTCCCATCCTTGTTACGTTAAATGTTGGGATAAAGGCTTTCATTTTGTGAGCTTCTAAGTTTTGATTACTCAGAAAAGAATTAGCAGACTTGTGAGATGAAAAGGCTATAGAAAGTTTGTTACGGCCAATACGCTTAACACTCCCATTAACAATATCTTGTACGCAATTAGTTTTCAGAAAATGACCAAATGTCACAGGATGCAGTGAAGTGCCATCATTAGGGGCAGCTTGTATTTTCTGGACATGAACAACATATGGAGAAATATCGGTTTCATTATAAAGTAAACGTCCTATAGGTGAGGGTGCGGGTATAGGCGAAGGAGTTGAAACTGTTGTTGTAGGATCCGGATTGGAAACCAATGTATTTAATTCCTTAACAACGGGTGTTGGGGTCTTATCTTTAATGGAATTGTACTCTTGTTTAGGAGATAAATCAGTACATTGACAATTATTATGGCTGTCTGTTCTAGAGTCCAAACCTTGACGACGCTTTTTATTGCATTGTTTGCATACGTGTATGCGACTACGTTTACGTGACCTTGTAGTAAAAGAACCATCGGTTTCCATTCCCGACTCATTGGATACTATTGTAACGTACTTTCCTGCCGGGGGAACTATGTCCCCCGGGTCAGGAGGATCATTCATAATGAAAGCCTCGACTTACCAATTTTCAGCTTTTTACACTATTAAACTAATATAATTTACACACTATATATAAAATTAGATACAAATAAGATAAAATCAAGTAATTCTGATCACCAATAACACTATAGATTAATTAAATAAAATTTTACACCAAAAAACGCGTCCGACAAGTCAAACGTTTCCCGCCTTTTTCAAGCATCACAGATTACTAATTTGTAGCAACAAAACCATAAACAAATACTATAGAACACTCGGTAAGTAAAATACAAAAGTACTCTGTGGTAAAATTCCTCAGGGTCAGCACCGTACCGCCTAACTCAATCGCTTTGACTCTGGCTTTGGTTTATGACGTCAGTGCACAGTCCGGCCTTGTCATCGTGTTATGATATGACAAGGACGGACAGAGCATAGCTATTGCTCTGGCTAAAGCTTTGAGTTAGGCGGTAGGGCCCCAGGGTCTACCGGCTAAAAATAATGAAGTTAATGTTTAACTGTAATTTGACAGATGGATATGATACATTGCTTCTTTTCTTTGGTAAGTTTTTATTCGTGCCAAAACGAAGTAGCAATGTATCACATACATCTGTCAAATTACAGTTAACATTAACTTCATTGTTTTTAGCCGGTAGACCCGCAGCATAGATATAGGGTTGCGTTCAGAACGTTTGAGCGTCGGTTGTTTGGTTGTTTTTTATCTCTCTCTAAGGTTTGGAACGACCAAGAACTTTAAATGTCAATGTCAATATAAATTCTTCATTTTCCATTTGGAATACGAATAATTTAAACTTTTCTTTATACTAAATCAAATAAAATCCGTTTTTTGAGGATCTACCATGATTATTTTAAAAATTAGACATACAAACATCAAAAATACAAAATAATGTCAAATGACATTGACATTTTTTCTATAGTCAAACGTCAGAGCGTTTTACAACCATCATTTTTGATGGTTGTTTGGTTGCAACGCTCCGACGTTTGGAACGACACGGTTGTGGTTGTGTCAACCGAACGTCTCGCTCAAATGTCTGGAACGCCCTTAGAGCGTTCGGTTGTGGTTAGGTTGCACCCGGAGTGTAGGTTTGGAACGCGCCTTATAGTATATTCGGCCTCAGGGGAATAGGGAAACGGTCCGCATAGCGATGCCGATAATATCGATATCTATATTATCGCGATTACAGCCGGTCCGCATGAACATTAGCGCGTTTACAATATCTAGCATGACGTCACTCATGACGTCATTACCAGCGCCATCTTGGGCTTAGACATAGCCTTCTATAATTCCAAGCCATGAAGTGAGCAAAACTGCAACATTGCATTTGGTCAAGCACATAGTTTAATCATATTCTTTTTATTATTGATAATTTCTTTTTCCTATATTATCTGCGTTTAAATTAGGTGTAAATTGTCATGTAAGATTATTTCAAACAAGATTTTATATTTATTATTATTATTTATTTATTAGGACATGAGGTTCGAGTCAAATTGTTTGACCTTTTTGGGGGTCCTTTAGTACGATGGGCATTTTGATCTAGGCCTCCTCTAGCAATGAATCTTACATCATTGGAAAGGTCTTTAAATTTGAAACATTTTATTGTGTGATAGCAAACGTCAACTATTAGTACTTTGAGAGTTAAATCGCTCTGAAATCAACAAAATTTTATAACATTAATGATGAGTGGGTCTCCAGCTTCCTCATAGGCTATAGAGAAATTCTAAGCATGCCATATTTTAAAGCATAATAGGAGCAATCAAACTTCCAGACATAATAATAGCAGCCACCATAAGCTCGTTACCATGAGTTGTTTTATGTGTGCGAGCTGGCGACACGTGTCTACAGCTTACACATGCCGTTAAGGCAAACCAGTGAGGTTAGGGTTTTAGACTATAGTCATAAATTTAGAGCCTAATTGCAGCAATAAGATCCAAAAAAAAAAAAAAAAACCAACCATCACACTCAAATACTCTGGAAACTACGAGCATAAAACTGTGTGCGAGCTGGGGACCCGTGTCACTGGCTTGCACAGCTGTATTTTCGTAATTATTTAAGCTACGATTATGTACTATACCTCAAAATTTTCAGCCGAATTGCAGCATTAGGCTCCAAATTTTTCAAAACTTTAACTCGAAAGGTTTTTGAGCTACGAGCCGATATCTATGTGTAAGCTGGGGACCCGTGTCGCCGGCTGACACATGGTGAATTGCTGTAACTGTATATATTAGAGTTTCGTTTTAAAGATCAAATGATATGTTATAATTGCAGCACACACGAGGCAAAATTTCAAATCTCTGGGCCTCTTAGTTTCGAAATTATAAGCCAAAAACCGTTTTCCCCGCCAAAAAATTCAAAATAATGGCTCGGAAGCGGCTAATCGCGCCGTTGCCGTTCCGTGCGCTACACTATTGCAATCGAATTTGAACCTAAGAGCTAGTATTATTTTGAGTCATTTTAGTTTGCGCTCTCGATCGTTTTAATTTATGTACTGAGAATTTTAGTCTAAGAGGTAGGAGGAGCTGATATAACTGGTTACCTAATTTAATATAAAAGCAAAGTCTATTTATATAGGAATGTTTATATCGCTAAGGTATAGGTACTTTATTTTATTTTATTAACACGTTTTTATTAGGTTATAAATTTTGATCACTCGATCAGTTCAAATAGGGATGTAGCGATTATACAAAAACATCGTTACCATTAAAAAAAAAAAAGACCATAAAACCACAGGATTTTTTATTAATTAACTGGATAAAAAGAGATTAAAAAAGAACAAATAAACTTTTCACGCAGATGAAGTCGCGGGCGGTCACTAGTCGACTATAATAGGTATACCTAGGCACATTTGGAGCAAATAATCAACATTACTAAAACTTTTTAACCGACTTCAAAAAGAGGAGGAGTTATGTATGTTACTCGAAGACTGCTGGACCGATTTGAAAAATTGATTTTTTGTTTGAAATTATATACTTCCAAGTTGGTCCCATTATCATGAAGTCAGGATCTAATGATGGGTTCCTGGACAAATCAAGGGAACTCTTCAAATATTATAGGCACACCTATAGCGATTTTGGTATTTTCTTAAGTAACCTATGCATTTGCTTTCGGAAAGTACCATTTTGGTGAAATGGAACTGATGATGAAGACCATACATGATAATCGGAATTATTCAATACTAAGTTTCATTGGTGCGAAATGATTACTTTTACATGGTTGCATTAATTATTTTAAGCTCCTTAAAATAAAGTACCTATACCTTAGCGATATAAACATTCCTATATAAATAGACTTTGCTTTTATATTAAATTAGGTAACCAGTTATATCAGCTCCTACCTCTTAGACTAAAATTCTCAGTACATAAATTAAAACGATCGAGAGCGCAAATTAAAATGACTCAAAATAATACTAGCTCTTAGGTTCAAATTCGATTGCAATAGTGTAGCGCACGGAACGGCAACGGCGCGATTAGCCGCTTCCGAGCCATTATTTCGAATTTTTTGGCGGGAAAACGGTTTTTGGCTTATAATTTCGAAACTAAGAGGCCCAGAGATTTGAAATTTTGCCTCGTGTGTGCTGCAATTATAACATATCATTTGATCTTTAAAAGGAAACTCTAACATATACAGTTACAGCAATTCACCATGTGTCAGCCGGCGACACGGGTCCCCAGCTTACACATAGATATCGGCTCGTAGCTCAAAAACCTTTCGAGTTAAAGTTTTGAAAAATTTGGAGCCTAATGCTGCAATTCGGCTGAAAATTTTGAGGTATAGTACATAATCGTAGCTTAAATAATTACGAAAATACAGCTGTGCAAGCCAGTGACACGGGTCCCCAGCTCGCACACAGTTTTATGCTCGTAGTTTCAAGAGTATTTGAGTGTGATGGTTGGTTTTTTTGGATCTTATTGCTGCAATTAGGCTCTAAATTTCTGACTATAGTCTAAAACCCTAACCTCACTGGTTTGCCTTAACGGCATGTGTAAGCTGTAGACACGTGTCGCCAGCTCGCACACATAAAACAACTCATGGTAACGAGCTTATGGTGGCTGCTATTATTATGTCTGGAAGTTTGATTGCTGCTATTATGCTTTAAAATATGGCATGCTTAGAATTTCTCTATAGCCTATGAGGAAGCTGGAGACCCACTCATCATTAATGACCTAAAACTCCGAAAATACTAACTATTGATAAAAAGTATGTTTACAGCAAATATTTTTCATATAAAAACCTTTCTAATGATATACCATTCAATGCTAGAGGTGAGGTAGATCAACTTCCATAGACAATAAACCAGTTTTATACTTTAATAACCTTTAACTCCAAAAGTATTAACAATTGATATACAGTATATACAATTGCAAATATTTGTCTTTAAAAGACCTTTCTAATGATGTATCATTTATAGCTAGAGGGCGTGTTAATCAACGCGCTGCTGAAAAAAATCAACAAAAAAGATGACATCTTTGACAGCCATTTTTTCCTGGGGCCTTACTATGAGCTCTTATAGCAGGACTTATATTGAACGGCCTTACTTTTTCGTACCATGATCTCAACGGTTAGTATGAAAGCAGGCCTTAAGCAGTCTTTTTTACGGCCTGCTTTTGAACTGAATAGTTTCTTATTTGCTGATGGTAAGCCCCCTGGTTAAAATTGAAATTTTTCTTATTGTTTAATATATAAAGAACTTCAATAAAAGAACTACATTATTTTCAACCCCGCACGATTACTACGAAAGATTCGACTTTTTAAAATTGAAATATTCTATTGAAATATAATTAATAAGTATGGAGATTAACCGAACGCCATGACCACGAACTGACACTAGCAGACTTTGCCAAACTTAAGTTCACGGCTTGTGTAAAATAGATGTCAAAAGTTTCATGTGACTGTCAAATGAATCGTGTGTCAGAATTTTATTTCGTCAAAAATTCAAAAAATGATAGAGTTCGTTTTCGTTACAAAAGGAGCTTTTCCTCAATTCACAACAAAAAGATAGAGCGTGAGCGTAGAGTGTGGTAATATTAATTTTAAGCTTATCAAAAAAGGTGGTGGTGACATAAAAAGTTGAAAAAAAAGATGTTCACGAAGACACGACTCAATGATCAAACGTTCTTCATCATCGCTTTAGAGAACAAAAATAGTTTCTAGCAATCATTATTCATTCCATCTTGTATTTGAGGTTAGAATAATATGTGAGCGCGCTTACAGTTTGACCATAAAGAGTTGACAAAAATTGAGGGCGCCACTTTCTATGTAAACACGTCAAAATCACGAATAATTTGGCAACACTGACTATATTTTGTACTGAAAAATTTTAGTTCCATTTTATTTAATTTCAACTCTTCGCATTCTCCAACTGTCATTTCCATTATCGAAATTATTGCTATGCGGACCGCAACCACAGATTAATTGGAAATTGTGCCATGCCATGCATAAAAAATTATGACTATTATAATAATAATAATAAAAATCTTTTATTGTTCCAAAAAGTATTATGGACCCCCTAAACCATAGATATAGGCCCTAAACGAACAAAATTGCTTGTCAATCATTTACATTGCATTGCTTGTCAATCACTATATCTATGTCAAGGAGCGATGCTTGACAAGCACCACAGAATAGATAGATTACCGTGGCCAATCAAAAGCAGGCCACGCCCCCAAATGGTAAATGATTTAGGTCGAACCCTGTTCTTATGGAGCCCCTAGACGATCAAGCATTTCTTGTCAATAATTTACATTGCATTTACCATTTGGGGGCGTGGCCTACTTTTGATTGGCCACGGTAATCTATCTATTCTGTGGTGCTTGTCAAGCATCGCTCCTAGACGAACAAAATGTGATTGACAAGCAATGCAATGTAAATGATTGACAAGCAATTTTGATGGTTTAGGGAGTCCATTAGGCACTTAGCTATGCTCTTTAATAACAAATGGTTTGTGTGCGTTTGTATGTTGAATGTTTATCTTGCCTGTTGTCTATGTATACCTAGTTTTTTTTCATCCACTAATCACACAAATGAATTTTTAATAAAACATCTTTATTTTTTTATTTCTAACAATAAAAACTTTGTTTTTTTTCGGTGCTGATTATGGTGCCCCCCAGACGTGATGCTTAATTTGTTTAAGGTTCAATCAATTAATTTATGTAAATCTTAATTTGTGTAAATCCAGCACTGGGGCCTTACTATGAGCTCTTATAGCAGGGCTTATATTGAACTGCTTTACTTTTTCGTACTATGACCTCAACGGTTAGTAAGTAAGCAGGCCTTAAGCAGTCCTGTTTAAAGCCTGCTTTTGAACTGAACGGTTTCTTGTTTGCTGATGGTAAGCCCCCTGATTGCCACTAACATTACTTACTTTTTCGTACCATGACCTCGATTTTAGTTCATAAGCTGTCCTGTTTAAGGCCTGCTTTTGAACTGTACGGCTTAAGAATGGTTTCTTATTTGCTGTTTGCTGATGATATGCCTTCAGAATTGAATCGAATCAATTCATTGAAAACTTTACTAGCACCATTGTGTGGAACTTGGATCAAGATGTGAACTGAATTGAACTGATTTATCGAACGAAACCAAAACTTCGTCGTTTCCCGCCGAAAATCACAAAAAAAAATGCAAAATGATGTTGAACAATCATATACGCGTTTAATCTTTTAGTTGCCCCCCCCCCCCGACCGAGACCAAGGAAACAAGACCATACAGTCAAATCAAACTCTTAGCAGAGTAGGTAATTTTATCAGTACTTAAAGGTATACAAAATATTTAGTTCCTTTTTTATTAAGTAAGTAGGTATGCTCGATAATATTTAATTAAGTATTTATTTGTGCTATATGATGGATATATTAATATTGAATATCTACGCCTTTTTAGTATTGTTTGTTATAAATCAAGCATCTCTTTCAGATGTACGTGTCGAAAAAGAGACGGGCAACATCTTTGATTATCTACTTGTAGGTAGGTACGTTGTCGTGGCGGATCGGATTCTACGCGTTTATGGTCTAGTGACCCTGACCTCAATTTATTATTTCTCTTCTATTCACTGCAGACTTCAATCAGTAGTTCCTTAGATTTCCTATATGGAGGTTTAGAGTAGTTTAAAACAAGTTTTAGTCCATGTACAATTAAATAACAGTGACCGCGACGTTAGGTACAAATAGCCACACCTTAGGTTTCAGCATTTATTGCTTGTTGACCAACTTAAAAAGACCTGTGATCACTTCCAAATTGATAAGAAAAACAGGCCTTCTTATAATAGACAGCCAATGCTATCGTTTATCAGTAAAAATGTGCTGTATTACCTATCACTATCAACGTTTAGTAAGAAAAGATAAAACGATAAGGTTGTAGGTATTATTACTTCGCAAATCCATTGTATTGTTGAGAGGGGGTCTAGAAAAGAACCCAATTTTAATTTTTTAAGTGTCGAGTGTTTGTTCTTTTTTCAAAATGCGGGGCATAATTCATTTGCAAGCCGGCCAGTGTGGTAATCAGATTGGATCTAAGGTTAGTTTAGTGTTTTACTTTAAATTAATAATTAAGTAAATACCTACCATTCTAATTGGATTATTAGATGCGTAACCGGTCGGTCGGACTCAGGTTCGGGGCGTAACCACTAACCTAAAACCTAAACTGATAATTTGTAAAATAGGTGTTTGGTAATTTGGTTATATTGTGTACTTACATCACCAATAATGCTACAAAGACAATTACATCAATAATTATTTTTCTTTTGTTTTTTTTGTAAATCTGTTATCATACAGAGAGGGAAATGCTTTTTTAAAAAATATTGATAGTAATGCCATCTTGTGACCGTGAGAATCAATTATTTTTCACCGAAACCAATTTATGAATTCTAGTGTCTGTGCCGAAACATTGTACGTATTAGTGTATATATTCTGTGGTAAGATGGCGCTAGTGATCCCATCTTTATTTTTTTTTATATTATTAATTTATTAAAAATCCAAGTTTCACGCCTACGAACCCTCTAAAAATATGTGTTTTAAATTATTATTATAATTATTCTAGTTATCCGTAAAACATAACATTTTGTTAAAAAGAACCAGCCCACAAAAGTTTTGCAATAAGGAACCATCAGGTTTTTTATCTAAAATAAATACAAAATAAAAGAAAAATCTAAAATTGCTAGCTTTGATATAATATTGTGATCAATTATTAAACTTAAAGTTCATATGTTGATATGTCAAATAACCTATACATATTTTTTTCTACACACTTTTAAAACAAAAGTTTGGTATCTCGAAAGTAACTTTCTGTGGGTTGGTTCTAAATTGCATAAAGCTGTTTTTAGGGTGACAAAAATAATTCAGGAGGGTACAGTCTGCACACTAGCGCCGCCATTGGAAAAAAATCATAGTGCTTATAAAGACGAAATTATCAATTATATCTCTGTAGTGCATTCCAACATACTCCGAGAAAGCTTTCTGGTACAAATCAAATCAAATCAAATCAGTTTATTCTAAACAATAATTCACATTGTGTTGAATATTACATTATAAGTATGATAAAGGAATTACACTTTTTACCATTACATTATTATACACACATTATTATTATTATTTTATTACATAATTATATTATATTTTATCTACTTACTTTTATCACTTAAACAAACAATATTTTCTATCGCTTAAACTTTTCTTTTCTTATCACTTAATGGACTTTTATTGCGAAAAGTGGCCACTTTTACCAATAAAAGTCCATTAAACCACAGATATAATATAATACTACTAGAACAGATACCTCATCCCATACCAAAGAAATGGCCCGTCTGGCGACTTAAAAAGTACTATGTGGCGACTTACGGACGGGGCGTTTAAAATGTTTTTCTTATAGAATACTAGATGGCGCCGCTATCGTCGCAGGCCGCAGCATGCGACAAAATATTGGTGACAAAAAAGGGAGATAAATATTATAATGATCACCAAAAAATGCTTTAGTACCCTAAGCTCTGTTCCAAAAAAAAAATAAACTGAACACCAAAAAAAGAAAGTCTAAAATAATAATAGTTGTAGCTATTTTAGTCAGGACTGCACTTCAAATTGTATTCAAGGACCAAATATAGTAAATGATCACCAAATCTTGCCCAACAAATTAATGCGATATTTGTGCCAAAATAAACCACTATGCTTGCCATAAAATGTAGGCATATTACCAAATAAAGTTCAATGATGCCAAATTAAGAGGATTGTCTACCACGTGGTCTCCATACAAACGGCGATAACGTTTCCCACCCTCTAAAGCGCTTATTACACCTTCCTGAATTTCGGATCCGGAATTTAGTGTCCGATTTAGGACGAGAAATTCAGTCGCCAATTAGACCGTCCTGAATGTCGGATCCGATATCACAGCTTTACGATCATACAGTCGTTAAACGAATGTTCTTGTAGCCGTAAAAATACATAGCTAGGTAAATAGGAGGTCTATTGTAGGTAGCTAGGTAGGTAGTAGGTACGTGTCATTTTCAACGCTAATCTGAACTAGTTTTTAACCGACTTCATCAAAAGGAGGAGGTTCTCAATTCGATTGTATACTTTTTTTTATCGTTATTCGCGCGTATCTTCGACATTTATGGACCGATTTAGATAATTCTTTTTTTGTTCGATTGAGTTTTCTTGCGAGATGGTCCCATTTATTTTTTTTTCAAATCGGTTCAGTAGTTTTCAAGTAATCCCGAAAATACTATGACTTTACATCAACTACCTTGACGACTTTGTTATTTATGAACCGAATTAGATGATTGTTTTTGTTGGGAAAGGGCGGATACCTTTGTGTAGTCTTTTTAACAGACTTTAAAAAAAGGAGGTACCTATTCAGTTTGTATATGTATGTATGTTTCTCCGCGATTATCTCACGTTTGGCTGAGCCGATTTTACTACCTAAATAATATACCTACACTACCTAATACAGAAGGTACTTACACTAAAAATAAAAAAAAATAAAAAATTGTTTAAAAAACAAAAAAACCGACTTCAAAAAACCTGCCTCTAAATAGCAAGAAATAATATATAAATCATTAGATACGCATTATCATATCATTGTTATAATAAAACACGTAATAAAACACGGCTTTTAGAATAAAAAAAGGAAGTTGTAGGTACTCCAGCCCCACCCGACTTTAATAGACGTGTTTTATTCTAACAATGATAATGCGTAGCTAATGATTTATATATTATTTCTTGCTTTTTAGAGGCAGGTTTTTTGAAGTCGGTTTTTTGTTTTTTATATTGATGTAGGTCAAAAAAAAGCAAATCACAGAGTGACAACCCTTATATACTTTTAGTCGTTGCGCCAACTGTCTATCTAGACGAACGGCGCGGCGGATTTTTATTCGCCAACATAAAAGGCGTTGACTGACTGTACTCTTTATGCTGTGGTACTACTGTGTCGGAGCCGAGCGTCCTGAATGCGATTACACTGTCCTAAGTGCTTCCGATTTAGCATCCGTTATGTCGGAGACAATTTCTATCCTAATTAGGATCCTAAATCGGATCCTAGCTTCCTGAATGCAATTACACTGCTCTGAATTTAGGAGCGACTTCATATCGGGTCCGATATTTAGGATGATCTAAGTAGCTCTTAAACCTTAACCTACAGTAATTAACTTTGGTATTTTTTTGAAATGCCTAGAATTTCACATTAAAATGGATGGACTATTTTTGGCACTAAAAAGCCTTTTTTTGACGTTAAATTTTACTATATCTGGTGATCAGTACCCTTAGCACGAACAGCTATCGAAAAAAATAACTCGCGTAAAATCATTCGATAGTGCAATTTAGTATGGAAAATTTGTACAACGCCATCTACCGCCGAATAGCGAAACTAAAATTTCCATAGATAATTCTCTATCAGTAATTTTACGCACGTTTTTTTTCTCGATAGCTGTTCGTGCTATAGACGAATACCGCTAGAACCCTTAGCACGAACAGCTATCGAAAAAAATAACTCGCGTAAAATCATTCGATAGTGCAATTTAGTATGGAAAATTTGTACAACGCCATCTACCGCCGAATAGCGAAACTAAAATTTCCATAGATAATTCTCTATCAGTAATTTTACGCACGTTTTTTTTCTCGATAGCTGTTCGTGCTATAGACGAATACCGCTAGAGTTTTAGGTTTCAAAAATATTAAAGTTTGTTTTTTTTCGTATATAGTTTCTGAACCATTAACTAAGACTAATACATTAATTTCTGTCATTTTGGGTGGATGCATAAGTGACAATTTAGGTTTTTGTCTTTTTTAACACTATCAATCAAAAAGAAAATTAAAGTTGAAAATTTTACTTTCATGATGATTACGAAGTCATAACCGATGTACATGAGCTTTTTGTGTCATCTTTGTCCACGGGAACACTGTTATTTAACTGACACAATATGTGTCGTTTTTATCAATGGAATCTTATATCAGATACAGTTGAAGTTAAAATTACCGTTAGGTACCTACTATAAGTCAGTTTGCACTGGACGAAAATGACACAAATTAGGTTCGTACACTACCTACTCAGGCTATCTTAAATACAATACCATTGAGTTTTTTTAACTTTAAATCAATTTTGTCAGTTTTGTGTTCAATTATTTCCCACGGGCCTATCCCACGGGCGAAAATATTACACCGAGTCTAGACCCTGTTTGCTGCTGCTGCACATAGGCACATCTGCATTATCATTAGTTAAGTTTTCATTGTTTGTTTTTTGTTTTTTTTCGTATATATTATTCTTGTACTACCAGATGTTTCTATGTGTATTGCAACAAATAAACAATTTATCTATCTATTTATATCGACGACAAATAATCGAATTTCTAAAGATGCATCAGCTAGATGTGACACAAAACGCAAAAATAAACGTTTTATATGCAAGTCTATCGACAGACAAGATTTCATAAACTTTAGAATTTTTTAAGGTTATACCCTCAAAATAACGTATTGGTATCGGTCTACTAAGGGTACAGTACCCTTAGCACGAACAGCTATCGAAAAAAATAACTCGCGTAAAATCATTCGATAGATACATTTTGAATTGTTAATTTGTACAACGCCATCTATCGCCGATAAGCGAAATGAAATTTTCCATAGAGAATTGTCTATCGAGTAATTGGAGTGCACTACAGAGAGATAAGATAACACGCAATTTCGGAGTGCATCGCGCGTCCACTAGCGCCGCCAATCAAGAAAAAAATCATTACAACAATAAATAAAAAACTGAAAAATATAAAAAACTTATCGGGATTCCCGTCTGAGTATTGATCTGGTGCGAGTCGTATTTTTTCTAGTATATTATTTAGTATTGTGTAAAAATAACATTGTGAATGCAAAAATTCAAATTTAAAAAAAATATATAGCTATTTCATCTTAATCAATTGCTAAATATCTGGAAAGATATTTCAATTGAATGTCGAGGTAATTCCTCACATTGGTGAAATAACGCTGGCTTGCAGCGTAAGAGTAGGATATACTAGAAGAACTTCGGCGATGTCACTAGTGACTCGGTAGCTCAGCGGTCAGAGCATTGGACCGGATATCCAAAGGTCGCGGGTTCGATTCCCGTCTGAGTATTGATCTGGTGCGAGTCGTATTTTTTCTAGTATATTATTTAGTATTATAATATAAAAACTAGTTAGATATCAACTATTTTTGTGGCGCGGTGGTAGTGAAACTAGCGCTGCCACTACATTTATTTTTATTACTCGTAAACCAAGTCAATATTTAAAAAAGCTCATGTAATAATTTCTTAGATTTAAAATCCATAATTGCCAAAAGTGACCACTTTGAGCTAAAATGGATTTTAAAACTTACAGAAAGATTGAAAACTGTTAAAGATTATTCAAAAAATATTAGAGACAATTTAAATTTAATTTACCAGTAATAAAAATAAATGTAGTGGCGATGGCGGCGCTAGTTTCACTACTTACAGCGCCTGGAATAACGCCCAAAGTGGCCACTTTAGGTGTTAATCCAGGTTTTAACTACACAAACACATTTAAACCAGGAAATAAACGCATACAAAAATAGTTTATAAATAAAACTAGTTTTTATATTTTTCAGATTTTAATTAAACATAGTTATTTCGTTGTAATGATTTTTTCTTGATTGACGGCGCTCGTGGAGGCTCGGTGGGCCGGGGAAGCATAACGATTATTTTTCCAGTGGCGGCGCTAGTGCGCTGAATAAGCCCTCTGTAATGTATCTCAGCAGTTTTGATAATGAGGGCTTTTTCAATGTGACATTTAAAAAATAAAAATAGTAACTATTTGCCTTACTAGATGGCGTTGATGGAAAGATAAGCGTCAAAATTGACTTTTAAAAATAAACGGCCTGTGGCCCTGTACCCAGGAGGCAAGTAAGCGCTCGCTGGCTGCCATCTGCCCAAAGAGAAACATTTTAGGGTTACATTTGCCTGCCTACCTGAGTACACTTCGAAACTTAGTAAAAAAAATATGATACATTTTAATTAACGCCATCTATCGAGCCTACAGTTTTTTTGCCATGTTGAAAAGTCCCCCGAAGGGGCGAGTCCTTGGTCGTGCGTGCGGTTGATATAAAATTATTATGACTTTTCTTACACAGTTCTGGGAGGTGATATCGGACGAGCATGGCGTGGACCCTCAGGGTTTCTACATTGGAGAGAATCCACAGCAGCGGGAGCGAATTGACGTCTACTACAATGAAGCCTCGAGCGGTAAGTAGAATAGAATAGAACAAGGGCGTCGCCAGCCCATGGCCGGGGGGGGGCCTTGGGACTTCGTGGAGGAGTTAGTCTCTCCTCCACGAAGTCCAAAGGGAGCCCTTATGCTAAAAAAATTGGATACCCATGGTTTAGGGGCTAGTATTCATTACATTACAATGCAGCCGTAGACGGGGGGGAGGACGGTGTTATGAGCATTTGCTAACAACGAACAATGCTCGATGCGTATCAAACAAATACAGTCGCCATCACCACTGTTTTATTTCATAAAATATATTATTTTCAGGTAGATACGTGCCCAGGGCAGTGTTGGTGGACTTGGAGCCCGGCACGATGGACGCGGTGAGGGCGAGCCCGTATGGGCAACTGTTCAGGCCAGACAACTTCGTGTTCGGGCAGAGTGGGGCGGGTGAGTAATCATCAACATATCAGACGTACGACTCCCACTGGAGCCGGCACGATGGGCGCCGTGAGGGCAACTGTTCAGGCCAGACAACTTCGTGTTCGGGCAGAGTGGGGCGGGTGAGTAATCATCAACATATCAGACGTACGACTCCCACTGGAGCCGGCATGATGGGCGCCGTGAAGGCAACTGTTGCCAGACAACTTCGTGTTCGGGCAGAGTGGGTTGCGTGAGCAATTAGACGCTGGACTTTATAAATAAAGTGTGGCGAAAAAGTCTTGAAAATAATAGGGCAGCCACAAGCAATACCTACCTTACAGGCCTCGGCTAAGCCTCGTTGTAACAGAGCCATCTGTTGATGATCGATTTTCTGTAAAGAACGACTTGTTTTTTCACAGGTAACAACTGGGCCAAAGGACACTATACCGAAGGCGCAGAACTTGTGGATTCCGTACTCGACGTTGTTAGGAAGGAAGCAGAAAACTGCGATTGTTTACAAGGTAAAAACAATTTACACACTTAATTATTTTACAACTTACATTACAATCAATAAGTAACAAGCTCTTAAGCTAGCTGACTCAAAAGTGTCATCCTAAGTCGCACCAGGGCTCTGTCACTCCGCGCGCGAGTCTGAACCGCTCGGCGTCCTCTGAGAGGACAAATTAATTTCATACATCAGAAAAGATAAGACCTACGCGATAGAAAGAGAGGCAACTACTAAGTGAATGTTTTGGAGCGAAGGGAGCGCTGTGCGACCTGAATTGTACCTTATTGTGTCGGAGCAAGAGTCGCAATTTATTTAAACGATTTTGCGGAGTGCAACTTCTGTACGCTAGTACTATTATCTATTCTGTGGTCGCACACAGGGTCTCAATCGGCACAACTAGTTGATCGGGTTGTCCAACAGCCATTTTTTGATGTCCCCACTGCTGGGGCACAGGCCTTCCTTATGGGTGGTAAGGAGGATGGGCCATAACCCACCACGCGGGTCGCGGGCCCAACGCGGATTGGTGGGTGTTAACGACTGCAAATGCAGCCGGGACCAACGGCTTAACGTGCCTTCCGAAGCACGGAGGAGCTCGACATAATAAATTTTTGGTCACCCATCCCATGACCGACCCTTGCGAACGTTGCTTAACTTCCGCAATCGCTGGGCCAGGCGCTAAACCACTGCGCCACCGAGCTCCTCCTCCGAGTTGATCGGGTTAGTTGATTGGAATGGAAATAGGGATCCTTCAATATTATTCGCGATCGTTAAAGTTTTTTGAAAATGAAGCGCTCTCTAGAATTGATTTTGCTTAAAACGGTACCCAGACCGAAAGTGGCGCCACTGTGAGTTTTTAACCGACTTCATCAAAAGGAGGAGGTTCTCAATTCGATTGTATGTTTTTTTTTTTTTTTTTTTTTTTTTTTTTTTTATCGTTGTTCGCGCGTATCTTCGACATTTATGGACCGATTTCGATAATTTTTTTTTTGTTCGATTGAGTTTTCTTGCGAGATGGTCCCATTTAATTTTTTTTCAAATCGGTTCAGTAGTTTACAAGTAATCCTGAAAATACTATGATATTAAATCAACTAACTTTACAACTTTGTTACTTATGAACCGAATTAGATGATATTTTTTGTTGGGGAAGGGATACCGTTGTGTAGTCTTTTTAACCGACTTCAAAAAAAGAAGGTAAGTTTTCAGTTTGTATGTTTCTCCGCGATTATCTCACGTTTGGCTGAGCCGATTTTTCTACCTAAATAATATACCTACACTACCTAATGCAGAAGGTACTTACACTAAAAATAAACAAATAAAAAAATTGTTTAAAAAACAAAAAACCGACTTCAAAAAACCTGCCTCTAAAAAAAGGAAGAAATAATATACAAATCATTAGATACGCATTATCATTGTTATAATAAAACACGTCAATTGAAGTCGGGTGGGGCTTTTAGAATAAAAAAAGGAAGATGTACTCCAGCCCCACCCGACTTTAATAGACGTGTTTTATTATAACAATGATAATGCGTATCTAATGATTTGTATATTATTTCTTCCTTTTTTTAGAGGCAGGTTTTTTGAAGTCGGTTTTTTGTTTTTTAAACAATTTTTATCATGGGGTCTCATTGGGAACATCAGATGTGGCTTAGTTAGCAGGTACCACCATCTAGTGAGGTAAGTTAAAACTAATGTTGGAAAAATACTAGTAAAGTATTATATTATCTGTGGTTTTATTTAGAAACGTTAGGTAAGTACGTGGAATTTTTAAGACCCAATGTTTAGTGTTTTTAGAAGGTAGGTATCAATACATTCCGTCGTAGACAGTCTTAGTAATTTCTAGAACCTCTAGAAGTAAGTAAACAAAACGCCTAAAAGTGAAAAAAAATTACACATTTGCTATCTAAGTACTTCTACAAAACTCCTGAAAAATCCACGCATTTTTATATAAATTATGTTTTATCCTCATTAGAAATAACACTTTTTACAGATTACAGCGCGTATATTGGTAGGTAGGTATTAATTCAGAAGTTTTAGAAATATTTAGTTTTGAGTTTTATCCTTATTTTACCAGGAAATTCACAGGAGAATTCGCTCGGGCGACGATCCGCTAACCAATGCATGCCAATAACAGCCTCTAAAGTGGCAGTCATACCACAAAATAGCAATAGCACTCCGCAAAATCGTTCAAATAAATTGCGACTCTTGCTCCGACACAATAAGGTGCAATTCAGGTCGCACAGCGCTCCCTTCGCTCCAAAACATTCACTTAGTAGTTGCCTCTCTTTCTATCGCGTAGGTCTTATCTTTTCTGACGAATGAAAGTCCTCTCTCAGAGGACGCCGAGCGCTTCATGCTCGCGCGCGGAGTGACAGAGCCCTGGGGCCCTATTTTTGAACCGCTTGACTGGCGTCGAGCGCTCTTTTCTACTGATTTTCGTTCGACATTTGACTCCTCATACATTTTAGCCATACTACGTCTGAGGATAAAAAAATATGATTTTTTCCAGGTTTCCAGCTGACCCACTCGCTCGGCGGAGGCACCGGGTCGGGCATGGGCACTCTGCTCCTGAGTAAAATCAGGGAGGAGTTCCCTGATCGAATCATGACTACGTTCAGCGTCGTGCCTTCGCCTAAGGTACTTAAATACCTATTTTTCTTATCCACAACGGGATAGTGCTTGGCCTTCACCTCACCTGATGTTAAGTGACGATAAGGCCGGAGGTGGAAGCGCACTACACCTGGAATCCTTACCACTAAGGAACTAACTACTAAATTTATTATTTTTACTAACGTGTTTTGTTTCTTTTATATTTTAACAGTAGCTATGTTTTAACCATTGTATTATTGTTAAGGTCAATAAACAGATTCTCTTTCTCTCTCTCTTTCAAATTTCGTCAAATTTCTGGCGAAGCGTCAATTAAAGCTATGCAATATTCAACCTTATTCTAAAGACATAGAAATAAATAGAAAGAGTAAATTTCGTGAACTGCCTCGCCTTAAGTTATTGGAAACTGAACCTTAAAATAAGGTGCAAAGTCTCATCTTTCGTTGACCAAACTGTATTAACATTGTGTGTAGGTGAGCGAGGTGGTGCTGGAGCCGTACAACGCGACTCTGTCCGTGCACCAGCTGGTGGAGAACACGGACATGACCTTCTGCATCGACAACGAGGCGCTCTATAACATCTGCTTCCGCACGCTGCGCCTCGCCAGCCCCAGCTACGGGGACCTCAACCATCTGATATCGGTAACTATATTGTAACTGTAACATTACACGTTACGTTCCATAGACAACGAGGCGCTCTATAACATCTGCTTCCGCGCGCTGCGCCTCGCCAGCCCCAGCTACGGGGACCTCAACCATCTGATATCGGTAACTATATTGTAACTGTAACATTACACGTTACGTTCCATAGACAACGAGGCGCTCTATAACATCTGCTTCCGCACGCTGCGCCTCGCCAGCCCCAGCTACGGGGACCTCAACCATCTGATATCGGTAACTATATTGTAACTGTAACATTACACGTTACGTTCCATAGACAACGAGGCGCTCTATAACATCTGCTTCCGCGCGCTGCGCCTCGCCAGCCCCAGCTACGGGGACCTCAACCATCTGATATCGGTAACTATATTGTTACTGTAACATTACGTTACGTTCCATAGACAACGAGGCGCTCTATAACATCTGCTTCCGCACGCTGCGCCTCGCCAGCCCCAGCTACGGGGACCTCAACCATCTGATATCGGTAACTATATTGTTACTGTAACATTACGTTACGTTCCATAGACAACGAGGCGCTCTATAACATCTGCTTCCGCACGCTGCGCCTCGCCAGCCCCAGCTACGGGGACCTCAACCATCTGATATTGGTAACTATATTGTTACTGTAACATTACGTTACGTTCCATAGACAACGAGGCGCTCTATAACATCTGCTTCCGCACGCTGCGCCTCGCCAGCCCCAGCTACGGGGACCTCAACCATCTGATATTGGTAACTATATTGTTACTGTAACATTACGTTACGTTCCATAGACAACGAGGCGCTCTATAACATCTGCTTCCGCACGCTGCGCCTCGCCAGCCCCAGCTACGGGGACCTCAACCATCTGATATCGGTAACTATATTGTTACTGTAACATTACACGTTACGTTCCATAGACAACGAGGCGCTCTGTAACATCTGCTTCCGCACGCTGCGCCTCGCCAGCCCCAGCTACGGGGACCTCAACCATCTGATATCGGTAACTATATTGTTACTGTAACATTACACGTTACGTTCCATAGACAACGAGGCGCTCTGTAACATCTGCTTCCGCACGCTGCGCCTCGCCAGCCCCAGCTACGGGGACCTCAACCATCTGATATCGGTAACTATATCGTTACTGTAACATTACACGTTACGTTCCATAGACAACGAGGCGCTCTATAACATCTGCTTCCGCACGCTGCGCCTCGCCAGCCCCAGCTACGGGGACCTCAACCATCTGATATCGGTAACTATATTGTTACTGTAACATTACACGTTACGTTCCATAGACAACGAGGCGCTCTATAACATCTGCTTCCGCACGCTGCGCCTCGCCAGCCCCAGCTACGGGGACCTCAACCATCTGATATCGGTAACTATATTGTTACTGTAACATTACACATTACGTTCCAAAGACAACGAGGCGCTCTATAACATCTGCTTCCGCACGCTGCGCCTCGCCAGCCCCAGCTACGGGGACCTCAACCATCTGATATCGGTAACTATATTGTTACTGTAACATTACGTTACGTTCCATAGACAACGAGGCGCTCTATAACATCTGCTTCCGCGCGCTGCGCCTCGCCAGCCCCAGCTACGGGGACCTCAACCATCTGATATCGGTAACTATATTGTTACTGTAACATTACGTTACGTTCCATAGACAACGAGGCGCTCTATAACATCTGCTTCCGCACGCTGCGCCTCGCCAGCCCCAGCTACGGGGACCTCAACCATCTGATATCGGTAACTATATCGTTACTGTAACATTACACGTTACGTTCCATAGACAACGAGGCGCTCTATAACATCTGCTTCCGCACGCTGCGCCTCGCCAGCCCCAGCTACGGGGACCTCAACCATCTGATATCGGTAACTATATTGTAACTGTAACATTACACGTTACGTTCCATAGACAACGAGGCGCTCTATAACATCTGCTTCCGCACGCTGCGCCTCGCCAGCCCCAGCTACGGGGACCTCAACCATCTGATATCGGTAACTATATCGTTACTGTAACATTACACGTTACGTTCCATAGACAACGAGGCGCTCTATAACATCTGCTTCCGCACGCTGCGCCTCGCCAGCCCCAGCTACGGGGACCTCAACCATCTGATATCGGTAACTATATCGTTACTGTAACATTACACGTTACGTTCCATAGACAACGAGGCGCTCTATAACATCTGCTTCCGCGCGCTGCGCCTCGCCAGCTCCAGCTACGGGGACCTCAACCATCTGATATCGGTAACTATATATATTCTGTTACTGTAACATTAACTGCTGCAAAACTAATAAATGTATGAAACAGCAGATTTTTTCGCGATTTCAGAGTTGGTCCTGTAGTAGAAGTGGTTCAGTTTAATGGTCCCTAACTCTCACTCCACGCTTAAGGCTCCGTAGCGATTTTGCCGCTAACTGCCGCTCTCTCGCTCGCACATTTCATTTTTTCTCAAGATTTCTTAAATCTGAGTGCGCAATTGAAAAATGTGTCTCGGCCACTTTTCGCAATATAAGATTACAGACATTTTAAAATATATTTCAGTTTTTTGTTGCTAAAGTACAAAAAGTTATTGTTTCTAACAGTTATTTGAACTGGAAAATACGATAACTTTTTGTACTTCAGCAACTCGAAACTGAAATATATGTTGAGATGTCCGTAATCTTATATTGCCAAAAGTGGCCGAGACACATTTTTCAATTGCGCACTCAGATTTAAGAAATCTTGAGAAAACATGAAATGTGCGAGCGAGAGAGCTGCTGTCAGCGGCAAAATCGCTACGGGCTCTTAAACTTTTATATTAGCCTATTGCTGCGGCTCACTCAGTCGAGCCAGCGCACGAGGGGTGTCGTGTGTCGGTTGAGTTGTCAGTTGTTACTAAAAAAATAACTGTATTACCCGGCTAAATTGGGAATGCTCTGTTTACCGGCATAGAACTTGCAGTAAGGTACTAATTTAACTTTGTAGGGTTAATTCTATTACGAACTAGTGTTTTATATATTACGGCACGCGTTTGTTATAGCTCGGTTTATGGCCCTAAAAGCGATGTATTAAGGCTCACTTTGCGAGCAAGTGTGTTGAAAAAACTGTTCCTAATTAACACTGAATTATCCTCGTCCAGATGACGATGTCCGGCGTGACGACGTGCCTGCGCTTCCCGGGGCAGCTCAACGCCGACCTGCGCAAGCTGGCCGTCAACATGGTGCCCTTCCCCCGCCTGCACTTCTTCATGCCCGGTAACTAGCCACTGCTGGGGCGGCTATAGGAGCTGCGCAAGCTGGCCGTCAACATGGTGCCCTTCCCCCGCCTGCACTTCTTCATGCCCGGTAACTAGCCACTGCTGGGGCGGCTATAGGAGCTGCGCAAGCTGGCCGTCAACATGGTGCCCTTCCCCCGCCTGCACTTCTTCATGCCCGGTAACTAGCCACTGTTGGGGCGGCTATAGGAGCGGCGCAAGCTGGCCGTCAACATGGTGCCCTTCCCCCGCCTGCACTTCTTCATGCCCGGTAACTAGCCACTGCTGGGGCGGCTATAGGAGCTGCGCAAGCTGGCCGTCAACATGGTGCCCTTCCCCCGCCTGCACTTCTTCATGCCCGGTAACTAGCCACTGCTGGGGCGGCTATAGGAGCTGCGCAAGCTGGCCGTCAACATGGTGCCCTTCCCCCGCCTGCACTTCTTCATGCCCGGTAACTAGCCACTGCTGGGGCGGCTATAGGAGCTGCGCAAGCTGGCCGTCAACATGGTGCCCTTCCCCCGCCTGCACTTCTTCATGCCCGGTAACTAGCCACTGCTGGGGCGGCTATAGGAGCTGCGCAAGCTGGCCGTCAACATGGTGCCCTTCCCCCGCCTGCACTTCTTCATGCCCGGTAACTAGCCACTGCTGGGGCGGCTATAGGAGCTGCGCAAGCTGGCCGTCAACATGGTGCCCTTCCCCCGCCTGCACTTCTTCATGCCCGGTAACTAGCCACTGCTGGGGCGGCTATAGGAGCTGCGCAAGCTGGCCGTCAACATGGTGCCCTTCCCCCGCCTGCACTTCTTCATGCCCGGTAACTAGCCACTGCTGGGGCGGCTATAGGAGCTGCGCAAGCTGGCCGTCAACATGGTGCCCTTCCCCCGCCTGCACTTCTTCATGCCCGGTAACTAGCCACTGCTGGGGCGGCTATAGGAGCTGCGCAAGCTGGCCGTCAACATGGTGCCCTTCCCCCGCCTGCACTTCTTCATGCCCGGTAACTAGCCACTGCTGGGGCGGCTATAGGAGCTGCGCAAGCTGGCCGTCAACATGGTGCCCTTCCCCCGCCTGCACTTCTTCATGCCCGGTAACTAGCCACTGCTGGGGCGGCTATAGGAGCTGCGCAAGCTGGCCGTCAACATGGAGCCCTTTAGGGGCCATCCATTAATTACGTCACACAAATTTCATGACTTTTGACCCCCTCCTCCCGCCTTGTCACAGCTGGTCACATTTGTGAGACCTCCCCCTCCCTAGTGTGACGTCACATATTTTACAATTTTACATCTTGAAATAATTATTGAATTAAAACAGCAGTTCTGAAGTTTGTTTTATTTCAATTTAAATGATTTTTAAATGTGACGTCACGAAATTGTCACACATTGTCACACTTCGTCGACCCCCTCCCTCCCCCTTAACGTGTGACGTAATTTATGGACGACCCTTAACTATTCACCAATAACCCAGCGGCGACACTCCCCTGTACGTGTGAGCTCTGGCGCCGGTGACCTTGAGCTGCGTCGGGGACTAGTTTTGTCTCTCTCTATTTCGTAGTTTCGTGTATGTCGTTCTCATCACGCGCGACTCGGAGTTAATTCCGCGCCCTGATGACTCGGCGGCACCTCAAGTGCCGCGTAAACTAAGTCAATATTTCAAAAAATCTAATATAAGGTCATGCCCTCTCAAATTGTCTCCAATTTTTGAATAACTCTTCAACAGTTCTCATTCATTCTGTAAGTTTTAAAATCCATTTTAGCTCAAAGTGACCACTTTAGACACTTACTAAACACACATACTACTATTACAAAGTAATATCTGATAAGCTGTGCAGTGTCCATTTCAATCTTGTGTAAGTATACATTTTTTAATTAATAATTAAATAAATAAATTTTAAATTTTACAGGATTCGCGCCCCTCACAGCCAGAAATTCATTCAACTACAGACCACAATCTGTGCAAGAGCTGATGAGTCAAGTGAGTTTATTGAAGTACCTAATCTTCTCTTTGGCTTTCCTACAAATGGCATATCATCCTTCTTTCCCATACTACAATTCTTACATACAGTGGCGGACACATAATTAAAGACACCAGTTGATTTTCATACAAACGAGGTAACTTTGAAGCCTTGGTTCTCGCCAAGGATTGACCTAGCTGTGATCTGATGGTGGCCATCCAGGGAGTGAATGGAGAACATTCAGATCGCTGTACACACCCAACTGATCTGATCAGCATTCTAAGACATCAGCCGAATACTCAAAGGCTTCCTAGCTAAAATCTTAAGTTAAAGTCTCCTTAACTTTAAGGAAGCTGTCAGTTTTATTATTATTTATTTCATGGAAGATTGACAGACAAATAACATCTTTGAATAAAATTTACGACTAAATACTATGCTATTAACAAATCTTCACAATTGAGTGTACAATAGTGTTTTTTACCATAAGGGCGTAGTAGTGTTATTAAATTTTAGAGTCTAATAATTTAAAACAAATAATTGCTAAGCTTATTACATTTATCTAAGGTGTTAAAGTTTTAAACAATGAGAAGCATGCATGTGAAACTTAATTTAAACTATAACTTATTTATATTTACTTATTTACCTAATTAATTAGTATCATTAAAACAAACACTGTTTAACAAGTATTTAGCTAAAACACTTTTTAACAAGTATTTAGCTAAAACACTGTTTAAATGTGATGCTGTCACTTTTTTGACAATATTATTTGAATGAGACAGCATCACACTTAAACAGTGTTTTAGCTAAACAGTGCTAAAAAAAAACATAAGATCTTTTGCGGTAAAGCCGTTAGTGCTTACAACACTTTTAACTGACGAAGTGCTGGAGCAAAAGTTTCATGGAGTTTCATAGAGATTCTGTCAAATCTGACAACTTTTTAGAATTTAAGGTGGCCTTTAGATTCGTTTGGGTGTTTGGCCGCAAGATATTTATTTTATTATTTTTATTTTATTTATTTTTGTATGTTAAAAAAACCGTAAAACAAAAGTATGGAAATCCTGAAACTGAAAATACTCTGATCCTTATATTTCTTAGAATGTTGATCAGGTCAGTTGGGTGTATATGTTACAGTCAAAACCCTTAACCAGTCAATAACCTTATTGACCGGTAAAATTAGTCAATAAGGTTATTGACTAAGGGCGTCGGTCAAAATCCTTATTGACTGATTTTATCTGACAAAATCAGTCAATAAGGATTTTGACCGACACCCTCAGTCAATATATATCGATCTGAATCTCCTCTATTCAGTCCCTATGATTCGCACTTTTTGGTAAATAAAGTTACGACGCAACGCTTTGAATATCAAAATAAGTTGACGTCGACAAACACGACTAAACGAGCACACGATTCGGCAACTCGCGGGGTGGGGGGAGGTGGTCGAATCTGGGGCGGGGCGGGGAGTGTCCTTGCAGATAGGTGATTGCGTAAGGTGATCGAATTCATTTGAGAGTTCATATTGTATGTCATTAGTGTCAAATGTCATACAAATTGCTGCCGATCGGATACGTTAAGAACCTGTCAAATGAATACGATTGACTTTACGCAATCCAAGGGTCTGACATGCTTTGATAGAGCGAGATCGTCTTATTAAGATTCCTATAGGAGGAAATAGAGAAGAGTGTCATGTTTTTTCTCTATCACCGACCGGACTTTTTTTCATGGTCGGGTTATAGGCAGAGTTCAAATAAAGCAAAACAAACAAGTGGGGTTATATCAAAAGTGCCAGAGAAATTAAAGTTTTTGTGGATAACTGCCTAATTAATATTGAAGATTTATTATAAATCGAATGTGTAGTGTTTGTGTCTAGCATACAAAATGGTGGGATGTTCGATATTTGGCTGCAAAAGCAACAATCAAAGGAAAGAAGCGGGCGTTACATTTCATGCGTGAGTACACTGTTTTCTATATTTTGATCACGTATTTCTTTCTCAAATCTCACAGGAACCAAGTTTCTGAGCTAAATCATTAGTTATATCATGAAAAACCTGATAAATAGGAAAAATCTAAAAATTATTTCTAAAAATAACCTCGTAAACATTTGACATGCAAACCGGTAAAATTGCGTACATCTACGTAATAGTAGAAGTCAGCTTAGCTTTGACGTCCACTAAAATCAGTAGGTTTATAATTCGATTTCCGGATGCCTACTATATAGAAAATTTTCCCCAAAAATTACCCCATATTTCAGGGAATTTCAAGCGATTTGATTTTTTCAGATTTCCGACGGAAGATAAAACTCGTGAAAAAGGTATAGAAGCAACTGGAAAAGAGAATTGGGTGCCACACACGAATTTGTTCAAAACATTAAAAAAAAAAATTGTTTCGGAAACAGAAAAACTAACGTTAATAAAAAAAGTTCTGTATTCCAACGTTTAATAAAGACTGTACCTGTTTTAATTTTAAGTTTATCTTTTTATTCCATTAACCACACAATCTACAAACAACCCCAGCTAGTTTACTCTATGTATACGTATCTTACCGTTAAAGTACGGAATCCGTTAATCTGCAGATTAACTGGTCTAGTCAGTTAAAGTGCGAAATTACGATTTCCGTACTTTAACTAGTAATCTGCACATTAACGGATGCTACACCGTTAAGGGTACTTTTTCTGATCATGGCAGCCCCATATTTTGACGTCATAATATATCTATCCCTTACACCCGGTCGCTCGGTAGCGCATCTACCCCTTTTAATATACTATATCTATGACGCAATCGCACCCCTGTACGGTAGTACTTATACCAGGGCTCTGTCACTCCGCGCGCGAGTCTGAACCGCTCGGCGTCCTCTGAGAGGACAAATTTCATACATCAGAAAAGATAAGACCTACGCGACAGAAAGAGAGGCAACTACTAAGTGAACGTTTCGAAGGGAGCGATGTGTGACCTGAATTGTACTTTATCGTGTCGTAGCAAGAGTCGCAATTTATTTAAACGATTTTGCGGAGTGCAACTTCTGTACGCTACTACTATTAAGGGCGTGGGGGCAGTTGCCCCCCCCTAGAGCCTATAAAATGTAGCCAACTGCAAAATAACCAAAGTCCTAAGGCTGTGCAATTGACTTGCTTTTCTGAAATCCCGCCCCAACTCAAAACTTCAATACATTCACTAGGTGCTCTTGACTGTACCTACAATTCATATTTTTCTCATCCTCTTTTATATTAACTTGCCCCCCTCAGGGGGCTAATTGTCTAATTTCAAAATCTATCGCAATCGCTTTCAGGGTGTGATACATTGATGCTTCTTTTTGGTACAAATAAAAACATACCAAAGAAATGCGGCAATGTGTCACATCCATCTGTCAAATGAAAGCGATTGCGATAGATTTTTAAAATTAGACAATAAGCAGGCTGGGCCATGGGCTGGCGACGCCCTTGTACTATTATATATGTATTCTGTGGTAGATGTTCAACCCGGGCAACATGATGTGCGCGGCGGACCCGCGCCACGGCCGCTACCTCACCGTGGCCACCATCTTCCGCGGGAGCATGTCCATGCGGGAGGTGGACGAGCAGGTCAGGGACATTCAGAACAAGAACTCCAGGTGAGGGACACAATCACACTCATACTACACTACACTTTATACAACAAATACAAATTAACAATAACAAATTATGTCGCAAAAAACGTGTTCTATCTTTGCCCTTAGGATGTGCAGAACCTGAATTTCAGGTCAATTTAACAAAACGGTCCAAATCCCGAGTCTTCACAATACTACCCAACACGTAATATGCCCGTTACGTGGTCGTGGTCATGGACACAATAATGTCCATGAGGGAGGTCGGCGAAAAATTACAAGATGTGCAGAACCTACCACACTCATTACAGGACATCATCCATGTTTCATATATTTTGGTCCAAATATGGTAATACAAAAGTGCTTTATTCTGATAGATTTTGTCCATCTCAGCATTTTTTATTATGGCACCGAAGCTGTAGCACCGCTTAACATTTGTGTCAAAATGTATGAAAAGACAGACTTTTCAACTCAATTAAAATCAAGTATAGCTGTGCCATAGGTGGACAAAATCTATCAGAATAAGGCACTTTTGCTTTTTGGCCGGCACTTTCACATTTGGACCAAAATGGATGACGTCCTATACCTACCCACCTTTATTACATACTTATGGAGCCCCTAGACGATCAAGCATTTCTTGTCAATCATTTAATTTGGGGCGTGGCCTACTTTTGATTGGCCACGGTAATCTATCTATTCCGCGGTGCTTGTCAAGCATCGCTCCTAGACGATCAAAATGTGATTGACAAGCAATGCAATGTAAATGATTGACAAGCAATTTTGATCGTTTAGGGGGTCCATTACATTGAAAAAACAGCAATGTCGTCAGAAAGTCGATGAACAAAATACAAAATGTGCAGACAGAACAAAAACTCTTGATTACGTAACTCTGTTGCTAACAATCGGTAGAAGCCGTTTCAAATTAATGAAAAGACATTGTAACGTTATAATAGCATACCTATTCGAAAAAACTGTTTTATTTGACGTCAAAATAAACATGAATAGGGATGTTGACTAATGAATAAAATAACGAAATACTAATAAAAATCGTAAACATATTAAACTTTTAGAGTAGCTTGTATACTTCTTGGTTTTATATATTGCATATTATTTGTTTTATGACCCTTCAAAGTTGGGTGGACAAGTCCATTTAAAAAGTATAAAATTTATTAAAATAAATGATACCTTTAATTAGTCCGTAAAATGTATAGCAAATTTGTCGAAGAAACCATTTTGATAAACACAATATTTAATATAGCTGCTGAACAAATTTCCTATGCGTTGCATACAAACTAGCACGGCGTGACGTCATAACGTGCAAGCCATTAGTATGGGGCGTTTTTGATCGAGTCCATTTGTGTGCATTTCACACTGTGATATCTCGGGCAGTTTTCATGCTAGCGAATTAATTCTTTTACCAATGTTTCTTTTTTTGAGAGGTAATTTATGTAACATAAAATAAAAAAAATAGTCAACATCCCTATTATATTGTCAAATTGTCCTTAAAAGTATACTTTCGGAGATATTGGGACTTAAACCACTTCAATTTGCAACTTCAGACTATTTGCTCCGAATGTCTCCGAAAGTATACATTTTACGACAATATGACAATCAATAATAATAATAATGAATATTTTGGAGCGAAGGGAGCGCTGTGCAACCTGAATTGCACCTTATTGTGCCGGAGCAAGAGTCGCAATTTATTTGAACGATTTTGAGGAGTGCAACTTCTGTACGCTAGTACTATTATCTATTCTGTGACAGAATGCTAAAATTAAGTTTAGTCCTAATTAAATTAGTTAAGGCGAGGCCAGTTCACGATCTGATGAAAAGTCAGATTTTTGAACTTCCAATGTGAAGAACTGATGTAAAATTCTACTTCACAAAAATTACTGTAGACTGAAAAAGAAACAAAGAAGCATAGTAACCGAACAGAATATTGAAAAATGGCATGGTAAAATTCTTTCTTAAAATTCTGTAAAAAAATCCTAAATAACACCATAAAAACTTATAAAAATAAATTTCAAATCGTCAGATTTCGTAATTTTCAACGACAGTGATATGATTTTTTATGCAAAAAAGATAGCTTTTTTATCGATCTAACACAATAACCGAGTACATTTTTAATAAATGATCCAGTATTTCAGAAATCAATAAAAATTTACTAAAATTCGTCAAATTTGTAGCGAAGCGTCAATTAAAGTTATGCAATATTCAACCTTATTCTAAAGACATAGTGAAAGAGTAAATTTCGTGAACTGGCCTCGCCTTAAGTCGTGCCAACCGAATCAACACCAATATTTCCTAAACTCCACAGCTACTTCGTAGAATGGATCCCTCATAACCTGAAGGTGGCCGTGTGCGACGTGCCGCCGCGAGGGTTGAAGATGTCCGCCACCTTCATCGGCAACACCACCGCCATACAGGAGACCTTCAAACGCATCTCGGAGCAGTTCACGGCCATGTTTAGGAGACGGGTGAGTTTACCTAGAGTATGTCTTTGTGGTCTAGTGGTTCGCCCACCCGTGTAAGACGCAGGGGTTCCGGGTTCGATTCCCAGGGGGGGTACAATTTACAACAAGGGGGGTGGTAGGGCTTATATCAAGTCCGCCTGGCTAGCTACCACCATCTTACCTAAGTCTGACTCCATAACAATTTAAAAATTGTTTGTTCTGGCAGTTAGATGTAAGATAGCCAGTTCCTCAGTGATGAGGATTCCGGTTAGCGAATTACGTAACTCTGTTGCTAACAATTATCGATTGAAATCGATTAAAAGCGCAGTTACATTGCTGCTTTAAGTAAGATAGTTCTCATATTGGTCCTTACTAAAGCAGCAATGTAACTGCGATTTCTGTCAGAGTGGATTGCAACAAAGTTACATAATTACCCCCCTGGTGTAGTGCGCTTCCACCTTCGGCATTATCGTCACTTAACATCCTGATGTTAAGTGACGATAAGGCCGAAGGTGGAAGCCGGGATACACCTCACAGGTGAGGTGAAGGCCAAGCACTATCCCGTTGTGAATAAAAAAAGTATGTACTACTCGCGCAGATAAAGAATGGGACTGCCAATTTCGGTTAACCATCCGAGCCGGTAATGGGATTGAAAATAGCATTGTGAATGTTATTGATATCGGCCGTAAATTTATCCTTTTGGGAAGCCTATCTGTGGCCCTACCATGAGTTAATGCAAACTGTTTACGTTACCGTAAACTATCGGATATACTGCTCACGGTCAGTGCGAGTGAAAGAGACAAAACGATAGTTTACGGTAACGTTAACAGTTTGCATCAACTCATGGTAGGGCCACTGGTGTCCTCCAAGGCTCGCACTTGGGACCTCAATGTTTTATTCATTATAAATAATATTTTGATCAATTTGTATGAGTTTTAATTGAAATATACGTGTCTGATCTCCAGGCGTTCTTGCATTGGTACACGGGCGAGGGTATGGACGAGATGGAGTTCACGGAAGCTGCGAGCAACATGAGCGACCTCATCTCGGAATACCAGCAGTATCAAGTGAGATTCTATTCAATACTAAATAATATACTAGAAAAAATACGACTCGCACCAGATCAATATTGATATTTATATTTAGTATTGTATAAAAATAGCATTGTGAATGCAAAAATCTCAAATTTAAAAATTATATAGTTATTTCATCTTAATCGATTGCCAAATATCTGGAAAGATATTTCAATTGAATGTCGAGGTAATTAATTGGTGAAATACTGGCTTGCAGCGTAAGAGTAGGATATACTAGAAGAAATTCGGCGATGTCACTAGTGACTCGGTAGCTCAGCGGTCAGAGCATTGGACCGGATATCCAAAGGTCGCGGGTTCGATTCCCGTCTGAGTATTGATCTGGTGCGAGTTGTATTTTTTCTAGTATATCATTTAGTATTGTATAAAAATAGCATTGTGAATGCAAAAATCTCAAATTTAAAACGAAATAAAATGAGATTCTATTCATTCATTCTTTACTAGAAACAAACTTTTTATGACAGTCTTTACCTATGAAATTGTCGTTTAGTATGATGAATTTCAAAGAAGTTGTCATACTTAAATTTTCAAAATTTTTTTGGTTGTTAAATAACCATGTTTGTTTTAAAACTTTTATGCCCAAGATAACGTATGTCACTTAAATTAAGTGAAGTAAGTTTTGGTTAAGTTATAAAACAAATAAAGTGGGTATTTCTGCTAACAAACAGAGGAGTCATACTGTAATAAGGATTTATTTACTATTGATAGTTGTCTGTGATAGTCATTATTCGATATAATTTAAATCATAGAAGTAACGAGGTTCTCTATTTGTGAGAAAAAAATCGCCAATTTTATAGGTTTATACCTTCGATCAAGAATATCCGAGATAACGCTTCACGAACTAAAACAGTACGCAAAAATGGCACCTCAAATAGCGTCCCACTTACAAACTTGGCGCTTATTTTGTACATAATCACTTCTTATTTTGTACAAACTCACATTTTATATCACTTATTTTGTACAAAAACACATCCTTTATCACTTACTTTGTGCAAAATAAGCGCCCAGCTTGGGACGCTATTTGAGGTGCCATTTTTAAGACTCTGACCGGACATCTAGTATATTCTTGATCGAAGGTTTATACACAATATTTATTGATAACTAGCTTTCTGCCCGCAGCTTCGCCCGCGTGGACTAAGGTTAAGATGTGGGCGGAAACCCGTGCCCAGCAGTGGGATAAAAAGTAGCCTATATTCTTCCTCAAAGTCCGATTTATAACCGTACCAAATTTCGTCAAAATCGGTCCAGCGATCTAGGCGTGAAAATGTTAGAGTTACTTTCGCATTGCAATAAAAAATCAAACCTACATTAACATTAAAATATTAACACGAAAATATAAAAATAACAGTCCATCAGCCATTTTTGATGTCCCCACTGCTGGGGCACAGGCCTTCCTTATGGGTGGTAAGGAGGATGGGCCATAACCCACCACGCGGGCCCAATGCGGATTGGTGGGTGTTAACGACTGCAAATGCAGCCGGGACCAACGGCTTAACGTGCCTTCCGAAGCACGGAGGAGCTCGAGATAATACATTTTTGGTCACCCATCCCATGACCGACCCTTGCGAACGTTGCTTAACTTCCGCAATCGCTGTGCCAGGCGCTAAACCACTGCGCCACCGAGCTCCTCCCGAGGTAAAGACTAAAGACCTAATATTAACATTAATCTATACTTGTTTTTTTTCATAGGAAGCTACCGTGGATGACGAGGAAGTGGAATTTGATGAGGAAGAAGAAGAGGTTGATAACAGCCAGTACACGAGAGATGCGAAATAACTCAACTAGATCTATCACAAATCTCTGCTGTTCCGAGAGCTAAAACAAATCCGACAACAACAAACTTTGTATGGAGTTGACAACAACTCCATACAAAGAGATAACTGCAGCGAACTAAAATCTATGGAAGTGTAGTTTCAAACAAATATTGCTTAAGGCGAGGCAGTTCACGAAATTTACTCTTTCACTGTCTTTAGAATAAGGTTGAATATTGCATAGCTTTAATTGACGCTTCGCCAGAAATTTGACGAGGGCATGTTTATTGATTTCTGAAATACTGGATCATTTATTAAAAATGTACTCGGTTATTGTGTTAGATCGATAAAAAAACTATCCTTTTTGCATAAAAAACCATATCACTGTCGTTGAAAATTACGAAATCTGACGATTGGTTTATTTTTATAAGTTTTTATGGTGTTAGTCAGGATTTTTTAACAGAGTTACCATGCCATTTTTCAATATTCTGTTCGGTTATTTGGTTTCTTTTTCAGTCTACAGTAATTTTTGTGAATTTGAATTCTACATCAGTTCTTCACATTGGAAGTTCAAAAATCAGTCTTTTCATCAGATCGTGAACTGGCCTCGCTATAAAAATGGCACCATGGGGCTAAAAAATGTCAACCCGCATTTACTTAACCAGCTACGCGCCCGGAACCCACGCGTTCTTTACAATTGCAGATTGTATTTAAAAAAAAAGAGAGTTTATTAGAAATTACGTCTTTAAGTTAAATGGTATAAAGGACGCCAAGGCAAAAGATGCAGAGTTAACATATCATAAGTATTAAATATTTATGAGTTTGTGCTGCATAACTAAATTCCACCATTTTTAACCCCGCCCACTTGGTTGTCATTTTGCGTGGTGCTATATTTTGAGCGGAATGCTTGATCCATAGATTTTAGTTCGCTGGATAACTGGCCTGCCATTTATCATGGCACACTATGCTAATAGGAAGTGACAATTTTTGCGTTCTTTGGCACTTTTCGTCGTTCTAATCCTTTTAAAAGTATAAATAAAATTAACTTCTTTCTCTAGAATTATAAGAGCCTATTACAAAACGGGTATGAGCGAGAGGGGTCGCCAAGCGACCTCTCGCTCTAAAATTACGCTTTTGTAGATTTTAATTAACAGCTAAAAATTAAGGATTTGTTTGAGTGACTCTATTGTTTTTTTATTCGCTTTATTTTGTATGCAAGATTTAAATGTTGTTTTGTATTATTTATTTAAGTATATTATGTTATGATGGTTATTAATTCGTGGATTAATCATGAGAGAACCAAATGTTATCTTAATATTTTTTTTAATAAACTATAGTTTGTAGCGAAAATATGTTTTATTTAACAAAGACTAAGAGATTTCATTAAGTATTAATTGACAATAAACAGTGATTCGCTAAAAAGAAAAATAAAGAAAAATTAAGGGTGCCTGTCCATTGACGCGGAGTGAGGCGGCGGAGCGGAGAAACGAGGAAATATTAACCAATAGGATTGCATAAAATCTCCGCTCCGCAATCCTATTGGTTAATATTTCCTCGTTTCTCCGCTCCGCCGCTTTTCTCCGCGTCAATGGACAGGCAGCCTAAAAGAGGAGAAGCCTCAACTTACGTTTTAACATTTAAAAAATCATTACAAGCTATTATAAGACAATTTTTCAATACAGTTTGAAATATTTTAGTTGTCTTTTTCAATGCAAGTTGCAATGCGATTTCGTCTCATTTCCTAAAATAATTTCTTATATTCATTAATATATATTATGTGGCTGACCCCTTGGATATAGTAAAATTTACGATATAAAAATTCATACCTAGATTCTTCTAAAGTTAATTTTCTTTAGAATTGTGTCTCTTTTTACCCGACTGCAAGGAAAGGGTTATGTTTTTCGCGCGTATCTTGTAAGTATGTTTGTATGTAATATTCTTTATTACCTCATATCTTTCAAACGGCTGAACAGATTTCTATGATAAAGATATCGTTAGATTTGTCTTGTCAGTTAATATTTAATCTTGTTTCCATCTTTTCAGTTGACTTGTCTTTTTATGCAGGCGGGTTTTTATTTTACAATTCAATTCAGTTGCAAGCACATTCCTAAAACCTAGAAGCGTATCTTAATTTTATTATTTAATTTTAAAATGAATTTAAATCCGGCATTTATGTACAGTCACGTCAAAAATATGTGTACAGTTTTAGAACTCTGTCACTTTGTTGTAGTTGTCATCTGTCATTGAATTCTGTTCAAAGAAGTAATAGCTTTTAGAGCGACAAAGTTCTTAACTGTATACGTATTTATAGACGCGATTGTAAGTTGCACCGTGTAATTTTAGCATTATCGAAAACAATATTATTAGGGAGAAACATTTTATAATTGAAGTTTAAAATGGGTGTCATTATGTTATTATAGAAATCGATTGTTCACGGTAATGTATGTAATTTCATGTATGTTGTAGTTGGTAATAGTATTCGCCGTGAGATGGCCGCTTTATTGTTTTTGAGTAAGTATTTTTAATATTTTATTCGAGAATATAACTAGTTTCTTTATGTTAAGCAACTTTTGCATTGGTTGCTATTTGGATGGGTGACCAAAATTTTTATCTCAAGCACTAATGAAGACATTTCATTCTCTAATAAGCGATAAAATGTAGAAGTTAGTAACTGCCTCTGTGGCCCAGTGGTTCGCCCACCCGTGTAATGGCTGGTTTACATGATCTTAGTCTTTAGTAGAGTGCTTTAGTTGAAACATGTAAACGGTCGTCTTATGACTAAAGAGAGTAACGTTCTAGTAGCCTTTCAACTGGAATCATCGCTTTCCAGTAGCACCCCCCGCGCGACACTTTGCTCGCACTGGAAGCATGTAAATCGACATTTTAGTGGCGTATCTAGTGCTTTAGTCAAATGACACTGTACTGGAAGCATGTAAACGCTCACTGGAAAGGCACCAAAACTACTAAAGCACTCATTCGAATCTACTCGCACGCTACTAAAGCACTCTACTAAAGACTAAGATAATGTAAACCAGTCTTAAGACGCAGGGGTCCCGGGTTCGATTCCCAGGAGGAGGTCCATTTGTACTCGGTTTGGTTGGTGGTAGGGCTTATTTTAAGTCCGCCTGGCTAGCTACCACCATCTTACCTAAGTCTGACGCCATAACAACTATTTAAAAATAGCTGTGTTACGGCAGTTAGAGGTAAAATAGCCAGTTCTTCAGTGATGAGGATTCCGGGTGTAGTGCACTTGCACCTTCAAACTCCGTTACGCGAAATCACTTGTCTCTGTATTTTTCTTTACGTGTAGAGTATGGAAAATAACCTCACTTCTGCACTTTTTCGATGTTTTTCGTTGTTTTTTCATCATAATCTTTAGCACAATCATCTTTCTTAAAAAAAAGTTATTGGAGCAACTGCTCAGTACGTTAAAGTGTATTTTGATGTAGAATTCAATACGTTTCCGCTATTATTTACGCCAAAAATATGGCCCGCGACAAGCGCTTTTGATGATATTCTGATTTTTTTTACAATCATCTGTGAGGTTTATACGCAATTTAATACTTGTAGGTACTAAATAATCTCTTTAGCTTGTCGTATGTTTTTTTTGTGGCTACAACTTTACGTTTACTATATAAAAATATGGCCCGCGCCAACCATGTTTTCCTATTATGGCCCCTTAACATCAGACGACCCCGTAAAGGCCCTGCGCTATTCCGTTGTAAAAAAGCAACATTCAGATGTGGGAATAATCAGGTTTTAACATTGACCTCTATATTATTACACTGGACTGGCTGCTGTCAAACTGTTCTTGTGCCTACTTGTGCGTACAGGGGGCTTACCATCAGCAAATAAGAAACCGTTCAGTTCAAAAGCAGGCCTTAAACGGGACTGCTTAAGGCCTGCTTTCATACTAACCGTTGAGATCATAGTACGAAAAAGTAAAGCAGTTCAATATAAGCCCTGCTTTAAGAGCTCATAGTAAGGCCCCAGGGAACTTAATCTAGTGATGTGCTTATGTCAAAAATGTATGCCAAATGCCAAAATTAGTTCTTTAGACGCACGCTAGTGGCGTTTCAAATAGGCACAAAAACTTTGCTGTCAAACCATACAGACAGCCAGTCCAGTTAAATAGACAAAAAAAAATTCAGGTCAGTGGGTTTTAAACATATCTTTTTAATTTCAGTGACATTAGTCATCGCCGTCAGTAGCGCCCAGATTCCAAATAACGGTGCAGAACTAATTTCCAAAGAGAAATCCTTCGACATATACTCGATAACAAACACCGGCCCCAATGATCACCCTAGCGGGATACCAAATTTCGATTTTATGCTCAACAATCCAGTTTACACTCCCACTTCTGATAAAAGACAAAAAGAACGCATTAAAGCTAAACTGAGATCTTTAAACATAATAAATGATAGACAAGATCTAAGTGACATACCAAATGTACCTACTGATCCAGAGAATAACTTAAATGGCAATACTAATCATTCCAGCAACGATATACAAAAGGCAGTGAAAGAAAAAATATTAGAACTAGCAAAGCTTACTATGGAACAAGTTAATTCAAAAGTTAGCGTCGTTTCTACATTACACCAAGTTTATAAGCAGAATAAGTTTTATAAGCTTGGTTATTTAATCAGTTATATAAACAAAACTAGAGAAGATATGACTCGTTTGTATAAACATATTGTGAAGAATAAAGATAAGTGGGATTCGTTGACGTTTTTGGATGCTTATGTAAAGGTAAATCTACAGCTAAACTGTGTTCATACAAATTTTAAAAATGTAGATAAATAGGTGTCTAATTTTTTAAAGAATAACACGGCTTACTTTTAAGGCGATTAATGCCCTCACTTTCTTTAAGTGTTTATTACAATTCTTACAATTATACAATTCTTTAAGTGTAAATAAGGCTGAGGAGCTCGGTGGCGCAGTGGTTTAGCGCCTGGCCCAGCGATTGCGGAAGTTAAGCAACGTTCGCAAGGGTCGGTCATGGGATGGGTGACCAAAAATTTATTATCTCGAGCTCCTCCGTGCTTCGGAAGCACGTTAAGCCGTTGGTCCCGGCTGCATTTGCAGTCGTTAACACCCACCAATCCGCATTGGGCCCGCGTGGTGGGTTATGGCCCGTCCTCCTTACCACCCATAAGGAAGGCCTGTGCCCCAGCAGTGGGGACATCAAAAATGGCTGATGGACCAAATAAGGCTGGTGACGTAGTGACAAAAACCGCAGGGCATGTATGAAAAGATTGATGGATGTTAATGAAGCGAAAGAAGTGTGCAAGGATCGTAGCAGGTGGCGATCCATAGTGTCTGCCTACCCCCATGGGAAACAGGCGTGAGTATATGTATGTATGTAAGTGTAATTCTTAGGGCCCATTTTTAGAAGGTATCACTACATTACCTCGTAGTCATTCGTAGAAGTAGATAGCAAATGTGTCAAAAACGGCCACCTTTAGCAGTTTTGCTATCTAATTTTAACAGTGACTTCCAGGGAATGTAATGATACCGTCTAAAAATACTAGACTAATGGAGCCCCAAGACGATCAAGCATTTCTTGTCAATCATTTACATTGCATGTACCATTTGGGGGCGTGGCCTACTTTTGATTGGCCACAGTAATCTATTCTGTGGTGCTTGTCAAGCATCGCTTCTAGACGATCAAAATGTGATTGACAAGCAATGCAATGTAGATGATTGACAAGCAATTTTGATCGTTTAGGGGGCCATAAGAGCCCTAAAAATTCCACGTAAAGTTTTATTAAAATTATCTATTAGAATTTTATTATAATATTAAATAAAATTCACTGCGGCGCCACTTTCGGTCAGGGTGCCACCTTAAGTGCAACTTAAACACAATTTTATATAGGAAATTGTGTTTAAGTGGCACTTAAACAATATTTAATTTATGGTGGAAGTCGGGGTAATAGTCCGTAAGCCCGCGACAATATTGCCTACCTCATATGACATCACGATGAGATGCATGGCACACGGTCGGAAATGTTGTGCAGAGCGAGGATCAGAAGATTATCGCAAATAAAATTGGCCGGAAGCTTGAGAAAATCCTTCACAAAATTTTAAGCTTAGATTTACGTCATGTGACATCAGACCCGTGGCGTGGCATCATTTAGCCCTTCAATAGTTAACCTCTAAGTGCCAGAGCGGTCGCCGGCGACCTGACTTAATCGCCATATTGCCGTTCTGTCAAAGCCCAAGCGGTCGCCGGAGACCGGTACCGGTAATCGGTTTTTTCTCTATGTAAATGACTATGATTTTGGTATCTAGAAATAAGAAAAGTATTCATAAATAAAACTATCTTTCAAAATGATATATTATATCCTGATTACGAAATAATCGGGTTTTTTGTGAAAGACGCCATTTTATTTCTTTCTTGTCAGTTGGTGGGGAGGGTTTTTTTGTTTTTTAGCAAAATGGCGGATGGCGCTGAAGGGTTAAGTAGAAAGAGTTTACATAAGTCCGTCAGTTCTGAAATGGCCGGAAGTCTGTCAAGTACTATCAGGCCATATCAGAAGTGACAGGCTTATGTTAACTCTCTTTACTATTGAAGGCTAAATGATGCCACCGGTATCGTACTATTGCACATGACGTAAATATAACCTTACAATTTTGACCGGACGTGAAGGATTGATAATCTTCTGATCCTCGCTCTGCACAACATTTCCGACCGTGTGCCATGCATTTCATCGTGATGTCATATGACGTAGGCAATATTGTCGCGGGCTTACGGACTACAAGTTTATCTCCAATTTGAAGTTAAATAAAAGTTTGTTTTTAGATGAAAAAGACCAAAGAGTTGGTAGCCGACATGTTGGCAATAGTGAACGCTTTGGCAGGGAACCAACCGAGGTCCCACTTGTACAACCCAACAGAGAGGCCACATGACAAGAATATGATAGCTTGGAGTTACTATGACGACACGACATAAATTAAACAACTTTCTGCCGTACTCAGAGACGTCTATCGTTTCGTCCATTACTATTAAGGAAAAGAGACAGCACTAACAATGAAGCTTTGACTTAATGGCAGGATGACATAAAAACCCCGCATGGTGGCGCTGGTGTAGATGGAGACTTTTTGTACTTGTGCATATGGGTTATGTTCCCGGTTATTTTTTAATGAGGGCTTTACAAAGTGACATTTAAAAAATAAAAATAATAATTATTTGCCTCACTAGATGGCGTTGATAGAAAGAGAAGTGTCAAAATCGGCTTTTAAAAGTAAACGGCCTGTACCAAAGAGGAAAGTAAGCGCTCGCTGGCTGTCATCTGCCCAAAGAGAAAAATTTTAGGGTTACATCTGCCTGCCTACCTGAGTACTCTTCGAAGCTTAGTAAAAAAATTACATTGACACATATATTTTTATCAACGCCATCTGTCGAGCCTACAGTTTTTTTTCATTTTGAAAAGCCCTCATTATGTCTAAAAATGGTTGATAATAATTATGATGGAAGTTGGATAGTAAACGAATTAAAGATTGATGAAAACCAAAATGTGTTGGAAGAAAAATAGATTTTTACGAAAATTCGCTTTCAACATCCAAAAAATTATAGCAAACAACAAAATGACAAGTCTACATAGCGCCAAGTTAGCGGTAGTGCGCCGGCTGGTGGACGATTTGTGAATCAGCCAAATTATCCTGTCATTGACATCTGAGTACGTCAGTTTGAATTTGATGTAGTAAATATTATTGACAAGCATCTTCCATTGTTTCATTTTAACCACATTTTATACGATAGCGTAAGGGCACTTATCCAAGAGTCATTTAAAAACAAAAAAATAGTAACTATTTCCCTTACTAGATGGCGTTGATGGCAAGTTTATCAACGCTCTATCTAAACTACTACGCACATTCCTGGATAAGTTATGGCATTATTTTGTGGGGAAATAGCACAGATGCCCCAAAGATATTTCTTATTCAAAAAAAATGTATTAGAATCCTTACAAATATTGATGGGACAGAAAGTTGTAGACCTCACTATAAAAACCTCAAAATTTTGACTTTAACCTCACTATATATATTAGAAATCTGTAAATTCGTCAGAAATAACATTCACTTATTCCCCCAAGTAAAAGACTGCTACACCGGAACAATGAATCTAAGACCTAAGAACCGTTTAGCCTTACCTCAATCTAATCTAAAACTCCATAGTTCGGGAGCACACGTTAACGCCATAAAAATATATAATAAACTCCCCAAAATAATTAAAGATGAAAATAATATAAATACATTCATAAGAAAACTGAAAGAGTATTTGTTGGAAAACTGTTTTTACACTATGCAGGAGTTTTTCGAGTTTTGTAAATGATTATTCTCATAAATTGTATTGTACTATGACTGTGTTAAGTGCATTGATTCAAATACATTTGAAAATGTTATAATAAATTAAGCAAGTTCTTAATTTAATTGAAAATATTGTAGTGCCCTAACGGGGTTCATGATGATACTTTTAATATTTACCACCATGTAAAACTCATGAGACAATAAAGATATTTTGTATTTTAAATTGAATTAAATAATTTTTATTTCAGATAAATTACATCCATATGAGTTAGTAATTAACCTTAATACTATTGTTAGTAATTTAATTTAAATTGAATAAGTATTAACATTTTTGTGCCAAGTTCTATCTATCGAGCCTACAGTTTTTTGTCATTTTGAAAACGGCTCCAAAATATTGTTTACTAGCAACAAATGGTTTTTGCATCAAAAAGTAATTGAGTGTTGCCAATTAAAAAAACTAATGACAACATGGAAAGCGCTTCCTCCATTATTTTCTGAATATTTTTTTATAAATAAAATATTTTTTTGTCAAGTATGTATTTATTTACAATATCTATATCATGAATACTATTATTATTATTATATTATTTATTATGGCGGCATAGAATATTCGTAAAACTAATGTTTAATAAATAATTAAATGCGATTATTAAATAAAGTATACTTAAAAAAACATATTTTATGCTAAATATTAATTATGATAAAAATTTACATTTCTCTCGAATGATTTTAATATTGCCTCATTTTACTTAAAATATAAAAGGATAATATCCTTAAGTTTTTATGTAAATGTTTAGACATAATAATATCTTGATTCAGTGTAAATACTTTTATAAATAAAATAATAAGTATAAATATTTCAATTACATTATTTGTTCGAGAATTATTAAAGCATTTGACAATAAACATTATTTGAATGATTAAAACAGATCGAAAGACTAGCGTAGTAGAAACTTAAATTAACTAATACTATAAGTAGGTACTTTATTAAAATAATTCTAGGAATTTATTATTTCTATATTTCTAAAAATGTCGGGCCAGCCGTTTTTCAAAAACTTTGCTACATTTAAATATCATGTAGTTTTATTGCATTGAAAGCACTTCACTTAATCTATGCATAAAAGTCCTATTTACTATTTGAGATTCATATTATAGTCATAAACTAATCCTAGGATTTTTATCTTTAGGTAAAACAGACTACTATTTGTGTATCTAACTAAAATAAAATTAAGTTGTGTTGTTGCCTAAATAAGTATAGTTTGTTTGTTACTTATTTGGTAAACAGCTTTTGACAGTTGTCATCAGGGAATGAAATACCGTTAAAAAAAATAACGATACAAAAAAAACAACGTTAAAATACCGTTAAAACATTTTATCGGTAAATTTACCAGCCTGCCTAGCATGACCTATTTAGAAGAAGAAGAAGAAGAAAATATTTATTCGACGTACAGACGTGAGATGACATTTACATGCTGTGTTTGTACATAATGAAAGAAAAACATAAAGCAAAAACAAAAGAAAAATAGAGAAAAAATTAAAAAAAAATATCTCACGGCTGCGTCAAGGTAGGAAACCAATTCAGCATGTGTCGTGTTTGTAAGACCCGACGCTGATTTTCAATTGGCACCTTTTTGTTTTTTGACAGCTGAAAGTCTTAAACGAAATAGCTCACACTCCTATGGTAATATAATATAAAATATTGTACACATTGTAGAATTAATTAGATAATTTATTATATTAATATATGTATTTAATATAAGTAAATAGAATAATATATAAAAATATATTTAGATGGACCATAAAACAAGATAACCTATATAAATGATATGTTGTTGACGTTGTACAATTCCGTGTCACGCTGCGCACTGAGAAGATAATATTTCATGCGCAGTTTAAAAGTGTGGATTGAATTAATCTGTCTCAAAGGAGGCGGTATATTGTTCCATATTTTAGAGGCAGCGTAACGAAAGGCTCCCCTAAACGATGCCGATCTATGCGCGGGCGTAGCCAACTGCCGTGAGCACTGCCTTCTTTCACACTGCCTCCCCAACCAGTCAAGCTTATGATAAAGGTATGAAGGCTCCTGGTATTTAATCACCCCAAAAAGCAGACATGCCAGGTGCAGCTTTCGCCTCGACTTCATTCTTAAGATGTTGTTACTATTCAAGAATGGCGTGACGTGAGCTCTAGCAGGTACGGAGAAACAAAATCGAGCACATGCATTCTGGACCCGTTGAATGAGCCGCTCTGTTCTACCCAGCAAACGCGGGCCATAAACAGCATCTGCGTAATTTAGCTTAGATAGGACTAGCGACTCAGTCAACTGCACACGTAACTCCTCCGACAGGAAGGGTCGTATTCTGTATAGAACCTTGAGACGATAAAAGCAGTTTTTAACTGATTCCGCAATATGATTCTCAAACCTCAAGTTTTCGTCAAGAATTAGGCCTAAATTACGAGCTGACGTCACACGTTCTATCTTTTCTCCCTTCAAAGTCACATTCAAATCCTCTGGTAAATGGCTCAGTTGTTTTTTTGTACCAAACAGTATGTACTTTGTTTTCAGGGGATTCAGCAACAAACAATTTTTATTAGACCAATCAGCGATTCTGTCCAGATCTTCATTTAGGTCCTTAATAGCAGATAGGTGTTCACTTGGTTTAAAAGATATGTAGACCTGAGTGTCATCGGCATAAATGTGATATTTGCATTTCTGCATGCATTGAGCAATGTCCGCACAGTAAAGATTAAATAAAATCGGCCCCAGTATGGAGCCCTGAGGTACTCCTCGTGTAATTGGTCTAGGCGTAGAAATACTTCGAGATCCATTCGCAAGGTGCACATTCACCGATTGACGTCGATTGCTAAGGTAACTATGAAACCACAGTAGTGTACGGCGATCAAAACCGTAAGCGGACATCTTAGAAAGAAGCAGATCTACATTTATTGCGTCAAAGGCACGGGAGTAATCGAGTAGTACCAACAGTGTGCACATACCTGCGTCTTGAGCAGACAAAATGTTGTCTGTCACATCGATCAGAGCCGTAGTTGTGCTCCGCTTCTTTCTGAAACCCGATTGTAATGAGGGGAGTATATCGTTTTTTTCTAAAAAGCTTGTCAGCTGGTCGCAAACAATTCTTTCCAAAACCTTGGAGAGACAGGGTAAAATACTTATTGGGCGGAGATCTTTAAAGCTAACAGGATTGTTGATTTTCGGAAGTGGCCGCACCACTGCAGTTTTCCAAAGATCAGGGAAAGTCGATGTTAGTATTGAGTGGCTAATAATACCACAAATACACTCCAGAGACTGAGGCAGGGTCATAACCAACATTTTCAACGTTAGCTCATCGCAACCAACAGCATTTGATTTGAGTTTGAGTATTATGCGCGAAACTTCTTCCTCACCGACCGGGACAAGAGTAAACGTATTCGCACATAACCTATGAAACTCAAAGAAAGTCAGGCAAGAGATTGTGGTATTAGGATTACCCGGGACATTAATGAAATGATCATTTATTTTATCTGCATCATTTAAATAAGACGGAAGTTCGATATCTTGTTTTTTAGGTAAAATAGTATTTTTCAAGTTTTTCCATAAAAGTTTGGGATCGTTTATTTTATTATTTATGTTGTGTTTAAAAAAAGCAACTTTTTCATTATATAATGATGATATTACTTGCGATTTTAATTGTTTGTAATATTCTTTTTTTGATTCTTTTTTCGATGCCGACTTACTCTTTCTACATTGTGCCAAGGCCTCGTCACGTAAGCCCATCATAAACCTGATATTGTCGGTAATCCAAGGTGGGGACGGTTCTCTTATTTTGCAGCTCCTAACAGGTGCATGAGTGTCAAACACTAACAAGATATACTCACTAAGAGCAGCTACCATTTCGTCAACAGTGGACAACTTATTTATATCGCGTGATATAGCGATTTATCACGTTTAACTGTCAAAAAGACAAATGAGTTTGACAGTTGAGTGTCGATAAAATGCTATATCACGCGATATAAATCGGTCATGCTGTGATAATAACGTTAAAAATATTGTATCCGGTAAAATTACCGTTAAACTTTACCGGTACAATAGTACCGGTAAAATTATCGATAAAATAGTAACGTTATTAATTGGAATAATGTTAATTTTAAAGTAACGGTAACAAACAGTAAGAAATAACGTTAAAATTTACGTTATTTACTGAAATAACGTAAATTTCAATGTAACGTTATTTATTGACATAACGTCAATGTTAAAGTTAAAGGTAAAAGTAGTTGGAATTCCCTGGTTGGCATAAGGTCTTTTAAATTTATATCGTTATTTAAAAATAAGTTGTCTTATTAAATCAAATTGTCACTAATAAATTAGTGATTTGTTATATTTTATAACAGATTTTTCAATAAAGAGTTGAGTGAAAATTGTTTACCAAATAAGACAAGTAAGAATAAACATAAGTACAGTCATTTTGATCAAATAAAAAAATAAAATTACTCACACAGCAGTAATTCAACCATTATTGTACGCGCCAATTTCGACCTTAAAGCTATATTTTTAAGCTATAATACGGCTTATCGTCTATCGCCGAACCGATGTCCATTTTGGGGTCGCAGTTCCACATCGGTTGGATGTCCATTTCAGAGGCACCAGGTGGAGGTAACTGTTGGTTCGGCATTGGTAGCTACAACAAAAATAACACTTAAGATTATTAATATAATTGGAAAATATTAGAAAAAATCGACTCACCCGTAGCAGCTCCGACTTGACGCTACACGCTACGGGTGAGTCGATTTTTTCTAATATTTTTCCAATTATATTAATAATCTTAATATAAAAAATAGCATTGTGAATGCATAAATATCTAAAAAGTTTAAAAATAACACTTATTAGCAAGGGTATAAATCTGTACGTATCGGTAATAGTTAAATCATTTCTGTGTTGTGCCTATAAATTGTAACTTAGTTTAATTTTAACTCAACTGTATCATTAGCTATACACCTTATTTCTATCAGTGGAGACTTATAAATGACTCTTTGTTGCTATTTTTTTAAGTATTTAAAATGTATTAGTCGATAGTCTTCCTTAAATTAATAAATAAAATAAAATAAAATATTTTCGAACGGATTAGATGCAACACAATATTAATAAAAGTTTATTTAAACGTCATGGGTTAGTATGTGATGAATGGATATACTGCTCATGGGCTCCGTCACTCCGCGCGCGAGTATGAAGCGCTCGGCGTCCTCTGAGAGGACAAATTTCATACGTCAGAAAAGATAAGACCTACGCGATAGAAAGAGAAGCAACTACTAAGTAAATGTTTTGGAGCGAAGGGAGCGCCGTGCGACCTGAATTGCACTTTATTGTGTCGGAGCTAGAGTAGCTATTTATTTAAACGATTCTGCGGAGTGCAACTTCTGTACGCTAGTACTATTATCTATTCTGTGCTTATAGTCAATGCGAGTGAAAGAGAGAAAGGGTGAATCGTGCGTCCACTAGCGCCGCCGATCAAGAAAAATCATTACAACGAAATAACTGTTTAATATAAAATTATGGATTGACGCCTGCGGTAATTCAGATTGTAACTAACTACACAAACACATTTAATTAATCCAGGAAAAGATGCATACAAAATTGTTTATAACCGTAAGTAGGGTTGAGGTTTCAATTTCAACTCGATACCTCCACGCGTTCCTGAGATAAAGAGTCTTGACAGACAGACAGACAGACGGACAACAAAGTGATCCTATAAGCTATAAGGGTTCCGTTTTTTTCCTTTTGAGTTACGGAACCCTAAAAACAACATTTGCTTTGCACCACTAACAAATCAAAATTGTTACATTTTTGATCATTTTTCGAAACGGCTGAAATGTTTTTTTTAAATATCTCCGCCATTTTGAAAAATTTCGAAAAACTGGCTTGACCTAGAAATTCTATATAATTATCGAACCTGCTCACAAAATTTCACGAGAATCGGTTGAGGAATACGATGATAGATCGGAATCCGGAAGGAATTCGGAAGGACATACCAAATAATTTTTGTCTAAGTTGAAGCAGAGACGCTTCTACGCTTCTTCAGGTGCACGTAGGTGATGTGCGCCCGTTTCTCACTACGTACTACGTACTGTCAGCAAAGCTATGAGCTGAACACCTTAAGGTTCATTTCTAGATTGAGTGACTAGTCTGTATTGTCTTGCATTTACCCAAAAGTCACAAAAGCATCTTTTGTATAAAACAATGGAGGCAGGTAAAGACGAACTTTTAGTCCCATCCTTGCAAGAATTTTATTTTCAATCTGTTCAGCCTCTCTATTGGCTAATTTCAAAATCTATCGCAATCGCTTTCAAGATGTAACACTATGAAGCTTCTTTATGGCACAAATAAAAACTTACTAAAAAAATGCAGCAATGTGTCACACCCATCTGTCAAACGAAAGCAACTGTGATAGATTTTTAAAATTAGACAATAGCCCCCCAGGTCATAACTTTGCTGACTGTACTTACGTAGTTCTTAGTGTAGTTACTTTAGTAATTAAAAGTCACTATTGTCAATAGAACAGTCACTAAATCACTAGAATAGAGTAGTCACTATTGTGTATTGTCACAGAATATATAATAGTACTAACGTACAGAAGTCGGTCCCCGCGAGGACCATCAAATAATAAGCTACTCTCGATGCACGGCAATAAAGTACAATTTCAAACTGCACAACGCTGCGTGGATAAAATTATATGCACCTACGAAGGAGAAAGAGAGGCGTCTCTTTCTGTCGCATAGCTCTGTCTCAACCGACACATTTCGGGGTTGCTACTCGCTAGTTACTGATATCATAGAAAACATTCGTTATGCCCATGAATAAACAATGAAATTACTAATAGGTACCTACTTATAAAATAAAATAAATCTACCTAATAGGTGAGCTGAGCATATTTAAAGAGCATAAATAATAAGTATTTCTAAGTAGTTAGAGAAGCTCGATGGCGCAGTGGTATAGCGCCTGGCCCAACGATTGCGGAGGTTAAGCAACTTTTGCAAGGGTCGGTTATGGGATGGGTGAAAAAAAAAAAGTATTTTTAGCTTTTTTCTTTACTGGTGCCATATTTCGAACTTCGATACAACTAAGTATGTAAATATGTATTCAAAAAATACAATAAACTTTGGTAGGTAGGTAGGTACGTTAGTAATTAAGTATCAAAAACGAAGTGCATGCAGTTTCGCATTCGGCGCTTGACTGACTCGTTTCGTTGGTGACGTTCACGCGCTGCGCTCTCGTCGCTTGCACACGCCGCGCGTTTCGGTCGGCGCGGTGATATCCCTCGACAATGGCCCTCTTGGAGTGGGCCGCGAGCAGTAGGCTAATATAAAAGTTTAAGCGCGGAGTGATACCCCCCTGGTATTGTCACTAGAACAGTTACTAAAATCACTAGAATAGTCACTATTGTGTATTTTCACTAGAACAGTCACTAGAATAGACACTATTGTCACTAGAAAAGTCACCAAAATAGTCACTATCGTCTCTAAAATAATCACTAGAATAGTCACTCACTATAGTACTAGTGATAGTTACCTGTCTTCCCTCCGGCCTTCTCTTCCCCCTGCTTCGCTTCGGCCACGGTTTCTTCAAATGCAAGTAGGTGATGTGCACCCGTTTCTCACTATACGTACTACTTACTTGTTAATTAGTGTAGTCACTACAGTCGTCACTATAGTTACTAAAGTCACTAAAATACTAAAATAGTCACTATAGTAACTAGAATAGTCATTATACTCATTATTGTGTATTGTCACTAGAATGGTCACTAAAATCACTAGAATAGTCACTATAGTCACTAGTGATAGTTACCTGTCTCCCCTCCGGCCTCCTCTTCCCCCTGCTTCGCTTCGGCCACGGTTTCTTCAAATGCACGTAGGTGATGTGCGCCCGTTTCTCGCTCGCGTGCTTGAACCCTTTGCCGCACATTTCGCACTTGAACGGTTTTAGGCCGGTGTGGATCTGAGAAAGAAAATATTATGAATTAATTTATCTGTTAGAGGCAGCGAACTAAAATCTATGGAAGTGTAATTGCAAACAAATATTTATGTTCTTATTAGTGTTCTTTTCAATAAATTGCAGTTTGTATTGTAGAGAAAAGATAGAAAGAGAGAGTTTATTAGAAATGACGTCCTTTATAGTCAAATGGTGTAAAAGATGCAAAGACAGTAAAAAGATGCAGAAAACACGTGTATCTTATTTTTTCGTTTGAGGATAGAAAATATCTATGAGTATACAAATTATGGTCGCTAATAAGCAACCAGTGTTCAGACGCTTTGTGCTGCATAATTAAATTCCAGCATTTTTAGCTTTATCCACTTAGTTGTACTTTTCGTGTGGTGCCATTTTTAGTTCGCTGGTTAGAGGGCGGTTTTTATAATCATCAGTTAACAGATATATCAGTCAGTTTAAATATTAACCAAAAACAAGGTGATATCGAAAACAGTACACAAATTTTGTGATGTGGCTTAGACCGTCAAACTGGACACCCACTTGTCCATCAGCCATTTTTTGTCCCCACTGCTGGGGCACAGGCCTTCCTTATGGGTGGTAAGGAGGACGGGCCATAACCCACCACGCGGGCCCAATGCGGATTGGTGGGTGTTAACGACTGCAAATACAGCCGGGACCAACGGCTTAACGTGCCTTCCGAAGCACGGAGGACACCCACTTAACCAGAGCAAAAAAAAGTAATATTTCCTTGTTTCTCCGCTCCGCCGCCTAGCTCCATGTTAATGGACAGGCAGCCTAATAATCGGATTTTTTAGTGTCAAGCTTTTTGGATTTTATGTATAATTATGTCCCTATTTTTGATGTCCCCACTGCTGGGGCACAGGCCTTCCTTATGGGTGGTAAGGAGGATGGGCCATAACCCACCACGCGGGCCCAATGCGGATTGGTGGGTGTTAACGACTGCAAATGCAGCCGGGACCAACGGCTTAACGTGCCTTCCGAAGCACGGAGGACACCCACTTAACCAGAGCAAAAAAAAGTAATATTTCCTTGTTTTTCCGCTCCGCCGCCTAGCTCCATGTTAATGGACAGGCAGCCTAATAATCGGATTTTTTAGTGTCAAGCTTTCTGGATTTTATGTATAATTATGTCCCTATTTTTGATGTCCCCACTGCTGGGGCACAGGCCTTCCTTATGGGTGGTAAGGAGGATGGGCCATAACCCACCACGCGGGCCCAATGCGGATTGGTGGGTGTTAACGACTGCAAATGCAGCCGGGACCAACGGCTTAACGTGCCTTCCGAAGCACGGAGGACACCCACTTAACCAGAGCAAAAAAAAGTAATATTTCCTTGTTTTTCCGCTCCGCCGCCTAGCTCCATGTTAATGGACAGGCAGCCTAATAATCGGATTTTTTAGTGTCAAGCTTTCTGGATTTTATGTATAATTATGTCCCTATTTTTGATGTCCCCACTGCGGGGGCAAAGGCCTTCCTTATGGGTGGTAAAGAGGATGGGCCATAACCCACCACGCGGGCCCAATGCGGATTGGTGGGTGTTAACGACTGCAAATACAGCCGGGACCAACGGCTTTACGTGCCTTCCGAAGCACGGAGGAGCTCGAGATAATAAATTTTTGGTCACCCATCCCATGACCGACGCTTGCGAACATTGCTTAACTTCCGCAATCGCTGGGCCAGGCACTAAACCACTGCGCCACCGAGCTCCTCAGGTATGTATGTATAATATAGTAACCAATAACTACAACTTTTTTCAGGAAGCGTGTTTTTAATTCAGATGTATGTATAATGTATTTCAAGAAAGTCTTTTTTTTAATGTGTTTTTACTCACAAACATATGCCTCTGCCTATTGCTATGCGTACTAAACTGCTTGCCGCACAGATCACAGCCATACGTTGCTTTTTCCGCGCTATGCACCCGCCTGTGGGCCACCAAACGCTGCTTCATGCGGAACGATTTTCCGCACGAATCGCACTTGAATGGCCTTTCGCCGGTGTGGACCCACCGGTGGTCTTTCAGTAAAGCATAACTCTGAAACATAATTTAATTACATAAATACAGTCATTCTAAACATACCATCCAAACAAGTGTGTCCAGGGGGGATATTACAACCTCTTAAAACTTGCCAGGTTTATGAATTGCTATAGTTACATCTCTTTCTCGCTGTATAGCAAATAAAAGAGATAGATTGATAGCCAGTCAGAAAACTGCCAGGAAATAAGAGGTCATAATACGGCCCCAGTCCATGAAACTGAACATCTTTTTCCAAGAAACATGTGTCGAATTTCGCCACAAAATTTTGGTCACCCCATACTAAATTGATCACGTGATCTCTTTGATAGTCGATTTATTTTACATATTTACCAATTTTTCGTTGAAAGTTTTTGTTATTATCTATAGCATATTTTTTTTTAGATTTTTCACTCTCTTATTTCAAAAGTTAGAGGGGGGGGGGGTACACACATTTTACCACTTTGGCAGTGTTTATCTTTCAAACGGTTGACTTTGAGAAAAAATTGTCTCAGAAACACCCCGCACGTAATGGTATTAAAAAAATTTTTTTTTTTAGTTGCAGTTCTATGTCCCCCCTTAAGGCTCCGTTACGCGAAATCACTTGTCTATCTTTTTCTTTACGTGTAAAATATGTAGTATGGAAAATAACCTCACTTCTGCACTTTTTCGATGTTTTTCGTTGTTTTTTCATCATAATCTTTAGCACAATCATCTTTCTAAAAAAAAAGTTATTGGAGCAACTGCTCAGTACGTTAAAGTGTATTTTGATGTAGAATTCAATACGTTTCCGCTATTATTAACGCCAAAAATATGGCCCGCGACAAGCGCTTTTGATGATATTCTGTTTTTTTTTTACAATCATCTGTGAGGTTTATACGCAACTTAATACTTGTAGGTACTAGATAATCTCTTTAGCTTGTCGTATGTTTTTTTTGTGGCTACAACTTTACGTTTACTATATAAAAAAAGGCCCGCGCAATCCATGTTTTCCTATTATGGCCCCTTAATCTTTTTTTTTTTTATTTTTGTGTTAAAATCGTTAAGCGGTTAACAGAATACCTACCTACTAATAGTGCATTCCGATTCAGACTAAAATCAATTTCAGCGTTGACCACGATAACAAGCGTACGAATTCAGATACAGTTGTGACTATCAATGATTCGGAACGCTCGTGAGTGCGCTCACCGATGTCTTGACCTACATAACCTCAATATAAATTGAAAAGTTCGGAATTTGAACCTTTTTGCTTTATATGTCTTCAAAAAATGTATAATATCTTCGATTATTACTTCCATTTTATGCGAAAAGAATTTTCAAATATTCATTTAAATGCAACTGAGGTAAACAAAACAAACAAATGTCACTTTTGACAGAACGCTCACGGTGATTATGCTTCGGAGCATGGGCGGTGTAAGCGCAAGATGGCGGATGTTATGACGCAATCAGTGACGTCACACGGGTTGTCGTGATCGCGCTCACGGTGATTATGCTTCGGAGCATGGACGGTGTAAGCGCAAGATGGCGGATGTTATGACGCAATCAGTGACGTCACACGGGTTGTCGTGATCGCGCTCACGGTGATTATGCTTCGGAGCATGGGCGGTGTAAGCGCAAGATGGCGGATGTTATGACGCAATCAGTGACGTCACACGGGCTGTCGTGATCGCGCTCACGGTGATTATGCTTCGGAGCATGGGCGGTGTAAGCGCAAGATGGCGGATGTTATGACGCAATCAGTGACGTCACACGGGTTGTCGTGATCGCGCTCACGGTGATTATGCTTCGGAGCATGGGCGGTGTAAGCGCAAGATGGCGGATGTTATGACGCAATCAGTGACGTCACACGGGCTGTCGTGATCGCGCTCACGGTGATTCGGTACGCAAATCAGCGCGATGACATCGCTGTCAGCGTGACTCGGAATGCACTCTAAGTTTCAACTGTGTAATCTTAATACTTTCGGAATAAAATAGCTGTGACATACGGACGGACAGACAGACAGACATGACGAATCTATAAGGGTTCCGTTTTTTGCCATTTTGGCTACGGAACCCTAAAAATCGCTATCATTCTTAAACATTGTTATTTAGAAACACACAATTTGTACTTGTTTCTTACCTGGAACATCCTCCCGCAGACCTCGCACATACAAGGCGACTTCATGGAGGGGTAGTTGGTTCGATTCTTGTCGGGGTGCATCCGCCGGAAGTGGCCGTGGTATGCGCGGGAATCCTCTAGTTGGAGCCCACACTGACAACAAAAACACGATCCATTAGAAATAAAACACTTTTTACGGATTGCAGAGCAAATATTGGTTAAGGGTGCATCGCGCGTCCACGAGCGCCGCCAATCAAGTAAAAATCATTACAACGAAATAACTATGTCTAATGAAACTGTGAAAAATATGAAAACTAGCATTAGTTATAAACTATTTTTACCCGACTGCGGGTTATGTTTTTCGCGCGTATCTTGTAAGTATGTTTGTATGTTTGTATGTATGTATGTAATATTCGTTATTACCTCATATCTTTCAAACGGCTGAACGGATTTCTATGATTAAGATATCGTTAGATTTGTCTTTTCAGCCCAAGTGTTCTTAAGAAGGTGGCGTTATAAAAAAACCAACATGGCGGCTGTACGGTGCTATTATACGTAGTGAAAAAAAAAATTTTTTTTTAGAATACTGCAATATGTGTGTCAAATTAAAGGGCTTATTATAAGGATTTCAAAAAGGTATATCATAACCGTAAAATATAATAACTAAAAAGAGATAAATAAAAAAATAAATTAAAAAAAATAAAAAAACCCGCCTGCATAAAAAGACGAGTCGACTGAAAAGATGGAAACAAGATTAAATAAATATTAAAGGCAACATGTCATAATAACATGCAGTCGGAGGCATATAATTCAATCATTCATAATGTCACTTTCTTTATGCATGCCTCCGACTGCATGTTATTATGACATGTTGCCTTTAATATTTATTTAATCTTGTTTCCATCTTTTCAGTCGACTCGTCTTTTTATGCAGGCGGGTTTTTTGTATGTGTTTTTTTCGTGGTTTAAATGTGTTTGTGTAGCTAAAACCTGGATAAACGCCTAAAGTGGGAATCCTAGGCGTGCGGGTTCGGGTCCCGTCTGAGCTGCTACGGGTGAGTCGATTTTTTCTAATATTTTTCAATTATATTAATAATCTTAACTACTAGATATGATGGGTATGGTAACTTTTGACTGTCATTTAATTCTTGAAAAGATTTTATTACAAATAAACAAATAACGGACAGGCGAAACTAAGTAAAATCTTGTAAAAACAACACACCTGTTCACAAGGTATAGGGCCTTCAGTCCTATCTTCATCTCTCTTCCTCCTCTCCCTATCTCTCTTCTCCCTATCCCTAGCATCTTTCCTGCCCTTATTAGGCTTATTAGGTTCCCTTCCCTCCTTGTCTATGGTGTTATGGCGGGCTGACACGTTGATATGGCGTTTTAGTGCGTCTGTGTTTATGAATCGGAGGTTGCATAGATCGCAGGTTGGCGCGTCTTCAGGTATCTAGAATAATAAGGTAAAAAAGGTTAATGAGGATCAGTAACAGGTTTGAATCCTATAGTTTTATTGGTATATTATAAAAACATATTCATAGCAATGAAACTTAGTGGAAGATTTATTGAAATCCGTTTAGAAATGGTTGAGTTATAAGGTTTTTGAAGGAAGTGCCAAGCTCAATGCAATATGTGCTTTATCACGTACGACGAGGGTTGCCAGATCGCCCAGAAAAAAAACCGAACATTTTTTTTGTTACAATTTGACGAAAAATCAAAGGGGAACCTTTAAATTTTGACCAGATCAAACAGAGAAAGCTGAGCGAGCTGGTTGGGGCCGTGCGTGGGTAGGCGAGTCGCGCGGCTAGGAGCGGGCGCCCCCCCGCCCGCAAGTCCTGCTTACTACCCGCCAGAATAACTCACAGCTTTTGCTCTGTAAATTCTTTCGTGAGTTTGATATTTAATCGTGTATTTTAAAAAAAGCGGACTTTCTATTGTCCGGTTTTCTAAAATTTTCTAGACCGGACAGCCGATCAAAAAACCGTACTGTCAGGTCTAAAACCGGACATCTGGCAACCCTACGTACGACATAAGGTTCGCGTAAGTCTCGATGACTTCATAAGGACCCCCCAAAATAACAGTGTTTTAGCATGTTTTAGCTCGTATAGCTTCTCAGGTTTAAGGGATATCGTAAAAATTTCTTCACAGTTAATCATGTGGTGGCATAAGCTTTATGATAAGCCACTAAACGTTGCTAACTAAACATTGTAACTCGGTTTCTATGTATTGTATGACTACCTCATATGCAATGGGTCATTTTAGCGTCTTGTATAACAATCTACTATTATTCAATAGAAGATTTTTTAACTTCTAAACCGTAATTGTTGTGTTAAGAGGCTTTATGCGCTATACTAGCGACGCCAATGGAAAAAAAATCGTAGTGCTTAAATAAAGACGAAATTGTGAATTGTGTTCTCCTAGTGTACTCCGAAAAAGCTTTGTTGTACTTTCTAACGCTTAAAAAATATTATCTACACTAGAAGAAAACAATTCACAATTTCGTCTTTATTTAAGCACTACGATTTTTTCCATTGGCGGCGCTAGTGTAGCGCAGTAACCCTCTTAAGTGTGATTGATGCTATGTACAATACGGCTAAATAAGCTTTAAGACTCTTTTTTTACCTAATTTTATGATCACCCTATTTATGGCAAAAAAAAATATACATACGCCGATTTAGCATACCAATTTCGGGTTGCCACTCGTACTTGACAATAAAATATTGTATAATAAGTTCGATTTTAAAAGTGAATTTACCCTATAACGGAAAGATAAACATTGTATAAGATTGGAGATGAGAATTGACAATAAAAAAAACATAAACAATGTTGACCTTTGCGTTATTTGTTTAAATTAATTGTTAAAATTTAACTTATTATACGGGTGGCAACTCTAAATTGGTATGCTAGATTGGAATATGTAATCGCGGCTTAAAGCAATTACGAAAGTGATTTTTTTATGAACTTACCGTAATATTCTCCAAACGATGTTTCAATTTCTTATGCAGCATAATTCCTTTTTCGCTCACAAACGAGTACCCACACAGCTGGCAGACAAAATCTGAAGGATGCTTGATACGGATGTGACCCATGTACGTTGTGAACTTACTGCAAGTAAGTAAAGAACTTAACAACGGCCCTGTCAGAAGATCAGTGCTTCTGGTCATTCTGATATACTTCAAAGAATGACCCAGAAGTTAATTTTGCTGAGGCAGGGCCCATTAGCACCACACTTTCTGTTTTAATAATGATGTATTTATTTATCTCTGCTTGTTTTATACTTTTTGTTTACTTTTTTCTTTTATTTTGTGTGTTGTTAATACACGTTTTCTATTCTATTCTTTTCTTTAAAGTGACCGTTTGGATGTTTCTATTACAGCCGCCCGTGGTACATTTCAACCACGAAAAAGGTTACCGTTTGCCTTTGTGATATATTTGCCTTTGTGTTTCGCTCGTAATGCCACTTAACGGTCACCCATCAGACACCTGGCCGGACTGAGCGTTGCTTAACAAACGTGATCGAGTACGATCAGTCTGTCAAGTTCCGCCATGAGCGCTTCAAATGCCCGCTACAGCAGCAGCAGCGCCACCAAGCGGGATAAATTTTGTGACATCCCGCCATTGCAAACAAATATTGCTTAAAAAATGGCACCACGGGGCAAAAAATGAACTAAATACCACCATTTTTAGCCCCGCCCACTTGGTTGTCATTTTTGTGTGGTGGGTGCCATTTTTTGAGCGGAAAGCTTGTTCTATAGATTTCAGTTAGCTGAACTTAAAACATCAAAATCCATTGTGTAATTTAAAGTCATCAAATTGTGCTGCTCATATTTTTATGAAATAGGGATGATGACTAATGAATAAAATAACGAAATACTAATAAAAATCGTAAACATATTAAACTTTTAGAGTAGCTTGTATACCTCTTGGTTTTATATATTGCATATTATTTGTTTTATGACCCTTCAAAGTTGGGTGGACAAGTCCATTTAAAAAGTATAAAATTTATTAAAATAAATGATACCTTTAATTAGTCCGTAAAATGTATAGCAAATTTGTCGAAGAAACCATTTTGATAAACACAATATTTAACATAGCTGCTGAACAAATTTCCTATGCGTTGCATACAAACTTGCAAGGCGTGACGTCATAACGTGGAAGCCATTAGTATGGAGCGTTTTTGATCGAGTCCATTTGTGTGCATTTCACACTGTGATATCTAGGGCAGTTTTCATGCTAGCGAATTAATTATTTTACCAATGTTTCTTTTTTTGAGAGGTAATTTATGTAACATAAAATAAAAAAAAAGTCAACATCCCTATTGTGAGTTACTTAACGATAGCCGATTAGATCTGTTTTGTAGCACAATAAGACAGGTCAAAAGTTTAATGACCGACGACTTATTAACACTGCTTTTTGAAGCTTAATGCTTTAACTTAATTAACTTCATAGCTTATATAATGCTTATTTAGTTTAAGTCTAAGTATTATGCAACAAGTAGCTTCTATCTGTGGAAGCTTGTAATTAGCTCTTAAGTACCTATATTTATTTCCATAATTTGTAAATGATGCTGTAAGCTCCCCAAATAAAATAAAATATACTTATTTTTTTGCGCCATTGTAGAAGTTTTATAAAACGCCGTAACCTATTTATATGTTAAATCAAAAATCTCCAAAAGCGTATTATTTTCTTACTTATCGAGGTTTACCACATGGTTTAGCTATTGTCGTGTTCTACAGCTATATTCGATTGCCTCCGATAATAGTAAGACTAGGGAATGTTTAAGACAGATTAAGACCAGATGAAAATGGTTGGACTTAATCTGGTCTTAAATTTGTGTAAGGCCACTTTCCATAGTCTTACTATTATCAGTGGCAATCAAACAAAGCTGTAGAACACGAAATGTCATGTTCTAGCTATTGAGCTAAAAAAATTGTACCTCGAAAAATTGGAGATCATATAAATGGAGGTTACGGCGGCGGGTTGCGATATGTAAAACTTGGATTTTAGTACAAAGGCAAACGGTAACCTTTTTCGTGATTTAAATGTACCACGGGCGACTGTACTATTCGGTGTTTTAGTGCAGTCACTAGTTTAGTCATTTTTGTAGTTAGTTATTAGTTTAGTCATATAGCCAATTTAGTCACTACTTTAGTGACTTTTGTTGTGGTAATTAGTAACATTTGTAATAATGTTTAGTGACTTTTATAGTAGTGTTTAGTGACTTTTGTAGTGGTATTTAGTAACTTTTGTAGAAATGATCAGTGACTTTTGTAGAAGTGATTAGTGACTTTCGTAGTGGTGAACTCACACAAACTCGTCGGTGGGGTGCAGTTGCATCTCTGAATATGATGGGCGCTTATGTGTAGACATTAGTCACCATTGTAGTCAGTCACTAGTTTAGTAATTTCTGTAGTGGTGATTAGTGATTTATGTAGTAGTGATCATTGATTTTTGTAGTAGTATTAGTGAATAGTGACTTTTGTAGTGGTTATTAGTTACTTGTGTGGTAGCGATTAGTAAATTTTGTAATAGCGTTTAGTGGCTTTTGTAAAAGTGATTAGTGATTTTTGTTTGGTTATAAGTGATTTATGTAGTAGTAATCAGTGACTTTTGTAGTAGTAGTAGTGAAAAGTTACTTTTGTAGTGGTTATTAGTTACTTCTGTAGAATTGATTAGTGATTTTTGTAATGGTAATACTCACACGAACTCGTCGGTGCAGTGAGGGCACTTATACTTGGTCCCTTTATGCCACCTCTCGTGCAGTCTGGCGGATTGTCTATGGGTAGTGATGTACAGACATTGGTTGCAGCTGAATCTCTGGGTATGATGAGCGGTTATATGTTTCCTTAAGGCGTGAGGATGTTTGAAATGCGTCTTGCATATGTTGCAACGGTGGTCACCGCATTCCTGTTGAATTTTTTTTTCTCACGATCAGCCGCCGTACCGCCTAACTCTATCGCTTTGACTCTGGCTTTGGTTTATGACGTCAGTGCACTGTCCGTCCTTGTCATCGTGTTATGATATGACAAGGACGGATAGAGCATAGCTATCGCTTTGGCTATCGCTTTGAGTTAGGCGGTAGGGCCCCAGGGCCCTATTTCACCAAGTCGACATTTGTCAGCGATATTATGTTTGTTAATTTTACAATTGGCGTAACTTGAATTAGGGACAAGTATGTTGTGAAACAGGGATATTTTTTACAAGTCGACATTTTTGTAGATTTGTCAGTGATTCTTGACATGAGATTGGAGCTGATAATTGTCGACTTGTAAATGTTATCCACAGTTTCACAACATAATTGTCCCTTATTAAAGTAAAAAAGACTGTGAAAATTGGCGACATATGTCACTGACAAATGTCAATTTGGTGAAATAGGGGCCAAGTCACCTTTGGTGTCCTATTTTGTGCTATATGCGACGTCTGACGTCAGCGTAAATATAAATTTTATACGCCGACGTCAGCGTTTGAAAGAGACCACAACCATGCATTTACTTAGCTACGCGCTAGGTGACTATCTAGCTAGGCTCTAGGCGCTAAGCAAGCCACCTGTCGGTCCGTACGTGGCCTTATTTTTTTTTGTTTACGAAACTGTCAAAAATTTCCAATTAATTCTGAACATTAAAGTGTTCGTATTTAAGTGGGCGTGAGTAAGAAAACGTTTATAATCCCCGCAAATTACTAATGCGCCTGGCGGCCATTTTTTTAACCTCAAAAAGGAGCTAAACAATTATTGTAAAAAAAAATACAAGTACCTAGATGCTAACTTATTGAAAATAATAATTAAATAATTACTATATTAAATTACCTATTACAATTTTATTGTTACATGTAATTTTTAGATGTGGATGTTAACGTGACAAGGTTCCAGCGCATTAGCAATTTGCGGGGATTATACTTACCGTAGTATGCCTCGACATATGCGAATTATAAGCATCTTCATCCAAAAATCCTTTGTAACATTCCATACATTTAAATATGCCGTTCTTAAAATTCGAGCTGTCTTGACGTTTCTCAATATCTGCAATCTGTTCTTCTATAGTCAGATCAGTTATAGTGAACAACGTTTCATTTAAATCATCATTTAAAAATGGCTTCCTTCTCCTATCAATTTTGGGTACTTCCGGATCCTGTATCACCGTTTTCTTCCTTTTACTTTTAACTTTTTTCTTAACTTTTCCCTTTTTACTTTTAGCTAATTCTAAAGGTAGACTATCATCAGTTGAATAATCATTATTTTGCACGTAATCATCGTCAAATTCATTTACAAATATCTGTTCATTAGATTTTTCCTCATTTTTAATATCGTTGTCCAAATCAAGCTGTTCGTTTTCTGTTTTGATATCTTCTGTAGGGGTAATTGGTAAATCACCGTCGATGTATAAGTCGTAATAATCTACATCATATACTTTTCCACCCAAATTAGTAGTCAGTTGGTTGTTTTCACGGTTTATAGATTGTAGGTTTTGAACTGTAAGCTAAAACAGAAAAACATTTTACGAAAATGATTTTTGAACATGAAAGTTGTAAAAATTAACCTTGGGCAGGTTTCGAACTTATCAATGAGGATCAGTAACCATTTTTGTTTAGTGTCTTATCAGACTGTGAAGTTTGCGATATCTCTTAAACCTGTGAAGTTAAACGAGTTAAAACACTGTTATTTTGGGGAGTCCTTTTGACTTCATCGCGACGTACGCGAACCTTAAGCCGTACGTGATAAAGCACATATTGCATTGAGCTTGGCATTTCCTTTAAACCCTTAATAACTCAACAATTTCTAAACGGATTACAAAAAATCTTTCACTAAGTTTCATAGCTATTAATGTGATTTTATATTACATCAATAAAACTATAGGATTCAAACCTGTTACTGATCCTCATTGATTAGTATTGTCAGACACCACGAATACTTACTTCCTTACTAATTAATACAAATTTGAAAGTAAGTTTGTTTGTTTGTTTATTACGCCTTCACGTATTAACTACTCAACCGATCATCATGAAATTTTGTATACACGTTGTCAGGGGTACAGAGAAGGGCATCTGCGGGGACATTTGTTTTTCTATCCCTCGGGAACTGTTGTCTTTTTGGATGAAAGGTTACCCTATATTCTTCTCTGTACCTCTGACAACGTGAATGCAAAATTTCATGATGATCGGTTCAGTAGTTAAGACGTGAAGGCAAAACAAACAAACTAACAAACTTACACTCGCATTTAATATTAGTAAGAATAGTAGACGTTTTAACTAGTATATTCAGCTGTGGTAGAGGTTGGCAGTAGTTAAACGCCTGGCCCAGCTTAAGGTCAAGCAACTTTCGCAAGGTTCGGTCATGGGATGGGTGACCAAAAATTTATTTTCTCGAGCTCCTCCGTGCTTCGGAAGGCACGTTAAGCCGTTGGTCCCGGCTGCATTTGCAGTCGTTAACACCCACCAATCCGCGTTGGGCCCGCGTGGTGGGTTATGGCCCATCCTCCTTATCCACCCATAAGGAAGGCCTGTGCCCCAGCAGTGGGGACAATTAAGAATAGTTGATGGATAAGGATAGTAAAAGGATGTTACTCACACAATCTTGTTTCTTAAGGAGCTCCGTCATCAAAGTGTTGGCTCTCAAACTCTTGAGCCGGAGCCGATTGCAGTTGATCAGTCTTTGTGCGCACTCCGCACATAATTTTTGTGGCAGACGAGTTTCTGTACAAAGCTATGACAAAATAAGGATTAAACTTAAAAAACCACAAAAAAAATAACTTTGAAACAATAGCTTTGTACCTAAAATAATAAAATATCTGTTTTGTGAAAGCCAAAATTTGATAGCAATTAATAAATTAAGAAATCTAAAGCTGATCTGAACTGAATGTATACCTGTGCTAATAAAGATATAAAAAGTCTATAAAATGACAATATTTTTAAATTACTATTAAGAAATGTCTATCATCCTTCTCGATTAATCTCGCATTAAGTGACATTTATTCGTTATTATCAATCATGCTTGTAAGATACCTAATATTTTTATTTGTTGACATAAGAAATAATTAAATTAATTGACATTGTAATTTTGTATGCCCTACAGGGCCAAACATGTAAGGAAACCGATAAACCCTGGCAACTACATTTTATGTACACTAATGTTTGACAAAAATAATATGTTTTACCTGAAAATAAAACAGTTATTATATGCAGAAACCTTATTCGAGACCTATAGAGTGAGACAGCATCACTTCCGCTTCGCTTGAACAGCCTCCTGGCAACCCCGCCACGTCACTTCCGGCGGCATAAGTGAGGTGGAGGGGGGAATCGCTTGTCACAGGCAGCCATGATTTGACTCGTCACATTACATCTCACTGGAGTTCAGTGGAATTAGCCATCAGGCAGTATTTAAAATATAGGTCTCGAATAAGGTTTCTGCATATAATAACTGTTTTATTTTCAGGTAAAACATATTATTATATGCGCTGAACCGTTATTCGAGACCTATAGAGTGAGATGTGTTTGTTATCGCCTGGTGGCAAGCAATAAAATAAGATTATGCCAATGTGTGAATGATGAAAAAAAATTAAATAATTAAAATAATGAAAATAAGTGTATGTATTATTTTACTTTTCCTTCCGCAGGTAAGTATATTATAATTATAACAAAATCTCATAAATCATTTTCAGTTATTAATCGAAATCATTAAAAAGTAAATCTCTTTAAACGGCTTGGAAAGTATTAGATAAATTGATTCCAGAATTCTGAGAGTAACGAATTTCAGAAGCGTAAAATCGAACAAAAGTATTTGGAGTACGCCAATTTCCCTTTGCCATAATCTCGTCGATATGGTGGTTGTCGAGCCAGTTGCGTGATGCGGCGGCGCTTCGTGTGGAGCCAGCGCTAGCCTCTACGCCCGCGGCGCGCAGCAATGACCGCACCCAGCCGCCGAGCACAGTGCGCGATGCTGGTCGCGGTGAGCCACGCGCTGTGATGAATAATTCGGTTATATCCCTTTCCTCTCTACGACAGGCTGAAACTTCTATCAGCTTCTTGACCCAATAAACCGGACATATCCTGTCGTTCTCTGCTTTTATCAATTTCCAGGACGATTGTCTATGCATATAATTGTCGGTCTTGGAACCAAACCGTGGATGCAGTATGACATGATTCGAATGATCTTCGAAATTATCTTCGTTGATGTGCAGGAGAGTGAGGTCGTGCACCCTGCGGCTAGATGCAAGAAGTAGTATCAAAGCGGTACGTCGTGACACTTCATAAAGCGTTAAGTGAGCGGGAACGTTAGCTGACAGCCAGGCCACAACACTGGATGGGTCCCATATAAATGATTTTTTAACTAATTTTCCGGCAGTAGCCAGAGCAATTGCTTTAAGGGTTCTCTTGACAATAGGATCGTTGCTTAAAGAGTCTGCGTTAGGAGTAGCCAAGGTAGCTATGACAGATTTGTAGACTAGTATCTGTATAGTCTTATAAGAGAGACCGTCTTTTAAGTGAAGGTTTGCTAAGTACTTGGCCAACTGTGGTCCTGTCGGACTATAAATATTAATTTGTTGACCTCGGCACCAATTTTGCCATTTATTCCAAACTGAAGTGTAAACTTTTTTAGTGGAATTTCTCCAGCTAGAGTCTAGTAACTCGACTTCTTCTGACGACCAACCGGTCAGTAGGCGGCCCCACCCCTGATGTACCAAACTTCGAGACACATCTGGTCTACTTGAGCTGGCGGTCTCTGAGTTCGTGTGTCTATTAGATTGTGCCTCAGGTTCGCTATTGTCCAAGGTGCGGCTACAGCTCTGCGTTTCAGGTCCGGCCGCCAAAATACCTTCTTCCAACGAGGAACGACCAGAAGATACATGCCCTTGGCTCTGTTTAGGTGTGCCAGGACTCGAGGTACCAGATGTGGTGGCGGGAATATCCATGCTTTGTGATAATCCCATTGTCTGCTGAACGCGTCGTGGTATTCTGCTTTTAGATCTGTGCAGTCTCGTGACACATACCGTCGGAGAAGGTGTGCACTTTGCGACGCAAATAGATCGATCTCTGGTGTTCCAAAGCGGTTGATTATCTTTAGATAGGCTTCTTGCGTGAGCGTCCATTCTGCTGGACCCTTCTGTCGGGAAAGCATGTCGGCTTCCACATTGTATAGTCCAGGAATGTATTGAGGAACAAGATGAATGTTGTTCTGGTCTAGCAGCTGATACAGACACCAAGTCATCTGCAGTAAGGTCCTCGAACGAAGTCCGCCTTCGTTCCTTATGTAGCTTACTACACTCTTGTTGTCGGACTGCACTAGCACAGTTGAATTTTGCAATCGATGTAAATGCCGTTGAATAGCGTGTACTATTGCCCACATTTCCTTGACATTGCTGTGCCATGATAGTTGGTCGGGGTGCCAAGTACCGCCAGTCCAATGAATTCCGTCTATTACTGCACCCCAGCCGGTGCCGGAAGCGTCCGTTGTCAAAAAATGTGCAGCGGGAGCATAATGAATGGGCGTAGCAGTCTTCAGTGCTTTCAACCACCACTCGCATTCTGTCAGAACTTGAGGGTCGATTGCGCATTTTAAATGTGGGTGATCCCTTGGTAAGACACCACTTGCGTGTTGTAAGGGGCGGCAATGAAGCCGACCTCTGGGAACGGCAAACGAAGCGAAATTCAGCATCCCCAAAATTCTTTGAGCGTCCCTGAGACACCAAAGGCCAAGATCTAGAAGATGTTTCAGTCTTGTTTCGATTCGTACTCTCTTCTCGACAGGAATGTATTTGATATTTCGTCTGGTGTCCCAGTTGACGCCCAGATATTCGAAGGTCTGAGTTGGAGTCAGTACTGACTTTTTGTAATTCACATTCCATCCAAGTGAACTCAGAATTCGCACGGCTTCCGCAGCCTGACATTGTAATGTTGCTCGGTTCTGATTGACAACCAGATAATCGTCGAGGTATACGATCACCCTCATACCTCTGTCGCGTAATATCTGTGCAATCCAATTCGTGATTGTCGCAAACGTCACGGGTGCAGTCGACAGACCGAATGGTAAGCTCGTGATCTGCAAAAGCTCTGGTTCCGCTGCATTCTCTGATTTGTAGAGAACCCTCAGGAATGGAAGATGAGCGCGAGCAATGGGGACGTGAAAATATGCTTGTGAAAAATCTATTTTGATTGCCCAATCTCCCGGTTGCAAAAAATCCGGCACTCGATTGACATTTATCAGTCTGAACTTGAACTGAACAAGAAATTGATTCAGGTTTTTTAAATTGAATATTGGTCTGTTGCTGGTATCTGATTTTTTCACAAGAAACATCGGACAAACAAAACTCGGAGTCGGCGGCGCGGGTACAAGAATATTTTGATTTTTTAGTTTTAAAATTTCTTTTGTCATTGCAACACTTGTTGGGGTCTGATATTTTAACAAATGATTGTGACTGATTAATGGTGGTACTTTGTGAAATGGGATTCGATAACCTGATATTATTTTTATAATATGATCTGGAGCATTTAATTCTTTCCAATTTTCTATGTAATCTTTTAAACAGCCGCCGTAAAACGAGTTTTGTTTGAAGTCATTTGCGAAATCGACTATTGCCTTTGTTATGAGAATTATTATTTTTAACATCGCGGTCACGATACTTAGAGTTGGGTTTGTTACTATAAAATGTAACCTTCTTATTTTTATTATTATTATTAAAAGCATAATTTTTACTTGACGACGGCCCCGGACCAGTGTCATTATCATCATAGTCACGATCACGATCGCGAGCTGCCGGCTTCCGCAGCCGTTTAGCACGGGAAACGTTATTCTTATTTTTAAAAGACATAATAGGCTCATCTGTTGAGCGCTTATTATTGTAAAATATCTTATTTGCTCCCCCCGCTTTTGATAAGAAACTGCTCATCATTTCGGGATTAAACAAAGTAGTGCGGGTAGGCGGGATTTTCCGCAAATCCTCTTTTATGTAACGGTCTTTAACACTTGACAATATACTATCACGCCGTTTTTGTATAGTGTCAGCTCGTCTTCCGCAGACCAGCTGGAGGATGTCCTCGGACACTTTAATATACTGGGATTTTTCGGAAAAAAGTTCACTAAGCTTATCAAATAATGAATCTGATGACAAAATTGTGTCTGGTTTGTGAGACCATTCTACTAAATTCTGCAAATTATTCTTAAAAAGTTCATTTTGTTGTATAACTGCATGTGTTAAGGCACCGTAAGAACGATCAAGTGATTTCAACCATGAAGATTCAGGATCATAAAATCTTAATTCAGTATTAACATCCATGTCTTGAAAACCTGGTTTCGCAAGATACTTTTTCTCTGTGTCAATATAACGAACTCGTTCCCAATCATTTGTATCAAAGTAATGTAATTTAGACAAAATGCTCAATCTTGATTCTGACGCATTATCGATTGCTGCCTCTTTTAAATTAGTATTGATGTTACAATCGATCTTTTTCTCTAATCTAGGCTTTTTTAAAAGAGGCTCATTCGAAAGTAAAGAACTTGTTAATTCCGGCGTAGGGTACAATGATTATACATCTGAATCAGTATCATTATAACTTGGTAACTTGTTCGAATTTAAACGATCCTGATCTTTTAAATAATTAAAGATGGTACTCACTTGATTCGACAACGATTCAAAATTATCACTATCTACTCGCCGTTTCCGTTGCCGCCGGGATGCGCTGCGACTGCTACTGCGACTGCGACTCGACGTTGAAGACCGACTAGAGCTCTCGCTCGAGCTCGGACTAGACGACGAACTCACAGGACGTGGACGCTTTCGTGGCCTAGAAGCCCGCGAGCGCGTGGATAGGTTATCCTCCCGTTCTCGGGGCCTAGAAGCCCGACGGGATACCTGTGGTTGCTCGGCGGGCCTAGAAGCCTGCTCGGACGTTGGGGTATGTTCCCGGGGCCTAGGATCCCGTTCAGGACTCTTACCCATGACTCTTCCGCAGAGTTCTTATAGTGAAAAACACAAACTCTTCCGCAGAGTTATAATCAAACTGTATAACTAACACTTTTAATAACACTTTTTTATTTAAATAAATATTTTATCGAACAACAACGTTGTTTTAATTGGAGGTGTTCACTCGACGAAAGTCGATGCCAATGTGACGAGTCAAATCATGGCTGCCTGTGACAAGCGATTCCCCCCTCCACCTCACTTATGCCGCCGGAAGTGACGTGGCGGGGTTGCCAGGAGGCTGTTCAAGCGAAGCGGAAGTGATGCTGTCTCACTCTATAGGTCTCGAATAACGGTTCAGCGCATATAATAAATGATTATTGATATCGATGACCTCAATATACGGTCAGCAATGAAAGTAGCTTAATTCTTTAGTACTTTGTCATATTAAGTTTTTGTCTAAAGCCCACCAGTAACAATCAATTGCGATTGTCAATTTTTTGTCAATGCCAATGGCAGGTATGCCCGCCTTTTCTCCCGATAGGGTCGCTAGTGTAGTTGGAGGTCATCTCATTTTGACAGCTCCATAGTGTATGGTGATTTTAGTTTTGTAATTTAATTTTGTGAAATATGGCAGAAAAATACGGATCTTGGACTGTTTATGAATTAAAAAAAGGTATTAGCGAGAAGAAATGCAAAAATAGCTGGCAAAAAGGAAGACCTCATTGAAAGGTAAACGTGAATAATCCCTGAATGTTACAGTTTGTCTCCCTGAAGCAACACTACTCACACTATCATATTATTTTTGGGGATATTTTTAATTGGATGGCTGGAAATAATAAAGGCGACTGTTAATGGAATACTTAAATGCTAAACTTGGCAGCGGTTTATATTGTTGGCGACAAAATAACTAAACGGGCGACTAACTGTGTAATTACAAAATTAATGTAATTACTGTAATTACAAAAAATATGTAAAACGAGCAAAGCTACATGTGGGAGATAAATACCTAATTAAAATGAGTGACAAAAATACTGTGGGCGACTGTTATACCAAGTAGGTAACTATAACTGATTTAAGCTGTCCAAAATGGTATTTTTTCACTTCGATTAGGTTAATAGTCGCCTTTTTAAATAAAATATACCTACCTATGCCAAGTTTTAAATGTTTTGTGTGCCCTAAGGTTGTCTCCCAAATAGAAAGTGGATTAAATACTATTTATTAGTGTCCGACCGAAACTGGAATTCCGAACTTTCGGTTCTGGTTCCAGTTTCGGCCGAAACCGAAAACGAAACCGAAACTTTTTTTGAAAAAAATCAGAAATTAAATTGACGTTGTTTTTCACGCTTATCATGTTAAATAAAACATAACAATGAAAGAATACAACAAAAATAGTTATTTATTTATGTTAAACAATTTTAACATTTTTTAACAAAAAATTAGTTAAGTATAATCAAATAATAATCAACCTGATGAACTTACTTTTGTAAGTCAACTCTTTTTAATAATCCACATTATTGTTTAGCAACAGAATCAGCTATTTATTTGTTGTCTTTTTTGTTGTTATATCTTTTATATAATTAGTATTTCCTATCTAATGATTCCGAGAGATAGCAAAAAAACTTTCCACGCATCCGAAGTCGCAGGCAGTCGCTTGTAAATAAATAATATCTGACAGTTTGCACAAAAATACAATAAAGCCACTATTAAAATTTAAAAGTTAGACATACCTATGGCGTTCATTCTAAGGACCAATTTTTCATTCCCCAGATAAGTGATATCTGTTAGTTTAATTAGTGACCTACCAAATAACTTATTTAATTCATAAACTATGACAGAAAAATGTATTATAAACATTTTCAGGAAAAGTAAACTCTAAATTAGGAAACGATGGTTACTTGGGTGGTTGGTTGGTGGCCTAATTTTAAGTAAATAATTAAAGAAGATCAACTAAAGACTTACCCGTACTACCGTAGTGCCCGTCACAGTAGGAGGAAAAGATAACTTTCTAACTTTTATTCAATATGCACGAGTTATAAATAAATGTTTTTTCATAAATAAAAAAAATCAAGTAACTGAAGGTAACTTAACACGATCGCGCCGGCCAGCGAACTCAGCTGGCGTGCTTGCAATCATGTTTACTTACTCGACGTTAGCCGATTGATGCGCGACAATTCACGAAACCTGAGTTTCGGTCGCACCGAAAGTTTCGGCCAATATTTGGCCGAAACCGAAACTACGACCGAAACTCAATTTTTCTGCCGAAACTGGCCGAAACCGAAACCGAAACTTCGGTCGGTCACTACTATTTATATAACAAGAATTTAGTGGCATTGTGTAATTTGTTTGAACAAAATGTTTATAACAAATGCGTGCATTTATTGTTGGCTCAGATTTAGGTCTTTACGATCCACGTTTTTTTCAACTGTTTATCTTTGGGAAACCTGTTTCTCGATGCTCTCGATGAGCACAAGGGCACAACATAACACTGATGCATATTAATTTCACAATTAAAAGTACTACACCTAAAATTACCCAATATTTACATAGAAATAAATAGTGTTTGACAGATAGCATGACCCCCAAACTCACTAGCGCCATCTGCTTTAAGCTTTTGAGATTAGCTGCCATTGACAAACGATCAATTTTTGCATCAATGACGTAATAATTGACAATCGCAAATGATCGTTACCGGAGCGCTTAATGTTTTAAAATGTGGCGCTGTGGACAAAGTTACTATGATGACAAAGTACCAAAGTGTTAAGCGACTTTCGCCGCTGACTGTACAGTATGTTTATCCTTATTTTGTCCTATTTAGTGAACAGTTTTCAACAGCTGTCATACGCTTTTTAAATCGCAATTTAAACATTATGTACCTATTGTCATAAATAATTAACAATTTCTTACGTATTCTACGTGTGGAAGAACATTTGTTGCATTTTATAATTGATTTTTACAATAAAGAGGGTGAAGATTGAATAACAAATAAGACAAGTAAATTTTTGCTACTCACAGATACTCCAGTTAAATGTTCATAAGCCTGCTCTAACTTATATTTTCTTAATGGAAACAACTTGCTATCCATCACTAAGCATATTCTGCAGACCTGTGAAATGAAATACAATTAAACTATAAAAACTAATATCATTATTTTTCATTTCGACGACCTCCTTGGTCGCCATCTTTGAGGTCCCGGGTTCGATCTCCAGCTGGGCCAATTTAGAAAATAACCTTTTCTATTTTGACTCAGGTCTGGGTGTTTGTAGGTCCACCGTTGTCTCTGATTTCCATAACACAAGTGCATTAGCTACTTACATTGGAATCAGACCAACGTTTGTGATGTTGTCTAACATTTATTTATTTCCAAAATGTGTTTGTGTAATAGTTAAGGCGCTGTAGGTAGTGAAACTAGCGACGCCACTACATTTATTTTTATTACTCGTAAACCAAGTCAATATTTAAAAAAAGCTCATGTAATAATTTCTTAAAATGTCTCTAATTTTTTTTTAATAACTCTTCAACAGTTTTCGTTGATTCTGTAAGTTTTAAAATCCATTTTAGCTCAAAGTGGCCACTTTTGGCAATTATGGATTTAAAACTTACAGAATGAATGATAACTGTTGAAAAGTTATTCAAAAAATATTAGAGACAATTTAAGAGATTATTACATGAGCTTTTTATAAAAATTGACTTGGTTTACGAGTAATAAAAATAAATGTAATGGCGGCGCTAGTTTCACTACCTACAGCGCCTTAAACTAATAAACCAAAATATTAAAAATAGTTAAATAATATTATCTACACCCATGCTTTAAATCCTCTGTAAAGGGTTCTGAAACAGTTAGCTTACTGCCACCATTACAATATCCCTAGGGAGAGGAGGTCCTGCTGCACCGACTATGAAATTCAGTACAACATTATAACACTCTTTCGGAAGATATAATGACGAGAAGGGGGAGGAAAGTCAAAGTCAAACCTTTATAGAGGATACATATCATGGGTGTAGATAAATATCATGGGTGTTTTAATCCATATGTATTAAAATATTATGTTTCCCAAAAAAAAATGGGTGTAGATAAAGCAGGGATTGATAACGTTATTTTTAAACGTTATTTCTTACTTTTTTACCGTTACTTTAAACATTATGTCAATAAATAATGTTACTGTAGATAATGTTACATTGAAATTAACGTTATTTCAGTAAATAACGTAAATTTTAACGTTAGTCTTACTTTTTGTTACCGTTACTTTAAAATTAACGTTATTCCAATTAATAACGTTACTTTTTTACCGATAATTTTAACGGTACTAATGTACCGGTAAAGTTTAACGCTATATTTAACGGTAATTTTACAGGTACAATAATTTTAACGTTATTTTTACAGGTAAATTTACCAATAAAATGTTTGAACGGTGTTTTTAACGTTATTTTTTTGTAACCTTTTTTTTAACGATATTTCAATCCCTGAGATAAAGTCTTGTATGTACATAATATTATTAAGTGATAGTAGTATTACACTCATTATAGTACAGTTGCATAAATAACTATAATACAATACACTTGAAGCATGTTTAATCTTTATTGTATTTTAATTTAATTGGTTTATTATAGAATAAATGTCTTACCTTTGGGGCCGCTGGTTCACCGTATTCACAGTAGCTGGAATCCTGTAAGAAAAATTAATGTAATGTAATTTCAAAACAAGATCATCATTACAAATGAAACGGTACCTAATTACTAGGTACTGTTTATACAGTGGCGGCACAAAATAGAGAGATTAACAGAAGCTTTAGTATGTCATGCTCACTTTAAACATTTCTGCGGTGGTGTCGTGTGGGGCGGGTCGTTACGTTCCCTCAAATATGGTTGAGCGAAGCGATGGCTGGTCCATGCGTCATGCTCGTGAACGGGTGCTGCCAGTGGGAATGGGTCTGCTTCTGTCTGCTTGTACTAAGGGCGTCGTATATTTATATATATATATATATTTTCTGTTTGATGTTATCAATATGTATGGCACTTACTCAAAACATAAAACTAATAGGCAAGTAAACCTTGTTTTGATTTCTCTTTTTTTATTGCAATCATTTTGCTTTCTATAGTCAGTAGTTTTTGTAAGTAAAGGCCTATGAAAAGCTTTTGGATATTAGTTTTCAATTCAGTGCCTTAGGATGGGTAGCCTAAGTATGTCATGCTCTCTTTAATCATTTCTGCGGTGGTGTCGTGTGGGGCGGGTCGTTACGTTCCCTCAAATATGGTTGAGCGAAGCGATGGCTGGTCCACGCGTCATGCTCGTGAACGGGTGCTGCCAGTGGGAATGGGTCTGCTTCTGAGTACCTATCTTAACGCATATTGAATTGTAAGAATTGCGTTTTTTTATTATTATTTTTTATGTCTTGTATCAAGTGTTTTTTGGTAAATTCTGCCTACTTAGGTGCACTTTCGAGTAGCAGACATAGTGATTACTGATTTCTCAACTAGTTGAAAGTTATTTACTCTCACAATTACCTATCCGATATGTAGTAGGTATTTAATTTTAACCTACCTACCCATTGTGTGCAAACTTTTGTTAATTATTGTGATGGAAAATGACCTCACTTTAAATGTGGAGCTCATTTTTCAATGTTGACGACTCTGTATGAAATATACAGGGAGAAAAAAGCAGCCCTTGACGAGTTTCTTGCCGGTTCTTCTCGTTACAAGGTCTCCCGCTCAGGGTTTGCGAACCGATGGCGTAGCTTCTTTGACATTCACAAGTGCTTGTAACAGCCTAGACTGAATAAATGATTTTTTGATTTTTTTTTTTTTGAAGTTAAGCTCAGTACTACGGGCACTCGAGCATCGCACAAAGACAGCTCTCGTCGCAGCGTCACGTACTCGAACTGTTTTAAGATTGTGGATATAGTGTTGGTGAGAGATGTCTATGTGTGTGTTGCTCGAGTGCTAAGCTTACTACTGTACTCTCTCTATATTGTGGTGGCGGTCACATAATTAAAGACACCGGTTGTTTTTTTATACAAACAAGGTAACTTTGAAGCATTGGTTCTCTGCCGGGGATAGACCTAGTTGTGATCTGATGATGGCCATCCAGGGACTGAATGGAAGAGATTCAGATTGCTATACACACCCAACTGGGGGCCAAGTCTGCTAATGTTTTAGTCAAAATCGAAGTTCAATGGTGTTCTAATGGTAATGCTTTTTGACACAGTTCTCGTTTTTTAAACCCAAAATCAAGACACAATATGTTTTCGTTATGGGTTTAAGAAACACAATGTGTTTCGGTTTTGGGTTTAAGAAACAAGAACTGTGTCAAAAAGCATTTTCATTCAAACGCCATTGAACTACGATTTTGACGAAAACATTAGCAGACTTGACCCCCTGATCTGTTTGGCATTTAGAGATTTCATATTTTTTATAAAAATATTAGTTTCCCCTGTAAAATTTCATGCAAAGGTGTTATTTGTTTTGCAAATTAAGATATGAGATGTGTTTCTGTCTGTTTGTATTAAAGCTGATGTTGACTGATGTCCTGAGGGCCTAGTATGAGTTGGTGTTTTCACTTCTTGCATAGTCAACTATGAGCAGTATTATCTGATAGTCAATAGTCAACTATTGACTATCGGATAATACTGCTCATAGTCAATGCGAGTGAAAGAGAGAAAATAATAGTCAACTATGCGAAAAATGAAAACACCAACTCCTACAGAGCCTTTGGACGGTGCATGTGATATTATGGTGGCTATAAATCAGACTTTAGTTTGTTTATCATACGTCTTAAGTAAAATTACTATTAGTACCTGTACTATCAAAGGCACAGCACCCGTTCGCACCTTGCGAAGACCACTTTTAGTTTCATACAAATCTTCACAAAGAAAATGTTCGGAACATATTGCACTGCGCTCTCTGGGCTCCCAAGATTCTTTTTTGCCGAGAACTTGCAGCCATGAAGAGCGTAAACCCGGTTCGTTAGGAAAACTGTAAAAAAAAGATAACTTCATCTAAGGCCTGGTTTATACGGGTTCAGAAACATGGTAGTACAGTAACCCAGTCTTAGCGCTGACTTCCTACTGGGCTCGTGTAGGCACTAGTTTCAATCCAATTTAGTGGTGATTTCTCGCTCGCAAGTCAGTCCAGCAGCTGACTAGCTATCCCGTTCTATTTTCAGGCACAGTATGACTTACTGCCGATCCTGACATGTACCCAGTTACTGGGTCCGAATTTCGGAGTCACTGGGTCCAGTCACTGAATGAAATATATTCAATTCAATTCAATTCAATATTTTATTGCATACCATATATTATTATTGTCTTTTAGTTTTGTATGAAATACACAATACTTACACGTGAAAAGTAATTCCTTGAGACTTGGAACTGTATCTGGAGTCATTTTTACAACCCGGCACACAGCACCTCATTTTTGTATTCAGTTTTTATTTACCAATCCAGCATAATTGTATCCAGCATTTTCAAGTTACAAACATTATAGAAGAAACACATTGGCGACACTTGTTTCGTTGCTTATAATAAGTTTTAATAGGTATTTGCTTTACTATTTAGGTATTTAATTTTTATTTTCAATCAAAATTACATTAAACTACAAAAAAAACAACTCTGGGTTGCGTTTAGAGGCGCGTTCCAAACCTACACCCCGAGTCACAGAGAAAGCAATACTATTGCCCCGAGTGCAAGCAACCCATGTATGGTGCAACCAGTGTTGCCAGCAGGTCTTGTTAAAAATTACCTGAAATATATAAAAAAGTAACCTTTTAGTTAAAAAAAATACCTTTCATATTTTTTTGTGAAAATGTATGAATGAATGAATGAATGATTGAACGAATGATATATTTATTTGCATTAATTTTGAGTACAAGATTTGGTGTTCTTAAGTAATAGAGTCCGTCAAAATCTACTTATAATTAAGCATGCAAAAATTTTAAATTACATTTACACTACACATAAATTCATTATCTACCTACATGTCAAAACCAAAGAAACTATACCCATAATATCATCTATTTTTTATTTAAATATTCTTGAACTGAGTAAAAGCAGTTTTCGATGAGATATTCATGCAGCTTTCTTTTGAAAATTGGTCCATCTAGCTGTCTTAAGTGATCAGGAAGAGCATTAAATAGTTCAACAGCCATCGAATAAGCATTACAATGTGCCAAGCTAAGATTATATTTAGGTCGTTCAAGTTTATGACTAGGTCTTTGGCGAAAGGCCTTATACTTAGAAACTTGTTTTAGAGAAAACTGATTTAGGTTATCTTTGACGAATGTGCATATTTGTTTAAGATACAGACCCGTAAGTGTGAGAAGTTTATTTTGTTTAAACAGAGGCCTGCACGAATCTAGACGATACGCACCAAATAGAGACCTAATACACTTTTTTTGGCTTCTGAATAAAGTTTCTATCTCTGAGCAATTTCCCCATATCATAATGCCATACTGTAGTACCGACGCTACATGTGCATGATATGCTAAGAGCGCAGTTTCCACTGAAGAAACTTCTCTTAGGCGCCTGAGTGCAAATGAAAACCTACTCAGTTTATCGCAAAGTACACTAATATGATTCTTCCAACTACAGTTTTCGTCAATATTAATTCCTAGAAACTTGAACGACTGTACCTTGTCAATTACTTTATCGTCGTATTTAATGTTCAATAGTAAATCCCTTGTCTGGTATGTACCAAATTGCATATATTTAGTTTTTCCAATATTTAAAGTCAAATTATTATATTTCATCCATTGAATAATATTATATAATGTCAAATTTATATCGTCTTGATACTCTATTACATTAAGGTCTTTGTATTTTGTACGGCCTTTTACAAGAACTGTAGTGTCGTCTGCGAATAGTATTGATTCATGTTTTGTCGCAGTTGGCAAGTCATTTATGTAGAGTACGAAAAGCAATGGACCGATAAGTGTTCCCTGGGGAATCCCACATCTATTGAGCTTATATTGTGATTGAAAAGCCGTTTTATTGTAGTGATTACTGTTATTTCTACAGGTTTTAGTTACTAATACACATTGTTGTCTGTCCTGTAAGTAACTAGTAATCCAACTTAGCGCTGTTCCTCTTATTCCGTACCTGTAGAGTTTCTCACATAGCCTTTTATGGTCAACGAAATCAAAGGCTTTGCACATGTCTAAGTAGAGAGCAACAATCGGAGTTCCATGGTCTAAGCATTCTATTACCGATTTCACTAATTCGAAGTTAGCTAAAGTGGTTAGTGGTTCGGTTTTAGGAAAAAAAGGGTGTTCTTTTTTTTCCTAAAACCGAATTGCTGCTCTTTAATTAACTTAAACTTCTCACAAAATTTATTAAGACGAATAAGAGCTGCCTTCTCTACAATTTTTGCCAATATGGAAATTAATGTTATTGGCCTATAATTGTTTGGGTCCGTTTTATCACCCTTTTTATATATTGGCTTTACTATAGAAAACTTAAGTTTTTCTGGGAAAATGCCTTGGCTCAGAGAAAGATTTATAACATGACTAATTACCGGTGCTATGTAGTCAGCTACTGATTTCAATAACTTCGTCGGTATTTCGTCATATCCAACTGAGTTCGTGTTCTTGAGAGTCATTATAATTTTATATATTTCTTCAGATGTCGTAGGGTAGAAAAAGAAAGAAGGTCCGCACATGTCAATTGGTATGTCATATATCTGCTGATTATCTTTATTTTGGTTAGTGTAAAGTTGATTACATGTTTTCACAATGACAAAAAACTGTAGGATCGAGGCTCGTTGATAAAAATGTGTGTCAATATGATTTTTTTACTAAGCTTCGAAAAGTATCAACACCATCAAAAGTATCAAAATCAAGCATAGGTACATATAAGATTACACACAGTGAGCGTAGCGGGATAAGTTATTGTGCGATATCTCGGTAAATAATGCACAACCCCAAAGCAGGCGAGAGAGTCAAACAAAGCAGCTATCCTCAATTAGGTACGTACCTACATACCAATTATTAAACTTACCTTTACTTTTCACACAAAACAAAACACTATAAAACTTAGCCTGTAGCCAATGTCACATTTACACATTTTCGCTATCGCTTCGCTACGAAAAATGTATGGAATTGACGTTTTAAAATTCGATTGTTAACGAAACCTTATGTCAATCCCATACATGTTTCGAAAGCGAAGCGATAACGAAGATTTGCAAATGTTACTTTGGCTAGGGGGGCAGGTCTGTAAGATCTATACCAGGGGCTTTTCACTTAGTACTTGACTCACTACAAGGGACCGCGGCCTAAGATTTTAGTTGCAGATTGATTTGATAGATGGCGCTCATTTTTAGTTTGTCAAACAGTCGAGAGATGTCGCTATCCCGTGCTGAATCGCGGTATCGTGTGTCTTTCACAGTTTTATATAGTCAAAGCTGATAAGCTATAAAGTAAATTATTTTAAATTTATTTCATAACATAGCGGTTACCTCCCAAAAAAATTACAAGTCAAGATTTATAGAAACCTACTAGTACCTTATTATAATATCGTACACTGTTTGTCACATTTCGTTAGATGGCGTTGATCAATAGGTCTGACTGATAACTCTATCTCTAGTATAATAATGTACTCTATGATCTATACCTAGGCGCGTTCCAAACCTCACTCCGAGTGCAACCTAACCACAACCGAACGCTCTAACGGCGTTCCAAACATTTGAGCGTGACGTTCGGTTGACACATGTGTCGTTCCAAACGTCAGGGGCCCTACCGCCTAACTCAAAGCGATAGCCAAAGCGATAGCTATGCTCTATCCGTCCTTGTCATATCCTAACACGATGACAAGGACGGACTGTGCACTGACGTCATAAACCAAAGCCAGAGTCAAAGCGATTGAGTTAGGCGGTACAGGGGCCGAGCGTTGCAACCAAACAACCATCAAAAATGATGGTTGTAAAACGCTCTGACGTTTGTCTATAGAAAAAATGTCAATGTCATTTGACATTATTTTGTATTTTTGATGTTTTTATGTCTAATTTTTAAAATATGGTAGATCCTCAAAAAACGGATTTTATTTGATTTAGTATAAAGAAAAGTTTAAATTATTCGTATTCCAAATGGAAAATGAAGAATTTGTATTGACATTGACATTGACAATTCACTCACGTCACGATGGCGGCAGGCGGGGGGCGGGCGACACGACATTAAAAAAAAAATAAAGAGCATTCCGTTTCACTTTAGTTTAAAAAAAATAAGAATTAATTTTGAACTTCCGTAAAATTAGCTAAAAGTTACCTTTTTAGTAGTGTAACCTAGAATCTAAAATTAAGCGCTTATTACACCATCCTGAATGTCGGATCCGGAATTTAGTGTCCGATTTAGGACGAGAAATTCAGTCGCCAATTAGACCGTCCTGAATGTCGGATCCGATATCACAGCTTTACGATCATACAGTTGTTAAACGAATGTTCTTGTAGCCGTAAAAATACATAGCTAGGTAAATAGGAGGTATATGTAAGTAGCTAGGTAGGTACGTGTCATTTTCAACGCTAATCTGAACTAGTTTTTAACCGACTTCATCAAAAGGAGGAGGTTCTCAATTCGATTGTATACTTTTTTTTTATTGTTATTCGCGCGTATCTTCGACATTTATGGACCGATTTTGATGATTATTTTGTTGTTCGATTGAGTTTTCTTGCGAGATGGTTGCATTTATTTATTTTTCAAATCGGGTCAGTAGTTTTCAAGTTATCCCGAAAATACTATGACTTTACATCAACTACCTTGACGACTTTGTCATTTATGAACCGAATTAGATGATTGTTTTTGTTGGGAGAGGGATACCTTTGTGTAGTCTTTTTAACAGACTTCAAAAAAAGGAGGTATTCAGTTTGTATATTATGTATGTACGTTTCTCCGCGATTATCTCACGATTGGCTGAGCCAATTTTACTACCTAAATAATATACCTACACTACCTAATACAGAAGGTACTTATACTAAAAATAAAAAAAATAAAAAATTGTTTAAAAAACAAAAAAACCGACTTCAAAAAACCTGCCTCTAAAAAGCAAGAAATAATATATAAATCATTAGATACGCATTATCATATCATTGTTATAATAAAACACGTCTATTGAAGTCGGGTGGGGCTTTTAGAATAAAAAAAGAAAGTTGTAGGTACTCCAGCCCCACCCGACTTTAATAGACGTGTTTTATTACAAAAATGATAATGCGTAGCTAATGATTTATATATTATTTCTTGCTTTTCAGAGGCAGGTTTTTTTTGTTTTTTATATTGATGTAGGTCAAAAAAAAAGCAAATCACAGAGTGACAACCCTTATATACTTTTAGTCGTTGCGGCAACTGTCTATCTAGACGAACGGCGCGGCGGATTTTTTTTCGCCAACATAAAAGGCGTTGACTGACTGTACTATTTATGCTGTGGTACTACTGTGTCGGAGCCGAGCGTCCTGAATGCGATTACACTGTCCTAAGTGCTTCCGATTTAGCATCCGTCATGTCGGAGACAATTTCTATCCTAACTAGGATCCTAAATCGGATCCTAGCTTCCTGAATGCAATTACACTGCTCTGAATTTAGGAGCGACTTCATATCGGGTCCGATATTTAGGATGATCTAATTAGCTCTTTACCTAAAAGGTTACTAAAGTAACCTTCTGGCAACGCTGGGTGCAACCTAACCACAACCGAACGCTCTAACGGCGTTCCAAACATTTGAGCGTGACGTTCGGTTGACACAACCGTGTCGTTCAAACGTCAGAGCGTTGCAACTTTTTAACTATCAAAATGGATGGTTGTAAATCTATGTTGTAAAACGCTCTGACGTTTGTCTATACAAATACAAATACAAAATATTTAATTCATTAACTCTATAGAAAAAATGTCAATGTCATTTGACATTATTTTGTATTTTTGATGTTTTTATGTCTAATTTTTAAAATAATCATGGTAGATCCTCAAAAAACGGATTTTATTTGATTTAGTATAAAGAAAAGTTTAAATTATTCGTAATCCAAATGGAAAATGAAGAATTTGTATTGACATTTGTAAGAAAGAGAATTCGAAGTAATAGACAACCTTACGGTAAACACCTACTTTCAATCTAGCGCAGAAGTTAAACTACATAATACATAAACCCGACTTTTTGAAAAAAAGCGCGGGAAACCTTGATCGTGGCGGGTGTCTTTTTTGGTTTTCTTATTAATTATTTCCCTGTAAATTATAGGATCAGATAAGTGTTAATATTGTAAATATTGTGTATTTATTTAGTTTAAGTGTTATTGTTTATAGTTTCAACGTATTGGTAAGTTCTTAAGTATATTTTTGCATGACTGAGCCCGAGGACCCTGAGGCGTGTTTTCGTTCAGCGAGCGATTGCTAGCTGGCGCTACCGGTGCTGTTTTCGTTTATGCTAGTGACGTCACGCTGCTGCCGATCGGCAGGTCGCAGCTCGCAATCTGCAATCCTCCTCCAAAGGTGGTTTGCATCGCTGCTTGCTGCCATAGTGTTTTGGTGCTAATAAAATTAATTAAATTTATATGTCACTGTCAGCGGTATTGTTGTTGTTGATCCAGTTCGGTAAATTATATAAATTATGTATATTATATAAAATCATTACAGAATTCTTCTGTCAGAAGACCTATTAAAGCACTTTTAGTATTTCGGTTCATTTTCACTTCGCGCCAAAAAAGTAACTTGGTTGGTTACCATCGTCGCTTGATAAAAACCCGGTTTCGTTTTCCGCAGCACATGCGCAGCAGTTTGTGACGTCATGAGCTGCGCATCGCTGCGGCCGCTAGCTAAACGAAAACACACGCCTCTGGTGATCGCAAAATATCGGCGATAGTGACGTCATCCGTGACGTAAATAAATATCGCTATCGTTGGCTCGCTCACAACAAATCTGACTGAACGAAGTGTGAGGTGAGCGCGATATATCAGTGATATTATCGCTGTTGGCGTGGCGCAAAAGGGAACGCGGCCATATTAGTCTATGAACGCGGCTAAAAGGTGCAGTTTTGACAGTTTTGTTTGTATGTTTATTTATCGCAAAGAAAAATCAATTGTTTGAGGAAAAAAGTGTTATTTTCCCCGTATTCCCAAGCCCATGAGTTAGTGCTATACATAAGTCTAAAACCTGACTCTCCAACCAAATAATCTGCTGAAAAACCTGAAAATGAACCACCTAATGGCGTGCAGAGTATGCTTGGCATACGATATCCGCTTGCATTCAATATCTGGTTGCCAGCTTCAGGATATTTACGAGAAATTCACTGAAACATTGGTGAGCTAACTGTGCATAACGCACCTTTTTTATAAGCAATAAAATTGTCTTTTTAAAATATGACATTGACGTCGGCGTATTTCTTTTTGTAACTTACTTGTCAGTGTGAAAATTATCTGAAAATTGATATTAAATTGATACCTTTTATAATAATAATAGCCTCTCTGCATCAGACATTCTTCATTGGTACAGTGTTTGGGCTTTGTTTATGTTTTGTATGTCTGATTGCCACTCGGCAAAGGCCTCCTCCAACCTTTTCCACTCCCACCGGTCTTCTGCCACTCTATTCCAACTGACTCCTGCCACTTTCCTTATGTCATCGTCCCACCTCTTTTGTGGTCGACCTCTCCTTCTATGGCCCTCTCTGGGGTACCACCGTGTAACAATTTTGCTCCATTTATCCCTACCCCTGATCATATGGCCTGCCCATCGCCATTTGAGCCTTCTTATTTTGTATGTAATATCTTGGACTTTGGTCTTGTTTCTAATATGGTGGCTGTGTAGTTTATCCAATTTCTTTACGTTCAACATACTTCTTTCCATTGCATGTTGGCATGTTGCTAGTTTCTTTGTATTGTTTTGTGTTAAAGCCCAAGTTTGACTTATATTGATACTAAAATTCCCTTCCATTTCATTATGTAGCCGCCTTTAAATTATTAACCAGTTTATACAGTCCCTCGGTCACACTAACAATGATAATTTTTTTTTATATTACATCTATTTTTATATGGTTCTCTCAATCATATGTAACTATTGGACTGCTCTAAAATCTAAATACTGCAAAACTTCAAATGTAGAACATGTTAGTATTACCATCATCTTTATTCCTTGTTCTTTGGCTGACAGCCCTAGACAGCCCCTACCTTGCCATTTGGGTAAGAGTACCTAAGTATTTTTGCATACATACTCAAATGATCAAATTTTATTCTACAAGCTCAGCGCCCCCTCGGTCTTCACGCCCTAAGACCTGGCCATATTACTGCCGTCCGTTAACTAAAAGGGCGCAAAGCCACAAAATCAAATTTTAACAAATTGTATTTAAACATGATTATGATCATAAGTTTGTAAATTTAACAAGCTTTAATTGAACATTTAATTTTATTTTGTACGATCCATGGTTTTCAAGTGGCATATTTTTCAAATATTTCCCACGTTTTTAGCTTATATTTCAAAATTTGATTTTGTGGCTTTGCGCCCTTTTAGTTAACGGACGGCAGATTATGGGTATACATTTTTACCCTGGACCCAAATGGCTACTTCATTCTGTTCACTGTTAATATTTAGCCTTTTAAATAAATATAGTCTTTTTTTCCAGCTTGAAACAGGCGATATGAAGCCAACATGTCTCTGTTACATTTGCTTCAGTTTGTTGAAAAAGTTTCAGAAGTTTATAGAGAAATCAAAAAAATCTGATCAGCTACTTGAACAGATGATAAATTCTGGTTTGGAGGTAAGTTAAATAAAGTCAACAGTCAAAACAATATTAGTAAACCTACAATTAGTATAAAATTACAATGCCTGCATACCTACTTTAAAATATATTGTGTCAGTTGTGTAACCAAACAAATTAATATCTACTCATTTATAGAAAAAAAGTTAGTGGGACATTCATAGCACTGACATAACATAATGATCTTTAAATCATAAGGCGATTAACACACTGCACCGCGATCTGCCACTTTGTGCGGGGCCACTGATATTAATATTGGTGATAAAAACTGAGATTTGCAAATTGTCTCAGTTTATATCACAGAGTAGGTACCAGTGGCGAAGGGTCCATACAAGCCGATACCCATCGACTTACCTTTTAGAAAACCCACCCCACTGATCCACTATACAGAATCATAACATTTTTGTGGAACGGCTTACCTTTGCCATAATTTCACCCCTCGCTACTGGTAGGTAGCTACTTATTATGGTACAAAGATCATCATTCATAAATTTTCCTTTTAGCTGTCAGTTAATTCCCTGGACTTGTTTTGTAAACAACAAACTGAATTCCCTTGGACCTTGGACAAGTCTCCGATGGTTAGAGTCATATCTGCAACCGAGGAAGAGGTCAACGTGGAAACTCCAATTAAAACGGAATATGTGAATTCTGAAATGGACGTGGGGGATCAGAATGAAGGTATTATTGAATTCATTAGTTTAGTAACTTTACATTTTGCCTGAATAATGAATGCCATGAAAGATCACTCACTGCCAACACTTTGCCACTGGTTTGACACAGTTTATGGTCTTATTGGCACTTGATTCCAATTGCATTACTCTATTCGCATTTGGTATTATTCCCATTTTTATGGTCCTATTCCCATTAGCAACTGCCCACTAATTGTCTAATTTCAAAATCTATCACAATCACTTTCATTTGACAGAACATGGATTCTTCTTTTTGGCACAAATAAAAACTTGCCAAAGAAATGCAGCGATGAAATGGTCTCCATCTGTCAAATGAAAGTGATTGCGATAGATTTTGAAATTAGACAATTAGCCCCCGGCAGGCTGATTATCTAAATTGAAACTATTTAGCGACCGCTTTCATTTGACATACATTGCTACTATTCACTTCTCAAGCTTACGCGCTCACTAGACATGTACTTTCAATAAAACCGCGCTAGTATCCGTTAAAAGTGTTTTATTTCATACATTGCTACTTTTCTTTGGTATGTTTTTTACCCCAAAAAGAAGAAGCAATGTATCACATTCATCTGTCAAATGAGACCGGTCGCTAGGTGGCTTCTAATTAGACAATCAGCCCGCCGGTCTCATGTGACAACCCCCTTCTACCTTTCCCCCTTTTTAAATATAGACCAGCCCCCCTAGCATGACCACCGAGACGCGATAATAGGATACAGCGATTTATCATGTTTAACCGTCAAAAGACCTTGTATTTTTATTTATATTGTGTTTGGTGGTCATGCTAGGGGGGCTGGTTGAAGTGTAATAAACTTAATTGTTTTGGCGGCGCTAGTTGACGCCGTGAAGTTTTTAACTCAACATTATAATATTACCATAATTATTATTGTTTCAGATGATCTAAATGGCATTACTTTAGAATTAGAAGTTACCAACCAGGATTCATCATCAGATTCCGAAGACAACCTGAACATAAGTAAACAGTGGAAAGCGGACCGAAGCAATGTATCTGAAATGAATACGACTAAAAGTGAGTGGAAACTATTTGTAAGGAGTAATAATATACAGTCTGACCAAAATAGTAGAAAATTATAGGGGAGCCACTTGCAGTCATAAGTTTGTTGTATAGACTCTATACTTTTGAATGCAATAACCATGTGTTGCTAGCTAGTAAACATTATTTTAGTTCCATTTCTAGACTTGTTGGCCAAACTGCAGTAAGAGTCCCAATTTATGAAAAGCTTTTTCACCCTGACCATCATGAATTTATTGAAATTATGATTAATCTTATCAGCTTTTCTTCTCTAACGCCGTCTGTTCACCGTCCGCCGTCACCGGGACGGGATGACGGCGCTATAACAGCTATACATATGTATACATACATATGACTAATTATTTTTTTGCATTATAATAATGTACTTAATTTTTATAACTTAAGAGTAGTAACTCAGTTTTCTATTCTAAATTATTTTGCATGTATTCTTGGCATAATTTATTTCATTACACCGGCTTACTTTATCACCCACACATTTACTTGTTCATACGCATACATACACACACTATACATACGTAACATTTATGTTAACATTTTGAACACCAATATACACATTTACAAGCATTTGCTTAACATTTCATGCTCTTGTTACACACACTTACGCACACTTAGTCGTAGAAACGCATACATACACACATTTTACACACATAACTTTTACTTTCACATTTTGAACACCAATACTCACATGTACAATATTTTGCTTAATACTGCATGCTCACATTTTTCACTACATAAAACCATTCCTTTACATAAACAAACTCAGCATCAAACAAACAATAAATGGATACAGACAACCTTAGTTACTTAAAAGAGTTAGACAACATTGAGGTGGCGACATCTGAGACAAGTGACATAGAAAATCTAAATAAACATATTAAAAACCTTAACAAAAATAGCTTAACTATAATTCAACAAAATATAAGAAGTATTTATTGCAATTTTGATAACTTTGAAGCTACTCTATCGAATCTAAACTCGGAAATTGATGTTTTGATATTAACCGAATGTTATCTCAACCCAAATAAACCTATCCCCTGCTTACGTAACTACAAACATTTCTCCACCACCAACAATTCTAATCAAAATGATGGGGTGGTCATATACGCCAAATCAAAGTTAAACCCAACTTTTGTAGAACTTATCTTAGATAATGCATCATGTATAAAGCTAAAAATATGTGGTTGTACTATACTGGGCATATATCGATCCCCTTCATATCCAAACGCAACAAGATTTGTTGATTCACTTGACACGGTACTGGCCGAGATTAAAAAAGATGCAAATATTATAGTATCTGGTGATATAAATATAAATCTAATTGCAAAAGAAAATGAATCTTCTTACGAAATAAGCAATCGGGCCTCTTATCTTAATATGCTTTCCTCGTATGGTCTCTTAGCAGGACACAAACTTCCTACACGTGAAAATAGCTGTCTAGACCATTTCATCTTAAAGATTGAAAAGAGCAAATTTTCAGCTAACATTGCCGTTTTAGATACTGCAATAACTGATCATGCCTCAGTCTTCATGAGTATCTCTAAAATAAAAGCTAACTACACCTTCCCAACTATCAAAACATTTATTGATCTTGAAGAGGCTGCGAATAAACTTGTAGATAAAAACCGGTCAAACTTATTATTTAGTAATGATCCAAACTTTGTTGTCGTACAATTAATAAATAGACTGAAATCATCTATGGATGAAAGTGTTAAGGTAATGAGAATCTCGTGTAATCAACGTATTATTAAGCCTTGGATAACTAGTGGCATGTTGCGATGCATTAGAAACAGAAATAAAATGCATCTAAAATTAAGATCTAATCCGCATAATGAAATATTAAAAGTAACATTCCTAAGGTATCGTAATTACTGCAACAAATTGATTAAAAAATTAAAACGTAAATATGAATCTGAATTATTAAATAGTAATATTAAAAATTCGAAACAATTGTGGAAATCTATAAAAGATATAACTCATCTTAACAATAGTAAAACTAAGAGCAATGAACTATTAAGCATCAAAAACTCACCTGTAGACTCAATTAATTTTGTTAATAACTTTTTCGCTAATATTGGTAAGAAACTTGCAGAAGAAATTGTCCATAGTCCCCGACCCTCTGCTGACTGCACAACACCTACTACAACCTCACAGCTAGGATCTTTTGTTCTCTTAGACACTGACCCTGCAGAAGTGGATGCGGTACTCTCGAGCCTAAAATCTGAGAGTGCCCCTGGGTGGGACGGTATTCAAGTTAAATTCCTTAAAATGACCAGGTCGATCGTGGTCCCCGTAGTAAGCCACCTTGCTAATCTTAGTTTTAGATCAGGCGTTTTCCCTACCTTACTTAAAAAATCGATTGTAACACCTGTACATAAAGGAGGTGATAAAAAAGACGTCAATAATTACAGACCCATTTCGGTGTTGCCTGCAATTTCTAAGATCCTCGAAAAGTTGATTAACACACGTTTGATAAGCTATCTCGAAAAATTTGACATATTATCAAGCGCACAATTCGGTTTCCGACGGGGAAAGTCTACGGAGGACGCTGTTCTAACTCTAACGTCCTTAGTTACTAAATATATGGACGAGGGTCAAAGGACGCTAGCGGTATTCATAGACTTAAAAAAGGCCTTCGATACCGTTTCCATTCCTATCCTTGTGGAAAAAATGGAAAACATAAGTATTCGGGGTGGCCCGCTTAATCTTCTGACTGATTACTTACAAGGGCGCTCACAGTGCGTAAAAATCGGCAATCACACAAGTTGCGAGTCTAATATAGTATATGGGGTTCCCCAGGGAAGCGTGCTTGGTCCCACATTATTCCTTATTTATTTAAACAGCTTAACTAACCTTGAGATTGAGGGTGGACGAATTATTTCTTATGCAGACGATACTGCCATAGTGTTTCATGGATCTTGTTGGAACTCTGTGTTTAATACAGCAGAAAATGGCCTCCTCAAGGTCGCAAACTGGCTTAAGTCATCCCTTTTAACACTAAATGTTTCCAAAACAAACTATGTTTGTTTTGCTATTGACAGAAGGTCGCAGTCCAACCCCGATCATAAACTTAAAATACACCTTTGTAATAAAAATAATAACATTACAACCTGTGACTGCACCGTAATCAATCGCGTTGATTCAGCAAAATACCTTGGTGTCATTATTGATCAACGGCTTTCATGGCATCCGCAGATAGAACATATAAATAAAAGGATAAGAAACTTAATTTGGATCTTTAAAACTCTTAGACATGTGACCACTCGCAATTTGTTATTCCGTATATATCTCGCATTGGGGCAATCTGTCATAGGTTATTGCTTATCTGTTTGGGGCGGTGCCACTAAGACAAAGTTCCTTGAAGCTGAAAGGGCTCAAAGATGCTTACTTAAAACTATGTTTTTTAAACCTTACCGCTTTCCGACTGACGAACTTTATACCCTTTGTGACAACATATTATCGATCAGGAAGTTATATATTTTAACCACAGTTCTTTAGCTGCATAAAACTTTACCATATGATCCGAATTTACTGACTGGGAGAAGACAGGACAGAGTAGTTCCGATCCATGTCTGTAGAACCTCTCTTGCTAAGCGACAATTTCAAGCCCAATCTGCTCGCCTTTATAAGAAAATGCAAAAGAAATATAATATATACAGCATGCAATTTAAAGAATGTAAAAAAACGTTACTTAAGGATCTGAAAGGTTTAGGATATAAAGAGACAGAAGATTTTCTAAAATCGATCTTCTAGTTTGGTGTGTCTAATGGTTGAAATAACCGATCCCAAGATTATATTTCATCGTAGGGTTAGGCAAACGTTATGTCATTACATAATTACTGGTATTTGGTTTTTACTTGTAAAATCTCACACGCGCAAACACACCCTCTCATAAATGCACTTAAACAATACATGCATGTACACACACACACTCACACATACTCACACACACACACACACATACACACACACACACTTACACACACACAAATAAATAAATATATGTAAGTAGGCCTAATAATTTCAATAGTTTTTAGGCATGTTTGTTAATTCGTTTTATTCGTTTAATTGCATACATATGTACCTTTTGCTATGGAGGAGCGGTGCCGCCTAATACAGGTATAATTAATACCTACTTGGTTGGTTCCAGCCTCAGAATATTGCTTGTACTAATTTTGTAAGAAATAAACATTTTTTTTTTGTTTTTTTTAATACATTTACTATGACAGCCTGTCTATCGAAAACACATTCCGTCATCTTGATGTCATTATAACCCCGTTTGTCCACCGTTGACGTCACTGCGACGTCAACGGGACGGGATGACGGCGCCGACGTTTTATTATGACTTCAAGATGAGGGACGGATTTTCGGTGGACAGGCTGTCATAGTGAATGTATGTACCGCTATATCAGCGTCGTCATCCCGTCCCGTTGACGTCCCGGTGACGGCAGCGGTAGACAAACGCCGTAAATCGGGAACTACATTAGGCTCGCGTGGGCCACGTACGCCGACCTGGGCGCGTCCAGTAATGTACTCTATGGACGCGGCAGAAGACATACTTTCCGTTGCGTCGCGTAACGTGGCATCGCGTCGCAAGGCGTGGATAGGCGCGCATACACGTGGATGTAATGTAGCTCTAAACAACTAGCCCCTATGTAAAATGTATGGTTCTGATAGGCCCAGATCGGCGTACGTGGCCCACGTGTGCCACATGCAGACTGAATCCCGATTCGGAATTCCGAACGGAATTTCGATAATGTATGAAGATTCCGTACGGATAAATCCCGCATGTGTGTGGTAGTCCATAGATTTGTATGGATTTGCTGCGTTCGGGATCACGTATGTACGGAATTCCGTAACGGGATTCCGTCTGTGTGTGGCCGGCCTTGAGGTTGGTAAAAGATCTTTTCATTAACGACATAAAATCTACAAATTTTTGATGTTACTTGTAGTTTTGAAGCCAGCACGAGAGATAATTCAATCTAAAGAGGAACAATTACAACAAATGCTGGAGCGATCGAAGTCACTAAATTATCAAAACTCGCCGTTTAAATGTGATTTGTGCTGCAAAGGATTTGTGGACGCAGAGGCTTTTGAAAACCATCACGAAAAACATGAGGTAAGTCTCTCTCTTATTAACTAGATTTTTAGATTTTTACCAAATAGCAGTACAATACTTTGATTGTCTCATCGGTGTCGAAGTGGTCGGTCCCGCGTAGAGCTCGTCTGCTCCATTCGATAAAGTGGTCTCGTTGTTGTTCATTGCCATCCCCTCGGTCGCTCGGGTCGATGTCTTCTCCCGTTCCTTCCCGTCGTTCACTGGTACTGGGTCTGGTGGTGATTCCATGGTTCTGCTGCAGCCACTCGTCCACTCCACTCGCACTACTTATAAATGGTAGGTAGGTATTGTGGGTGTTTGCGAGGAACACTTTGAGTGCGCGCAGTGTCATTCGCAACGGTTGTACGCGCCGCGAACAAGCACCTACTCGTACGGTACTGGAGCGGCTCCATGGCGTGCACGCGTAGACTGCCGGGAACAGACGTTCGCAGTTGAAGCGCGCAGCGTGCGCGGAGGCCGGCCACATCGTACTAGCGGCGCCCTGCATGCGGCGTGGCACATAAGCTGCACCGGCCGTAGTGCACCACTCGCAACTAGCCATTGTTAATCTATCATTTGAAAACTACTTTTTGGTTGCTAATCTGTATTTTGTATCTATTCACAGGTGCTGCACTTACCCAAGAAACGTAAATCGGATAATGAAACTGAAAAGGAAATTCCGAAAAGTCAAGAACCCTTAAAAAATACCGATAAGGGTGAGGAAATTAAGGCACAGAACGAAGATAGTAGGAAAATACCTGACTTCAGAATACGCAGTAATACATTTAAAACTCCTTATGTAATACTAAATCGTGTTAAAACTCCTATCAAAGCAATAATACCGAACAATGAAACAACCACTTCCAATATTAACAGTGACATAAAGAATTCTAAAACTAAAGCAAATAGCAATGAACAGGTTACAGCTCCAAATAATATTTTTATATGCGATGAATGCAAAAGAGAATATCTCTGCAAAAGCTACTTAAAGAAACATATTAAGTCATGGCACCTAATTGGAATTAAACAAAATTGTAAAAATACTAATATTTCGATAGGAAAGGATATACTGAAAAATAACAATGTGAGAGAAAATAAGCTGAGCAAAAAAAGGTACCAACTTAGGGATAGTATTTGTAGCGATGAGACGCAATACAAATGTAGTTATTGTATGAAATGTTTTTCTCGACGTGGTAATTTAGCTACACATGTAAGAATTCATACAGGAGAGAAACCACACAAATGTAGCTATTGTAAGAAATGTTTTACTCGAAGCGGTGATTTAGCTAAACATGTAAGAATTCATACAGGAGAGAAACCATACAAATGTAGTTATTGTATGAAATGTTTTTCTGACAGTAGTGCTTTAGCTACACATGTAAGAATTCATACAGGAGAGAAACCTTTCAAATGTAGTTATTGTATGAAATGTTTTTCTGACAGTAGTGCTTTAGCTACACATGTAAGAATTCATACAGGAGAGAAACCACACAAATGTAGCTATTGTAAGAAATGTTTTACTCGAAGCGGTGATTTAGCTACACATGTAAGAATTCATACAGGAGAGAAACCATACAAATGTAATTATTGCATCAAATGTTTCAGTAGTAGCAGTGAGTTAGCTAAACATGTTAGAACTCATACAGGAGAGAAACCACACAAATGTAGTTATTGTCCGAAATGTTTTTCTGACAGTAGTGATTTAGCTAAACATGTAAGAATTCATACAGGAGAGAAACCTTTTAAATGTAGTTATTGTATAAAATGTTTTACTACGAGCAGTCATTTAGCTACACATGTAAGAATTCATACAGGAGAGAAACCATACAAATGTAGTTATTGTATGAAATGTTTTACTCAAAGCAGTGATTTAGCTAAACATTTAAGAATTCATACAGGAGAGAAACCTTTCAAATGTAGTAATTGTATAAAATGTTTTTCTGACAGCAGTGCTTTAGCTAAACATTTAAGAATTCATACAGGAGATAAACCTTTCAAATGTAGCTATTGTAAGAAATGTTTTACTCATAGCAGTGCTTTAGCTAAACATGTAAGTAGTCATTCATAAAAGATGGATATAACACCGTAATGAATGAATCAGTGTTTGTAAATTAATGAATATTGCTAGTAGTTTTTAAGATAAGATATCAGACAAACACTTTTGTAACTTTTGTAACATCGCAATAGGGAGGGATACCTTCACAGGATACAACATTAAATACCTAGCATTCAAAGAGTGTCAATGATTTATTGAAAGGATTTTGATGTTTTCGTTTGTCTCGCTCGATCTTTGATAAAAGTCTTTAGCTTTAAATAACGCCATATTAGGACTAATGCGTTTACATAAAATAGCTGAAGCATTGTTTCTGTGATGTAGGCTGTCTAACGAACGCTGGCACGTGGTTGGAAAAGGAACAAAAATTCCGCCTTTTGATAAGGGTCAGTTTCCAATGACAATGTTAATTTAACAGGGAAAGTGGCGCCCCCATTTGGATTCCAGCTTTCGTTAGACAGACAGACTAATGTGATAATCCGTCTCAGTGGCGCCCCATCATATGAAAATATTACTCGCGCAGTAGCAACCAACCAAAATACGCATGCATCGATCAAAGTAAACATACCTAATGTGTGTCCTGTATCTCAAATTACTAAACTACAATATACAGACATTAATAAAAAATTATAATAATTGTAAATTCATAAAATTAGACAAATTTGACATGTATTTAAAAGAACTATGTTTTAGAATTAATATTGAAATAGACTATTTACATTATAAAACTGAATATCTAGCGCCACAGAAAATCAAATCATTTCTTGCTAAAAACATGATAAATTTACATAAAAGTGCTACAATAAAAACAAAGACATTGAAGCAAAAAACAATTTTAAATTATTTTAGTAAAATAAGTCCATGCGAGCAATCGCCATTACAACAAGATACAACCGATACGCTTGTTCGTCACGACGGAATGCTCTAGGTTAGTTTTGTTTCACCAGAATATAGCTAGTGCTCTCAGTAAAAAGGATTTACTCGAAATAACGCTTAACGAATTGAATGGAGAGCTGGGTGACATAGATATTATATGTTTATCAGAAACTTTTATGAAAAAAGGTACCGAAAAAAATCTGATAATAAATAATTACAACTTGGGAGCATCATATTGTAGAAACGAACGTAGAGGCGGAACCTGTATTTTGCTAAAACGGCATTTAGACTACAAAAAACAAATTGACATCCCACAGTCAATGCTCTACGTATTTGAATGTTGTGCGATAGAAGTTACTCAGTTTAATCTAATAATTGTTTGCATTTATAGAACTCCTTCCTCAAAAATTGAAATATTTTTTGAACAATTACAGTCGCTTTTAAAAATGTTAGCAAGAAAAAGAAACAAAAAAATTGTTCTATGCGGAGATTGGAATATTGACATGGTTCAAAAAAGTAAACATAATGACGAGTTAACAAGCCTACTAAGTAATTATAACATTGTCAACCACATCAATCAGCCTACGCGTATAAAAGCATGTCTTGATTTGATTGCTAGTAACTTAGACAGCGTTATTAAATCGGAAATACACTGCTTATGTCTATCTGACCATGAAAAGGCTCAAAGCTTAACATTTGAATTATGTAGTGATAAAAATTACACAAAAAAACTAAAATATTGGTTTGAATATAAACGTGACATGTGTAACGACAACATTGAAAAGTTCCTAGGCTGTATTTCATCTCTTTCTTTTAGCGATGTGCTAGAAAATCAAGATGTAGAAAAATCATTCAACTGTTTTCATGAACATATTGCTTTATTTTTTAACTTATGCTTTCCAATTATAAAAGTAAAAAAACCTTGCAAGCCGATCAAAAATAGATGGCTAAGCAAAGGTATTAAGAAATGTTCCATACATAAGAGAAAGATTTATCTTAAATATAGATTAGCCTCATCTGGTAAAACTTTTATTAAAAAGAAATATCAAAGTTACAATAGAATATAAAAAAATGCATATTACAGGCCCAAAAGATAACTAACACACATTACATTTCTAAGTCCAAAAATGTATGTAAAACATCATGGGATGTAGTGAAAAGTAATGTACAAAATGTAGATACAAAAAATGACATTGAACAAATAAATATAGACAATAAAATCATAACTAATCCTAGTGAAATATGTAAAGCATTTAACAACTATTTTACAACTTGACGAACAAATGTAATTTAAATAAAGAAGCGGACATTAAGAATGTATTAATTGACATAAAATCACACACAAGTAGTATCTATCTAACTCCAATAAATGATAATGACATATATAAAATAATAAAGGGACTTAAAAATACTAACTCTACTGGTTTTGACAATATTACTACAGACATAATTAAAAAAATTGCTGCGTATATAGGATTACCTTTGACACATATAATAAATCTATCGTTAACAAATGGACATTTTCCCTCGAAGCTTAAGTTATCAATAGTGAAGCCGATATATAAAAATGGTCCCCATACAGATATGGCTAATTATAGACCTATCACACTAATATCTATATTCTCTAAAATTATAGAAAAGATTATGTATGACAAAATATATTCATTTATGTCTTCACAACAGCTTTTAAAGAGGGAACAGTTTGGCTTTCGGAAAAATTGCTCAACTACACTTGCCTGCTACCATCTAATTAAAGAAGTGACTCAAAACCTAAACGATAGAATGTTCACCCTTGCTATTTTTCTAGATATGAGCAAAGCTTTTGATCTCGTTCCTCATAAGTTATTATTAGCGAAGCTTGAAAAGTATGGCATAAGGGGAAATGCTTTGTCTTGGTTAGAAAGCTACCTGTTTGACAGACAACAGTGTGTAGAAATTGCGAAAACTTCTGGTAACATCAATCTTATATGTCAACGTATGAGTACAATCGATGTGGTGTTCCTCAAGGAAGCGTCCTGGGACCTTTACTGTTTTTACTATTTATCAACGATCTACCAAATGTTACAGACCAAAAATGCATACTATTTGCGGATGATACAACAATTTTAGTTAAGAGTAGAAGTAAAGAGGAACTAGAATGTATCGCCAATGATAACCTAACAAAAATTGTGAATTGGCTGAAAAATAATAACTTAAAGGTAAATATGACGAAAACGAAAAGCATTAACTTTAAAACACAATAGAACAAACATAGATATTAATGTGAAGTATGAGAGTAATGAAGTTGACAATGTGAAACAAGCTAAATTCTTAGGTATAATAATTGACGAAATGTTGAATTGGAAAGCTCACATTGATACGTTGGTAAATAAGTTGGACAGGTATGTATATGTACTGAATAGAATCGTCAATGTTGCGTCTAAAGAAGCAGCGTTAATGGCATACCATGGCTACGTATTGTCGTTACTAAGATATGGACTTATTTTATGGGGTAACTCTGTAGATATGCCTAGAGCATTTAGAGTACAAAAGAAATGTGTTCGATCTATCTGTGGTGCAGATAGGTTGGATAGCTGTAAGCCGTTGTTCAAAGCTCTAAACTTACTATCGCTTGCCTGTCTGTACATACTTGAGATGGCACTTTTTGCTAAGAAATATAATGGTCTATTCAAAGTTAATAATAGCAATAAATTTTACAGAGGAAGAAAAGGTGAAAATTATTGTATACCAGGCCAGAGATTAATGCTTTACTCTAAAAATGTCCAATGTATGGCGATTCGCATATTTAATAAGCTACCGAATGATAAAGTATTGTCATATTTTAAGTTTAAAGCAAAATTATTAAATTTACTAGCGGACAAAATGTATTATAAAATTGCTGACTTCATTAATGATAGGATTTGACATTTTTTTATTATTATTATTGTTCTTTTTTATTTATTTTTTATTCTCATTTTCACAAAATAATCCACTCTATTGACATTTTCTTGACATTTTAACGATGACTAGTGCACGTGAACTGAAGTAGGGAATTATTATTTAATTGTAATCATGTTTTTTTTCTCACTGTTAACTTATAACCTAATTTAATTAAAATGTCTTTATCTTTATTATATAATTAAATCATTAAATTTTTGCACATCGTATCCACAACGATAGAATATGTTGGTAATTAGTAATTTAAGAACACAATGTACCATATTCACGCAAATAAACTATTACTTACTTACTCCTCAGTAGTCCTAGTGATGATAAGGTAAGAGAGCACTACAGGGTGTAACGGAAATGGTGCATTCCTCAATCTACGAAAGTTCGTGTAAAAGGCTGCAGCTTTCGCAAAGAGCCGCAAGTTGTTGGTAATTTATTTATGTAGTGTGGGGCAGTGCTTGGCCTTTACCTCACCTGATGTGAAGTGACGATAAGGCCGAAGGTGGAAGCGCACTACACCCGGAATCGTCATCACCGAGAAACTGGCTATAAGTATTACCTGCCGGACGGAATACAACAATTTTTAAATTGTTGTTATGGCGTCAGACATAGGTAAGATGGTTGTAGCTAGTCAGGCTCAGGCGGATTTGAAATAAGCCCTAACACCAACCAAACCGAGTACAAATTGTACCCCCTGGGAATCAAACCCGGGACCCCTGCGTCTTACACGGGTGGGCGAACCACTAGACCACGGAGGCGGTTAAATCGTGACCCTACCTTAAGTAGGTCTGAGATTACACTCTTGCGCTTCCCTTCTCGCTGAGGCAAGCGTCATTGGAACTAACGCATGATGCCACAAGGGCACACGCTGACGCATTCCTCACTGTAATTAATCAAATCAAAATTGTTGATTTCAGTCATCTGGTAATTTGTTTGTTGACTTGTTGTATGATTTAGTTTTACAAATGAATGTGAATGTTTTTTTATTGTCTTTTATGTTTAAATAAAGAATCTTGATTAAATTAAATGTGTTTTTTTTGTCAATATCCGCCACTTTATAGCAACACTAGCGGCCGCCCGCGACTTCGTCTAAGTGGAAAGGTTTATTGTTATCCCTCGGGTCGGGAATAATACTTTTTTCGGGATGAAAGGTCCTATGTCCTCTGTACCCCGTCAAAGTGTATGCACACATGATGATCGGTTCAGTAGTCAAGACATTAAGGCGAAACAAACAAACAAACGGACTTTCGCATTTATAATGATTAGAAAGGATTTAAAAAATCTAGATCACGGCCGAGACTGCTTTTTATTCTCGGTTCTCGGAAAAAGGTGGGTTCGGTCGGTCCCTACAGCACAGCGCTCTCTTCGCTCCAAAACATTGACTTAGTAGTTGCCTCTCTTTCTATCGCGTAGGTCTTATCTTTGCTGATGTAATAGTATGAACTTGGTTAAATGCTCTTATCTCCGCGGAATGACACAGCCACAGCCCTGCCGATGGCTACCTACATGAAGTTGTACTTTACCTACATCTTCTTGGATAATAAAGTCTGTGATGAATACAAAGATAAACCCAATGGACCATTCTTTTTTGCTTGTTAAGATACTTGTTTGTTTTGTTTACCTCAGGTGCATTTAAATGAAAATTGAAAATTCTTTCAGCATACCATGGAAGTAATAGTCGAAGATATTACACATTTTATGAAAACATTATACAAGTAAATAGGTCCAAATTCCGATCTTTTCAATTTATATTGAGGTTATGTAGGTCAAGACATCGGTGAGCGCGTTCACGAGATCGTCGATAGCCCCAAGTCCCAAACTGTCAAAGCGCGATTATCTGAATCGGTAGGTACGCTTGTTATCGTGGTCATCGCTGAAATTTATTTTAGTTTGAATTGGAATGCACCCTGATCACAGAATATATACTCCCTGATTCTGAATGCACCCGAAATGTCATAAAGAAATTTGTAATTGTCAATGTCAAGTCAAACAAAAAGGTGCAGTTTTGACAGTTTTGTTTGATGTATGTTTATTTATCGCAAAGAAAAATCAATTGTTTGAGGAAAAAAGTGTTATTTTCCCCGTATTCCCAAGCCCATGAGTTAGTGCTATACATAAGTCTAAAACCTGACTCTCCAACCAAATAATCTGCTGAAAAACCTGAAAATGAACCACCTAATGGCGTGCAGAGTATGCTTGGCATACGATATCCGCTTGCATTCAATATCTGGTTGCCAGCTTCAGGATATTTACGAGAAATTCACTGAAACATTGGTAAGCTAACTGTGCATAACGCACCTTTTTTATAATAATGTAGAACATGTTAGTATTACCATCATCTTTATTCCTTGTTCTTTGGCCCCAGACAGTGCCTGATTTAGAGCACTGACAGCCCTTGACAGCCCCTACCTTGCCAGTTGGGCTTACCCAACTTACTCTTAAGTACCTTAGTATTTTTGCATACATACTCAAATGATCAAATTTTATTTTACAAGCTCAGCGCCCCCTCAGTCTTCACGCCCTAAGCCCTGGCCATATTATGGGTATACATTTTTACCCTGGACCCAAATGGCTACTTCATTCTGTTCACTGTTAATATTTAGCCTTTTAAATAAATATAGTCTTTTTTTCCAGCTTGAAACAGGCGATATGAAGCCAACATGTGTCTGTTACATTTGCTTCAGTTTGTTGAAAAAGTTTCAGAAGTTTATAGAGAAATCAAAAAAATCTGATCAGCTACTTGAACAGATGATAAATTCTGGTTTGGAGGTAAGTTAAATAAAGTCAACAGTCAAAACAATATTAGTAAACCTACAATTAGTATAAAATTACATTGCCTGCATTCCTACTTTAAAATATATTGTGTCAGTTGTGTAACCAAACAAATTAATATCTACTCATTTATAGAAAAAAAGTTAGTGGGACATTCATAGCACTGACATAACATAATGATCTTTAAATCATAAGGCGACTAACACACTGCACCGCGATCTGCCACTTTGTGCGGGGCCACTGATATTAATATTGGTGATAAAAACTGAGATTTGCAAATTGTCTCAGTTTATATCACAGAGTAGGTACCAGTGGCGAAGGGTCCATACAAGCCGATACCCATTGACTTACCTTTTAGAAAACCCACCCCACTGATCCACTATACAGAATCATAACATTTTTGTGGAACGGCTTACCTTTGCCATAATTTCACCCCTCGCCACTGGTAGGTACCTACATTATGGTACAAAGATCATCATTCATAAATTTTCCTTTTAGCTGTCAGTTAATTCCCTGGAATTGTTTTGTAAACAACAAACTGAATTCCCTTGGACCTTGGACAAGTCTCCGATGGTTAGAGTCATATCTGCAACCGAGGAAGAGGTCAACGTGGAAACTCCAATTAAAACGGAATATGTGAATTCTGAAATGGACGTGGGGGATCAGAATGAAGGTATTATTGAATTCATTAGTTTAGTAACTTTACATTTTGCCTGAATAATGAATGCCATGAAAGATCACTCACTGCCAACACTTTGCCACTGGTTTGACACAGTTTATGGTCTTATTGGCACTTGATTCCAATTGCATTATTCTATTCGCATTTGGTATTATTCCCATTTTTATGGTCCTATTCCCATTAGCAACTGCCCACTAATTGTCTAATTTCAAAATCTATCACAATCACTTTCATTTGACAGAACATGGATTCTTCTTTTTGGCACAAATAAAAACTTGCCAAAGAAATGCAGCGATGAAATGGTTTCCATCTGTCAAATGAAAGCGATTGCGATAGATTTTGAAATTAGACAATTAGCCCCCGGCAGGCTGATTATCTAAATTGAAACTATTTAGCGACCGGTTTCATTTGACATACAATGCTACTTTTCTTTGGTATGTTTTTTTTACTCCAAAAAGAAGAAGCAATGTATCACATTCATCTGTCAAATGAGACCGGTCGCTAGGTGGCTTCTAATTAGACAATCAGCCCGCCGGTCTCATGTGACAACCCCCTTCTACCTTTCCCCCTTTTTAAATATAGACCAGCCCCCCTAGCATGACCACCGAGACGCGATAATAGGATACAGCGATTTATCATGTTTAACCGTCAAAAGACCTTGTATTTTTATCTATATTGTGTTTGGTGGTCATGCTAGGGGGGCTGGTTGAAGTGTAATAAACTTAATGGGGTTGGTCAACTTTTCCAAAACTATAGTGAATTATGTATTTTCTGGTAGCTTTTGGCTTTGGAGTCATGAATAACCAATTGCGGAATTTTTATAATACTTCATTTTAATTTAAATAAAAATTTAAATTTTTAATTTAGAGCATAGTACAATAAATCACTATTACGGCTGTATGCGTAAGGTAATAATGCCTTTGCTCCAAAGACTTGTATGTTGTTGCTTAAAATAAAAAAGCAAAGGTTTGGCATTAGCAATGTCAACTATAGTAGTGATGTCAGTCACAGTCAGCTAAAATAAATAAAATAATTCTTTTGTGAGTAAGTTTGTAGATATACATACATTTACGTGATCATCACAAACGTATAAAGCTCTTTGAGATCAATTCCTGTTTTATCCTCTGCACCACGTCTCTTTCAAAGGCATGGTAATTGTAAAAAAATTGTTCTGTGGATGGTCACGTCTATATTTCAAACAAAACGGAACAAAGCAGTGTAGGTACTTCATCGGCGTAATAAGCTGGATTATGGATTTCTTCAAGCTGATTCATTTCCAATAACTGAACAAGAAAAACACTAGAAAATCACAGTAATAAGCTGATAAACAAACAACAACATTAGGTCGTGATTATGGCCGCGTTCCCTTTTGCGCCAACAGCGATAATATCACTGATATCGCGCTCACACTTCGTTCCGATTTGATGTGAGCGCGCCAACGATAGCAGTATTTACGTCACGGATGACGTCACTATCGCCGCCATTTTGCGATTACAGTGATATCGTTCTCGAGCGTTAGCACTGTGAGCAGTCTGTCATATTTGACGTTTTGAGTTGACGTTCATGTCCTTACACACTTCTGATTCGTTATTTACTTTGTTTTGACGTTACAAAACGTCAAAACAAAGTAAATAACGAATCAGAAGTTCGGCGCGCGATGCGTGCGATAATAGCCGTTCCGAATTGAAATCGCGTCAACAGTGCTGTCAGCGCGATAATCAAAACGGAACAGCTTTTAGCGCTCACATCGCCAACAGTACTATTGGCTCAAAAGGGAACGCGGCCTATGATTATACTCTTTGTCACTGTCTGTCAAATCTGTCAATCAGTTTTTTTAATCAGTAAATGCAAAGGAACTTCGTGTTAAGCTGTACGTTTGATATTTTATCGCGATTATTATATAAAAAAATATATTTGGTTAACAATGTCAAATAAAAAAATCATAATATTATTTTCTTTATTCTTCAAACTTGTGCTACCAAAAAAAAATATAAAACAATTCTCTTCGAAAAAGTTTACCAACCCCATTGTTTTGGCGGCGCTAGTTGACGCCGTGAAGTTTTTAACTCAACATTATAATATTACCATAATTATTATTGTTTCAGATGATCTAAATGGCATTACTTTAGAATTAGAAGTTACCAACCAGGATTCATCATCAGATTCCGAAGACAACCTGAACATAAGTAAACAGTGGAAAGCGGACCGAAGCAATGTATCTGAAATGAATACGACTAAAAGTGAGTAGAAACTATTTGTATGACACAGCTGGACGTGTGAAGCACGACCAGTGCACAGAAGGTGGTAAATGAAACGTCAATTTTACAATTTACCAAGATATATTGTAAGATCTCAGGGGGGGGGGGGGGGATAACAACCTTCGCTCAGGGTTACGAAAAAGATATAAAAGGGAACTTAGCTGCTGTTTAGCCTAGAGGAGGCAGCAGAGGATGCGCAGCACGAGGGCTACACCCGTAAGCGGAGCGGAGGGATCAGCCTCGGTAGAACGAGGGTGGGCTCGATGTGAAGCGGGTGCGCAGGCTCGGCGTGGGTGATGCTCCGGGGTAGGCCGGAAGCAGCAGGTGGTGGCTCTGGCTCGGGCAGGTAGGTGCCCGGAGGTGTAGCGGTAGGCGGCGCAAGAGGGTCCGGTAGGGGAACTCCTGCCCGTAGATACGACCCTGGAATTGTTACAGAAAAAGGTATGAACAGGTGTTCACTAAGGTTTACCGCTGCCGAATAGGTGCGAGGGCAGATGGCTACAATTGAAAGGTCTCAAAAAAAATGATTAATCAATTTAATCAATTTGATTATTTTGATTAATTTGATCAATCTGACTAATTTGACTATAGAATTACTTATGGTGAGCATTCGGGCACTTAACCCTACTAACAAGTTTAAAAGGAACAATATTTAGTAGAAAAGTATATTTAAATAGAAATTAATAAATTGTTTAATGCTCAATTTTGAAAGGCAATTTCGAATATTATAAAATAAACATTAGGATCGGAAGTCACCCATTCGCAGCGGTGTAGGTTATAAAACGAAATCATTTCAATGCAGGGTAAAAATTTAATCAGAAATCAGAATATTTATTTGCACAATATTGTGTACATTACATTGAGTGACAATGTTTTAAATTAATGTTGGTTACAGTATTTGATCACGAGCTATTTAGTAGCTCATTACCAATGATATTAAATGTAAAGATAGGTTATGCGCCAACATCATTGCTATTTAAAACAGCGTAAAGGTACTATAGATACACACATTGGCCGCTGCACTGCATGCGCATTGGCTGCCAATTGACAGCGCGTCAGCTGTCTCCATCACTCCCACACGCAAAGCAGACAGCTCGCTCTTTGTACATATTACATTGAAAATACATATTTTTATTAAATACAGTACTTACGTGTGAAATAAAGCATTTTTCCGATCTCTGACCGTTGCTGTATAATTTGTACATCGTCTAAAGACGCAAGTAGACATTTTTTATGGTATTTCACAATTTTATTGCGTCTGATTGACGAGAGCCGCGTGTGTTACCGTGTCGCGAGACTGTGCCTGACTAATTGAAAGTCGGGCAATTACCTGACTTTCATCTTGCCATTGTGAAGCGCGGGTAAGCTATCTTTACATTTAATATCATTGCTCATTACAAATACTTCTACCTTTCTAGGTTTAATGTAAACAGGGATTGCAGATTAGAGGTTTTCGTTTTGCAAGTCGCATTCCACAAAACATTGCTGCACAACGATATGAATCGTGCACACTTGATAAGAATTTAGCACAAAAATCACACTGATTAAACTATTGGAGGATTTAGTATTTAATATGAGAATTCACTATGAAATTTATAAGGAATTGAAATGCAGAACAAACGGATTTATAGCTAACACTCACCCTAGTTCGGAGACGCACGAAAAACAGACTTTAATTATCGAAAGGTTCAAGAAATGAGGCAGATTACACGAATCCGTCGTATTTATAGCAATATAAACTACGAGAAGCTTCTCAAACCATTGAGAACCTTCTCGATATGTTCCTACAATCCTATTGGTCGTGCATGACCATAAACAAAAATGGCTGTCATAGATGGACAGTCTATTGTTGTAAAACGATATTATTATTTTTAATATTTTGTGAAATTAATATATAGAAAAATTAAAGGAATTTAATTTTTAGTTTAATTATAAAAAAAAAGTAAATAATACTTTATCATGATCATCGGTGTCTCAATACGCACGACTCCAAGTTTTAGGAAATATAGTATTGAGGGTAGGTGGGACAATCAGAATTTTGACAATACTTGTCAGTACTATGAAAACAATAACAAGTAGTTATGGTGAAGTGAATGTAATTAATTTTTAAGAAAAATATAACAGTAAGTATTAATTATAAGTGGTAGGTTTTTAGAAACCGTTACATGTAAGGAGTAATAATATACAGTCTGACCAAAATAGTAGAAAATTATAGGGGAGCCACTTGCAGTCATAAGTTTGTTGTATAGACTCTATACTTTTGTATGCAATAACCATGTGTTGCTAGCTAGTAAACATTATTTTAGTTCCATTTCTAGACTTGTTGGCCAAACTGCAGTAAGAGTCCCAATTTATGAAAAGCTTTTTCACCCTGACCATCATGAATTTATTGAAATTATGATTAATCTTATCAGCTTTTCTTCTCTAAAGGATCATTCACACAGCTGCGGCGCGTCAGCGGCGCGTCAACGGCAAAAATATAGTTACATACAAGTTGTACTACACTGTTCACACACATCAGTCACGTCAACGTCCAGTCACCGGCAAGTCAAACGCATATTGCTACGGCATGCCGGCGCCGCGCCGCTGACGCGCCGTGCGGCACGTCACCGGTGCGGCGCGTCGCCGGCGAGTCACCGGCAAGGAGAACAGGGTTGCTACTTTTTTGTTTAACTAAATTATTGGTTGCTTTAATCGTTATAGAAAAGTACACTGTGGTATGGAAATAAAGTATTATTTATTTATTTCAACTTTGAAAAACATTTATTTTTACAACTTTTGGTGATATTTTGGTAAATTTATTGGACTTAATTTACACCACCAGTCTAGGATGAGTATTTTTCGAGATATTCCTGTTTTAAGATTAACAGATGACAGCTGTCAAACTTAAAACAGCAATATCTCAAAAAGAAATTGTTGAGGTTTGCGTACGTTGCGGATGACGTCATAATTTAATTACAGATCACTAGACTATGTTTTCCTACCATCACTGGTTTTTACGACATTCATTTGTTTACTCTAAATCCACTCACATTGTTGTATTTTTATTAAAATTTGAAAAAAAATACCTTTACTAGAACTTAGTGGAACAGGTGAATTAAGTCTCATAAAGTTACCAAAATATTAACAAAATTAAAAAATAAAACTGTTTTTAAAATTGAAATAAATAAATAATACTTTATTTCCATACCACAATGTACTTTTTTTCTACCTATTATAATACAACCAATAGTTTATTAAAACAAATAAGTGGCAACCCTGTTTGCCTTGCCGGGGAAGTGGGCGGCAGCGGCGGCGGCGCGGCACCGGCGGCGGCGCGGCTGCGGCGGCGGCGCGGCACCGGCACGGCGCGTCACCGGCAAAACAAACAGGGTTGCTATTTTTTTGTTTTAATAAATTATTAGTTGCTATAATCGGTAGAAAAAAAGTACATTGTGGTATGGAAATAAAGTATTATTTATTTATTTCAACTTTGAAAAACATTTATTTTTATTTTGGTAATACTCTTAATTTACACCAATTTTTTTTCAAAGATTGACAGATGATAGCTGTCAAACATAAAACAGCAATATCTCAAAAAGAAATTGTTGACCTTCACTTGTTTTTCCGACATTTATTTGTTTGTTTTCCTTGTGTTGTGTGTTTTTTCCATTGGCGGCGCTAGTGTGCTGCATAAACCCTCCAGGTTCAGTATTCAGTTGGGGGTTTTCCCGCAGAGTTGGTACTTTTTTTCTACCTATTATAATACAACCAATAGTTTATTAAAACAAATAAGTGGCAACCCTGTTTGCCTTGCCGGGGAAGTGGGCGGCGGCGCGGCACCGGCGGCGGCGCGGCTGCGGCGCGGCACCGGCACGGCGCGTCACCGGCAAAACAAACAGGGTTGCTATTTTTTGGTTTTAATAAATTATTAGTTGCTATAATCGGTAGAAAAAAAGTACATTGTGGTATGGAAATAAAGTATTATTTATTTATTTCAACTTTGAAAAACATTTATTTTTATTTTGGTAATACTCTTAATTTACACCACCAGTTTAAGAGGAGTATTTTTCGAGATATATTGCTGATTTAAGATTGACAGATGATAGCTGTCAAAGTTAAAACAGCAATATCTCAAAAAGAAATTGTTGACCTTCACATTGTTTTTCCGACATTCATTTGTTTACCCGAAATCCACACACATTATTGTATTTTTATTAAAACTCGAAAAATTGTACCCTTACTAGAACTTAGTGGCACAGGTGAATTAAGTCTCATAAAGTTACCGAAATATTAATAAAAGTAATAAAAAAATGATTTTCAAAGTTAAAATAAATAAATAATACTTTATTTCCATACCACAAATCACAATATACTTTTTCTCTACCGATTATAGCAACCAATAATTTATTAAAACAAAAAAACAGCAACCCTGTTTGTTTTGCCGGTGACTCGCCGGTGACGCGCCGTAATAAAAAATAAAACTGTTTTTAAAATTGAAATAAATAAATAATACTTTATTTCCATACCACAATGTACTTTTTTTCTACCTATTATAATACAACCAATAGTTTATTAAAACAAATAAGTGGCAACCCTGTTTGCCTTGCCGGGGAAGTGGGCGGCGGCGCGGCAGCGGCGGCGGCGCGGCACCGGCGGCGGCGCGGCTGCGGCGCGGCACCGGCACGGCGCGTCACCGGCAAAACAAACAGGGTTGCTATTTTTTGTTTTAATAAATTATTAGTTGCTATAATCGGTAGAAAAAAAGTACATTGTGGTATGGAAATAAAGTATTATTTATTTACTTCAACTTTGAAAAACATTTATTTTTATTTTGGTAATACTCTTAATTTTCACCACCAGTTTAAGATGAGTATTTTTCGAGATATATTGCTGATTTAAGATTGACAGATGACAGCTGACAAAGTTAAAACAGCAATATCTCAAAAAGAAATTGTTGACCTTCACATTGTTTTTCCGACATTCATTGTTTACCCGAAATCCACACACATTATTGTATTTTTATTAAAATTCGAAAAATTGTTCCCTTGCTAGAACTTAGTGGAACAGGTGAAATTAAGTCTCAAAAAATTACCAAAATATTAACAAAATTAAAAAATAAAACTGTTTTTAAAATTGAAATAAATAAATAATACTTTATTTCCATACCACAATGTACTTTTTTTCTACCGATTATAGCAACTAATAATTTATTAAAACAAAAAAATAGCAACCCTGTTTGTTTTGCCGGTGCCGCGCCGCCGCCGCTGCCGCGCCGCCGCCGGTGCCGCGCCGCCGCCGCTGCCGTGGACTGCTTGTTCACACACATTTTTGACGTTGCCGGACGGGCCGGTGACGCGCCGCTGACGCGCCGCAGCTGTGTGAATGATCCTTAACGCCGTCTGTTCACCGTCCGCCGTCACCGGGACGGGATGACGGCGCTATAACAGCCATACATATACATACATTCACTATGACAGCCTGTCCCTCGAAAACACATTCACACAGTCATCTTGATGTCATTATAACCCCGTTTGTCCACCGTTGACGTCACTGCGACGTCAACGGGACGGGATGACGGCGCCGACGTTTTATTATGACTTCAAGATGAGGGACGGATTTTCGGTGGACAGGCTGTCATAGTGAATGTATGTACCGCTATATCAGCGTCGTCATCCCGTCCCGTTGCCGTCCCGGTGACGGCAGCGGTAGACAAACGCCGTAAATCGGGAACTACATTAGGCACGCGTGGGCCACGTACGCCGACCTGGGCGCGTCCAGTAATGTACTCTATGGACGCGGCAGAAGACATACTTTCCGTTGCGTCGCGTAACGTGGCATCGCGTCGCAAGGCGTGGGTGCATACACGTGGATGTAATGTAGCTCTAAACAACTAGCCCCTATGTAAAATGTATGGTTCTGATAGGCCCAGATCGGCGTACGTGGCCCACGTGTGCCACATGCAGACTGAATCCCGATTCGGAATTCCGAACGGAATTTCGATAATGTATGAAGATTCCGTACGGATAAATCCCGCATGTGTGTGGTAGTCCATAGATTTGTATGGATTAGCTGCGTTCGGGATCACGTATGTACGGAATTCCGTAACGGGATTCCGTCTGTGTGTGGCCGGCCTTGAGGTTGGTAAAAGATCTTTTTATTAACGACATAAAATCTACAAATTTTTGATGTTACTTGTAGTTTTGAAGCCAGCACGAGAGATAATTCTATCTAAAGAGGAACAATTACAACAAATGCTGGAGCGATCGAAGTCACTAAATTATCAAAACTCGCCGTTTAAATGTGATTTGTGCTGCAAAGGATTTGTGGACGCAGAGGCTTTTGAAAACCATCACGAAAAACATGAGGTAAGTCTCTCTCTTGTTAACTAGATTTTTACCAAATAGCAGTACAATGCTTTGATTGTCTCATCGGTGTCGAAGTGGTCGGCCCCGCGTAGAGCTCGTCTGCTCCATTCGATAAAGTGGTCTCGTTGTTGTTCATTGCCATCCCCTCGGTCGCTCGGTTCGATGTCTTCTCCCGTTCCTTCCCGTCGTTCACTGGTACTGGGTCTGGTGGTGATTCCATGGTTCTGCTGTAGCCAATCGTCCACTCCACTCGCACTACTTATAAATGGTAGGTAGGTATTGTCGGTGTTTGCGAGGAACACTTTGAGTGCGCGCAGTGTCATTCGCAACGGTTGTGCGCGCCGCGAACAAGCACCTACTCGTACGGTACTGGAGCGGCTCCATGGCGTGCGCGCGTAGACTGCCGGGAACAGACGTTCGCAGTTGAAGCGCGCAGCGTGCGCGGAGGCCGGCCACATCGTACTAGCGGCGCCCTGCATGCGGCGTGGCACATAAGCTGCACCGGCCGTAGTGCACCACTCGCAACTAGCCATTGTTAATCTATCATTTGAAAACTACTTTTTGGTTGCTAATCTGTATTTCTTATCTGTTCACAGGTGCTGCACTTATCCAAGAAACGTAAATCGGATAATGAAACTGAAAAAGAAATTCCGAAAAGTCAAGAACCCTTAAAAAATACTGATAAGGGTGAGGAAATTAAGGCACAGAACGAAGATAGTAGGAAAATACCTGACTTTAGAATACGCAGTAATACATTTAAAACTCCTTACGTAATACTAAATCGTGTTAAAACTCCTATCAAAGCAATAATACCGAACAATGAAACAACCACTTCCAATATTAACAGTGACATAAAGAATTCTAAAACTAAAGCAAATAGCAATGAACAGGTTACAGCTCCAAATAATATTTTTATATGCGATGTATGCAAAAGAGAATATCTCTGCAAAAGCTACTTAAAGAAACATATTAAGACATGGCACCTAATTGGAATTGAACAAAATTGTAAAAATACTAATATTTCGATAGGAAAGGATATACTGAAAAATAACAATGTGAGAGAAAATAAGCTTAGCAAAAAAAGGTACCAACTTAGGGATAGTATTTGTAGCGATGAGACGCAATACAAATGTAGTTATTGTATGAAATGTTTTTCTCAACGTGGTAATTTAGCTACACATGTAAGAATTCATACAGGAGAGAAACCTTTCAATTGTAGTTATTGTATGAAATGTTTTTCTGACAGCGGTCATTTAACTAGACATGTAAGAATTCATACAGCAGATCAACAATACAAATGTAATTATTGCATCAAATGTTTCACTTGTAGCAGTGATTTAGCTAAACATGTAAGAATTCATACAGGAGAGAAACCATACAAATGTAGTCATTGTATGAAATGTTTTACTCGAAGCGATCATTTAGCTACACATGTAAGAATTCATACAGGAGAGAAACCTTTCAAATGTAGTTATTGTATAAAATGTTTTACTACGAGCAGTGCTTTAGCTACACATGTAAGAATTCATACAAGAGAGAAACCACACAAATGTAGTTATTGTACGAAATGTTTTTCTGACAGTAGTGCTTTAACTAAACATGTAAGAATTCATACAGGAGAGAAACCTTTCAAATGTAGATATTGTATAAAATGTTTTACTACCAGCGGTAATTTAGCTAAACATTTAAGAATTCATACAGGAGAGAAACCACACAAATGTAGTTATTGTATAAAATGTTTTACTACGAGCAGTGATTTAGCGAACCATGTAAGAATTCATACAGGAGAAAAACCTTTCAAATGTAGTTATTGTATAAAATGTTTTACTACGAGCAGTGCTTTAGCTACACATGTAAGAATTCATACAGGAGAGAAACCTTTCAAATGTAGTTATTGTTTAAAATGTTTTACTCATAGCAGTGCTTTAGCTAAACATGTAAGTAGTCATTCATAAAAGATGGATATAACACCGTAATGAATGAATCAGTGTTTGTAAATTAATGAATATTGCAAGTAGTTTTTAAGATAAGATATCAGACAAACACTTTTGTAACTTTTGTAACATCGCAATAGGGAGGGATACCTACACAAGATACAACATTAAATACCTAGATACCTACATTCAAAGAGTGTCAATGATTTATTGAAAGGATTTTGATGTTTTCGTTTGTCTCGCTCGATCTTTGATAAAAGTCTTTAGCTTTAAATAACGCCATATTAGGGCTGTAATGCGTTTACATAAAATAGCTGAAGCATTGTTTCTGTGATGTAGGCTGTCTAACGAACGCTGGCACGTGGTTGGAAAAGGAACAAAAATTCCGCCTTTTGATAAGGGTCAGTTTCCAATGACAATGTTAATTTAACAGGGAAAGTGGCGCCCCCATTTGGATTCCAGCTTTCGTTAGACAGACAGACTAATGTGATAATCCGTCTCAGTGGCGCCCCATCATATGAAAATATTACTCGCGCAGTAGCAACCAACCAAAATACGCATGCATCGATCAAAGTAAACATACCTAATGTGTGTCCTGTATCTCAAATTACTAAACTACAATATACAGACATTAATAAAAAATTATAATAATTGTAAATTCATAAAATTAGACAAATTTGACATGTATTTAAAAGAACTATGTTTTAGAATTAATATTGAAATAGACTATTTACATTATAAAACTGAATATCTAGCGCCACAGAAAATCAAATCATTTCTTGCTAAAAACATGATAAATTTACATAAAAGTGCTACAATAAAAACAAAGACATTGAAGCAAAAACAATTTTAAATTATTTTAGTAAAATAAGTCCATGCGAGCAATCGCCATTACAACAAGATACAACCGATACGCTTTTTCGTCACGGCGGAATGCTCTAGGTTAGTTTTGTTTCACCAGAATATAGCTAGTGCTCTCAGTAAAAAGGATTTACTTGAAATAACGCTTAACAAATTGAATTTGTTAAGAATTGAATTGAATTATTGAATTGAATGGAGAGCTGGGTGACATAGATATTATATGTTTATCAGAAACTTTTATGAAAAAAGGTACCGAAAAAAATCTGATAATAAATAATTACAACTTGGGAGCATCATATTGTAGAAACGAACGTAGAGGCGGAACCTGTATTTTGCTAAAACGGCATTTAGACTACAAACAAATTGATATCCCACAGTCAATGCTCTACGTATTTGAATGTTGTGCGATAGAAGTTACTCAGTTTAATCTAATAATTGTTTGCATTTATAGAACTCCATCCTCAAAAATTGAAATATTTTTTGAACAATTACAGTCGCTTTTAAAAATGTTAGCAAGAAAAAGAAACAAAAAAAATTGTTCTATGCGGAGATTGGAATATTGACATGGTTCAAAAAAGTAAAAATAATGACGAGTTAACAAGCCTACTAAGTAATTATAACATTGTCAACCACATCAATCAGCCTACGCGTATAAAAGCATGTCTTGATTTGATTGCTAGTAACTTAGACAGCGTTATTAAATCGGGAATACACTGCTTATGTCTATCTGACCATGAAAAGGCTCAAAGCTTAACATTTGAATTATGTAGTGATAAAAATTACACAAAAAAACTAAAATATTGGTTTGAATATAACCGTGACATGTGTAAAGACAACATTGAAAAGTTCCTAGGCTGTATTTCATCTCTTTCTTTTAGCGATGTGCTAGAAAATCAAGATGTAGAAAAATCATTCAACTGTTTTCATGAACATATTGCTTTATTTTTTAACTTATGCTTTCCAATTACAAAAGTAAAAAAACCTTGCAAGCCGATCAAAAATAGATGGCTAAGCAAAGGTATTAAGAAATGTTCCATACATAAGAGAAAGATTTATCTTAAATATAGATTAGCCTCATCTGGTAAAACTTTTATTAAAAAGAAATATCAAAGTTACAATAGAATATTAAAAAAATGCATTTTACAGGCCCAAAAGATAACTAACACACATTACATTTCTAAGTCCAAAAATGTATGTAAAACATCATGGGATGTAGTGAAAAGTAATGTACAAAATGTAGATACAAAAAATGACATTGAACAAATAAATATAGACAATAAAATCATAACTAATCCTAGTGAAATATGTAAAGCATTTAACAACTATTTTACAGCTTGACGAACAAATGTAATTTAAATAATGAAGCGGACATTAAGAATGTATTAATTGACATAAAATCACACACAAGTAGTATCTATCTAACTCCAATAAATGATTTCTAGATATGAGCAAAGCTTTTGATTTTGTTCCTCATAAGTTATTATTAGCGAACCTTGAAAAGTATGGCATAAGGGGAAATGCTTTGTCTTGGTTAGAAAGCTACCTGTTTGACAGACAACAATGTGTAGAAATTGCGAAAACTTCTGGTAACCTCAGAAAATCTTATATGTCAACGTATGAGTACAATCGATGTGGTGTTCCTCAAGGAAGCGTCCTGGGACCTTTACTGTTTTTACTATTTATCAACGATCTACCAAATGTTACAGACCAAAAATGCATACTATTTGCGGATGATACAACAATTTTAGTTAAGAGTAGAAGTAAAGAGGAACTAGAATGTATCGCCAATGATAACCTAACAAAAATTGTGAATTGGCTGAAAAATAATAACTTAAAGGTAAATATGACGAAAACGAAAAGCATTAACTTTAAAACACAATAGAACAAACATAGATACTAATGTGAAGTATGAGAGTAATGAAGTTGACAATGTGAAACAAGCTAAATTCTTAGGTATAATAATTGACGAAATGTTGAATTGGAAAGCTCACATTGATACGTTGGTAAATAAGTTGGACAGGTATGTATATGTACTGAATAGAATCGTCAATGTTGCGTCTAAAGAAGCAGCGTTAATGGCATACCATGGCTACGTATTGTCGATACTAAGATATGGACTTATTTTATGGGGTAACTCTGTAGATATGCCTAGAGCATTTAGAGTACAAAAGAAATGTGTTCGATCTATCTGTGGTGCAGATAGGTTGGATAGCTGTAAGCCGTTGTTCAAAGCTCTAAACTTACTACCGCTTCCCTGTCTGTACATACTTGAGATGGCACTTTTTGCTAAGAAATATAATGGTCTATTCAAAGTTAATAATAGCAATAAATTTTACAGAGGAAGAAAAGGTGAAAATTATTGTATACCAGGCCAGAGATTAATGCTTTACTCTAAAAATGTCCACTGTATGGCGATTCGCATATTTAATAAGCTACCGAATGATATAAAAGTATTGTCATATTTTAAGTTTAAAGCAAAATTATTAAATTTACTAGCGGACAAAATGTATTATAAAATTGCTGACTTCATTAATGATAGGATTTGAAGTTGATTTGTAACTAGGTAAATCTATATTTAGGAAAATATTACGTAGAATTATTTGAAATCATTTAAAAATACAAGAATACTTTAGTATGGATTCCTTATTACATTTTGGGTGTTCCTATTTTATTATTAGGAACACCCAAAATGTAATAAGGAATCCATACTAAAGTTTCCTGAGATATCATTTGCGTCAAATAATTTTTATTATGTACTTGTACTATTATGTATTCTGTGGTAATAGATAGGTAATACATTAGGTAATACATACATGGTTTGTTTAACAATTTAATTTCTATTTCTGCAGTTACCCTTTTTAATGTGTAAACAAAAACTTTAATGAGATGTTTCTTTAATAATTTATTTCAGAACATTATAATTTTCATGTTTCAACGAATTTTAAAGTAAATAACTTGTTTTATCGCAATAGGTACCTCTAATGAATATACCTAATAATTTAAATATGAATTTATATTATATTTGGAATATTTTAAATTCCTACTTAAGTAAATTTTGTGCTGAAAAATAATATTTGTTAAATGAATTGTTAAGAAAAAAAATATTTTTTCTTATCTTCCAAGTCATTGCTTTCGCTGTGTAATCTTCGAAATTTGTTTATAACGAAAATGTAGTTTCTACTTACTTACCTTTCTCAGAAATTTTAGGTACCTACAACTATGTAAAAAAAAAAGAAATATATTTTACTTTTTTTTTCTTTTTTAGGGGGGAGGTGTAGTGTGTGTACGAATATGTCTAACACACACATCTCTCCTCATATATAAACCCACTGCAATGCTCTAATAAAGGAGAGATTGATCGCAGTCAGCCTATCATTTCACGTCTCCTGGTCGCCTCCTTGCAGTAGGGAATTATTATTTAATTGTAATCATGTTTTTTTTTCTCACTGTTAACTTATAACCTAATTTAATTAAAATGTCTTTATCTTTATTATATAATTAAATCATTAAATTTTTGCACATCGTATCCACAACGATAGAATATGTTGGTAATTAGTAATTTAAGAACACAATGTACCATATTCACGCAAATAAACTATTACTTGGGCATTTTCACTTTAAATGGTGCAGGTTATTTTTTCACCCTTAAAAATTTCATTACCGTTTTAAATCATTAAACCTATGAATAATTTTTAAATTTGAGATTTTTGTTTTGATGTATTTTTATGGAGAATAAAGAATCTTTTATTAAGTTAATTAGTTTTATTTAAAGCACACACATTATAGGTTATTACAATTTTCCAGAGTGAACGCTCATAGAGTAGATAGAGCTAAAGTGGATTTGTTTTTATAATTTTAAGGCAAAGGGGTGTACAAAATTATTCAGCCTACCTAGCTAACATTTTGCATTCACAATGCTATTTTTACACAATACTAAATAATATACTAGAAAAAATGAAATAGGGTTTAGAATTGAATAGACAATAAGGCGTGCGATCTCTGAGTCACCTCTGAGTCCCCCAGGCAACGGCGGTGCTTGACAAGGTACGGACCTCGCGACCGTCGCCTCTGGGCAACGGCGGGCCTAGACAGGTATACATAAAAGTTGTCAGATTTGACAGAAACTCTATGAAACTGACAGCTTCCTTAAAGTTAAGGAGACCTTAACTTAAGATTTTAGCTAAGAAGCCTTTGAGTATTCGGACGTTAGTAATAAAAATCAAATCGCTATAAAAATTCAACTGCTGGAAATAAAATTATAAAATGCTTATAAATGAGTTTTAATTACGTAATTAAAGAAATAAAATATTAATAATTGGGCAATTAGTACATCATTTTATTTAAAATTCAACAATATTGTCAGTTTCGTAACATACTGGACAAATGCAAGCTTTATTTGTCGCATAACTTTTTTGATCATACAAGAAATGATAAAATAAAATAGAATCTTAATTGTAGTTATTTATATAGTTTACAATATATTGATTAGTTATTTAGACGGAATAATTAATATTTTTTTTAAGAAAGAAGTTTAGAATTTGTTGGGACAGTTACTAAATGGACATGTGACGTGACGAAACATAATTATTAAGACTAGTACACCCTGTGAGGTTAAATTCTTACAAATTAATTCGTTGTTCTAATGAGTGAGATACCTCCGTATTATGTCCCCATTTTGAGTGATTTCATCATTAACTACCTGTAAATAAAATAATCTGGGTACTACCAATCCGATATCATCATAATATTAGAATTAATAACATAATTAATAATAGATTTTTTAGTTATTGAGTACTATGCTTTACATGTCCGTTTTGTAACATTTTGTCCGTGCTATAGTAACGGGTCAAACGGTTGCTAACAGGACGTGACTTTATTTAGCTCGTTTTTTAAAGTAAAATTAAATACTCAAAAATTATTATCATAAACCTTCCAAATGCTATTTATATGCCTTCAACAGGGTTTAAATTATATAAAGCTCAAGAAAAAATATGGATAAATCTTCTGTTAATAATAAAAAACCGTTACTAACCACTATACATTTTTTCTGACCAAAATTTTAGTGACTTGATACCGTCGCATAACTGGACACACCTTTCGTTATTAACTTCAAAATGGCGTTTTATCTTTGGCATTTGTACTCGGGGTTGCCATGAAGACCAAGTTTGCCCGTTAAATTAATATTTTAATAGTAAAAAGCCCGTGACTAAGCAGACATGTCCGGTAGTCGCGAATTCGTAAGACAAGCTTTTTATTTATTTATTTAATTATTTTATTTACTAACTGATGTGAAATACTTAGTGTAAATGCTTAAATAACTATCTAACAATATAAATAAATCCCCGCTATGCAAGCCGTGTCGTAAGAATCTTCACAAAATTAAATTCAAAGAGGCAAACTGTCGTTGGGACACCATAGAACTACACAATATCAATTCATTTTTAATTAAAATAAAATAGAAACTGTATTCTTTCAGGAGCCAAAACCCAAAACAATACAGATTATGAATAAACCTTCAGTGTATTATGCTTTTCCTTAAAGAATATGTTAAAATTTATTTTCTAGCTTGATTTTTTGTCATGGGACAACCGAAAAACAGCCTGCACCATTTAAAGTGAAAATGCCTACTTATTTATTTACTTACTTAGTCCTAAGTAGTCCTAGTGATAAGGTAAGAGAGCACTACAGGGTGTAACGGAAATGGTGCATTCCTCAATCTACGAAAGTTCGTGTAAAAGGCTGCAGCTTTCGCAAAGAGCCGCAAGTTGTTGGTAATTTATTTATGTAGAGTGGGGCAGTGCTTGGCCTTCACCTCACCTGATGTGAAGAGGTGGAAGCGCACTACACCCGGAATCGTCATCACTGAGAAACTGGCTTAAGTATTACCTGCCGGACGGAATACAACAATTTTTAAATTGTTGTTATGGCGTCAGACATAGGTAAGATGGTTGTAGCTAGTCAGGCTCAGGCGGATTTGAAATAAGCCCTAACACCAACCGAGCCGAGTACAAATTGTACCCCCTGGGAATCAAACCCGGGACCCCTGCGTCTTACACGGGTGGGCGAACCACTAGACCACAGAGGCGGTTAAATCGTGACCCTACCTTACGTAGGTCTGAGATTACACTCTTGCGCTTCCCTTCTCGCTGAGGCAAGCGTCATTGGAACTAACGCATGCCACAAGGGCACACGCTGACGCATTCCTCACTGTAATTAATCAAATCAAAATTGTTGATTTCAGTCATCTGGTAATTTGTTTGTTGACTTGTTGTATGATTTAGTTTTACAAATGAATGTTAATGTTTTTTATTGTCTTTTATGTTTAAATAAAGAATCTTGATTAAATTAAATGTTTTTTTAAGTGTTTTTTTTGTCAATATCCGCCATTTTATAGCAACACTAGCGGCCGCCCGCGACTTCGTCTAAGTGGAAAGGTTTATTGTTATCCCTCGGGTCGGGAATAATACTTTTTTCGGGATGAAAGGTCCTATGTCCTCTGTACCCCGCCAATGTGTATGCACACATGATGATCGGTTCAGTAGTCAAGACATTAAGGCGAAACAAACAAACAAACGGACTTTCGCATTTATAATGATTAGAAAGGATTTAAAAAATCTAGATCACGGCCGAGACTGCTTTTTATTCTCGGTTCTCGGAAAAAGGTGGGTTCGGTCGGTCCCTACAGCACAGCGCTCTCTTCGCTCCAAAACATTGACTTAGTAGTTGCCTCTCTTTCTATCGCGTAGGTCTTATCTTTTCTGATGTAAATTGGTTAAATGCTCTTATCTCCGCGGAATGACACAGCCACAGCCCTGCCGATGGCTACCTACATGAAGTTGTACTTTACCTACATCTTCTTGGATAATAAAGTCTGTGATGAATACAAAGATAAACCCAATGGACCATTATTTTTTGCTTGTTAGAATACTTGTTTGTTTTGTTTACCTCAGGTGCATTTAAATAAAAATACAAAAATTGAAAATTCTTTCAGCACACCATGGAAGTAATAGTCGAAGATATTACACATTTTATGAAAACATTATACAAGTAAAAAGGTCCAAATTCCGATCTGTTTAATTTATATCGAGGTTATGTAGGTCAAGACATCGGTGAGCGCGTTCACGAGATCGTCGATAGTCCCAAGTCCCAAACTGTCAAAGCGCGATTATCTGAATCGGTACGCTTCTATCGTGGTCATCGCTGAAATTGATTTTAGATTGAATTGGAATGTACCCTGATCACAGAATATATACTCCCTGATTCTGAATGCACTCGAAATGTCAGAAAGAATTTTGTCAATGTCAAGTCAACAAAAGGTGCAGTTTTGACAGTTTTGTTTGTATGTTTATTTATCGCAAAGAAAAATCAATTGTTTGAGGAAAAAAGTGTTATTTTCCCCGTATTCCCAAGCCCATGAGTTAGTGCTATACATAAGTCTAAAACCTGACTCTCCAACCAAATAATCTGCTGAAAAACCTGAAAATGAACCACCTAATGGCGTGCAGAGTATGCTTGGCATACGATATCCGCTTGCATTCAATATCTGGTTGCCAGCTTCAGGATATTTACGAGAAATTCACTGAAACATTGGTAAGCTAACTGTGCAGAACGCACCTTTTTTATAAGCAATAAAATTGTCTTTAAAATATGACATTGACGTCGGCGTATTTCTTTTTGTAACTTACTTGTCAGTGTGAAAATTATCTGAAAATTGATATTAAATTGATACCTTTTATATTGATACTAAAATTCCCTTCCATTCCATTTTGTAGCCGCCTTTAAATTATTAACCAGTTTATACAGTCCCTCGGTCACACTAACAATGTTTTTTTTTTTTATATAAAATAAAAAAAAAGGATCGGCTTTAGTAATCGGTCGCACGAATATCAAAGTGATTTTGGTCTTAATCGATAGGTAATGATGCCCGAATCACAACCTAGATTTGCTTTTTGCGAGGAGATGCGTAGTTTTTGAATAATCTTTATTTTAAATTTTGAGGTTAAATTCGTAATAACATGATAGAAAGAAACGGTGAATGTCAAAATATATGACGAAATATAGTGTTGTCTCTTCCTGTCCTTGGTCTGTCCAATACGTCAACTGTCAATTGCGATGATGACCAAAGACCGCAGGTCACGTGATAGGTGCGAGGAGCGAAGCGACGAGCATGTTAGGTGTACATGAACCCAGCGCGCAAGCCGAGCGAGCGAAGCGAGCGTGCCGCGGCAGCGGCCGGCGCAGCGCCAGAAACGACATTTTTGTACGTTCGACTTTATTTTACATACTCTTTGCCTTTAACTAGATAAAGGCAAAAAATACTGAGCAGTTTCACAGACCTAACCTCAAAACTAAAAAATTAAATATCTCAAAAACTATGTGTTTCCTCGCCTCCCCCCCCCCCTTGAGGGGGGGGTTCTACCCCTCCCTCCCCCCTCCCTTCCCCACCGAATGCTGCCGATTACTAAAGAAACCCCAAATACTGAGCAGTTTCACAGACCTAACCTCAAAACTAAAAATTAAATATCTCAAAAACTATGGGTTTCCTCGCCTCCCCCCTTGAGGGGGGGATCTACCCCTCCCCCCCTCCCTCCCCCCTTCCCCCCTCCCCCCTCCGAATGCGACCGATTACTAAAGAAACCCCAAAAAAAAATATAATTGTTAAATACTGCAAAACTTCAAATGTAGAACATGTTAGTATTTTTATTCCTTGTTCTTTGGCCCCAGACAGTGCCTGATTTAGAGCACTGACAGCCCTAGACAGCCCCTACCTTGCCAGTTGGGTAAGAGTACCTTAGTATTTTAGCACACATACTCAAATGATCAAATTTTATTCTACAAGCTCAGCGCCCCCTCGGTCTTCACGCCCTAAGCCCTGGCCACATTATGGGTATACATTTTTACCCTGGACCCAAATGGCTACTTCATTCTGTTCACTGTTAATATTTAGCCTTTTAAATAAATATAGTTTTTTTTTCCAGCTTGAAACAGGCGATATGAAGCCAACATGTGTCTGTTACATTTGCTTCAGTTTGTTGAAAAAGTTTCAGAAGTTTATAGAGAAATCAAAAAAATCTGATCAGCTACTTGAACAGATGATAAATTCTGGTTTGGAGGTAAGTTAAATAAAGTCAACAGTCAAAACAATATTAGTATACCTACAATTAGTATAAAATTACATTGCCTGCATACCTACTTTAAAATATATTGTGTCAGTTGTGTAACCAAACAAATTAATATCTACTCATTTATAGAAAAAAAGTTAGTGGGACATTCATAGCACTGACATAACATAATGATCTTTAAATCATAAGGCGACTAACACACTGCACCGCGATCTGCCACTTTGTGCGGGGCCACTGATATTAATATTGGTGATAAAAACTGAGATTTGCAAATTGTCTCAGTTTATATCACAGAGTAGGTACCAGTGGCGAAGGGTCCATACAAGCCGATACCCATCGACTTACCTTTTAGAAAACCCACCCCACTGATCCACTATACAGAATCATAACATTTTTGTGGAACGGCTTACCTTTGCCATAATTTCACCCCTCGCCACTGGTAGGTACCTACTTATTATGGTACAAAGATCATCATTCATAAATTTTCCTTTTAGCTGTCAGTTAATTCCCTGGAATTGTTTTGTAAACAACAAACTGAATTCCCTTGGACCTTGGACAAGTCTCCGATGGTTAGAGTCATATCTGCAACCGAGGAAGAGGTCAATGTGGAAACTCCAGTTAAAACGGAATATGTGAATTCTGAAATGGACGTGGGGGATCAGAATGAAGGTATTATTGAATTCATTAGTTTAGTAACTTTACATTTTGCCTGAATAATGAATGCCATGAAAGATCACTCACTGCCAACACTTTGCCACTGGTTTGACACAGTTTATGGTCTTATTGGCACTTGATTCCAATTGCATTATTCTATTCGCATTTGGTATTATTCCCATTTTTATGGTCCTATTCCCATTAGCAACTGCCCACTAATTATTTTGAAAAAAGAAATATATGTAGCTTACTTCCGCAAACAAAATATGCAAGATGCACCGCCCGCCCGCCCGCAAAAATATGCAGCACACCACAAAATATAAGTGCACAATACCTGCATTTAGCAAGACAGCAACACACCTTGCACCTTCACCAATTAGGCTACTCTACACGTGTTTCGCCCCAACCCGGAGCATCCTCAGGAGTTAGATCGTGCGTAAACCAACACCGAATGAGCAACTACGCCCTCCGACACCGTATTTATTGTCACTTCCTCCCCACTGCGCATAGAGTGACTGACAGTGACAACGTTTGAAGAATGTTGCCAGTTTCAAATAAAAAAAGGAAAAAAGAAAGAAAACATGTTTTTTAATTCAAATTACCTACAAATAAATTGATATACATTAAATAATGTGTTTTATTAATAAGATACTTATTTTTAAGAATTATTATTATTTGAGAAAATACACAGCAATGGCGAGGAAGAGACGTCAAGTTGATTGTTAAGTATGGTTCCATCAACATTGTGTTTGATAATTTCTAGGTTTTCCAACACGTTCAGTCGTAGACCTTTACTACAAGTATGTAAAACCTCATAGGAATGGCCATCAGATAATTGATGTCCGGTATTTAATAAATGTTCCGCGAAATGAGATCGTTCCAAAAAAGTTGCTAAATGCAGGTATTGTGCACTTATATTTTGTGGTGTGCTGCATATTTTTGCGGGCGGGCGGGCGGTGCATCTTGCATATTTTGTTTGCGGAAGTAAGCTACATATATTTCTTTTTTCAAAATGGTTTGGGACTTCCGCCAAGTGACGCCTGATTCAATCAAAAATGCCCACTAATTGTCTAATTTCAAAATCTATCACAATCACTTTCATTTGACAGAGCATGGATTCTTCTTTTTGGCACAAATAAAAACTTGCCAAAGAAATGCAGCGATGAAATGGTTTCCGTCTGTCAAATGAAAGCAATTGCGATAGATTTTGAAATTAGACAATTAGCCCCCGGCAGGCTGATTATCTAAATTGAAACTATTTATTTATTTATTTCATTTGACATACCAATCACCTTTGTCCCTAAGTAACAAACTTCTGGTGTACAAAACAATCATAAAACCCATTTGGACATATGGTATAGAGCTCTGGGGCTCGGCGAGCAACTCCAATATAGAGATACTCCAGCGATTCCAGAACATTGCCTTGAGAACACTATCTGGTGCACATTGGTTTGTTAAAAATACTGAAGTACACCAATACCTGGAGATATCAACTGTGAAAGAAGAAGTCAGCAAATGTAGCAAGAGATACAAACATAAGCTAAGCTCACACACAAATGAACTGGCCAAAGAACTCCTTGATGAAAGTGCAAACATAAAACGCCTAAAAAGATGGCAAATCCTGGACCTAGACCACTGAAGTTAGTTCTACAAACATATACAGTTGCCAACCAATGGGATGGCACTTACAATTGACTACTTTGGAACCTATCTGATTATGGCTGAGGAGCCGATGGCAGATCAAAAATGAACAAAAAAAAAAAAAAAAAAATTTGACATACATTGCTACTTTTCTTTGGTATGTTTTTTTACCCCAAAAAGAAGAAGCAATGTATCACATTCATCTGTCAAATGAGACCAGTCGCTAGGTGGCTTCTAATTAGACAATCAGCCCGCCGGTCTCATGTGACAACCCCCTTCTACCTTTCCCCCTTTTTAAATATAGACCAGCCCCCCTAGCATGACCACCGAGACGCGATAATAGGATACAGCGATTTATCATGTTTAACCGTCAAAAGACCTTGTATTTTTATCTATATTGTGTTTGGTGGTCATGCTAGGGGGGCTGGTTGAAGTGTAATAAACTTAATTGTTTTGGCGGCGCTAGTTGACGCCGTGAAGTTTTTAACTCAACATTATAATATTACCATAATTATTATTGTTTCAGATGATCTAAATGGCATTGCTTTAGAATTAGAAGTTACCAACCAGGATTCATCATCAGATTCCGAAGACAACCTGAACATAAGTAAACAGTGGAAAGCGGACCGAAGCAATGTATCTGAAATGAATACGACTACAAGTGAGTGGAAACTATTTGTAAGGAGTAATAATATACAGTCTGACCAAAATAGTAGAAAATTATAGGGGAGCCACTTGCAGTCATAAGTTTGTTGTATAGACTCTATACTTTTGTATACAATAACCATGTGTTGCTAGCTAGTAAACATTATTTTAGTTCCATTTCTAGACTTGTTGGCCAAACTGCAGTAAGAGTCCCAATTTATGAAAAGCTTTTTCACCCTGACCATCATGAATTTATTGAAATTATGATTAATCTTATCAGCTTTTCTTCTCTAACGCCGTCTGTTCACCGTCCGCCGTCACCGGGACGGGATGACGGCGCTATAACAGCCATACATATACATACATTCACTATGACAGCCTGTCCATCGAAAACACATTCACACAGTCATCTTGATGTCATTATAACCCCGTTTGTCCGTCGCAGTGACGTCAACGGGACGGGATGACGGCGCCGACGTTTTATTATGACTTCAAGATGAGGGACGGATTTTCGGTGGACAGGCTGTCATAGTGAATGTATGTACCGTTATATCAGCGCCGTCATCCCGTCCCGTTGACGTCACTGCGACGTCAACGGGACGGGATGACGGCGCCGACGTTTTATTATGACTTCAAGATGAGGGACGGATATTCGGTGGACAGGCTGTCATAGTGAATGTATGTACCGTTATATCAGCGCCGTCATCCCGTCCCGTTTACGTCACTGCGACGTCAACGGGACGGGATGACGGCGCCGACGTTTTATTATGACTTCAAGATGAGGGACGAATTTTCGGTGGACAGGCTGTCATAGTGAATGTATGTACCGTTATATCAGCGCCGTCATCCCGTCCCGTTGACGTCCCGGTGACGGCAGCGGTAGACAAACGCCGTAAATCGGGAACTACATTAGGCACGCGTGGGCCACGTACGCCGACCTGGGCGCGTCCAGTAATGTACTCTATGGACGCGGCAGAAGACATACTTTCCGTTGCGTCGCGTAACGTGGCATCGCGTCGCAAGGCGTGGGTGCATACACGTGGATGTAATGTAGCTCTAAACAACTAGCCCCTATGTAAAATGTATGGTTCTGATAGGCCCAGATCGGCGTACGTGGCCCACGTGTGCCACATGCAGACTGAATCCCGATTCGGAATTCCGAACTTCGATAATGTATGAGGATTCCGTACGGATAAATCCCGCATGTGTGTGGTAGTCCATAGATTTGTATGGATTAGCTGCGTTCGGGATCACGTATGTATGGAATTCCGTAACGGGATTCCGTCTGTGTGTGGCCGGCCTTGAGGTTGGTAAAAGATCTTTTCATTAACGACATAAAATCTACAAATTTTTGATGTTACTTGTAGTTTTGAAGCCAGCACGAGAGATAATTCTATCTAAAGAGGAACAATTACAACAAATGCTGGAGCGATCGAAGTCACTAAATTATCAAAACTCGCCGTTTAAATGTGATTTGTGCTGCGAAGGATTTGTGGACGCAGAGGCTTTTGAAAACCATCACGAAAAACATGAGGTAAGTCTCTCTCTTATTAACTAGATTTTTACCAAATAGCAGTACAGGACTTTGATTGTCTCATCGGTGTCAAAGTGGTCGGTCCCGCGTAGAGCTCGTCTGCTCCATTCGATAAAGTGGTCTCGTTGTTGTTCATTGCCATCCCCTCGGTCGCTCGGGTCGATGTCTTCTCCCGTTCCTTCCCGTCGTTCACTGGTACTGGGTCTGGTGGTGATTCCATGGTTCTGCTGCAGCCACTCGTCCACTCCACTCGCACTACTTATAAATGGTAGGTAGGTATTGTCGGTGTTTGCGAGGAACACTTTGAGTGCGCGCAGTGTCATTCGCAACGGTTGTGCGCGCCGCGAACAAGCACCTACTCGTACGGTACTGGAGCGGCTCCATGGCGTGCGCGCGTAGACTGCCGGGAACAGACGTTCGCAGTTGAAGCGCGCAGCGTGCGCGGAGGCCGGCCACATCGTACTAGCGGCGCCCTGCATGCGGCGTGGCACATAAGCTGCACCGGCCGTAGTGCACCACTCGCAACTAGCCATTGTTAATCTATCATTTGAAAACTACTTTTTGGTTGCTAATCTGTATTTTGTATCTATTCACAGGTGCTGCACTTACCCAAGAAACGTAAATCGGATAATGAAACTGAAAAGGAAATTCCGAAAAGGCAAGAACCCTTAAAAAATACCGATAAGGGTGAGGAAATTAAGGCACAGAACGAAGATAGTAGGAAAATACCTGACTTTAGAATACGCAGTAATACATTTAAAACTCCTTATGTAATACTAAATCGTGTTAAAACTCCTATCAAAGCAATAATACCGAACAATGAAACAACCACTTCCAATATTAAGAGTGACATAAAGAATTCTAAAACTAAAGCAAATAGCAATGAACAGGTTACAGCTCCAAATAATATTTTTATATGCGATGTATGCAAAAGAGAATATCTCTGCAAAAGCCACTTAAAGAATCATATTAAGACATGGCACCTAATTGGAATTGAACAAAATTGTAAAAATACTAATATTTCGATAGGAAAGGATATACTGAAAAGTAACAATGTGAGAGAAAATAAGCTTAGCAAAAAAAGGTACCAACTTAGGGATAGTATTTGTAGCGATGAGACGCAATACAAATGTAGTTATTGTATGAAATGTTTTTCTCAACGTAGTAATTTAGCTACACATGTAAGAATTCATACAGGAGAGAATCCACACAAATGTAGCTATTGTAAGAAATGTTTTACTCGAAGCGGTGATTTAGCTACACATGTAAGAATTCATACAGGAGAGAAACCATACAAATGTAATTATTGCATCAAATGTTTCAGTAGTAGCAGTGAGTTAGCTAAACATGTTAGAATTCATACAGGAGAGAAACCTTTCAAATGTAATTATTGTATGAAATGTTTTTCTGACAGCGGTAATTTAGCTGCACATGTAAGAATTCATACAGGAGAGAAACCACACAAATGTAGTTATTGTACGAAATGTTTTACTCGAAGCGGTGATTTAGCTAAACATGTAAGAATTCATACAGGAGAGAAACCACACAAATGTAGTTATTGTACGAAATGTTTTTCTCAACGTGGTAATTTAGCTACACATGTAAGAATTCATACAGGAGAGAAACCATACAAATGTAATTATTGCATCAAATGTTTCAGTAGTAGCAGTAATTTAGATAAACATTTAAGAATTCATACAGGAGAGAAGCCATACAAATGTAGCTATTGTAAGAAATGTTTTACTCAAAGCAGTGATTTAGCTAAACATTTAAGAATTCATACAGGAGAGAAACCTTTCAAATGTAGTTATTGCATAAAATGTTTTACTTATAGCAGTACTTTAGCTAAACATGTAAGTAGTCATTCATAAAAGATGGATATAACACCGTAATGAATGAATCAGTGTTTGTAAATTAATGAATATTGCAGGTAGTTTTTAAGATAAGATATCAGACAAACACTTTTGTAACTTTTGTAACATCGCAATAGGGAGGGATACCTACACAAGATACAACATTAAATACCTAGCATTCAAAGAGTGTCAATGATTTATTGAAAGGATTTTGATGTTTTCGTTTGTCTCGCTCGATCTTTGATAAAAGTCTTTAGCTTTAAATAACGCCATATTAGGACTGTAATGCGTTTACATAAAATAGCTGAAGCATTGTTTCTGTGATGTAGGCTTTCTAACGAAAGCTGGCACGTAGTTGGAAAAGGAACAAAAATTCCGCCTTTTGATAAGGGTCAGTTTCCAATGACAATATTAATTTAACAGGGAAAGTGGCGCCCCCATTTGGATTCCAGCTTTCGTTAGACAGACAGACTAATGTGATAATCCGTCTCAGTGGCGCCCCATCATATGAAAATATTACTCGCGCAGTAGCAACCAACCAAAATACGCATGCATCGATCAAAGTAAACATACCTAATGTGTGTCCTAAGTAGTCCTAGTGATGATAAGGTAAGAGAGCACTACAGGGTGTAACGGAAATGGTGCATTCCTCAATCTACGAAAGTTCGTGTAAAAGGCTGCAGCTTTCGCAAAGAGCCGCAAGTTGTTGGTAATTTATTTATGTAGTGTGGGGCAGTGCTTGGCCTTCACCTCACCTGATGTGAAGTGACGATAAGGCCGAAGGTGGAAGCGCACTACACCCGGAATCGTCATCACTGAGAAACTGGCTTAAGTATTACCTGCCGGACGGAATACAACAATTTTTAAATTGTTGTTATGGCGTCAGACATAGGTAAGATGGTTGTAGCTAGTCAGGCTCAGGCGGATTTGAAATAAGCCCTAACACCAACCAAACCGAGTACAAATTGTACCCCCTGGGAATCAAACCCGGGACCCCTGCGTCTTACACGGGTGGGCGAACCACTAGACCACGGAGGCGGTTAAATCGTGACCCTACCTTAAGTAGGTCTGAGATTACACTCTTGCGCTTCCCTTCTCGCTGAGGCAAGCGTCATTGGAACTAACGCATGATGCCACAAGGGCACACGCTGACGCATTCCTCACTGTAATTAATCAAATCAAAATTGTTGATTTCAGTCATCTGGTAATTTGTTTGTTGACTTGTTGTATGATTTAGTTTTACAAATGAATGTGAATGTTTTTTTATTGTCTTTTATGTTTAAATAAAGAATCTTGATTAAATTAAATGTGTTTTTTTTGTCAATATCCGCCACTTTATAGCAACACTAGCGGCCGCCCGCGACTTCGTCTGAGTGGAAAGGTTTATTGTTATCCCTCGGGTCGGGAATAATACTTTTTTCGGGATGAAAGGTCCTATGTCCTCTGTACCCCGCCAATGTGTATGCACACATGATGATCGGTTCAGTAGTCAAGACATTAAGGCGAAACAAACAAACAAACGGACTTTCGCATTTATAATGATTAGAAAGGATTTAAAAAATCTAGATCACGGCCGAGACTGCTTTTTATTCTCGGTTCTCGGAAAAAGGTGGGTTCGGTCGGTCCCTACAGCACAGCGCTCTCTTCGCTCCAAAACATTGACTTAGTAGTTGCCTCTCTTTCTATCGCGTAGGTCTTATCTTTGCTGATGTAATAGTATGAACTTGGTTAAATGCTCTTATCTCCGCGGAATGACACAGCCACAGCCCTGCCGATGGCTACCTACATGAAGTTGTACTTTACCTACATCTTCTTGGATAATAAAGTCTGTGATGAATACAAAGATAAACCCAATGGACCATTCTTTTTTGCTTGTTAAGATACTTGTTTGTTTTGTTTACCTCAGGTGCATTTAAATGAAAATTGAAAATTCTTTCAGCATACCATGGAAGTAATAGTCGAAGATATTACACATTTTATGAAAACATTATACAAGTAAATAGGTCCAAATTCCGATCTTTTCAATTTATATTGAGGTTATGTAGGTCAAGACATCGGTGAGCGCGTTCACGAGATCGTCGATAGCCCCAAGTCCCAAACTGTCAAAGCGCGATTATCTGAATCGGTAGGTACGCTTGTTATCGTGGTCATCGCTGAAATTTATTTTAGTTTGAATTGGAATGCACCCTAATCACAGAATATATACTCCCTGATTCTGAATGCACCCGAAATGTCATAAAGAAATTTGTAATTGTCAATGTCAAGTCAAACAAAAAGGTGCAGTTTTGACAGTTTTGTTTGATGTATGTTTATTTATCGCAAAGAAAAATCAATTGTTTGAGGAAAAAAGTGTTATTTTCCCCGTATTCCCAAGCCCATGAGTTAGTGCTATACATAAGTCTAAAACCTGACTCTCCAACCAAATAATCTGCTGAAAAACCTGAAAATGAACCACCTAATGGCGTGCAGAGTATGCTTGGCATACGATATCCGCTTGCATTCAATATCTGGTTGCCAGCTTCAGGATATTTACGAGAAATTCACTGAAACATTGGTAAGCTAACTGTGCATAACGCACCTTTTTATAATAATGTAGAACATGTTAGTATTACCATCATCTTTATTCCTTGTTCTTTGGCCCCAGACAGTGCCTGATTTAGAGCACTGACAGCCCTTGACAGCCCCTACCTTGCCAGTTGGGCTTACCCAACTTACTCTTAAGTACCTTAGTATTTTTGCATACATACTCAAATGATCAAATTTTATTTTACAAGCTCAGCGCCCCCTCAGTCTTCACGCCCTAAGCCCTGGCCATATTATGGGTATACATTTTTACCCTGGACCCAAATGGCTACTTCATTCTGTTCACTGTTAATATTTAGCCTTTTAAATAAATATAGTCTTTTTTTCCAGCTTGAAACAGGCGATATGAAGCCAACATGTGTCTGTTACATTTGCTTCAGTTTGTTGAAAAAGTTTCAGAAGTTTATAGAGAAATCAAAAAAATCTGATCAGCTACTTGAACAGATGATAAATTCTGGTTTGGAGGTAAGTTAAATAAAGTCAACAGTCAAAACAATATTAGTAAACCTACAATTAGTATAAAATTACATTGCCTGCATTCCTACTTTAAAATATATTGTGTCAGTTGTGTAACCAAACAAATTAATATCTACTCATTTATAGAAAAAAAGTTGGTGGGACATTCATAGCACTGACATAACATAATGATCTTTAAATCATAAGGCGACTAACACACTGCACCGCGATCTGACACTTTGTGCGGGGCCACTGATATTAATATTGGTGATAAAAACTGAGATTTGCAAATTGTCTCAGTTTATATCACAGAGTAGGTACCAGTGGCGAAGGGTCCATACAAGCCGATACCCATTGACTTACCTTTTAGAAAACCCACCCCACTGATCCACTATACAGAATCATAACATTTTTGTGGAACGGCTTACCTTTGCCATAATTTCACCCCTCGCCACTGGTAGGTACCTACATTATGGTACAAAGATCATCATTCATAAATTTTCCTTTTAGCTGTCAGTTAATTCCCTGGAATTGTTTTGTAAACAACAAACTGAATTCCCTTGGACCTTGGACAAGTCTCCGATGGTTAGAGTCATATCTGCAACCGAGGAAGAGGTCAACGTGGAAACTCCAATTAAAACGGAATATGTGAATTCTGAAATGGACGTGGGGGATCAGAATGAAGGTATTATTGAATTCATTAGTTTAGTAACTTAACATTTTGCCTGAATAATGAATGCCATGAAAGATCACTCACTGCCAACACTTTGCCACTGGTTTGACACAGTTTATGGTCTTATTGGCACTTGATTCCAATTGCATTACTCTATTCGCATTTGGTATTATTCCCATTTTTATGGTCCTATTCCCATTAGCAACTGCCCACTAATTGTCTAATTTCAAAATCTATCACAATCACTTTCATTTGACAGAACATGGATTCTTCTTTTTGGCACAAATAAAAACTTGCCAAAGAAATGCAGCGATGAAATGGTTTCCATCTGTCAAATGAAAGCGATTGCGATAGATTTTGAAATTAGACAATTAGCCTCCGGCAGGCTGATTATCTAAATTGAAACTATTTAGCGACTGCTTTCATTTGACATACATTGCTACTTTTCTTTGGTATGTTTTTTACCCCAAAAAGAAGAAGCAATGTATCACATTCATCTGTCAAATGAGACCGGTCGCTAGGTGGCTTCTAATTAGACAATCAGCCCGCCGGTCTCATGTGACAACCCCCTTCTACCTTTCCCCCTTTTTAAATATAGACCAGCCCCCCTAGCATGACCACCGAGACGCGATAATAGGATACAGCGATTTATCATGTTTAACCGTCAAAAGACCTTGTATTTTTATCTATATTGTGTTTGGTGGTCATGCTAGGGGGGCTGGTTGAAGTGTAATAAACTTAATTGTTTTGGCGGCGCTAGTTGACGCCGTGAAGTTTTTAACTCAACATTATAATATTACCATAATTATTATTGTTTCAGATGATCTAAATGGCATTACTTTAGAATTAGAAGTTACCAACCAGGATTCATCATCAGATTCCGAAGACAACCTGAACATAAGTAAACAGTGGAAAGCGGACCGAAGCAATGTATCTGAAATGAATACGACTACAAGTGAGTGGAAACTATTTGTAAGGAGTAATAATATACAGTCTGACCAAAATAGTAGAAAATTATAGGGGAGCCACTTGCAGTCATAAGATTGTTGTATAGACTCTATACTTTTGTATGCAATAACCATGTGTTGCTAGCTAGTAAACATTATTTTAGTTCCATTTCTAGGCCAAACTGCAGTAAGAGTCCTAATTTATGAAAAGCTTTTTCACCCTGACCATCATGAATTTATTGAAATTATGATTAATCTTATCAGCTTTTCTTCTCTAACGCCGTCTGTTCACCGTCCGCCGTCACCGGGACGGGATGACGGCGCTATAACAGCCATACATATACATACATTCACTATGACAGCCTGTCCATCGAAAACACATTCACACAGTCATCTTGATGTCATTATAACCCCGTTTGTCCACCGTTGACGTCACTGCGACGTCTACGGGACGGGATGACGGCGCCGACGTTTTATTATGACTTCAAGATGAGGGACGGATTTTCGGTGGACAGGCTGTCATAGTGAATGTATGTACCGTTATATCAGCGCCGTCATCCCGTCCCGTTGACGTCTCGGTGACGGCAGCGGTAGACAAACGCCGTAAATCGGGAACTACATTAGGCACGCGTGGGCCACGTACGCCGACCTGGGCGCGTCAAGTAATGTACTCTATGGACGTGGCAGAAGACATACTTTCCGTTGCGTCGCGTAACGTGGCATCGCGTCGCAAGGCGTGGGTGCATACACGTGGATGTAATGTAGCTCTAAACAACTAGCCCCTATGTAAAATGTATGGTTCTGATAGGCCCAGATCGGCGTACGTGGCCCACCCCAAGTAGCCATTTTTGGTAGCCGTTACTACTCTTGTCGACACTTTTGTGTGGTAACTTTTTTTTTCTAGTCACGTTTTTGGTCGCTGTTCCGTAACGTAGTCCAGAAAGGGGGAAGAGTCGACACAGTAACATTTGGTCACACGGTTACGTCGCCGTGTATAAACATTGTTCCCAGCTTACAACCAGATATTACAAAACATTCGCTCACATTCACTCAATCATTCATTCATTGCTCAAACTTATGGACGTATAATATTATTGTGACAGTCGATAAATTATATAGGTAATTAGGTATTTTATTTCGCCATCATAGTTTTTATTTACATTTTTATTGATACATATTTAAGATTTTGTATAGATAAAATTTTCGTGGGAAATCAAAATGATCGTGTGATATGGTAAAATAGTTTGAAATATATCAAAGGGCCACCTCAAAATTGTAATTTTAATTAATATAGTGATATGTGTGCTTGTTGTAATTGAAGAAATCTGTACATTTTTAGTTATCAAAAGTTAAGAAAAAACGGCGTAATTAATTGTGTCTACACGTGTCGACATGTGTCTGCTTGTTACTAAATTTCCAAAATGGTGCCATTGTATATTTTTGTTTACAGCGATTCTCAAAATTTTCATTATTTTTTAAAATGCCGTTTTCCCTCGTGCTGACCAAGGAGGGTGGGTCAGAATTTTTATGTGTGGTGCCAGAGCAGTGGATTATTGAGAAGAATGTGCTTGCCTGACCAAGAATAAAAAAAAAATCGGAATTAGAAAATTTGCAGAGGACAGAAAACAGTGTTGTGGGTGAAAATTGAAAACGTTTATCATTATCACTGCCTTTAAATAATTGTAACATTGTAAATATTAATTTTAATAAATATTTTTTTTATAAATATTTTCTCTCTAATGAAAAATTCATTTTGACATACCAATATAAATGTTTTATTTACCTCGCATGAATGATGTAAAGTAGTATGCTTACCTCGGTTGTAAGTAGCTATTACACCCTCGAACTATATCCTCGCTCGCTCGTGCGTCTAAATATCTCGGGTGCACTCGATCCGTAGCGCCCTTTGCGAGCTACGCTCGCATGGGCGCCAAATTGGATCTTGTTCTGTAATAGCTCTCTTACGTCCCTTGTGTAACAAACTACTATTAACTGTGATTGCCAGCAAAATCTACATATTTCATAGGTAAAAAGCATGTAATTTATAGACAAACATATAGTACACTCGTAGATATACTTTGTTGATTCACTAATGCATCAACTTTTCTATAAAAGTTCGACGTCAAACGAAATCGTTTAGATGCGTTTTCGCTCATTTTTATTTAAATTATAACCAAACCTTCGCGTACGCTGTCGGTACAGTTTGAGAAGCAAAGACTCAAAATAATGATTGTATTCAAATCACAAGGTATAATGTTCAGTAACAGTTACGGAACGTTACCACACATTATATTAATTCTAGTGATGCAGTTACTACACAATTACCACACAATAACTACACATTTTTACTAGTGTATACACTAGTTACAAAATGGGCGCATGAGTGTATGAAATTAAGTGTACGCAAAGATCTAGTAACGTGTGTACACAGCAACCACACATTGTTACTGAAACTTGTTTCGGTCGCATTGTGTATGAACGGTTACCACACTTAATAACCAAAACTAACACAGTCGCCATGTGTAGTAACGATTACGGAACGGCGACGACTTGTAACTACTTTGGAAATTCTGCGACCGAAAATGGCTACTTGGGCGTGTGCCACATGCAGACTGAATCCCGATTCGGAATTCCGAACGGAATTTCGATAATGTATGAAGATTCCGTACGGATAAATCCCGCATGTGTGTGGTAGTCCATAGATTTGTATGGATTAGCTGCGTTCGGGATCACGTATGTACGGAATTCCGTAACGGGATTCCGTCTGTGTGTGGCCGGCCTTGAGGTTGGTAAAAGATCTTTTCATTAACGACATAAAATCTACAAATTTTTAATGTTACTTGTAGTTTTGAAGCCAGCACGAGAGATAATTCTATCTAAAGAGGAACAATTACAACAAATGCTGGAGCGATCGAAGTCACTAAATTATGAAAACTCGCCGTTTAAATGTGATTTGTGCTGCAAAGGATTTGTGGACGCAGAGGCTTTTGAAAACCATCACGAAAAACATGAGGTAAGTCTCTCTTATTAACTAGATTTTTAGATTTTTACCAAATAGCAGTACAGGACTTTGATTGTCTCATCGGTGTCGAAGTGGTCGGTCCCGCGTAGAGCTCGTCTGCTCCATTCGATAAAGTGGTCTCGTTGTTGTTCATTGCCACCCCCTCGGTCGCTCGGGTCGATGTCTTCTCCCGTTCCTTCCCGTCGTTCACTGGTACTGGGTCTGGTGGTGATTTATTTATTTATTTTTATTTTTTGAGGAAAACTTACAGCTACTACAGATATTAATATATTATTGTAATTACAGTAAAGCCAATTACAAGTTTTCACATATAGAAAAAACAATAACTATATTTAAACGCAAGTCGATATCGATAAAGTGTTACAAAAAACTATCAGCTACTAAAGATTATTAAAAAAATCCATTGTTATACAACTTTTTGAATCCGGGTATGCTTGTGTTAAATATGTCAAAGTCTATGTTATCATTAGCAGAATTGAAAGACCTAGGCGCCCTGTTAACAAATGTGTTCTTTAAATAGTTAGTTTTTAAGGGGGGTACATAAAGTAACTTAGTGTGCCGCGTTAATTTTTTCGGTGTATTTATATAAAATTTACCTAATAATTCGGGAGAATCTATATCACCTTGAAATATTTTTAAGAGAAATGCTATATCAGACATTTCCCTTCTTTTCTCTAGTGGTAAAAAATGAAATTTCTTGCATCGCTCTATATAATTTTCACAATAAGTGTGGCATTTGTACTGCAAGTAACGAAGAAATCTTTTTTGCACTGCTTCCAACATTCCATGGTTCTGCTGCAGCCACTCGTCCACTCCACTCGCACTACTTATAAATGGTAGGTAGGTATTGTCGGTGTTTGCGAGGAACACTTTGAGTGCGCGCAGTGTCATTCGCAACGGTTGTGCGCGCCGCGAACAAGCACCTACTCGTACGGTACTGGAGCGGCTCCATGGCGTGCGCGTGTAGACTGCCGGGAACAGACGTTCGCAGTTGAAGCGCGCAGCGTGCGCGGAGGCCGGCCACATCGTACTAGCGGCGCCCTGCATGCGGCGTGGCACATAAGCTGCACCGGCCGTAGTGCACCACTCACAACTAGCCATTGTTAATCTATCATTTGAAAACTACTTTTTGGTTGCTAATCTGTATTTTGTATCTATTCACAGGTGCTGCACTTACACAAGAAACGTAAATCGGATAATGAAACTGAAAAGGAAATTCCGAAAAGTCAACAACCCTTAAAAAATACCGATAAGGGTGAGGAAATTAAGGCACAGAACGAAGATAGTAGGAAAATACCTGACTTTAGAATACGCAGTAATACATTTAAAACTCCTTATGTAATACTAAATCGTGTTAAAACTCCTATCAAAGCAATAATACCGAACAATGAAACAACCACTTCCAATATTAATAGTGACATAAAGAATTCTAAAACTAGAGCAAATAGCAATGAACAGGTTACAGCTCCAAATAATATTTTTATATGCGATGTATGCAAAAGAGAATATCTCTGCAAAAGCTACTTAAAGAAACATATTAAGACATGGCACCTAATTGGAATTGAACAAAATTGTAAAAATACTAATATTTCGATAGGAAAGGATATACTGAAAAATAACAATGTGAGAGAAAATAAGCTTAGCAAAAAAAGGTACCAACTTAGGGATAGTATTTGTAGCGATGAGACGCAATACAAATGTAGTTATTGTATGAAATGTTTTTCTCGACGTGGTAATTTAGCGAAACATGTAAGAATTCATACAGGAGAGAAACCTTTCAATTGTAGTTATTGTATAAAATGTTTTACTACGAACAGTGCTTTAGCTACACATGTAAGAATTCATACAGGAAAGAAACCACACAAATGTAGTTATTGTATGAAATGTTTTTCTGACAGCGGTAATTTAGCTGCACATGTAAGAATTCATACAGGAGAGAAACCACACAAATGTAGCTATTGTAAGAAATGTTTTACTCGAAGCGGTGAATTAGCTACACATGTAAGAATTCATACAGGAGAGAAGCCATTCAAATGTAGTTATTGTATAAAATGTTTTACTCAAAGCGGTGAATTAGCTACACATGTAAGAATTCATACAGGAGAGAAACCTTTTAAATGTAGTTATTGTATAAAATGTTTTACTACTAGCAGTGCTTTAGCTAAACATGTAAGAATTCATACAGGAGAGAAACCACACAAATGTAGTTATTGTACGAAATGTTTTTCTGACAGTAGTGCTTTAACTAAACATGTAAGAATTCATACAGGAGAGAAACCACACAAATGTAGTTATTGTACGAAATGTTTTACTCAAAGCAGTGAATTAGCTACACATGTAAGAATTCATACAGGAGAGAAACCTTTTAAATGTAGTTATTGTATAAAATGTTTTACTACTAGCAGTGCTTTAGCTAATCATGTAAGAATTCATACAGGAGAGAAACCACACAAATGTAGTTATTGTACGAAATGTTTTACTCAAAGCGGTGAATTAGCTACACATGTAAGAATTCATACAGGAGAGAAACCTTTTAAATGTAGTTATTGTGTAAAATGTTTTACTACTAGCAGTGCTTTAGCTAATCATGTAAGAATTCATACAGGAGAGAAACCACACAAATGTAGTTATTGTACGAAATGTTTTACTCAAAGCGGTGAATTAGCTACACATGTAAGAATTCATACAGGATAGAAACCTTTCAAATGTAGTTATTGTACGAAATGTTTTTCTGACAGTAGTGCTTTAACTAAACATGTAAGAATTCATACAGGAGAGAAACCACACAAATGTAGTTATTGTACGAAATGTTTTTCTGACAGTAGTGCTTTAACTAAACATGTAAGAATTCATACAGGAGAGAAACCACACAAATGTAGTTATTGTACGAAATGTTTTTATGACAGTAGTGCTTTAACTAAACATGTAAGAATTCATACAGGAGAGAAACCACACAAATGTAGTTATTGTACGAAATGTTTTACTCAAAGCGGTGAATTAGCTACACATGTAAGAATTCATACAGGAGAGAAACCTTTCAAATGTAGTTATTGTATAAAATGTTTTTCTGACAGTAGTGCTTTAACTAAACATGTAAGAATTCATACAGGAGAGAAACCACACAAATGTAGTTATTGTACGAAATGTTTTTATGACAGTAGTGCTTTAACTAAACATGTAAGAATTCATACAGGAGAGAAACCACACAAATGTAGTTATTGTACGAAATGTTTTACTCAAAGCGGTGAATTAGCTACACATGTAAGAATTCATACAGGATAGAAACCTTTCAAATGTAGTTATTGTACGAAATGTTTTTCTGACAGTAGTGCTTTAACTAAACATGTAAGAATTCATACAGGAGAGAAACCTTTCAAATGTAGTTATTGTATGAAATGTTTTTCTGACAGCGGTAATTTAGCTGCACATGTAAGAATTCATACAGGAGAGAAACCACACAAATGTAGCTATTGTAAGAAATGTTTTACTCGAAGCGGTGAATCAGCTACACATGTAAGAATTCATACAGGAGAGAAACCATACAAATGTAATTATTGCATCAAATGTTTCAGTAGTAGCAGTGAGTTAGCTAAACATGTAAAAATTCATACAGGAGATAAACCATACAAATGTAGTAATTGTACGAAATGTTTTTCTCAACGTAGTAATTTAGCTACACATGTAAGAATTCATACAGGAGAGAAACCACACAAATGTAGCTCTTGTAAGAAATGTTTTACTCGAAGCGGTGATTTAGCTACACATGTAAGAATTCATACAGGAGAGAAACCATACAAATGTAATTATTGCATCAAATGTTTCAGTAGTAGCAGTGAGTTAGCTAAACATGTTAGAACTCATACAGGAGAGAAACCACACAAATGTAGTTATTGTACGAAATGTTTTTCTCAACGTAGTAATTTAGCTACACATGTAAGAATTCATACAGGAGAGAAACCACACAAATGTAGCTATTGTAAGAAATGTTTTACTCGAAGCGGTGATTTAGCTACACATGTAAGAATTCATACAGGAGAGAAACCATACAAATGTAATTATTGCATCAAATGTTTCAGTAGTAGCAGTGAATTAGCTACACATGTAAGAATTCATACAGGAGAGAAACCACACAAATGTAGTTATTGTACGAAATGTTTTTCTAACAGCGGTAATTTAGCTAAACATGTAAGAATTCATACAGGAGAGAAACCACACAAATGTAGTTATTGCATCAAATGTTTCAGTAGTAGCAGTGAGTTAGCTAAACATGTAAGAATTCATACAGGAGAGAAACCACACAAATGTAGTTATTGTACGAAATGTTTTTCTAACAGCGGTAATTTAGCTAAACATGTAAGAATTCATACAGGAGAGAAACCACACAAATGTAGCTATTGTAAGAAATGTTTTACTACTAGCAGTGCTTTAGCTAAACATGTAAGTAGTCATTCATAAGAGATGGATATAACACCGTAATGAATGAATCAGTGTTTGTAAATTAATGAATATTGCAAGTAGTTTTTAAGATAAGATATCAGACAAACACTTTTTTAACTTTTGTAACATCGCAATAGGGAGGGATACCTACACAAGATACAACATTAAATACCTAGCATTCAAAGAGTGTCAATGATTTATTGAAAGGATTTTGATGTTTTCGTTTGTCTCGCTCGATCTTTGATAAAAGTCTTTAGCTTTAAATAACGCCATATTAGGGCTGTAATGCGTTTACATAAAATAGCTGAAGCATTGTTTCTGTGATGTAGGCTGTCTAACGAACGCTGGCACGTGGTTGGAAAAGGAACAAAAATTCCGCCTTTTGATAAGGGTCAGTTTCCAATGACAATGTTAATTTAACAGGGAAAGTGGCGCCCCCATTTGGATTCCGGCTTTCGTTAGACAGACAGACTAATGTGATAATCCGTCTCAGTGGCGCCCCATCATATGAAAATATTACTCGCGCAGTAGCAACCAACCAAAATACGCATGCATCGATCAAAGTAAACATACCTAATGTGTGTCCTGTATCTCAAATTACTAAACTACAATATACAGACATTAATAAAAAATTATAATAATTGTAAATTCATAAAATTAGACAAATTTGACATGTATTTAAAAGAACTATGTTTTAGAATTAATATTGAAATAGACTATTTACATTATAAAACTGAATATCTAGCGCCACAGAAAATCAAATCATTTCTTGCTAAAAACATGATAAATTTACATAAAAGTGCTACAATAAAAACAAAGACATTGAAGCAAAAAACAATTTTTAATTATTTTAGTAAAATAAGTCCATGCGAGCAATCGCCATTACAACAAGATACAACCGATACGCTTGTTCGTCACGACGGAATGCTCTAGGTTAGTTTTGTATCACCAGAATATAGCTAGTGCTCTCAGTAAAAAGGATTTACTCGAAATAACGCTTAACGAATTGAATGGATAGCTGGGTGACATAGATATTATATGTTTATCAGAAACTTTTATGAAAAAAGGTACCGAAAAAAATCTGATAATAAATAATTACAACTTGGGAGCATCATATTGTAGAAACGAACGTAGAGGCGGAACCTGTATTTTGCTAAAACGGCATTTAGACTACAAAAAAAATTGACATCCCACAGTCAATGCTCTACGTATTTGAATGTTGTGCGATAGAAGTTACTCAGTTTAATCTAATAATTGTTTGCATTTATAGAACTCCTTCCTCAAAAATTGAAATATTTTTTGAACAATTACAGTCGCTTTTAAAAATGTTAGCAAGAAAAAGAAACAAAAAATTGTTCTATGCGGAGATTGGAATATTGACATGGTTCAAAAAAGTAAAAATAATGACGAGTTAACAAGCCTACTAAGTAATTATAACATTGTCAACCACATCAATCAGCTTACGCGTATAAAAGCATGTCTTGATTTGATTGCTAGTAACTTAGACAGCGTTATTAAATCGGGAATACACTGCTTATGTCTATCTGACCATGAAAAGGCTCAAAGCTTAACATTTGAATTATGTAGTGATAAAAATTACACAAAAAAACTAAAATATTGGTTTGAATATAAACGTGACATGTGTAACGACAACATTGAAAAGTTCCTAGGCTGTATTTCATCTCTTTCTTTTAGCGATGTGCTAGAAAATCAAGATGTAGAAAAATCATTCAACTGTTTTCATGAACATATTGCTTTATTTTTTAACTTATGCTTTCCAATTATGAAAGTAAAAAAAACTTGCAAGCCGATCAAAAATAGATGGCTAAGCAAAGGTATTAAGAAATGTTCCATACATAAGAGAACTATCTTAAGAGATTTATCTTAAGATAGTTCTATCTACATAAGAGATTTATCTTAAATATAGATTAGCCTCATCTGGTAAAACTTTTATTAAAAAGAAATATCAAAGTTACAATAGAATATTAAAAAAATGCATATTACAGGCCCAAAAGATAACTAACACACATTACATTTCTAAGTCCAAAAATGTATGTAAAACATCATGGGATGTAGTGAAAAGTAATGTACAAAATGTAGATACAAAAAATGACATTGAACAAATAAATATAGACAATAAAATCATAACTAATCCTAGTGAAATATGTAAAGCATTTAACAACTATTTTACAGCTTGATGAACAAATGTAATTTAAATAATGAAGCGGACATTAAGAATGTATTAATTGACATAAAATCACACACAAGTAGTATCTATCTAACTCCAATAAATGATAATGACATATATAAAATAATAAAGGGACTTAAAAATACTAACTCTACTGGTTTTGACAATATTACTACAGACATAATTAAAAAAATTGCTGCGTATATAGGATTACCTTTGACACATATAATAAATCTATCGTTAACAAATGGACATTTTCCCTCGAGCTTAAGTTATCAATAGTGAAGCCGATATATAAAAATGGTCCCCATACAGATATGGCTAATTATAGACCTATCACACTAATATCTATATTCTCTAAAATTATAGAAAAGATTATGTATGACAAAATATATTCATTTATGTCTTCACAACAGCTTTTAAAGAGGGAACAGTTTGGCTTTCGTAAAAATTGCTCAACTACACTTGCCTGCTACCATCTAATTAAAGAAGTGACTCAAAACCTAAACGATAGAATGTTCACCCTTGCTATTTTTCTAGATATGAGCAAAGCTTTTGATTTTGTTCCTCATAAGGTATTATTAGCGAAGCTTGAAAAGTATGGCATAAGGGGAAATGCTTTGTCTTGGTTAGAAAGCTACCTGTTTGACAGACAACAGTGTGTAGAAATTGCGAAAACTTTTGGTAACATCAGAAAATCTTATATGTCAACGTATGAGTACAATCGATGTGGTGTTCCTCAAGGAAGCGTCCTGGGACCTTTACTGTTTTTACTATTTATCAACGATCTACCAAATGTTACAGACCAAAAATGCATACTATTTGCGGATGATACAACAATTTTAGTTAAGAGTAGAAGTAAAGAGGAACTAGAATGTATCGCCAATGATAACCTAACAAAAATTGTGAATTGGCTGAAAAATAATAACTTAAAGGTAAATATGACGAAAACGAAAAGCATTAACTTTAAAACACACAATAGAACAAACATAGATATTAATGTGAAGTATGAGAGTAATGAAGTTGACAATGTGAAACAAGCTACATTCTTAGGTATAATAATTGACGAAATGTTGAATTGGAAAGCTCACATTGATACGTTGGTAAATAAGTTGGACAGGTATGTATATGTACTGAATAGAATCGTCAATGTTGCGTCTAAAGAAGCAGCGTTAATGGCATACCATGGCTACGTATTGTCGTTACTAAGATATGGACTTATTTTATGGGGTAACTCTGTAGATATGCCTAGAGCATTTAGAGTACAAAAGAAATGTGTTCGATCTATCTGTGGTGCAGATAGGTTGGATAGCTGTAAGCCGTTGTTCAAAGCTCTAAACTTACTACCGCTTCCCTGTCTGTACATACTTGAGATGGCAGTTTTTGCTAAGAAATATAATGGTCTATTCAAAGTTAATAATAGCAATAAATTTTACAGAGGAAGAAAAGGCGAAAATTATTGTATACCAGGCCAGAGATTAATGCTTTACTCTAAAAATGTCCACTGTATGGCGATTCGCATATTTAACTCTTCAACGCCCGGAAAACAATACAACAATAGATTTCTATTGTTGTTTGTGCCCGATAGGGCACAGCGGGCGGGCGGGAAGCTACCGAATGATATAAAAGTATTGTCATATTTTAAGTTTAAAGCAAAATTATTAAATTTACTAGCGGACAAAATGTATTATAAAATTGCTGACTTCATTAATGATAGGATTTGACATTTTTTTATTATTATTCTTTTTTTTTATTTTTTATTCTCATTTTCACAAAATAATCCACTCTATTGACATTTTCTTGACATTTTAACGATGACTAGTGCACGTGAACTGAAGTAGGGAATTATTATTTAATTGTAATTGTAGGCGCGGGTTGCTTTAAAGAGTTTTAACGATTTTTTGATGATTAGTTTGTGACACAGGCGGCTAATTGCTAGGAACAAAAGGAAAAGAAAAGAATGGAAGGCAAAACATGCAGCTTACCAAAGTCCTGGTTCGACGTAACTTCGGGAGCTCCCAGACAGCAGGATGACACTTTCGGACACTGATTTCGAAGGCACAATATTGAGTTTTTCACCGATAGGCACAATTAATGTGAGAGTTATTATTTTTCGGTCGCGCGCGCACGTCATCAATCGGGATACTAGCGCCGGCCGGTGTTTTTATTCGTCTCGCTGCATTTGCCATTAAGAATGCGGAAATGGAGCGAGAGGGCAATAGATAGGATCATAGGAAAGACAAGGATAGGAAGCATTTCGTCGCTCCGTGTCACACTATCTATTAAGATTAAATATGTATATTATTATAATTTAAAATGAATTATTATTGCCTTAATGTGGCGTTAACATCCCCCCCGGATTGACAGGATGTAATCCTTCAAAATTAACCTAAACCTACTAACTATAGCTATTAGAGCATTAGACTTAGATTTGCTTATTTATTTAATTATTTTAATTTTATTAAGTATTTTATTTGTTTATTATTAATAAGTGGACTGTATGAAATTAAGGTATGTTATTGATTGGGAAGCGGAATGACTTTCACAACCGGTCTGCGATATACACCGGACTTAGTTCTAACGTCGACGACACGGGATATTCCGTCCCTCCCTGGAAAAGTACGTTCGATTATACCTAACGGCCAATTTAGAGGAGCACTATTCTCTGATTTCAATAAGATAATTGTGCCCTCGCGCACGGGAGAGCTCGGTGTGAGCCACTTCGCTCTAGTTTGCAAGGTGTTAAGGTATTCCACCTTCCACCGCTTCCAGAAGCATTGTACGAGATGATCAACAATGCGTTTTCGCTGTAATAGCGTTATCTTTTCCGTGCTCACATCTTCGGATGGCAGGGATTTTAAGGGCGTCATGACCAGAAAATGAGCGGGTGTGAGCGCCTGAGGCTCTGAAGGATCACTACTAAGTACAGATAGTGGCCTTGAATTGAGAATAGCCTCAATCTGAGCGATAACAGTTGTCATCTCTTCGAAAGTTAACAATTGAGTCCCTACAATTTTGGACAGGTGACTTTTGACACTCCTAATGTTGCCCTCCCAAATACCACCGAAGTGGGGGGCAGAAGCTGGATTAAATTTCCACTCAATGTGATTATCTCTCAATTCGTTAGCGAATCTATCTTTATATTGCTCGGAATCTAACATACAATACATATTATTTAGGTAAGAATTGGCTCCTATGAAATTAGTGCCATTATCCGAATATAAAGTTGAGATGGGGCCGCGACGGGATATGAATCTTTTGAAGGCATTTAAAAAGGCGTCAGTAGACAAATCCGAAGCGAGTTCTAGGTGAACGGCTTTAGTAGCCAGACATATGAATAAGCATAAATATGCCTTAATACTATGTACTCCTCTACGCCGGTAGGGCAGCACCGAAATCGGTCCAGCAAAATCCAAACCACAGTGGCCGAATGCTTTAGCTTGTTGTACCCTGTAGGCCGGTAAATCTGCCATCAGCGGCGGTGTCGCGGGCTTGGGGTTAGCTTTGAAGCACGTGACGCAATTTTGTACTCGCTTACGAACAATATTACGCGCGGACAAAATCCAATATTTTTGTCTTATTAATGACATTAATAATTGGGGACCAGTATGAAGGTATCGACGATGATAATAGTCAATTATTAAATTGACTACGTGATCCTTACTAGGCAGCAATATAGGGTGTTTACTATCGTAATCCAAATCGGAATTACGCAACCTTCCACCCACACGAAGTATACCGTTGCGTAAAAAGGCATTTAATTTTAATAAGGACGGCGGTAGTTTACCACCATTTTGGGCAATTTTTATTTCACTCGGGAAGTGAACTAATTGTAAATCTTTAATGACCATTTCTTCCGCAATGTCTAAATGCGAGACACTAAATTGTTTCGGTATTTTCTTAATGAACCGAAGAACATATATTACTATTCGGAGTAATTTATGCCACGAAGAAACACGAGTAGCTAATTCGTAAAAAATAGGTAAGGTACTAGGAGCCTTAATTGCAGCACTAAGGACGTTAACCTTTTCCTCAGGTAAGTTTAAATCGTTTAAGTCAGTTGTATCAACTTGCAATATCGGCCAGTCGGAGACGGGTAGTTGCGCATATGGCGGTCCGTGAAACCAAAGTGGATGTTCAATTAACTGAGAAGGAGTGAGGCCCCTAGATAGACAATCCGCGGGATTTTCCTTTCCACTAATATGACGAAAATGTCGAGGGTGTAAGTCATTTTGAATCATTGCAACCCTAATTTGCGACGAACGTTTGCCATCGATTAGGATTAGAAACTATCCACGCGAGTGCTACCTTACTATCTGTGAACGCGAACGTGTTTGTTATCTTACACCGCAACGAATAGTTATTTAGAACTATACGCATTAACTTTGCTAGTATAACATTAGCACACAATTCCATTCGCGCAAGCGTAACTACCGTTTTAGAGGGCGCCACTCTGGACTTAGCACCATTGATATATCAAAACAAAGTTTAGATGCGTTATGCGCCAACATCATGCAATTTAAAACAGCGACAGGTACTGCAGATACACACATTGACATATTACATCAATAGTGGGACACAAATGAACGCCACCATACGGAATCCCTGTCGTTAGAAAGAGATAAACAGACATCATAAGTTTCGTCTGATACGCTGCATGCTCATTGGCGCGTCTCGCTCTTTGTAAAAAAATGGCCGATTAGAGTAATACAAAATACGAAAATACATTTTACGGTAAAATACAGTACTTACGTGTGAAATAAAACATTTTTCCGATCTCTGACTGTTGCTGTATAATTTGCACATCGTTTATAGACGCAGGAAGGCATTTTTGATCAGAATGTCACGGTTTTTTAGTGTCTGTCTGACGAAAGTGATGTGTGTTTACGTGTCACGAGCCTGTGCCTGACTAATTGAAAGTCGGGCAATTACCTTACTTTCGTCTTGCCATTGTGGAGTGCGGGTAACGCATCTAAACTTTGTTTTGATATATCAATGCTTAGCACACAATAAATTCATTACCGAACGATTTTCGTTAGGAAAATAAACATGTAAATATACCACACCACCGTACGCTCGCTCTGAGGCGTCCGCAAAGCCGATTATTGAAATAACACAATCATTACGCTTACGTGTCGAGGTAATTTAATACATTGTAAAAGGTGAAGTTCCGATTCTATGCTTTGCCACAATGAAATTATATTCGAGGGCGGGGATTCGTCCCAATTGACGTTATTTTCCCATAAAGATTTAATTGTTAATTTAGCTAAAAGCGTCACTGGAGCCACATAGCCCATAACGTCCCACAGGCGAGCAATCGTGGATAATATTTTGCGCTTTGTACATTTTTGAGGTTGTACGTTAATAACAAAGGTAAAAACATCTTCCGCGGGTAGCCATAAAAGCCCTAATACTTTCAATTGATTGTCGGGGCTGAACTCGACCGCTTCACTAACACGATGTGTTGATGGAATACTAGACATTACCTTCCGCGAGTTACTAGCGAATTTGACTAACTCAAAGCCGGCCGTTTCGAATAATTTTATAAGTTGGGTCGCGAGGTCGATCGCTTTTTTATCCGATTGACAACTTGTAGCCAGGTCGTCCATGTAAAGCTCAGTCTCGGCTACCGCGGCGGCGGCGGGGTACTTGTCCCGCTCGTCCTCAACTAACCGACGCACGGTACGCATAGCTAGGTACGGACTACAACGCAGACCGAACGGCACTCGAGTTATTTCGTATACGATTAAAGGCTCATTAGAGTTGAATCGATATAATATTCGTTGATATTTTAAATCATCATTATCGACATGAATTCTTAAGTACATTTGTCTTATATCAGCGCTTACCGCTATAGGTAATAAACGGAACTTTAATATAATATCAAAAATATTATTTTGTAAATTAGGACCAGTGTACAATAAATCATTTAACGATTTTCCGGAACTGGTGGCATTACTGGCATCTAACACCACGCGCAACTTGGTGGTACTTTTATCATGACGGACTACGGCATGATGAGGAATTACGTATTGCTCGTTATTATAACCTACCTCACTAATAGTACCAACCGGACGCATATAACCCTTTTGTAAATATTCTAAAAATACGGAATCATATTGTTCCTTTAACGATTGATAAGCCAATAATTTACGCTCCAACGTTAAATACCTACGCTCAGCTGACCGCATTGAATCGCCTAAAAGTGACGGTTCATATTTGAACGGTAACGACACTACGTATTGTCCATTCGAAGTACGACGCGTAGTTTCGTTATAATATTTCTCACAATTATCATCGTCTTTAGATAGGCAAAGTACATTCGGTACCTCTTCCAACTCAAAAAATCGATTCAAGCGATTTTCGACCGGTTCATCTAAAGTGAAGAGAGTATGGATGGTATTACACACGGGTTCAATAACGGGAGCTTGACCTATAATTATATAACCTAATGAGGTCTCGACAGCGACGGGCTCACCGGCGGCGTCACGTGATATTGTATCCGGACGCAGAATGCGCGCGAACAAATCGCTACCAATAATCAAGTCTATACTACCCGGAGTATGATAATTACAATCCGCTAAAATAATATTATTTAAATAACTTAACCGAGCCGTGTTCACTTTAGTGATCGGTAGTTCACTGGTAATATTATTCACGACTACAGGTTGAATCGTATACCTTACCGAATCATTTATTCGCGAACGGATGGTCAGACAGGTCGTCCCTACAATAGGACTATTGACGTCCCCTACACCTGACACATATTTATTATGCGACTCAGATATTTTTAAATTTAAACGTTTGCAACATTCCGTTGTAATTAAGTCCCTTTGAGACGCGCTATCGATTAACGCTCTAATTGCCCATATGTTCCCGGTCGCATCGAGCACGTGACATTGCGCCGTCCCTAGTAATACGGTCGTCGATGGACAAGACACCGTCTGCGTGCCCTCCTCGCCACGACTGATGCCGTCGTTCACGGCCGCGCAGAGAGCTACTCCTACCGCGGCATCGGCAGGGCCGGACTCAGTAGGTTTTGGGAAATGAAGCAAGCTATTATGTCTCTTAGCGCACTCATTACAACGTTCATTTGTTGACTTGCAATTAAGAATCGTGTGAGTACTATCTAAGCAATTAACACACATTTTATTACTTTTAATAAATTTATAACGATCATTAGGAATCATTGACAGGAATTTAGCACATTGGGAGACATGCGAATGCTCATTTTTCCCACAACATAAACAGTTATTGCGCTCCTGTATGTTAACAAATGTTTTCACATTACTATTATTAGCGTTACGTGAATTTGAGTAGCCTCCCGACATCGCAGTTGATGGCGCCGAGCTATTTTTACGACCCTGAGTACTGCCCTTCGCCGGCGCACCTACGGAATAACTACCTACACCTCGTGTACGCAACTTAACTCGAACATGATCTTTCACGAAATCAATAAAATCGTTACATTTCGGAAATATTTCGGATTTTTCGAATTTGTACTCGAATGCTTCATACGTTTCCGTATTTATTTTCTTACTGGCAATATAAACGAAAACGAAGTCTTCTAAATTCTCGAAATCTAATTGTTTTAAAGCTAAATAAAGAGCCGAGAATTTATCAATAAATTCCTCTAATTGAGTAGGTGAATTATTCGACACAGTAGGTAGATTTAACAATCTTTCTAAGTAGGTCGCGGCAAGTACCCGCTTGTCATTATATTTCTTTACTAAATTACTCCAAATAACTGTATAGTTTTCGGCGGTAGGTAAAATACCCTGACAAATTGCTAGAGCTTTTCCCTGTAATTTCCCCATCAAGAACTGAATTTTATTCCCATCAGTGAGATCTGTATTTTCATGAATGGTGGTACGAAAAGATTCGTAGAAAATGGGCCAGGACGCAATATCACCGTTAAACGAACATAGTTCAATATTAGGTAGGTATTTACGAGTAGGTTTTTCATGTTCACACTTAACTACCTCACCGCCAACGTTACCACTCATTTTTTGAGTATTTGGTGCCGTTAACTTGTGTACTTTGTACTTAATTTTCGCGAACACTTGCTCGAATGCTATAGCTGAATTATACGAAGGGGTGGGGCCGTCAGCTATTGAAAGCTGAACCTCATTCCGCTCCTCAATTGTTTTTAGGAAATCATTTCTTAACGTATCTAACGTAAATGCATCTCCTAAAAAATTATCAATTTTAATGGGATCGTCCCCCAATTTAGCCACTTGATCGTAAATGGTTTGTAACCTACCGTAATATGCCGATAATTTATTTTGTAATAGTTGCATTTTCTTTTCGGAAGCCATCTTTTTACAAATATGACGCCTAGCACCGCGATGGTAGAATGACTAAATCTCAAGAATCTAACTCAATCCCGGTACGATAGGACCAAATTATGTAGGCGCGGGTTGCTTTAAAGAGTACGATTTTTTGATGATTAGTTTGTGACACAGGCGGCTAATTGCTAGGAACAAAAGGAAAAGAAAAGAATGGAAGGCAAAACATGCAGCTTACCAAAGTCCTGGTTCGACGTAACTTCGGGAGCTCCCAGACAGCAGGATGACACTTTCGGACACTGATTTCGAAGGCACAATATTGAGTTTTTCACCGATAGGCACAATTAATGTGAGAGTTATTATTTTTCGGTCGCGCGCGCACGTCATCAATCGGGATACTAGCGCCGGCCGGTGTTTTTGATTCGTCTCGCTGCATTTGCCATTAAGAATGCGGAAATGGAGCGAGAGGGCAATAGATAGGATCATAGGAAAGACAAGGATAGGAAGCATTTCGTCGCTCCGTGTCACACTATCTATTAAGATTAAATATGTATATTATTATAATTTAAAATGAATTATTATTGCCTTAATGTGGCGTTAACAGTAATCATGTTTTTTTTTCTCACTATTAACTTATAACCTAATTTAATTAAAATGTCTTTATCTTTATTATATAATTAAATCATAAAATTTTTGCACATCGTATCCACAACGATAGAATATGTTGGTAATTAGTAATTTAAGAACACAATGTACCATATTCACGCAAATAAACTATTACTTACTTACTCCTAAGTAGTCCTAGTAATGATAAGGTAATAGAGCACTACAGGGTGTAACGGAAATGGTGCATTTCTCAATCTACGAAAGTTCGTGTAAAAGGCTGCAGCTTTCGCAAAGAGCCGCAAGTTGTTGGTAATTTATTTATGTAGTGTGGGGCAGTGCTTGGCCTTCACCTCACCTGATGTGAAGTGACGATAAGGCCGAAGTTGGAAGCGCACTACACCCGGAATCGTCATCACTGAGAAACTGGCTATAAGTATTACCTGCCGGACGGAATACAACAATTTTTAAATTGTTGTTATGGCGTCAGACATAGGTAAGATGGTTGTAGCTAGTCAGGCTCAGGCGGATTTGAAATAAGCCCTAACACCAACCGAACCGAGTACAAATTGTACCCCCTGGGAATCAAACCCGGGACCCCTGCGTCTTACACGGGTGGGCGAACCACTAGACCACGGAGGCGGTTAAATCGTGACCCTACCTTACGTAGGTCTGAGATTACACTCTTGCGCTTCCCTTCTCGCTGAGGCAAGCGTCATTGGAACTAACGCATGCCACAAGGGCACACGCTGACGCATTCCTCACTGTAATTAATCAAATCAAAATTGTTGATTTCAGTCATCTGGTAATTTGTTTGTTGACTTGTTGTATGATTTAGTTTTACAAGTGAATGTGAATGTTTTTTTATTGTCTTTTATGTTTAAATAAAGAATCTTGATTAAATTAAATGTGTTTTTTTTTGTCAATATCCGCCACTTTATAGCAACACTAGCGGCCGCCCGCGACTTCGTCTAAGTGGAAAGGTTTCTTGTTATCCCTCGGGTCGGGAATAATACTTTTTTCGGGATGAAAGGTCCTATGTCCTCTGTACCCCGCCAATGTGTATGCACACATGATGATCGGTTCAGTAGTCAAGACATTAAGGCGAAACAAACAAACAAACGGACTTTCGCATTTATAATGATTAGAAAGGATTTAAAAATCTAGATCACGGCCGAGACTGCTTTTTATTCTCGGTTCTCGGAAAAAGGTGGGTTCGGTCGGTCCCTACAGCACAGCGCTCTCTTCGCTCCAAAACATTGAGTTAGTAGTTGTGCCTCTCTTTCTATCGCGTAGGTCTTATCTTTTCTGATGTAATAGTATGAACTTGGTTAAATGCTCTTATCTCCGCGGAATGACACAGCCACAGCCCTGCCGATGGCTACCTACATGAAGTTGTACTTTACCTACATCTTCTTGGATAATAAAGTCTGTGATGAATACAAAGATAAACCCAATGGACCATTCTTTTTTGCTTGTTAAGATACTTGTTTGTTTTGTTTACCTCAGGTGCATTTAAAAGAAAATTGAAAATTCTTTCAGCGTACCATGGAAGTAATAGTCGAAGATATTACACATTTTATGAAAACATTATACAAGTAAATAGGTCCAAATTCCGATGTTTTTAATTTATATTGAGGTTATGTAGGTCAAGACATCGGTGAGCGCGTTCACGAGATCGACGATAGCCCCAAGTCCCAAACTGTCAAAGCGCGATTATCTGATAGTGCGTTCCCTTTTGCGCCAACAGCGATAATATCACTGATATCGCGCTCACACTTCGTTCCGATTTGATGTGAGCGCGCCAACGATAGCAGTATTTACGTCACGGATGACGTCACTATCGCCGCCATTTTGCGATTACAGTGATATCGTTCTCGAGCGTTAGCACTGTGAGCAGTCTGTCATATTTCACACTTCTGATTCGTTATTTACTTTGTTTTGACGTTACAAAACGTCAAAACAAAGTAAATAACGAATCAGAAGTTCGGCGCGCGATGCGTGCGATAATAGTCGTTCCGAATTGAAATCGCGTCAACAGTGCTGTCAGCGTGATAATCAAAACGGAACAGCTTTTAGCGCTCACATCGCCAACAGTACTATTGGCTCAAAAGGGAACGCGGCCTGAATCTGTAGGTACGCTTGTTATCGTGGTCATCGCTGAAATTTATTTTAGTTTGAATTGGAATGCACCCTGATCACAGAATATATACTCACTGATTCTGAATGCACCCGAAATGTCATAAAGAAATTTGTCAATGTCAAGTCAAACAAAAAGGTGCAGTTAAAACGTAGTGATTATTTCCTCTGTGGGTGCAGTTTTGACAGTTTTGTTTATATGTTTATTTATCGCAAAGAAAAATCAATTGTTTGAGGAAAAAAGTGTTATTTTCGCCGTATTCCCAAGCCCATGAGTTAGTGCTATACATAAGTCTAAAACCTGACTCTCCAACCAAATAATCTGCTGAAAAACCTGAAAATGAACCACCTAATGGCGTGCAGAGTATGCTTGGCATACGATATCCGCTTGCATTCAATATCTGGTTGCCAGCTTCAGGATATTTACGAGAAATTCACTGAAACATTGGTAAGCTAACTGTGCATAACGCACCTTTTTTATAAGCAATAAAATTGTCTTTAAAATATGACATTGACGTCGGCGTATTTCTTTTTGTAACTTACTTGTCAGTGTGAAAATTATCTGAAAATTGATACCTTTTATATTGATATTAAAATTCCCTTCCATTCCATTTTGTAGCCGCCTTTAAATTATTAACCAGTTTATACAGTCCCTCGGTCACACTAACAATGATATTTTTTTTTTATATAAAATAAAAAAAATATATAATTGTTAAATACTGCAAAACTTCAAATGTAGAACATGTTAGTATTTTTATTCCTTGTTCTTTGGCCCCAGACAGTGCCTGATTTAGAGCACTGACAGTCCTAGACAGCCCCTACCTTGCCAGTTGGGTAAGAGTACCTTAGTATTTTAGCATACATACTCAAATGATCAAATTTTATTCTACAAGCTCAACGCCCCCTCAGTCTTCACGCCCTAAGCCCTGGCCATATTATGGGTATACATTTTTACCCTGGACCCAAATGGCTACTTCATTCTGTTCACTGTTAATATTTAGCCTTTTAAATAAATATAGTCTTTTTTTCCAGCTTGAAACAGGCGATATGAAGCCAACATGTGTCTGTTACATTTGCTTCAGTTTGTTGAAAAAGTTTCAGAAGTTTATAGAGAAATCAAAAAAATCTGATCAGCTACTTGAACAGATGATAAATTCTGGTTTGGAGGTAAGTTAAATAAAGTCAACAGTCAAAACAATATTAGTATACCTACAATTAGTATAAAATTACATTGCCTGCATACCTACTTTAAAATATATTGTGTCAGTTGTGTAACCAAACAAATTAATATCTACTCATTTATAGAAAAAAAGTTAGTGGGACATTCATAGCACTGACATAACATAATGATCTTTAAATCATAAGGCGACTAACACACTGCACCGCGATCTGACACTTTGTGCGGGGCCACTGATATTAATATTGGTGATAAAAACTGAGATTTGCAAATTGTCTCAGTTTATATCACAGAGTAGGTACCAGTGGCGAAGGGTCCATACAAGCCGATACCCATCGACTTACCTTTTAGAAAACCCACCCCACTGATCCACTATACAGAATCATAACATTTTTGTGGAACGGCTTACCTTTGCCATAATTTCACCCCTCGCCACTGGTAGGTACCTACTAATTATGGTACAAAGATCATCATGCATAAATTTTCCTTTTAGCTGTCAGTTAATTCCCTGGAATTGTTTTGTAAACAACAAACTGAATTCCCTTGGACCTTGGACAAGTCTCCGATGGTTAGAGTCATATCTGCAACCGAGGAAGAGGTCAACGTGGAAACTCCAATTAAAACGGAATATGTGAATTCTGAAATGGACGTGGGGGATCAGAATGAAGGTATTATTGAATTCATTAGTTTAGTAACTTTACATTTTGCCTGAATAATGAATGCCATGAAAGATCACTCACTGCCAACACTTTGCCACTGGTTTGACACAGTTTATGGTCTTATTGGCACTTGATTCCAATTGCATTATTCTATTCGCATTTGGTATTATTCCCATTTTTATGGTCCTATTCCCATTAGCAACTGCCCACTAATTGTCTAATTTCAAAATCTATCACAATCACTTTCATTTGACAGAACATGGATTCTTCTTTATGGCACAAATAAAAACTTGCCAAAGAAATGCAGCGATGAAATGGTTTCCATCTGTCAAATGAAAGCGATTGCTTTGGCGGCGCTAGTTGACGCCGTGAAGTTTTTAACTCAACATTATAATATTACCATAATTATTATTGTTTCAGATGATCTAAATGGCATTACTTTAGAATTAGAAGTTACCAACCAGGATTCATCATCAGATTCCGAAGACAACCTGAACATAAGTAAACAGTGGAAAGCGGACCGAAGCAATGTATCTGAAATGAATACGACTAAAAGTGAGTAGAAACTATTTGTAAGGAGTAATAATATACAGTCTGACCAAAATAGTAGAAAATTATAGGGGAGCCACTTGCAGTCATAAGATTGTTGTATAGACTCTATACTTTTGAATGCAATAACCATGTGTTGCTAGCTAGTAAACATTATTTTAGTTCCATTTCTAGACTTGTTGGCCAAACTGCAGTAAGAGTCCCAATTTATGAAAAGCTTTTTCACCCTGACCATCATGAATTTATTGAAATTATGATTAATCTTATCAGCTTTTCTTCTCTAACGCCGTCTGTTCACCGTCCGCCGTCACCGGGACGGGATGACGGCGCTATAACAGCCATACATATACATACATTCACTATGACAGCCTGTCCATCGAAAACACATTCACACAGTCATCTTGATGTCATTATAACCCCGTTTGTCCACCGTTGACGTCACTGCGACGTCAACGGGACGGGATGACGGCGCCGACGTTTTATTATGACTTCAAGATGAGGGACGGATTTTCGGTGGACAGGCCGTCATAGTGAATGTATGTACCGTTATATCAGCGCCGTCATCCCGTCCCGTTGACGTCCCGGTGACGGCAGCGGTAGACAAACGCCGTAAATCGGGAACTACATTAGGCACGCGTGGGCCACGTACGCCGACCTGGGCGCGTCCAGTAATGTACTCTATGGACGCGGCAGAAGACATACTTTCCGTTGCGTCGCGTAACGTGGCATCGCGTCGCAAGGCGTGGGTGCATACACGTGGATGTAATGTAGCTCTAAACAACTAGCCCCTATGTAAAATGTATGGTTCTGATAGGCCCAGATCGGCGTACGTGGCCCACGTGTGCCACATGCAGACTGAATCCCGATTCGGAATTCCGAACGGAATTTCGATAATGTATGAGGATTCCGTACGGATAAATCCCGCTTGCGTGTGGTAGTCCATAGATTTGTATGGATTAGCTGCGTTCGGGATCACGTATGTACGGAATTCCGTAACGGGATTCCGTCTGTGTGTGGCCGGCCTTGAGGTTGGTAAAAGATCTTTTCATTAACGACATAAAATCTACAAATTTTTGATGTCACTTGTAGTTTTGAAGCCAGCACGAGAGATAATTCAATCTAAAGAGGAACAATTACAACAAATGCTGGAGCGATCGAAGTCACTAAATTATGAAAACTCGCCGTTTAAATGTGATTTGTGCTGCAAAGGATTTGTGGACGCAGAGGCTTTTGAAAACCATCACGAAAAACATGAGTCTCTCTCTTATTAACTAGATTTTTACCAAATAGCAGTACAGGACTTTGATTGTCTCATCGGTGTCGAAGTGGTCGGTCCCGCGTAGAGCTCGTCTGCTCCATTCGATAAAGTGGTCTCGTTGTTGTTCATTGCCATCCCCTCGGTCGCTCGGGTCGATGTCTTCTCCCGTTCCTTCCCGTCGTTCACTGGTACTGGGTCTGGTGGTGATTCCATGGTTCTGCTGCAGTCACTCGTCCACTCCACTCGCACTACTTATAAATGGTAGGTAGGTATTGTCGGTGTTTGCGAGGAACACTTTGAGTGCGCGCAGTGTCATTCGCAACGGTTGTGCGCGCCGCGAACAAGCACCTACTCGTACGGTACTGGAGCGGCTCCATGGCGTGCGCGCGTAGACTGCCGGGAACAGACGTTCGCAGTTGAAGCGCGCAGCGTGCGCGGAGGCCGGCCACATCGTACTAGCGGCGCCCTGCATGCGGCGTGGCACATAAGCTGCACCGGCCGTAGTGCACCACTCACAACTAGCCATTGTTAATCTATCATTTGAAAACTACTTTTTGGTTGCTAATCTGTATTTTGTATCTATTCACAGGTGCTGCACTTATCCAAGAAACGTAAATCGGATAATGAAACTGAAAAAGAAATTCCGAAAAATCAAGAACCCTTAAAAAATACCGATAAGGGTGAGGAAATTAAGGCACAGAACGAAGATAGTAGGAAAATACCTGACTTTAGAATACGCAGTAATACATTTAAAACTCCTTATGTAATACTAAATCGTGTTAAAACTCCTATCAAAGCAATAATACCGAACAATGAAACAACCACTTCCAATATTAATAGTGACATAAAGAATTCTAAAACTAAAGCAAATAGCAATGAACAGGTTACAGCTCCAAAAAATATTTTTATATGCGATGTATGCAAAAGAGAATATCTCTGCAAAAGCTACTTAAAGACACATATTAAGACATGGCACCTAATTGGAATTGAACAAAATTGTAAAAATACTAATATTTCGATAGGAAAGGATAAACTGAAAAATAACAATGTGAGAGAAAATAAGCTTAGCAAAAAAAGGTACCAACTTAGGGATAGTATTTGTAGCGATGAGACGCAATACAAATGTAGTTATTGTATGAAATGTTTTTCTCAACGTGGTAATTTAGCGAAACATGTAAGAATTCATACAGGAGAGAAACCACACAAATGTAGTTATTGTACGAAATGTTTTTCTGACAGTAGTGATTTAGCTAGACATGTAAGAATTCATACAGGAGAGAAACCATACAAATGTAGTTATTGTACGAAATGTTTTTCTGACAGTAGTGCTTTAGCTACACATGTAAGAATTCATACAGGAGAGAAACCATACAAATGTAATTATTGCATCAAATGTTTCAGTAGTAGTGGTGATTTAGCTAAACATGTAAGAATTCATACAGGAGAGAAAACATACAAATGTAGTTATTGTATGAAATGTTTTACTCGAAGCAGTGATTTAGCTAAACATTTAAGAATTCATACAGGAGAGAAACCATACAAATGTAGTTATTGTACGAAATGTTTTTCTGACAGTAGTGCTTTAGCTACACATTTAAGAATTCATACAGGAGAGAAACCATACAAATGTAGTTATTGTACGAAATGTTTTTCTGACAGTAGTGCTTTAGCTACACATGTAAGAATTCATACAGGAGAGAAACCATACAAATGTAATTATTGCATCAAATGTTTCAGTAGTAGTGGTGATTTAGCTAAACATGTAAGAATTCATACAGGAGAGAAACCATACAAATGTAGTTATTGTATGAAATGTTTTACTCGAAGCAGTGATTTAGCTAAACATTTAAGAATTCATACAGGAGAGAAACCATACAAATGTAGTTATTGTACGAAATGTTTTTCTGACAGTAGTGCTTTAGCTACACATTTAAGAATTCATACAGGAGAGAAACCATACAAATGTAGTTATTGTACGAAACGTTTTTCTCGAAGCAGTGATTTAGCTACACATGTAAGAATTCATACAGGAGAGAAACCATACAAATGTAGTTATTGTATAAAATGTTTTACTCATAGCAGTGCTTTAGCTAAACATGTAAGAAGTCATTCATAAAAGATGGATATAACACCGTAATGAATGAATCAGTGTTTGTAAATTAATGAATATTGCAACTATGTTAATTTAACAGGGAAAGTGGCGCCCCCATTTGGATTCCAGCTTTCGTTAGACAGACAGACTAATGTGATAATCCGTCTCAGTGGCGCCCCATCATATGAAAATATTACTCGCGCAGTAGCAACCAACCAAAATACGCATGCATCGATCAAAGTAAACATACCTAATGTGTGTCCTGTATCTCAAATTACTAAACTACAATATACAGACATTAATAAAAACTTATAATAATTGTAAATTCAAAAAATTTGACAAATTTGACATGTATTTAAAAGAACTATGTTTTAGAATTAATATTGAAATAGACTATTTACATTATAAAACTGAATATCTAGCGCCACAGAAAATCAAATCATTTCTTGCTAAAAACATGATAAATTTACATAAAAGTGCTACAATAAAAACAAAGACATTGAAGCAAAAAACAATTTTAAATTATTTTAGTAAAATAAGTCCATGCGAGCAATCGCCATTACAACAAGATACAACCGATACGCTTGTTCGTCACGACGGAATGCTCTAGGTTAGTTTTGTATCACCAGAATATAGCTAGTGCTCTCAGTAAAAAGGATTTACTCGAAATAACGCTTAACGAATTGAATGGAGAGCTGGGTGACATAGATATTATATGTTTATCAGAAACTTTTATGAAAAAAGGTACCGAAAAAAATCTGATAATAAATAATTACAACTTGGGAGCATCATATTGTAGAAACGAACGTAGAGGCGGAACCTGTATTTTGCTAAAACGGCATTTAGACTACAAACAAATTGATATCCCACAGTCAATGCTCTACGTATTTGAATGTTGTGCGATAGAAGTTACTCAGTTTAATCTAATAATTGTTTGCATTTATAGAACTCCTTCCTCAAAAATTGAAATATTTTTTGAACAATTACAGTCGCTTTTAAAAATGTTAGCAAGAAAAAGAAACAAAAAAATTGTTCTATGCGGAGATTGGAATATTGACATGGTTCAAAAAAGTAAAAATAATGACGAGTTAACAAGCCTACTAAGTAATTATAACATTGTCAACCACATCAATCAGCCTACGCGTATAAAAGCATGTCTTGATTTGATTGCTAGTAACTTAGACAGCGTTATTAAATCGGGAATACACTGCTTATGTCTATCTGACCATGAAAAGGCTCAAAGCTTAACATTTGAATTATGTAGTGATAAAAATTACACAAAAAAACTAAAATATTGGTTTGAATATAAACGTGACATGTGTAAAGACAACATTGAAAAGTTCCTAGGCTGTATTTCATCTCTTTCTTTTAGCGATGTGCTAGAAAATCAAGATGTAGAAAAATCATTCAACTGTTTTCATGAACATATTGCTTTATTTTTTAACTTATGCTTTCCAATTATAAAAGTAAAAAAAACTTGCAAGCCGATCAAAAATAGATGGCTAAGCAAAGGTATTAAGAAATGTTCCATACATAAGAGAAACATTTATCTTAAATATAGATTAGCCTCATCTGGTAAAACTTTTATTAAAAAGAAATATCAAAGTTACAATAGAATATAAAAAAAATGCATATTACAGGCCCAAAAGATAACTAACACACATTACATTTCTAAGTCCAAAAATGTATGTAAAACATCATGGGATGTAGTGAAAAGTAATGTACAAAATGTAGATACAAAAAATGACATTGAACAAATAAATATAGACAATAAAATCATAACTAATCCTAGTGAAATATGTAAAGCATTTAACAACTATTTTACAACTTGACGAACAAATGTAATTTAAATAATGAAGCGGACATTAAGAATGTATTAATTGACATAAAATCACACACAAGTAGTATCTATCTAACTCCAATAAATGATAATGACATATATAAAATAATAAAGGGACTTAAAAATACTAACTCTACTGGTTTTGACAATATTACTACAGACATAATTAAAAAAATTGCTGCGTATATAGTATTACCTTTGACACATATAATAAATCTATCGTTAACAAATGGACATTTTCCCTCGAGCTTAAGTTATCAATAGTGAAACCGATATATAAAAATGGTCCCCATACAGATATGGCTAATTATAGACCTATCACACTAATATCTATATTCTCTAAAATTATAGAAAAGGTTATGTATGACAAAATATATTCATTTATGTCTTCACAACAGCTTTTAAAGAGGAAACAGTTTGGCTTTCGGAAAAATTGCTCAACTACACTTGCCTGCTACCATCTAATTAAAGAAGTGACTCAAAACCTAAACGATAGAATGTTCACCCTTGCTATTTTTCTAGATATGAGCAAAACTTTTGATTTTGTTCCTCGTAAGTTATTATTAGCGAAGCTTGAAAAGTATGGCATAAGGGGAAATGCTTTGTCTTGGTTAGAAAGCTACCTGTTTGACAGACAACAGTGTGTAGAAATTGCGAAAACTTCTGGTAACATCAGAAAATCTTATATGTCAACGTATGAGTACAATCGATGTGGTGTTCCTCAAGGAAGCGTCCTGGGACCTTTACTGTTTTTACTATTTATCAACGATCTACCAAATGTTACAGACCAAAAATGCATACTATTTGCGGATGATACAACAATTTTAGTTAAGAGTAGAAGTAAAGAGGAACTAGAATGTATCGCCATAATGATAACCTAACAAAAATTGTGAATTGGCTGAAAAATAATAACTTAAAGGTAAATATGACGAAAACGAAAAGCATTAACTTTAAAACACAATAGAACAAACATAGATATTAATGTGAAGTATGAGAGTAATGAAGTTGACAATGTGAAACAAGCTAAATTCTTAGGTATAATAATTGACGAAATGTTGAATTGGAAAGCTCACATTGATACGTTGGTAAATAAGTTGGACAGGTATGTATATGTACTGAATAGAATCGTCAATGTTGCGTCTAAAGAAGCAGCGTTAATGGCATACCATGGCTACGTATTGTCGTTACTAAGATATGGACTTATTTTATGGGGTAACTCTGTAGATATGCCTAGAGCATTTAGGGTACAAAAGAAATGTGTTCGATCTATCTGTGGTGCAGATAGGTTGGATAGCTGTAAGCCGTTGTTCAAAGCTCTAAACTTACTACCGCTTCCCTGTCTGTACATACTTGAGATGGCACTTTTTGCTAAGAAATATAATGGTCTATTCAAAGTTAATAATAGCAATAAATTTTACAGAGGAAGAAAAGGTGAAAATTATTGTATACCAGGCCAGAGATTAATGCTTTACTCTAAAAATGTCCACTGTATGGCGATTCGCATATTTAATAAGCTACCGAATGATATAAAAGTATTGTCATATTTTAAGTTTAAAGCAAAATTATTAAATTTACTAGCGGACAAAATGTATTATAAAATTGCTGACTTCATTAATGATAGGATTTGACATTTTTTTATTATTATTATTGTTCTTTTTTATTTATTTTTTATTCTCATTTTCACAAAATAATCCACTCTATTGACATTTTCTTGACATTTTAACGATGACTAGTGCACGTGAACTGAAGTAGGGAATTATTATTTAATTGTAATCATGTTTTTTTTTCTCACTGTTAACTTATAACCTAATTTAATTAAAATGTCTTTATCTTTATTATATAATTAAATCATTAAATTTTTGCACATCGTATCCACAACGATAGAATATGTTGGTAATTAGTAATTTAAGAACACAATGTACCATATTCACGCAAATAAACTATTACTTACTTACTCCTCAGTAGTCCTAGTGATGATAAGGTAAGAGAGCACTACAGGGTGTAACGGAAATGGTGCATTCCTCAATCTACGAAAGTTCGTGTAAAAGGCTGCAGCTTTCGCAAAGAGCCGCAAGTTGTTGGTAATTTATTTATGTAGTGTGGGGCAGTGCTTGGCCTTCACCTCACCTGATGTGAAGTGACGATAAGGCCGAAGGTGGAAGCGCACTACACCCGGAATCGTCATCACCGAGAAACTGGCTATAAGTATTACCTGCCGGACGGAATACAACAATTTTTAAATTGTTGTTATGGCGTCAGACATAGGTAAGATGGTTGTAGCTAGTCAGGCTCAGGCGGATTTGAAATAAGCCCTAACACCAACCAAACCGAGTACAAATTGTACCCCCTGGGAATCAAACCCGGGACCCCTGCGTCTTACACGGGTGGGCGAACCACTAGACCACGGAGGCGGTTAAATCGTGACCCTACCTTAAGTAGGTCTGAGATTACACTCTTGCGCTTCCCTTCTCGCTGAGGCAAGCGTCATTGGAACTAACGCATTCCACAAGGGCACACGCTGACGCATTCCTCACTGTAATTAATCAAATCAAAATTGTTGATTTCAGTCATCTGGTAATTTGTTTGTTGACTTGTTGTATGATTTAGTTTTACAAATGAATGTTAATGTTTTTTATTGTCTTTTATGTTTAAATAAAGAATCTTGATTAAATTAAATGTTTTTTTAAGTGTTTTTTTTGTCAATATCCGCCATTTTATAGCAACACTAGCGGCCGCCCGCGACTTCGTCTAAGTGGAAAGGTTTATTGTTATCCCTCGGGTCGGGAATAATACTTTTTTCGGGATGAAAGGTCCTATGTCCTCTGTACCCCGCCAATGTGTATGCACACATGATGATCGGTTCAGTAGTCAAGACATTAAGGCGAAACAAACAAACAAACGGACTTTCGCATTTATAATGATTAGAAAGGATTTAAAAAATCTAGATCACGGCCGAGACTGCTTTTTATTCTCGGTTCTCGGAAAAAGGTGGGTTCGGTCGGTCCCTACAGCACAGCGCTCTCTTCGCTCCAAAACATTGACTTAGTAGTTGCCTCTCTTTCTATCGCGTAGGTCTTATCTTTTCTGATGTAAATTGGTTAAATGCTCTTATCTCCGCGGAATGACACAGCCACAGCCCTGCCGATGGCTACCTACATGAAGTTGTACTTTACCTACATCTTCTTGGATAATAAAGTCTGTGATGAATACAAAGATAAACCCAATGGACCATTATTTTTTGCTTGTTAGAATACTTGTTTGTTTTGTTTACCTCAGGTGCATTTAAATAAAAATACAAAAATTGAAAATTCTTTCAGCACACCATGGAAGTAATAGTCGAAGATATTACACATTTTATGAAAACATTATACAAGTAAAAAGGTCCAAATTCCGATCTTTTTAATTTATATCGAGGTTATGTAGGTCAAGACATCGGTGAGCGCGTTCACGAGATCGTCGATAGTCCCAAGTCCCAAACTGTCAAAGCGCGATTATCTGAATCGGTACGCTTCTATCGTGGTCATCGCTGAAATTGATTTTAGATTGAATTGGAATGTACCCTGATCACAGAATATATACTCCCTGATTCTGAATGCACTCGAAATGTCAGAAAGAATTTTGTCAATGTCAAGTCAACAAAAGGTGCAGTTTTGACAGTTTTGTTTGTATGTTTATTTATCGCAAAGAAAAATCAATTGTTTGAGGAAAAAAGTGTTATTTTCCCCGTATTCCCAAGCCCATGAGTTAGTGCTATACATAAGTCTAAAACCTGACTCTCCAACCAAATAATCTGCTGAAAAACCTGAAAATGAACCACCTAATGGCGTGCAGAGTATGCTTGGCATACGATATCCGCTTGCATTCAATATCTGGTTGCCAGCTTCAGGATATTTACGAGAAATTCACTGAAACATTGGTAAGCTAACTGTGCAGAACGCACCTTTTTTATAAGCAATAAAATTGTCTTTAAAATATGACATTGACGTCGGCGTATTTCTTTTTGTAACTTACTTGTCAGTGTGAAAATTATCTGAAAATTGATATTAAATTGATACCTTTTATATTGATACTAAAATTCCCTTCCATTCCATTTTGTAGCCGCCTTTAAATTATTAACCAGTTTATACAGTCCCTCGGTCACACTAACAATGTTTTTTTTTTTTATATAAAATAAAAAAAAAGGATCGGCTTTAGTAATCGGTCGCACGAATATCAAAGTGATTTTGGTCTTAATCGATAGGTAATGATGCCCGAATCACAACCTAGATTTGCTTTTTGCGAGGAGATGCGTAATTTTTGAATAATCTTTATTTTAAATTTTGAGGTTAAATTCGTAATAACATGATAGAAAGAAACGGTGAATGTCAAAATATATGACGAAATATAGTGTTGTCTCTTCCTGTCCTTGGTCTGTCCAATACGTCAACTGTCAATTGCGATGATGACCAAAGACCGCAGGTCACGTGATAGGTGCGAGGAGCGAAGCGACGAGCATGTTAGGTGTACATGAACCCAGCGCGCAAGCCGAGCGAGCGAAGCGAGCGTGCCGCGGCAGCGGCCGGCGCAGCGCCAGAAACGACATTTTTGTACGTTCGACTTTATTTTACATACTCTTTGCCTTTAACTAGATAAAGGCAAAAAATACTGAGCAGTTTCACAGACCTAACCTCAAAACTAAAAAATTAAATATCTCAAAAACTATGTGTTTCCTCGCCTCCCCCCTTGAGGGGGGGGTTCTACCCCTCCCTCCCCCCTCCCTTCCCCACCGAATGCTGCCGATTACTAAAGAAACCCCAAATACTGAGCAGTTTCACAGACCTAACCTCAAAACTAAAAATTAAATATCTCAAAAACTATGGGTTTCCTCGCCTCCCCCCTTGAGGGGGGGATCTAAGAAATGGCTACATCATTCTGTTCACTGTTAATATTTAGCCTTTTAAATAAATATAGTTTTTTTTTCCAGCTTGAAACAGGCGATATGAAGCCAACATGTGTCTGTTACATTTGCTTCAGTTTGTTGAAAAAGTTTCAGAAGTTTATAGAGAAATCAAAAAAATCTGATCAGCTACTTGAACAGATGATAAATTCTGGTTTGGAGGTAAGTTAAATAAAGTCAACAGTCAAAACAATATTAGTAAACCTACAATTAGTATAAAATTACATTGCCTGCATACCTACTTTAAAATATATTGTGTCAGTTGTGTAACCAAACAAATTAATATCTACTCATTTATAGAAAAAAAGTTGGTGGGACATTCATAGCACTGACATAACATAATGATCTTTAAATCATAAGGCGACTAACACACTGCACCGCGATCTGCCACTTTGTGCGGGGCCACTGATATTAATATTGGTGATAAAAACTGAGATTTGCAAATTGTCTCAGTTTATATCACAGAGTAGGTACCAGTGGCGAAGGGTCCATACAAGCCGATACCCATCGACTTACCTTTTAGAAAACCCACCCCACTGATCCACTATACAGAATCATAACATTTTTGTGGAACGGCTTACCTTTGCCATAATTTCACCCCTCGCCACTGGTAGGTACCTACTAATTATGGTACAAAGATCATCATTCATAAATTTTCCTTTTAGCTGTCAGTTAATTCCCTGGAATTGTTTTGTAAACAACAAACTGAATTCCCTTGGACCTTGGACAAGTCTCCGATGGTTAGAGTAATATCTGCAACCGAGGAAGAGGTCAACGTGGAAACTCCAATTAAAACGGAATATGTGAATTCTGAAATGGACGTGGGGGATCAGAATGAAGGTATTATTGAATTCATTAGTTTAGTAACTTTACATTTTGCCTGAATAATGAATGCCATGAAAGATCACTCACTGCCAACACTTTGCCACTGGTTTGACACAGTTTATGGTCTTATTGGCACTTGATTCCAATTGCATTATTCTATTCGCATTTGGTATTATTCCCATTTTTATGGTCCTATTCCCATTAGCAACTGCCCACTAATTGTCTAATTTCAAAATCTATCACAATCACTTTCATTTGACAGAACATGGATTCTTCTTTTTGGCACAAATAAAAACTTGCCAAAGAAATGCAGCGATGAAATGGTTTCCATCTGTCAAATGAAAGTGATTGCGATAGATTTTGAAATTAGACAATTAGCCCCCGGCAGGCTGATTATCTAAATTGAAACTATTTAGCGACCGGTTTCATTTGACATACATTGCTACTTTTCTTTGGTATGTTTTTTACCCCAAAAAGAAGAAGCAATGTATCACATTCATCTGTCAAATGAGACCGGTCGCTAGGTGGCTTCTAATTAGACAATCAGCCCGCCGGTCTCATGTGACAACCCCCTTCTACCTTTCCCACTTTTTAAATATAGACCAGCCCCCCTAGCATGACCACCGAGACGCGATAATAGGATACAGCGATTTATCATGTTTAACCGTCAAAAGACCTTGTATTTTTATCTATATTGTGTTTGGTGGTCATGCTAGGGGGGCTGGTTGAAGTGTAATAAACTTAATTGTTTTGGCGGCGCTAGTTGACGCCGTGAAGTTTTTAACTCAACATTATAATATTACCATAATTATTATTGTTTCAGATGATCTAAATGGCATTACTTTAGAATTAGAAGTTACCAACCAGGATTCATCATCAGATTCCGAAGACAACCTGAACATAAGTAAACAGTGGAAAGCGGACCGAAGCAATGTATCTGAAATGAATACGACTACAAGTGAGTGGAAACTATTTGTAAGGAGTAATAATATACAGTCTGACCAAAATAGTAGAAAATTATAGGGGAGCCACTTGCAGTCATAAGTTTGTTGTATAGACTCTATACTTTTGTATGCAATAACCATGTGTTGCTAGCTAGTAAACATTATTTTAGTTCCATTTCTAGACTTGTTGGCCAAACTGCAGTAAGAGTCCCAATTTATGAAAAGCTTTTTCACCCTGACCATCATGAATTTATTGAAATTATGATTAATCTTATCAGCTTTTCTTCTCCAACGCCGTCTGTTCACCGTCCGCCGTCACCGGGACGGGATGACGGCGCTATAACAGCCATACATATACATACATTCACTATGACAGCCTGTCCATCGAAAACACATTCACACAGTCATCTTGATGTCATTATAACCCCGTTTGTCCACCGTTGACGTCACTGCGACGTCAACGGGACGGGATGACGGCGCCGACGTTTTATTATGACTTCAAGATGAGGGACGGATTTTCGGTGGACAGGAATGTATGTACCGTTATATCAGCGTCGTCATCCCGTCCCGTTGACGTCCCGGTGACGACAGCGGTAGACAAACGCCGTAAATCGGGAACTACATTAGGCACGCGTGGGCCACGTACGCCGACCTGGGCGCGTCCAATAATGTACTCTATGGACGCGGCAGAAGACATACATTCCGTTGCGTCGCGTAACGTGGCATCGCGTCGCAAGGCGTGGGTGCATACACGTGGATGTAATGTAGCTCTAAACAACTAGCCCCTATGTAAAATGTATGGTTCTGATAGGCCCAGATCGGCGTACGTGGCCCACGTGTGCCACATGCAGACTGAATCCCGATTCGGAATTCCGAACGGAATTTCGATAATGTATGAAGATTCCGTACGGATAAATCCCGCATGTGTGTGGTAGTCCATAGATTTGTATGGATTAGCTGCGTTCGGGATCACGTATGTACGGAATTTCGTAACGGGATTCCGTCTGTGTGTGGCCGGCCTTGAGGTTGGTAAAAGATCTTTTCATTAACGACATAAAATCTACAAATTTTTGATGTTACTTGTAGGTTTGAAGCCAGCACCAGAGATAATTCTATCTAAAGAGGAACAATTACAACAAATGCTGGAGCGATCGAAGTCACTAAATTATGAAAACTCGCCGTTTAAATGTGATTTGTGCTGCGAAGGATTTGTGGACGCAGAGGCTTTTGAAAACCATCACGAAAAACATGAGGTAAGTCTCTCTCTTGTTGACTAGATTTTTACCAAATAGCAGTACAGGACTTTGATTGTCTCATCGGTGTCGAAGTGGTCGGTCCCGCGTAGAGCTCGTCTGCTCCATTCGATAAAGTGGTCTCGTTGTTGTTCATTGCCATCCCCTCGGTCGCTCGGGTCGATGTCTTCTCCCGTTCCTTCCCGTCGTTCACTGGTACTGGGTCTGGTGGTGATTCCATGGTTCTGCTGCAGCCACTCGTCCACTCCTCTCGCACTACTTATAAATGGTAGGTAGGTATTGTCGGTGTTTGCGAGGAACACTTTGAGTGCGCGCAGTGTCATTCGCAACGGTTGTGCGCGCCGCGAACAAGCACCTACTCGTACGGTACTGGAGCGGCTCCATGGCGTGCGCGCGTAGACTGCCGGGAACAGACGTTCGCAGTTGAAGCGCGCAGCGTGCGCGGAGGCCGGCCACATCGTACTAGCGGCGCCCTGCATGCGGCGTGGCACATAAGCTGCACCGGCCGTAGTGCACCACTCGCAACTAGCCATTGTTAATCTATCATTTGAAAACTACTTTTTGGTTGCTAATCTGTATTTTGTATCTATTCACAGGTGCTGCACTTACCCAAGAAACGTAAATCGGATAATGAAACTGAAAAGGAAATTCCGAAAAGTCAAGAACCCTTAAAAAATACCGATAAGGGTGAGGAAATTAAGGCACAGAACGAAGATAGTAGGAAAATACCTGACTTTAGAATACGCAGTAATACATTTAAAACTCCTTATGTAATACTAAATCGTGTTAAAACTCCTATCAAAGCAATAAGTCCGAACAATGAAACAACCACTTCCAATATTAATAGTGACATAAAGAATTCTAAAACTAAAGCAAATAGCAATGAACAGGTTACAGCTCCAAATAATGTTTTTATATGCGATGTATGCAAAAGAGAATATCTCTGCAAAAGCTACATAAAGAAACATATTAAGACATGGCACCTAATTGGAATTGAACAAAATTGTAAAAATACTAATATTTCGATAGGAAAGGATATACTGAAAAATAACAATGTGAGAGAAAATAAGCTGAGCAAAAAAAGGTACCAACTTAGGGATAGTATTTGTAGCGATGAGACGCAATACAAATGTAGTTATTGTATGAAATGTTTTTCTCAACGTGGTAATTTAGCTACACATGTAAGAATTCATACAGGAGAGAAACCATACAAATGTAATTATTGCATCAAATGTTTCAGTAGTAGTGGTGATTTAGCTAAACATGTAAGAATTCATACAGGAGAGAAACCATACAAATGTAATTATTGCATCAAATGTTTCAGTAGTAGTGGTGATTTAGCTAAACATGTAAGAATTCATACAGGAGAGAAACCTTTCAAATGTAGTTATTGTATAAAATGTTTTTCTGAGAATAGTGCTTTAACTAAACATGTAAGAATTCATACAGGAGAGAAACCATACAAATGTAGTTATTGTATAAAATGTTTTACTCATAGCAGTGCTTTAGCTACACATGTAAGAATTCATACAGGAGAGAAACCACACAAATGTAGCTATTGTAAGAAATGTTTTACTCGAAGCGGTGATGTAGCTAAACATGTAAGAATTCATACAGGAGAGAAACCATACAAATGTAGTTATTGTACGAAATGTTTTACTACGAGCAGTGCTTTAGCTACACATGTAAGAATTCATACAGGAGAGAAACCTTTCAAATGTAGTTTTTGTATAAAATGTTTTACTCAAAGCAGTGAATTAGCTACACATGTAAGAATTCATACAGGAGAGAAACCATACAAATGTAGTTATTGTACGAAATGTTTTACTACGAGCAGTGCTTTAGCTACACATGTAAGAATTCATACAGGAGAGAAACCTTTCAAATGTAGTTATTGTATAAAATGTTTTACTCAAAGCGGTGATTTAGCTACACATGTAAGAATTCATACAGGAGAGAAACCTTTCAAATGTAGTTATTGTATAAAATGTTTTACTCGAAGCGGTGAATTAGCTACACATGTAAGAATTCATACAGGAGAGAAACCACACAAATGTAGCTATTGTAAGAAATGTTTTACTACTAGCAGTGCTTTAGCTAAACATGTAAGTAGTCATTCATAAGAGATGGATATAACACCGTAATGAATGAATCAGTGTTTGTAAATTAATGAATATTGCAAGTAGTTTTTAAGATAAGATATCAGGCAAACACTTTTTTAACTTTTGTAACATACCTACACAAGATACAACATTAAATACCTAGCATTCAAAGAGTGTCAATGATTTATTGAAAGGATTTTGATGTTTTCGTTTGTCTCGCTCGATCTTTGATAAAAGTCTTTAGCTTTAAATAACGCCATATTAGGACTGTAATGCGTTTACATAAAATAGCTGAAGCATTGTTTCTGTGATGTAGGCTGTCTAACGAACGCTGGCACGTGGTTGGAAAAGGAACAAAAATTCCGCCTTTTGATAAGGGTCAGTTTCCAATGACAATGTTAATTTAACAGGGAAAGTGGCGCCCCCATTTGGATTCCAGCTTTCGTTAGACAGACAGACTAATGTGATAATCCGTCTCAGTGGCGCCCCATCATATGAAAATATTACTTGCGCAGTAGCAACCAACCAAAATACGCATGCATCGATCAAAGTAAACTTACCTAATGTGTGTCCTGTATCTCAAATTACTAAACTACAATATACAGACATTAATAAAAAATTATAATAATTGTATATTCATAAAATTAGACAAATTTGACATGTATTTAAAAGAACTATGTTTTAGAATTAATATTGAAATAGACTATTTACATTATAAAACTGAATATCTAGCGCCACAGAAAATCAAATCATTTCTTGCTAAAAACATGATAAATTTACATAAAAGTGCTACAATAAAAACAAAGACATTGAAGCAAAAAACAATTTTAAATTATTTTAGTAAAATAAGTCCATGCGAGCAATCGCCATTACAACAAGATACAACCGATACGCTTGTTCGTCACGACGGAATGCTCTAGGTTAGTTTTGTTTCACCAGAATATAGCTAGTGCTCTCAGTAAAAAGGATTTACTCGAAATAACGCTTAACGAATTGAATGGAGAGCTGGGTGACATAGATATTATATGTTTATCAGAAACTTTTATGAAAAAAGGTACCGAAAAAAATCTGATAATAAATAATTACAACTTGGGAGCATCATATTGTAGAAACGAACGTAGAGGCGGAACCTGTATTTTGCTAAAACGGCATTTAGACTAAAAACAAATTGATATCCCACAGTCAATGCTCTACGTATTTGAATGTTGTGCGATAGAAGTTACTCAGTTTAATCTAATAATTGTTTGCATTTATAGAACTCCTTCCTCAAAAATTGAAATATTTTTTGAACAATTACAGTCGCTTTTAAAAATGTTAGCAAGAAAAAGAAACAAAAAAATTGTTCTATGCGGAGATTGGAATATTGACATGGTTCAAAAAAGTAAAAATAATGACGAGTTAACAAGCCTACTAAGTAATTATAACATTGTCAACCACATCAATCAGCCTACGCGTATAAAAGCATGTCTTGATTTGATTGCTAGTAACTTAGACAGCGTTATTAAATCGGGAATACACTGCTTATGTCTATCTGACCATGAAAAGGCTCAAAGCTTAACATTTGAATTATGTAGTGATAAAAATTACACAAAAAAACTAAAATATTGGTTTGAATATAAACGTGACATGTGTAACGACAACATTGAAAAGTTCCTAGGCTGTATTTCATCTCTTTCTTTTAGCGATGTGCTAGAAAATCAAGATGTAGAAAAATCATTCAACTGTTTTCATGAACATATTGCTTTATTTTTTAACTTATGCTTTCCAATTATAAAAGTAAAAAAAAACTTGCAAGCCGATCAAAAATAGATGGCTAAGCAAAGGTATTAAGAAATGTTCCATACATAAGAGAAAGATTTATCTTAAATATAGATTAGCCTCATCTGGTAAAACTTTTATTAAAAAGAAATATCAAAGTTACAATAGAATATTAAAAAAATGCATATTACAGGCCCAAAAGATAACTAACACACATTACATTTCTAAGTCCAAAAATGTATGTAAAACATCATGGGATGTAGTGAAAAGTAATGTACAAAATGTAGATACAAAAAATGACATTGAACAAATAAATATAGACAATAAAATCATAACTAATCCTAGTGAAATATGTAAAGCATTTAACAACTATTTTACAGCTTGACGAACAAATGTAATTTAAATAATGAAGCGGACATTAAGAATGTATTAATTGACATAAAATCACACACAAGTAATATATATCTAACTCCAATAAATGATAATGACATATATAAAATTATAAAGGGACTTAAAAATACTAACTCTACTGGTTTTGACAATATTACTACAGACATAATTAAAAAAATTGCTGCGTATATAGTATTACCTTTGACACATATAATAAATCTATCGTTAACAAATGGACATTTTCCCTCGAAGCTTAAGTTATCAATAGTGAAGCCGATATATAAAAATGGTCCCCATACAGATATGGCTAATTATAGACTATCACACTAATATCTATATTCTCTAAAATTATAGAAAAGATTATGTATGACAAAATATATTCATTTATGTCTTCACAACAGCTTTTAAAGAGGGAACAGTTTGGCTTTCGGAAAAATTGCTCAACTACACTTGCCTGCTACCATCTAATTAAAGAAGTGACTCAAAACCTAAACGATAGAATGTTCACCCTTGCTATTTTTCTAGATATGAGCAAAGCTTTTGATCTTGTTCCTCATAAGTTATTATTAGCGAAGCTTGAAAAGTATGGCATAAGGGGAAATGCTTTGTCTTGGTTAGAAAGCTACCTGTTAGACAGACAACAGTGTGTAGAAATTTGGGAAAACTTCTGGTAACATCAATCTTATATGTCAACGTATGAGTACAATCGATGCGGTGTTCCTCAAGGAAGCGTCCTGGGACCTTTACTGTTTTTACTATTTATCAACGATCTACCAAATGTTACAGACCAAAAATGCATACTATTTGCGGATGATACAACAATTTTAGTTAAGAGTAGAAGTAAAGAGGAACTAGAATGTATCGCCAATGATAACCTAACTAAAATTGTGAATTGGCTGAAAAATAATAACTTAAAGGTAAATATGACGAAAACGAAAAGCATTAACTTTAAAACACAATAGAACAAACATAGATATTAATGTGAAGTATGAGAGTAATGAAGTTGACAATGTGAAACAAGCTAAATTCTTAGGTATAATAATTGACGAAATGTTGAATTGGAAAGCTCACATTGATACGTTGGTAAATAAGTTGGACAGGTATGTATATGTACTGAATAGAATCGTCAATGTTGCGTCTAAAGAAGCAGCGTTAATGGCATACCATGGCTACGTATTGTCGTTACTAAGATATGGACTTATTTTATGGGGTAACTCTGTAGATATGCCTAGAGCATTTAGAGTACAAAAGAAATGTGTTCGATCTATCTGTGGTGCAGATAGGTTGGATAGCTGTAAGCCGTTGTTCAAAGCTCTAAACTTACTACCGCTTCCCTGTCTGTACATACTTGAGATGGCACTTTTTGCTAAGAAATATAATGGTCTATTCAAAGTTAATAATAGCAATAAATTTTACAGAGGAAGAAAAGGTGAAAATTATTGTATACCAGGCCAGAGATTAATGCTTTACTCTAAAAATGTCCACTGTATGGCGATTCGCATATTTAACTCTTCAACGCCCGGAAAACAATACAACAATAGATTTCTATTGTTGTTTGTGCCCCATAGGGCACAGCGGGCGGGCGGGAAGCTACCGAATGATATAAAAGTATTGTCATATTTTAAGTTTAAAGCAAAATTATTAAATTTACTAGCGGACAATAGTAGTTTATGATACTGCCACATAATGAGGGGTATTAAAACATGAGTGTGTGTTTAGTTTGTTTGTATTAGCTAGGTATTAGGTACCTTGTAATAAGTCATTTCCTTAGCTGCATCTAAAATATCGAGCAGAGTCAAATTTTCTTCACATTTAAATCAAGAATTAAAAAACCTACGAAATTCAGTACAACAAAATGTTAAAATTGAAATCAAAAGTTTTTTTGTAAAACTCTAAAAATGGCGCGCATTCCATTAGAAAAAAAATTATGAGATCAGTGCACTTTGTTGCGTTCAGTACCTACGCTCCGAGCGCAACCGAAAGCTCTAACGGTGTTCCAAACATTAGAGCGTGACTTCCGGTTGTAACAACTTTCCCGTTCCAAACGTCAGAGCGTTGCAACCTTTTAACCATCAAAATCGGTGGTTGAAAAACGCTGACGTTTTGTCCATAGAAAAAATGTCAATGTCATTTGACATTATTTTGTATTTTAATGTTTTTGTGTCTAATTTTTTAAAATATTCATGGTAGCTCCTCAGAAACAGATTTTATTTCATTTAGAATAAAGGAAAGTTTAAATTATTCGTATTCCAAATGGAAAACGAAGTATTTGTACATTAATGTCATTTAAAGTTCTTGGTCGTTCCGAACCTTAGAGCCAACAACCAAACAACCGCACTCTAAGCCTCTGAACGCAACCCTGCAAACTAATCTCACTTGTCATCGATCACCATGTGAAAATATCGTTGTTTTTTTTTAATATCACGGCACTGCATTCTTCTTGGATTTGCCCTGTATCGTAATGAGAAAAAAAGTTATTTTATGATTCAGTTGACTGCATCGTAATGAGTTTTTTTTTAATTTTTCGTATCCACGAAAATAAAGTACGTGTTTATATTACCTCTTTTGAATTCATATTTCGAACATTACGTTGTGAGTGTAGATAATAGTAGTTTATGATACAAGGTTGGTAAGGAGGTTTTTAAAACGAGTTGACGTTTTATAAGCCCGAGCCGTAGGCGAGGGTTTATAATCGTCACGAGTTTTAAAAAACCTTAACAACCGTGTGCCATACTACGTTTTTCAATACATTTGCGAGTAAACATTATAGGTACTGCTGAAATTGTAATCTATACATATAATAAAACTGTAAATTCTAAACATTTGTGCGCGAATTACGCAAAAACCGCTAAACGAATTTTGATGATTTTTCACAATTTAGTAGATTGAGGTCCAACTTAAAATCTAAGCTATGTTTCATCAAATTCAGGTGGGAGGAACCAGGGAAACAGCTTGAACTCTCCGTAGTAGGTACTAGCTTTCATACACTAAAGGGGTCTTTTAAACTGGTTGCAGTATTTTTCTAATGTCCACACCGATGAAGTCGCGGGCGGAAGCTAGTAGAAATTAAAAAAAACGTTCGTAAACAAAAACGTACGGCGCCGGCGTGCGGTAAAATCAACTTTCCGCACGCTGTACTACTCCGTAAACAAAAACGCACGGCGTGCGGTAAAATCAACTTTCCGCACGCTCGACTGTCATCGTAAACTTACATTTTCGAGCAACTGTATTGAAAAATGTATTATAAAATTGCTGACTTCATTAATGATAGGATTTGACATTTTTTTATTATTATTATTGTTCTTTTTTATTTATTTTTTATTCTTATTTTCACAAAATAATCCACTCTATTGACATTTTCTTGACATTTTAACGATGACTAGTGCACGTGAACTGAAGTAGGGAATTATTATTTAATTGTAATCATGTTTTTTTTCTCACTGTTAACTTATAACCTAGTTTAATTAAAATGTCTTTATCTTTATTATATAATTAAATCATTAAATTTTTTCACATCGTATCCACAACGATAGAATATGTTGGTAATTAGTAATTTAAGAACACAATGTACCATATTCACGCAAATAAACTATTACTTGGGCATTTTCACTTTAAATGGTGCAGGTTATTTTTTCACCCTTAAAAATTTAATTACCGTTTTAAAACATTAAACCTATGAATAATTGTTAAGAATATTATTATTTATATGATTTATATAGAAGGACTAGGCAGAAATGTGTATTTATGTCTTAATTTAATATTTTCGAAGTACATTAGGAAAAATTGGTCCTGCTACGGCCAAATACTCAAACGAATCTTAAAGTTAAGGCCACCTTAAATACATAAAAGTTGTCAGATTTGACAGAAACTCTAAGAAACTGACAGCTTATAAAGTTAAGGAGACCTTAACTTAAGATTTTAGCTAAGAAGCCTTTGAGTATTCGGACGTTAGTAACAAAAATCAAATCGCGATAAAAATTCAACTGCTGGAAATAAAATTATAAAATGCTTATAAATGTGTTTTAATTACGTAATTAAAGAAATGAAATATTAATAATTGGGCAATTAGTACATCATTTTATTTAAAATTCAACAATATGGTCAGTTTCGTAACATACTGGCCAAATGCAAGCTTTATTTGTCGCATAACTTTTTTGATCATACAAGAAATGATAAAATTAAAATAGAATCTTAATTGTAGTTATTTATATAGTTTACAATATATTAATTAGTTATTTAGACGGAATAATTAATATTTTTTTTAAGAAAGAAGTTTAGAATTTGTTGGGACAGTTACTAAATGGACATGTGACGTGACGAAACATAATTATTAAGACTATAAGTACACCCTGTGAGGTTAAATTCTTACAAATTAATTCGTTGTTCTAATGAGTGAGATACCTCCGTATTATGTCCCCATTTTGAGTGATTTCATCATTAACTACCTGTAAATACAAAAGTCTGGGTACTACCAATCCGATATCATCATAATATTAGAATTAATAACATAATTGTTAAAGACGCGCTCCTTTGTTTGAGCATAGACAATTTATTATGTTATAAAATAGTAATTTGATATTTTAAAAAAGGAATCTGTAGGTATTGTCTAACTAATAATTTTAACAAATAACAAGCTTGGTGACTGTTCCCGCCGCATTCTGTTCCATATTTGAATAAAGGCGGTAAAACCGCACGCGGGCTCGCATCGCCGCCATTTATTATTTTTCAGTCTGTTGCAAACCGGCCTCAGAGCGACATCTCGCTCGTCGCGCCGCAGTTCCCGCGCTTTTAGCCATACGGGCCCGCGTTGTGTATTTTTTTGTGTAAAAGTGTGTGGTTTTATTTGATCAACCCATTCAGGATTTTAGCCAGTGCCTCCATCCGCCACCATCGTTATCAATAATTAATAATAGATTTTTTTAGTTATTGAGTACTATGCTTTACATGTCCGTTTTGTAACATTTTGTCCGTGCTATAGTAACGGGTCAAACGGTTGCTAACAGGACGTGACGTATTTAGCTTGTTTTTTAAAGTAAAATTAAATACTCAAAAATTATTATCATAACCCTTCCAAATGCTATTTATATGCCTTCAACAGGGTTTAAATTATATAAAGCTCAAGAAAAAATATGGATAAATCTTCTGTTAATAATAAAAAACCGTTACTAACCACTAAACATTTTTTCTGACCAAAATTTTAGTGACTTGATACAGTCGCATAACTGGACACACCTTTCGTTATTAGCTTCAAAATGGCGTTTTATCTTTGGCATTTGTACTCGGGGTTGCCATGAAGACCAAGTTTGCCCGTTAAATTAATATTTTAATAGTAAAAAGCCCGTGACTAAGCAGACATGTCCGGTAGTCGCGAATTCGTAAGACAAGCTTTTTATTTATTTATTTAATTATTTTATTTACTAACTGATGTGAAATACTTAGTGTAAATGCTTAAATAACTATCTAACAATAGAAATAAATCCCCGCTATGCAAGCCGTGTCGTAATGATCTTCACAAAATTAAATTCAAAGAGGCAAACTGTCGTTGGGACACCATAAAACTACACAATATCAATTCATTTTTAATTAAAATAAAATAGAAACTGTATTCTTTCAGGAGCCAAAACCCAAAACAATACAGATTATGAATAAACCTTCAGTGTATTATGCTTTTCCTTAAAGAATATGTTAAAATTTATTTTCTAGCTTGATTTTTTGTCATGGGACAACCGAAAAACAGCCTGCACCATTTAAAGTGAAAATGCCTACTTACTTATTTACTTACTTAGTCCTAAGTAGTCCTAGTGATAAGGTAAGAGAGCACTACAGGGTGTAACGGAAATGGTGCATTCCTCAATCTACGAAAGTTCGTGTAAAAGGCTGCAGCTTTCGCAAAGAGCCGCAAGTAGTTGGTAATTTATTTATGTAGTGTGGGGCAGTGCTTGGCCTTTACCTCACCTGATGTGAAGTGACGATAAGGCCGAAGGTGGAAGCGCACTACACCCGGAATCGTCATCACTGAGAAACTGGCTATAAGTATTACCTGCCGGACGGAATACAACAATTTTTAAATTGTTGTTATGGCGTCAGACATAGGTAAGATGGTTGTAGCTAGCCAGGCTCAGGCGGATTTGAAATAAGCCCTAACACCAACCGAGCCGAGTACAAATTGTACCCCCTGGGAATCAAACCCGGGACCCCTGCGTCTTACACGGGTGGGCGAACCACTAGACCACAGAGGCGGTTAAATCGTGACCCTACCTTACGTAGGTCTGAGATTACACTCTTGCGCTTCCCTTCTCGCTGAGGCAAGCGTCATTAGAACTAACGCATGCCACAAGGGCACACGCTGACGCATTCCTCACTGTAATTAATCAAATCAAAATTGTTGATTTCAGTCATCTGGTAATTTGTTTGTTGACTTGTTGTATGATTTAGTTTTACAAATGAATGTGAATGTTTTTTTATTGTCTTTTATGTTTAAATAAAGAATCTTGATTAAATTAAATGTGTTTTTTTTTGTCAATATCCGCCACTTTATAGCAACACTAGCGGCCGCCCGCGACTTCGTCTGAGTGGAAAGGTTTATTGTTATCCCTCGGGTCGGGAACAATACTTTTTTCGGGATGAAAGGTAGGTACCTATCCTATGTCCTCTGTACCCCGCCAATGTGTATGCACAGTCATGATGATCGGTTCAGTAGTCAAGACATTAAGGCGAAACAAACAAACAAACGGACTTTCGCATTTATAATGATTAGAAAGGATTTAAAAAATCTAGATCACGGCCGAGACTGCTTTTTATTCTCGGTTCTCGGAAAAAGGTGGGTTCGGTCGGTCCCTACAGCACAGCGCTCTCTTCGCTCCAAAACATTGACTTAGTAGTTGCCTCTCTTTCTATCGCGTAGGTCTTATGTAATAGTATGAACTTGGTTAAATGCTCTAGTCTCCGCGGAATGACACAGCCACAGCCCTGCCGATGGCTACCTACCTACATGAAGTTGTACTTTACCGACATCTTCTTGGATAATAATAAAGTCTGTGATGAATACAAAGATAAACCCAATGGACCATTCTTTTTTGCTTGTTAGAATACTTGTTTGTTTTGTTTACCTCAGGTGCATTTAAATAAAAATACAAAAATTGAAAATTCTTTCAGCACACCATGGAAGTAATAGTCGAAGATATTACACATTTTATGAAAACATTATACAAGTAAAAAGGTCCAAATTCCGATCTTTTTAATTTATATCGAGGTTATGTAGGTCAAGACATCGGTGAGCGCGTTCACGAGATCGTCGATAGTCCCAAGTCCCAAACTGTCAAAGCGCGATTATCTGAATCGGTACGCTTCTATCGTGGTCATCGCTGAAATTGATTTTAGATTGAATTGGAATGTACCCTGATCACAGAATATATACTCCCTGATTCTGAATGCACTCGAAATGTCAGAAAGAATTTTGTCAATGTCAAGTCAACAAATGGTGCAGTTTTGACAGTTTTGTTTGTATGTATGTTTATTTATCGCAAAGAATAATCAATTGTTTGAGGAAAAAAGTGTTATTTTCCCCGTATTCCCAAGCCCATGAGTTAGTGCTATACATAAGTCTAAAACCTGACTCTCCAACCAAATAATCTGCTGAAAAACCTGAAAATGAACCACCTAATGGCGTGCAGAGTATGCTTGGCATACGATATCCGCTTGCATTCAATATCTGGTTGCCAGCTTCAGGATATTTACGAGAAATTCACTGAAACATTGGTAAGCTAACTGTGCATAACGCACCTTTTTTATAAGCAATAAAATTGTCTTTAAAATATGACATTGACTTCGGCGTATTTCTTTTTGTAACTTACTTGTCAATGTGAAAATAATCTGAAAATTGATATTAAATTGCTACCTTTTATATTGATACTAAAATTCCCTTCCATTCCATTATGTAGCCGCCTTTAAATTATTAACCAGTTTATACAGTCCCTCGGTCACACTAACAATGTTTTTTTTTTTATATTACATCTATTTTTATATGGTACCCTCAATCATATGTAACATATTGGACTGCTCTAAAATCTAAATACTGCAAAACTTCAAATGTAGAACATGTTAGTATTACCATCATCTTTATTCCTTGTTCTTTGGCCCCAGACAGTGCCTGATTTAGAGCACTGACAGCCCTAGACAGCCCCTACCTTGCCAGTTGGGTAAGAGTACCTTAGTATTTTAGCATACATACTCAAATGATCAAATTTTATTCTACAAGCTCAGCGCCCCCTCAGTCTTCACGCCCTAAGCCCTGGCCATATTATGGGTATACATTTTTACCCTGGACCCAAATGGCTACTTCATTCTGTTCACTGTTAATATTTAGCCTTTTAAATACATATAGTCTTTTTTTCCAGCTTGAAACAGGCGATATGAAGCCAACATGTGTCTGTTACATTTGCTTCAGTTTGTTGAAAAAGTTTCAGAAGTTTATAGAGAAATCAAAAAAATCTGATCAGCTACTTGAACAGATGATAAATTCTGGTTTGGAGGTAAGTTAAATAAAGTCAACAGTCAAAACAATATTAGTAAACCTACAATTAGTATAAAATTACATTGCCTGCATACCTACTTTAAAATATATTGTGTCAGTTGTGTAACCAAACAAATTAATATCTACTCATTTATAGAAAAAAAGTTGGTGGGACATTCATAGCACTGACATAACATAATGATCTTTAAATCATAAGGCGATTAACACACTGCACCGCGATCTGCCACTTTGTGCGGGGCCACTGATATTAATATTGGTGATAAAAACTGAGATTTGCAAATTGTCTCAGTTTATATCACAGAGTAGGTACCAGTGGCGAAGGGTCCATACAAGCCGATACCCATCGACTTACCTTTTAGAAAACCCACCCCACTGATCCACTATACAGAATCATAACATTTTTGTGGAACGGCTTACATTTGCCATAATTTCACCCCTCGCCACTGGTAGGTACCTACTTATTATGGTACAAAGATCATCATTCATAAATTTTCCTTTTAGCTGTCAGTTAATTCTCTGGAATTGTTTTGTAAACAACAAACTGAATTCCCTTGGACCTTGGACAAGTCTCCGATGGTTAGAGTCATATCTGCAACCGAGGAAGAGGTCAACGTGGAAACTCCAATTAAAACGGAATATGTGAATTCTGAAATGGACGTGGGGGATCAGAATGAAGGTATTATTGAATTCATTAGTTTAGTAACTTTACATTTTGCCTGAATAATGAATGCCATGAAAGATCACTCACTGCCAACACTTTGCCACTGGTTTGACACAGTTTATGGTCTTATTGGCACTTGATTCCAATTGCATTATTCTATTCGCATTTTTATGGTCCTATTCCCATTAGCAACTGCCCACTAATTGTCTAATTTCAAAATCTATCACAATCACTTTCATTTGACAGAACATGGATTCTTCTTTATGGCACAAATAAAAACTTGCCAAAGAAATGCAGCGATGAAATGGTTTCCATCTGTCAAATGAAAGCGATTGCGATAGATTTAGAAATTAGACAATTAGCCCCCGGCAGGCTGATTATCTAAATTGAAACTATTTAGCGACCGGTTTCATTTGACATACATTGCTACTTTTCTTTGGTATGTTTTTTTACCCCAAAAAGAAGAAGCAATGTATCACATTCATCTGTCAAATGAGACCGGTCGCTAGGTGGCTTCTAATTAGACAATCAGCCCGCCGGTCTCATGTGACAACCCCCTTCTACCTTTCCCCCTTTTTAAATATAGACCAGCCCCCCTAGCATGACCACCGAGACGCGATAATAGGATACAGCGATTTATCATGTTTAACCGTCAAAAGACCTTGTATTTTTATCTATATTGTGTTTGGTGGTCATGCTAGGGGGGCTGGTTGAAGTGTAATAAACTTAATTGTTTTGGCGGCGCTAGTTGACGCCGTGAAGTTTTTAACTCAACATTATAATATTACCATAATTATTATTGTTTCAGATGATCTAAATGGCATTGCTTTAGAATTAGAAGTTACCAACCAGGATTCATCATCAGATTCCGAAGACAACCTGTACATAAGTAAACAGTGGAAAGCGGACCGAAGCAATGTATCTGAAATGAATACGACTACAAGTGAGTGAAAACTATTTGTAAGGAGTAATAATATACAGTCTGACCAAAATAGTAGAAAATTATAGGGGAGCCACTTGCAGTCATAAGTTTGTTGTATAGACTCTATACTTTTGTATGCAATAACCATGTGTTGCTAGCTAGTAAACATTATTTTAGTTCCATTTCTAGACTTGTTGGCCAAACTGCAGTAAGAGTCCCAATTTATGAAAAGTTTTTTCACCCTGACCATCATGAATTTATTGAAATTATGATTAATCTTATTAGCTTTTCTTCTCTAACGCCGTCTGTTCACCGTCCGCCGTCACCGGGACGGGATGACGGCGCTATAACAGCCATACATATACATACATTCACTATGACAGCCTGTCCATCGAAAACACATTCACACAGTCATCTTGATGTCATTATAACCCCGTTTGTCCACCGTTGACGTCACTGCGACGTCACCGGGACGGGATGACGGCGCCGACGTTTTATTATGACTTCAAGATGAGGGATCTCCCTTTTTCGGTGGACAGGCTGTCATAGTGAATGTATGTACCGTTATATCAGCGCCGTCATCCCGTCCCGTTGACGTCCGGGTGACGGCAGCGGTAGACAAACGCCGTAATTCGGGAACTACATTAGGCACGCGTGGGCCACGTACGCCGACCTGGGCGCGTCCAGTAATGTACTCTATAGACGCGGCAGAAGACATACTTTCCGTTGCGTCGCGTAACGTGGCATCGCGTCGCAAGGCGTGGGTGCATACACGTGGATGTAATGTAGCTCTAAACAACTAGCCCCTATGTAAAATGTATGGTTCTGATAGGCCCAGATCGGCGTACGTGGCCCACGTGTGCCACACGCAGACTGAATCCCGATTCGGAATTCCGAACGGAATTTCGATAATGTATGAAGATTCCGTACGGATAAATCCCGCATGTGTGTGGTAGTCCATAGATTTGTATGGATTAGCTGCGTTCGGGATCACGTTTGTACGGAATTCCGTAACGGGATTCCGTCTGTGTGTGGCCGGCCTTGAGGTTGGTAAAAGATCTTTTCATTAACGACATAAAATCTACAAATTTTTGATGTTACTTGTAGTTTTGAAGCCAGCACGAGAGATAATTCTATCTAAAGAGGAACAATTACAACAAATGCTGGAGCGATCGAAGTCACTAAATTATGAAAACTCGCCGTTTAAATGTGATTTGTGCTGCGAAGGATTTGTGGACGCAGAGGCTTTTGAAAACCATCACGAAAAACATGAGGTAAGTCTCTCTCTCTCTTATTAACTAGATTTTTACCAAATAGCAGTACAGGACTTTGATTGTCTCATCGGTGTCGAAGTGGTCGGTCCCGCGTAGAGCTCGTCTGCTCCATTCGATAAAGTGGTCTCGTTGTTGTTCATTGCCATCCCCTCGGTCGCTCGGATCGATGTCTTCTCCCGTTCCTTCCCGTCGTTCACTGGTACTGGGTCTGGTGGTGATTCCATGGTTCTGCTGCAGCCACTCGTCCACTCCACTCGCACTACTTATAAATGGTAGGTAGGTATTGTCGGTGTTTGCGAGGAACACTTTGAGTGCGCGCAGTGTCATTCGCAACGGTTGTGCGCGCCGCGAACAAGCACCTACTCGTACGGTACTGGAGCGGCTCCATGGCGTGCGCGCGTAGACTGCCGGGAACAGACGTTCGCAGTTGAAGCGCGCAGCGTGCGCGGAGGCCGGCCACATCGTACTAGCGGCGCCCTGCATGCGGCGTGGCACATAAGCTGCACCGGCCGTAGTGCACCACTCACAACTAGCCATTGTTAATCTATCATTATTTTGAAAACTACTTTTTGGTTGCTAATCTGTATTTTGTATCTATTCACAGGCGCTGCACTTACCCAAGAAACGTAAATCGGATAATGAAACTGAAAAAGAAATTCCGAAAAGTCAAGAACCCTTAAAAAATACCGATAAGGGTGAGGAAATTAAGGCACAGAACGAAGATAGTAGGAAAATACCTGACTTTAGAATACGCAGTAATACATTTAAAACTCCTTATGTAATACTAAATCGTGTTAAAACTCCTATCAAAGCAATAATACCGAACAATGAAACAACCACTTCCAATATTAATAGTGACATAAAGAATTCTAAAACTAAAGCAAATAGCAATGAACAGGTTACAGCTCCAAATAATATTTTTATATGCGATGTATGCAAAAGAGAATATCTCTGCAAAAGCCACTTAAAGAATCATATTAAGACATGGCACCTAATTGGAATTGAACAAAATTGTAAAAATACTAATATTTCGATAGGAAAGGATATACTGAAAAATAACAATGTGAGAGAAAATAAGCTTAGCAAAAAAAGGTACCAACTTAGGGATAGTATTTGTAGCGATGAGACGCAATACAAATGTAGTTATTGTATGAAATGTTTTTCTCGACGTGGTAATTTAGCTACACATGTAAGAATTCATACAGGAGAGAAACCACACAAATGTAGTTATTGCATCAAATGTTTCAGTAGTAGCAGTAATTTAGCTAAACATTTAAGAATTCATACAGGAGAGAAACCTTTCAAATGTAGTTATTGTATAAAATGTTTTACTCATAGCAGTACTTTAGCTACACATTTAAGAATTCATACAGGAGAGAAGCCATACAAATGTAGCTATTGTAAGAAATGTTTTACTCAAAGCAGTGATTTAGCTAAACATTTAAGAATTCATACAGGAGAGAAACCATACAAATGTAGTTATTGCATCAAATGTTTCAGTAGTAGCAGTGATTTAGCTAAACATTTAAGAATTCATACAGGAGAGAAACCTTTCAAATGTAGTTATTGTATAAAATGTTTTACTCAAAGCAGTGATTTAGCTAAACATTTAAGAATTCATACAGGAGAGAAACCTTTCAAATGTAGTTATTGCATAAAATGTTTTACTCATAGCAGTGCTTTAGCTACACATTTAAGAATTCATACAGGAGAGAAACCTTTCAAATGTAGCTATTGTAAGAAATGTTTTACTCAAAGCAGTGATTTAGCTAAACATTTAAGAATTCATACAGGAGAGAAACCTTTCAAATGTAGTTATTGCATAAAATGTTTTACTCATAGCAGTACTTTAGCTAAACATGTAAGTAGTCATTCATAAAAGATGGATATAACACCGTAATGAATGAATCAGTGTTTGTGAATTAATGAATATTGCAGGTAGTTTTTAGGATAAGATATCAGACAAACACTTTTTTAACTTTTTTAACATCGCAATAGGGAGGGATACCTACACAAGATACAACATTAAATACCTAGCATTCAAAGAGTGTCAATGATTTATTGAAAGGATTTTGATGTTTTCGTTTGTCTCGCTCGATCTTTGATAAAAGTCTTTAGCTTTAAATAACGCCATATTAGGACTGTAATGCGTTTACATAAAATAGCTGAAGCATTGTTTCTGTGATGTAGGCTGTCTAACGAACGCTGGCACGTGGTTGGAAAAGGAACAAAAATTCCGCCTTTTGATAAGGGTCAGTTTCCAATGACTATGTTAATTTAACAGGGAAAGTGGCGCCCCCATTTGGATTCCAGCTTTCGTTAGACAGACAGACTAATGTGATAATCCGTCTCAGTGGCGCCCCATCATATGAAAATATTACTCGCGCAGTAGCAACCAACCAAAATACGCATGCATCGATCAAACTAAACATACCTAATGTGTGTCCTGTATCTCAAATTACTAAACTACAATATACAGACATTAATAAAAAATTATAATAATTGTTAATTCATAAAATTAGACAAATTTGACATGTATTTAAAAGAACTATGTTTTAGAATTAATATTGAAATAGACTAGTTACATTATAAAACTGAATATCTAGCGCCACAGAAAATCAAATCATTTCTTGCTAAAAACATGATAAATTTACATAAAAGTGCTACAATAAAAACAAAGATATTGAAGCAAAAAACAATTTTAAATTATTTTAGTAAAATAAGTCCATGCGAGCAATCGCCATTACAACAAGATACAACCGATACGCTTGTTCGTCACGACGGAATGCTCTAGGTTAGTTTTGTTTCACCAGAATATAGCTAGTGCTCTCAGTAAAAAGGATTTACTCGAAATAACGCTTAACGAATTGAATGGAGAGCTGGGTGACATAGATATTATATGTTTATCAGAAACTTTTATGAAAAAAGGTACCGAAAAAAATCTGATAATAAATAATTACAACTTGGGAGCATCATATTGTAGAAACGAACGTAGAGGCGGAACCTGTATTTTGCTAAAACGGCATTTAGACTACCAAAAAAATTGACATCCCACAGTCAATGCTCTACGTATTTGAATGTTGTGCGATAGAAGTTACTCAGTTTAATCTAATAATTGTTTGCATTTATAGAACTCCTTCCTCAAAAATTGAAATATTTTTTGAACAATTACAGTCGCTTTTAAAAATGTTAGCAAGAAAAAGAAACAAAAAAATTGTTCTATGCGGAGATTGGAATATTGACATGGTTAAAAAAAGTAAAAATAATGACGAGTTAACAAGCCTACTAAGTAATTATAACATTGTCAACCACATCAATCAGCCTACGCGTATAAAAGCATGTCTTGATTTGATTGCTAGTAACTTAGACAGCGTTATTAAATCGGGAATACACTGCTTATGTCTATCTGACCATGAAAAGGCTCAAAGCTTAACATTTGAATTATGTAGTGATAAAAATTACACAAAAAAACTAAAATATTGGTTTGAATATAAACGTGACATGTGTAAAGACAACATTGAAAAGTTCCTAGGCTGTATTTCATCTCTTTCTTTTAGCGATGTGCTAGAAAATCAAGATGTAGAAAAATCATTCAACTGTTTTCATGAACATATTGCTTTATTTTTTAACTTATGCTTTCCAATTATAAAAGTAAAAAAAACTTGCAAGCCGATCAAAAATAGATGGCTAAGCAAAGGTATTAAGAAATGTTCCATACATAAGAGAAAGATTTATCTTAAATATAGATTAGCCTCATCTGGTAAAACTTTTATTAAAAAGAAATATCAAAGTTACAATAGAATATAAAAAAAATGCATATTACAGGCCCAAAAGATACACATTACATTTCTAAGTCCAAAAATGTATGTAAAACATCATGGGATGTAGTGAAAAGTAATGTACAAAATGTAGATACAAAAAATGACATTGAACAAATAAATATAGACAATAAAATCATAACTAATCCTAGTGAAATATGTAAAGCATTTAACAACTATTTTACAGCTTGACGAACAAATGTAATTTAAATAATGAAGCGGACATTAAGAATGTATTAATTGACATAAAATCACACACAAGTAGTATCTATCTAACTCCAATAAATGATTTCTAGATATGAGCAAAGCTTTTGATTTTGTTCCTCATAAGTTATTATTAGCGAACCTTGAAAAGTATGGCATAAGGGGAAATGCTTTGTCTTGGTTAGAAAGCTACCTGTTTGACAGACAACAATGTGTAGAAATTGCGAAAACTTCTGGTAACCTCAGAAAATCTTATATGTCAACGTATGAGTACAATCGATGTGGTGTTCCTCAAGGAAGCGTCCTAGGACCTTTACTGTTTTTACTATTTATCAACGATCTACCAAATGTTACAGACCAAAAATGCATACTATTTGCGGATGATACAACAATTTTAGTTAAGAGTAGAAGTAAAGAGGAACTAGAATGTATCGCCAATGATAACCTAACAAAAATTGTGAATTGGCTGAAAAATAATAACTTAAAGGTAAATATGACGAAAACGAAAAGCATTAACTTTAAAACACACAATAGAACAAACATAGATATTAATGTGAAGTATGAGAGTAATGAAGTTGACAATGTGAAACAAGCTACATTCTTAGGTATAATAATTGACGAAATGTTGAATTGGAAAGCTCACATTGATACGTTGGTAAATAAGTTGGACAGGTATGTATATGTACTGAATAGAATCGTCAATGTTGCGTCTAAAGAAGCAGCGTTAATGGCATACCATGGCTACGTATTGTCGTTACTAAGATATGGACTTATTTTATGGGGTAACTCTGTAGATATGCCTAGAGCATTTAGAGTACAAAAGAAATGTGTTCGATCTATCTGTGGTGCAGATAGGTTGGATAGCTGTAAGCCGTTGTTCAAAGCTCTAAACTTACTACCGCTTCCCTGTCTGTACATACTTGAGATGACACTTTTTGCTAAGAAATATAATGGTCTATTCAAAGTTAATAATAGCAATAAATTTTACAGAGGAAGAAAAGGTGAAAATTATTGTATACCAGGCCAGAGATTAATGCTTTTCTCTAAAAATGTCCACTGTATGGTGATTCGCATATTTAACTCTTCAACGCCCGGAAAACAATACAACAATAGATTTCTATTGTTGTTTGTGCCCCATAGGGCACAGCGGGCGGGCGGGAAGCTACCGAATGATATAAAAGTATTGTCATATTTTAAGTTTAAAGCAAAATTATTAAATTTACTAGCGGACAAAATGTATTATAAAATTGCTGACTTCATTAATGATAGGATTTGACATTTTTTTATTATTATTATTGTTCTTTTTATTTATTTTTTATTCTCATTTTCACAAAATAATCCACTCTATTGACATTTTCTTGACATTTTAACGATGACTAGTGCACGTGAACTGAAGTAGGGAATTATTATTTAATTGTAATCATGTTTTTTTTTCTCACTGTTAACTTATAACCTAATTTAATTAAAATGTCTTTATCTTTATTATATAATTAAATCATTAAATTTTTGCACATCGTATCCACAACGATAGAATATGTTGGTAATTAGTAATTTAAGAACACAATCTACCATATTCACGCAAATAAACTATTACTTACTTACTCCTCAGTAGTCCTAGTGATGATAAGGTAAGAGAGCACTATAACAGGGTGTAACGGAAATGGTGCATTCCTCAATCTACGAAAGTTCGTGTAAAAGGCTGCAGCTTTTGCAAAGAGCCGCAAGTTGTTGGTAATTTATTTATGTAGTGTGGGGCAGTGCTTGGCCTTCACCTCACCTGATGTGAAGTGACGATAAGGCCGAAGGTGGAAGCGCACTACACCCGGAATCGTCATCACTGAGAAACTGTCTTAAGTATTACCTGCCGGACGGAATACAACAATTTTTAAATTGTTGTTATGGCGTCAGACATAGGTAAGATGGTTGTAGCTAGTCAGGCTCAGGCGGATTTGAAATAAGCCCTAACACCAACCAAACCGAGTACAAATTGTACCCCCTGGGAATCAAACCCGGGACCCCTGCGTCTTACACGGGTGGGCGAACCACTAGACCACGGAGGCGGTTAAATCGTGACCCTACCTTAAGTAGGTCTGAGATTACACTCTTGCGCTTCCCTTCTCGCTGAGGCAAGCGTCATTGGAACTAACGCATTCCACAAGGGCACACGCTGACGCATTCCTCACTGTAATTAATCAAATCAAAATTGTTGATTTCAGTCATCTGGTAATTTGTTTGTTGACTTGTTGTATGATTTAGTTTTACAAATGAATGTGAATGTTTTTTTATTGTCTTTTATGTTTAAATAAAGAATCTTGATTTAATTAAATGTGTTTTTTTTGTCAATATCCGCCACTTTATAGCAACACTAGCGGCCGCCCGCGACTTCGTCTAAGTGGAAAGGTTTATTGTTATCCCTCGGGTCGGGAATAATACTTTTTTCGGGATGAAAGGTCCTATGTCCTCTGTACCCCGCCAATGTGTATGCACACATGATGATCGGTTCAGTAGTCAAGACATTAAGGCGAAACAAACAAACAAACGGACTTTCGCATTTATAATGATTAGAAAGGATTTAAAAAATCTAGATCACGGCCGAGACTGCTTTTTATTCTCGGTTCTCGGAAAAAGGTGGGTTCGGTCGGTCCCTACAGCACAGCGCTCTCTTCGCTCCAAAACATTGACTTAGTAGTTGCCTCTTTTTCTATCGCGTAGGTCTTATCTTTGCTGATGTAATAGTATGAACTTGGTTAAATGCTCTTATCTCCGCGGAATGACACAGCCACAGCCCTGCCGATGGCTACCTACATGAAGTTGTACTTTACCTACATCTTCTTGGATAATAAAGTCTGTGATGAATACAAAGATAAACCCAATGGACCATTCTTTTTTGCTTGTTAAGATACTTGTTTGTTTTGTTTACCTCAGGTGCATTTAAATGAAAATTGAAAATTCTTTCAGCATACCATGGAAGTAATAGTCGAAGATATTACACATTTTATGAAAACATTATACAAGTAAATAGGTCCAAATTCCGATCTTTTTAATTTATATTGAGGTTATGTAGGTCAAGACATCGGTGAGCGCGTTCACGAGATCGTCGATAGCCCCAAGTCCCAAACTGTCAAAGCGCGATTATCTGAATCGGTAGGTACGCTTGTTATCGTGGTCATCGCTGAAATTTATTTTAGTTTGAATTGGAATGCACCCTGATCACAGAATATATACTCCCTGATTCTGAATGCACCCGAAATGTCATAAAGAAATTTGTAATTGTCAATGTCAAGTCAAACAAAAAGGTGCAGTTTTGACAGTTTTGTTTGTATGTTTATTTATCGCAAAGAAAAATCAATTGTTTGAGGAAAAAGTGTTATTTTCCCCGTATTCCCAAGCCCATGAGTTAGTGCTATACATAAGTCTAAAACCTGACTCTCCAACCAAATAATCTGCTGAAAAACCTGAAAATGAACCACCTAATGGCGTGCAGAGTATGCTTGGCATACGATATCCGCTTGCATTCAATATCTGGTTGCCAGCTTCAGGATATTTACGAGAAATTCACTGAAACATTGGTAAGCTAACTGTGCATAACGCACCTTTTTATAATAATGTAGAACATGTTAGTATTACCATCATCTTTATTCCTTGTTCTTTGGCCCCAGACAGTGCCTGATTTAGAGCACTGACAGCCCTAGACAGCCCCTACCTTGCCAGTTGGGCTTACCCAACTTACTCTTAAGTACCTTAGTATTTTTGCATACAAACTCAAATGATCAAATTTTATTCTACAAGCTCAGCGCCCCCTCAGTCTTCACGCCCTAAGCCCTGGCCATATTATGGGTATACATTTTTACCCTGGACCCAAATGGCTACTTCATTCTGTTCACTGTTAATATTTAGCCTTTTAAATAAATATAGTCTTTTTTTCCAGCTTGAAACAGGCGATATGAAGCCAACATGTGTCTGTTACATTTGCTTCAGTTTGTTGAAAAAGTTTCAGAAGTTTATAGAGAAATCAAAAAAATCTGATCAGCTACTTAAACAGATGATAAATTCTGGTTTGGAGGTAAGTTAAATAAAGTCAACAGTCAAAACAATATTAGTATACCTACAATTAGTATAAAATTACATTGCCTGCATACCTACTTTAAAATATATTGTGTCAGTTGTGTAACCAAACAAATTAATATCTACTCATTTATAGAAAAAAAGTTAGTGGGACATTCATAGCACTGACATAACATAATGATCTTTAAATCATAAGGCGACTAACACACTGCACCGCGATCTGCCACTTTGTGCGGGGCCACTGATATTAATATTGGTGATAAAAACTGAGATTTGCAAATTGTCTCAGTTTATATCACAGAGTAGGTACCAGTGGCGAAGGGTCCATACAAGCCGATACCCATCGACTTACCTTTTAGAAAACCCACCCCACTATACAGAATCATAACATTTTTGTGGAACGGCTTACCTTTGCCATAATTTCACCCCTCGCCACTGGTAGGTACCTACTTATTATGGTACAAAGATCATCATTCATAAATTTTCCTTTTAGCTGTCAGTTAATTCCCTGGAATTGTTTTGTAAACAACAAACTGAATTCCCTTGGACCTTGGACAAGTCTCCGATGGTTAGAGTCATATCTGCAACCGAGGAAGAGGTCAACGTGGAAACTCCAATTAAAACGGAATATGTGAATTCTGAAATGGACGTGGGGGATCAGAATGAAGGTATTATTGAATTCATTAGTTTAGTAACTTTACATTTTGCCTGAATAATGAATGCCATGAAAGATCACTCACTGCCAACACTTTGCCACTGGTTTGACACAGTTTATGGTCTTATTGGCACTTGATTCCAATTGCATTATTCTATTCGCATTTGGTATTATTCCCATTTTTATGGTCCTATTCCCATTAGCAACTGCCCACTAATTGTCTAATTTCAAAATCTATCACAATCACTTTCATTTGACAGAACATGGATTCTTCTTTTTGGCACAAATAAAAACTTGCCAAAGAAATGCTGTGATGAAATGGTTTCCATCTGTCAAATGAAAGCGATTGCGATAGATTTTGAAATTAGACAATTAGCCCCCGGCAGGCTGATTATCTAAATTGAAACTATTTATTTATTTATTTCATTTGACATACATTGCTACTTTTCTTTGGTATGTTTTTTTACCCCTAAAAGAAGAAGCAATGTATCACATTCATCTGTCAAATGAGACCGGTCGCTAGGTGGCTTCTAATTAGATAATCAGCCCGCCGGTCTCATGTGACAACCCCCTTCTACCTTTCCAACTTTTTAAATATAGACCAGCCCCCCTAGCATGACCACCGAGACGCGATAATAGGATACAGCGATTTATCATGTTTAACCGTCAAAAGACCTTGTATTTTTATCTATATTGTGTTTTGGTGGTCATGCTAGGGGGGCTGGTTGAAGTGTAATAAACTTAATTGTTTTGGCGGCGCTAGTTGACGCCGTGAAGTTTTTAACTCAACATTATAATATTACCATAATTATTATTGTTTCAGATGATCTAAATGGCATTGCTTTAGAATTAGAAGTTACCAACCAGGATTCATCATCAGATTCCGAAGACAACCTGAACATAAGTAAACAGTGGAAAGCGGACCGAAGCAATGTATCTGAAATGAATACGACTAAAAGTGAGTGGAAACTATTTGTAAGGAGTAATAATATACAGTCTGACCAAAATAGTAGAAAATTATAGGGGAGCCACTTGCAGTCATAAGTTTGTTGTATAGACTCTATACTTTTGTATACAATAACCATGTGTTGCTAGCTAGTAAACATTATTTTAGTTCCATTTCTAGACTTGTTGGCCAAACTGCAGTAAGAGTCCCAATTTATGAAAAGCTTTTTCACCCTGACCATCATGAATTTATTGAAATTATGATTAATCTTATCAGCTTATCACATATCTCTCCAGCTATCCAAAGTCTTAAAGGTTGTCTGAAAGAGATCGCTCTTAGCGATAAGGCCGCCTTTGCTCACCATAGTTTTAAGTTTTATGTTATTGTATTGTCTGTAATGTGTGTGTGCAATAAAGTGTTTATCTATCTATCTATCTATCTTTTCTTCTCTAACGCCGTCTGTTCACCGTCCGCCGTCACCGGGACGGGATGACGGCGCTATAACAGCCATACATATACATACATTCACTATGACAACCTGTCCATCGAAAACACATTCCTTCATCTTGATGTCATTATAACTCCGTTTGTCGACCGTTGACGTCACTGCGACGTCAACGGAACGGGATGACGGCGCCGACGTTTTATTATGACTTCAAGATGAGGGACGGATTTTCGGTGGACAGGCCGTCATAGTGAAAGTATGTACCGTTATATCAGCGCCGTCATCCCGTCCCGTTGACGTCCCGGTGACGGCAGCGGTAGACAAACGCCGTAAATCGGGAACTACATTAGGCACGCGTGGGCCACGTACGCCGACCTGGGCGCGTCCAATAATGTACTCTATGGACGCGGCAGAAGACATACTTTCCGTTGCGTCGCGTAACGTGGCATCGCGTCGCAAGGCGTGGGTGCATACACGTGGATGTAATGTAGCTCTAAACAACTAGCCCCTATGTAAAATGTATGGTTCTGATAGGCCCAGATCGGCGTACGTGGCCCACGTGTGCCACATGCAGACTGAATCCCGATTCGGAATTCCGAACGGAATTCCGATAATGTATGAAGATTCCGTACGGATAAATCCCGCATGTGTGTGGTAGTCCATAGATTTGTATGGATTAGCTGCGTTCGGGATCACGTATGTACGGAATTCCGTAACGGGATTCCGTCTGTGTGTGGCCGGCCTTGAGGTTGGTAAAAGATCTTTTCATTAACGACATAAAATCTACAAATTTTTCATGTTACTTGTAGTTTTGAAGCCAGCACGAGAGATAATTCTATCTAAAGAGGAACAAATACAACAAATGCTGGAGCGATCGAAGTCACTAAATTATCAAAACTCGCCGTTTAAATGTGATTTGTGCTGCGAAGGATTTGTGGACGCAGAGGCTTTTGAAAACCATCACGAAAAACATGAGGTAAGTCTCTCTCTTATTAACTAGATTTTTACCAAATAGCAGTACAAGACTTTGATTGTCTCATCGGTGTCGAAGTGGTCGGTCCCGCGTAGAGCTCGTCTGCTCCATTCGATAAAGTGGTCTCGTTGTTGTTCATTGCCATCCTCTCGGTCGCTCGGGTCGATGTCTTCTCCCGTTCCTTCCCGTCGTTCACTGGTACTGGGTCTGGTGGTGATTCCATGGTTCTGCTGCAGCCACTCGTCCACTCCACTCGCACTACTTATAAATGGCAGGTAGGTATTGTCGGTGTTTGCGAGGAACACTTTGAGTGCGCGCAGTGTCATTCGCAACGGTTGTGCGCGCCGCGAACAAGCACCTACTCGTACGGTACTGGAGCGGCTCCATGGCGTGCGCGCGTAGACTGCCGGGAACAGACGTTCGCAGTTGAAGCGCGCAGCGTGCGCGGAGGCCGGCCACATCGTACTAGCGGCGCCCTGCATGCGGCGAGGCACATAAGCTGCACCGGCCGTAGTGCACCACTCGCAACTAGCCATTGTTAATCTATCATTTGAAAACTACTTTTTAGTTGCTAATCTGTATTTCTTATCTGTTCACAGGTGCTGCACTTATCCAAGAAACGTAAACCGGATAACGAAACTGAAGAGGAAATACTGAAAAGTCAAGCACCCTTAAAAATAACCGATAAGGGTGAGGCAAATAAGGCACAGAACGAAGATAGTAAGAAAATGACCGACTTTAGAATACGCAGTAATACATTTAAAACTCCTTATGTAATACTAAATCGTGTTAAAATTCCTATTAAAACAATAATACCGAACAATGAAACAACCACTTCCAATATTAATAGTGACATAAAGAATTCTAAAACTAGAGCAAATAGCAATGAACAGGTTACAGCTCCAAATAATATTTTTATATGCGATGTATGCAAAAGAGAATATCTCTGCAAAAGCTTCTTAATAAAACATATTAAGAAATGGCACCTAATTGGAATTGAACAAAATTGTAAAAATACTAATCTTTCGATGGGAAAGGATGTATTGAAAAATAACAATGTGAAAGAAAATAAGCTTAGCAAAAAAAGGTACCAACTTAGGGATAGTATTTGTAGCGATGAGACGCAATACAAATGTAGTTATTGTATGAAATGTTTTTCTCAACGTGGTAATTTAGCTACACATGTAAGAATTCATACAGGAGAGAAACCTTTCAAATGTAGTTATTGTATGAAATGTTTTTCTGACAGTAGTGATTTAGCTAGACATGTAAGAATTCATACAGGAGAGAAACCACACAAATGTAGTTATTGTACGAAATGTTTTTCTGACAGTAGTGCTTTAACTAAACATGTAAGAATTCATACAGGAGAGAAACCACACAAATGTAGTTATTGTATAAAATGTTTTACTACGAGCAGTGATTTAGCGAACCATGTAAGAATTCATACAGGAGAGAAACCTTTCAAATGTAGTTATTGTATAAAATGTTTTACTACTAGCAGTGCTTTAGCTAATCATGTAAGAATTCATACAGGAGAGAAACCACACAAATGTAGTTATTGTACGAAATGTTTTACTCAAAGCGGTGAATTAGCTACACATGTAAGAATTCATACAGGAGAGAAACCTTTTAAATGTAGTTATTGTATAAAATATTTTACTACTAGCAGTGCTTTAGCTAATCATGTAAGAATTCATACAGGAGAGAAACCACACAAATGTAGTTATTGTACGAAATGTTTTACTCAAAGCGGTGAATTAGCTACACATGTAAGAATTCATACAGGAGAGAAACCACACAAATGTAGTTATTGTGTAAAATGTTTCAGTACTAGCAGTGAGTTAGCTAAACATGTTAGAACTCATACAGGAGAGAAACCACACAAATGTAGTTATTGTACGAAACGTTTTTCTCAACGTGGTCATTTAGCTACACATGTAAGAATTCATACAGGAGAGAAACCTTTTAAATGTAGTTATTGTATAAAATGTTTTACTACTAGCAGTGCTTTAGCTAATCATGTAAGAATTCATACAGGAGAGAAACCACACAAATGTAGTTATTGTACGAAATGTTTTACTCAAAGCGGTGAATTAGCTACACATGTAAGAATTCATACAGGAGAGAAACCACACAAATGTAGTTATTGTGTAAAATGTTTCAGTACTAGCAGTGAGTTAGCTAAACATGTTAGAACTCATACAGGAGAGAAACCACACAAATGTAGTTATTGTACGAAACGTTTTTCTCAACGTGGTCATTTAGCTACACATGTAAGAATTCATACAGGAGAGAAACCACACAAATGTAGTTATTGTATAAAATGTTTTTCTGAGAATAGTGCTTTAACTAAACATGTTAGAATTCATACAGGAGAGAAACCATACAAATGTAGTTATTGTATAAAATGTTTTACTCATAGCAGTGCTTTAGCTAAACATGTAAGAAGTCATTCATAAAAGATGGATATAACACCGTAATGAATGAATCGGTGTTTGTAAATTAATGAATATTGCAGGTAGTTTTTAAGATAAGATATCAGACAAACACTTTTTTAACTTTTGTAACATCGCAATAGGGAGGGATACCTACACAAGATACAACATTAAATACCTAGCATTCAAAGAGTGTCAATGATTTATTGAAAGGATTTTGATGTTTTCGTTTGTCTCGCTCGATCTTTGATAAAAGTCTTTAGCTTCAAATAACGCCATATTAGGGCTGTAATGCGTTTACATAAAATAGCTGAAGCATTGTTTCTGTGATGTAGGCTGTCTAACGAACGCCTAAAATTCCGCCTTTTGATAAGGGTCAGTTTCCAATGACTATGTTAATTTAACAGGGAAAGTGGCGCCCCCATTTGGATTCCAGCTTTCGTTAGACAGACAGACTAATGTGATAATCCGTCTCAGTGGCGCCCCATCATATGAAAATATTACTCGCGCAGTAGCAACCAACCAAAATACGCATGCATCGATCAAAGTGATCACGGGCGATATCAATATAAATATAACTCCCAAAGCAAATGAACCACAGCAGGAACTCAAAAATCGTTTAAATTATTTAGACATGTTGTCAGCTTACGGTATACTTGCTGGCCACAAAATCCCCACTAGAGGGAAAAATTGCTTAGACCATGTTATGCTAAACATAAACAAAATTAAATTTAAGGCTGACATAGCAATCTTGCATACCACTTGTACTGATCATTTTGCTACATTTCTCTCTTTATCTAAAATAAAACCACAGCTACAACCATCAAAAACAAAAATTTCCATTAATTTCGAAGAAGCTTTAATACACTTAAAAAATAAAAACATTGCTGATTTGTTGCACTGTGAGGACCCAGTAGAAGTGATCGACCGTTTAATATATATGCTGACAGACTCAATAAAAGAAAATACAACAATAACTAAAATACCAAAAAAATACCGCATTATTAAACCGTGGATTACACCTGGCATCTTGCGATGCATACGAAACCGTAACAAGTTGCAAAAAAAAGCACGCAGTGAGCCACTTAATGACGTAGTGGTAGTAACGTATCGGAGATACAGGAACTACTGTAACAAATTAATAAAAAAACTAAAAAGGAACTATGAAAGAGCACTATTAACTAATTCTGTCAATAATAACAAACAATTGTGGAAAAATATAAAGGAAATAACGTATACAAATAAAGAAAACAGCTCACATTTAGAACTTTTAAATATAAATACAAACCCAACTACTTCTGCGAACTTTGTAAATAACTATTTTGCAAATATTGGTAAACAGCTTGCTGAAAAATTAAAACCGGATAAAAACAGAACAAATACTTACCTCCAAAACTTGGCATCTAAACTTGACTCCTTTGTCTTGTTACATACAGATTATGACGAAGTAAATAACATCTTGAATAACTTAAAATCAAATAGCGCTCCTGGGTGGGATAACATTCCAACTGCTTTTCTTAAACATGCAAAAACCGACGTCATTCCCATCATTACCCATCTTGCAAACCTCTGCTTTGACACAGGAATATTTCCAGGTCCCTTAAAACAATCTATTATTACACCGGTTTATAAGGCTGGGGACAGAGACGATGTAAATAACTACAGACCTATATCTGTACTACCAGCGATCTCTAAGATACTTGAAAAACTTTTAAACTCAAGGCTAATTAATTATCTTTCCAAATTTGATATCCTGTCCTCGTCTCAGTATGGATTTAGGCAAGGGAAATCAACTGAGGATGCAATAGCTGCACTTAGTTCGCTGGTGGTCAAGGAAGTGGATAAGCACAATAAATGTATGGCAGTATTTCTAGACCTAACAAAGGCATTTGACACGGTCTCTCTCCCTATCCTTATACACAAGTTGGAAGTCATCGGTATCAGAGGACTCCCTTTAAAACTCCTTATAGACTATCTGACAGATAGAAAACAGGTGGTTAAGCTGGGAACCTATACCAGTGAGAGCATGAAAGTGTCCTATGGAGTTCCGCAGGGGAGTGTTCTTGGCCCTACGCTCTTCTTAATTTATTTAAATGACCTGTGCAACATGTCTATTAAAAATGCTAAGATTTTTTCATACGCAGATGACACCGCTATTGTCTTTACTGGAAAAAGCTGGGAGGAGGTTAGAAAAGACGCAGAGAGTGGACTTGAACAAATAGGTATTTGGCTCCGCAATAACCTCCTTACACTGAACGCTGCAAAAAGTAATTATATATGTTTTGGCATTTACGACAACGCTCAGCCTGACACAAACTTTGAGGTAAAGATATGTAGGAGTACATTGTGTCTCACTGAAAGAGCGCACCCTAAATAGTCGTACGAAGAAGACGCACATATAACATGCGCGCGGGCAGCTTACCTCAGCCGCCGCGCGTCTCACCTCCTCGAGCCTGCGCATGCGCCGCCGCCCGGCCGGCGCGCCCGCTTTCGCTCGGTCATTGCAAACAGTCGTGACACCTCTCCCACGGCGGATGCACGCTCGTTTGCGCTCCGCCCGTTGCCCGCGTATTTCGATATCCGAAACCACTATAACTGTTTTACTGTTTTCTAATCTTTTGTTCTTCGTTTCTTATTTCTCTGTTTCCATAACCGTCTTTAGTGTTCGTTCCTTCTACTCTTGTCGTGTAATTGTCTTTATTTGTAATACAAACCGTTTGATCGTAGCCTACCGTTTCATTTCAAAAATCCACAACGACCGTAGGCTTGTTAGCAGTAGGAATAGCGATCCCTATACATACCTATAGGTAGGTGGACGCAACCCGCGCCACAGTGGTGACCCGTATTGAAGATTGAGCACGATTAATATGTCAAAAAACGACGCGAGTGGACCGTCCAATATACAGCAAGGCGAAGATATCCCGGGAAGAAATAATATGCCAGGAGGTAGAGATTGCGACGTTTTCCGCGTTGGCGTGAGAGTGCCGCCATTTTGGGCAGACGAACCCGAGCTATGGTTTGCTCAGCTGGAAGGTCAGTTTATTCTTTCTAATATTACGCAAGATTCCACGAAATTCTATCATGTTTTGTCAAACTTGGATCCATGTTACGCTACTCATGTGAAAGATGTAATCCGTGCACCGCCGAGTGAGGGAAAATATTTAAAACTTAAAGAAGAGCTTATTAAGCGATTGAGTGCTTCTAAAGAAAAAAAGCTTAAACAATTATTCATGCACGAAGAGATGGGCGATCGTAAGCCGTCACAATTCTTACGCCATCTTAGAAATTTAGCCGGACCAAACGTGGCGGACGACATTTTGTGCACGTTATGGACAGGTCGCTTGCCACATGCTTTGCAAACGGTAGTAGCTTTGCAATCGAGATTACCACTGGATGACATTGCAGAATTAGCTGATAGGGTTTATGAAATAGCTACCCCATTACCACTTCACAATGTAGCAAGCACTTCATCTGCACCGCAAGCACAGACAGCTATTGACGCATTAAATACCCAGATTTGTGAGCTTACAAAACAAGTTGCTAAACTGACCTCTCATGTACACAGGCGCTCCCGCTCCCGCTCCCGCTCTGGATCCAGGCACCGTTCTGGAGGCAGCCGCCAACGCAGTCAATCCGGCAATCGGCAACCCCCCGATGGGCACCCCCATTGTTGGTATCATTATAATTTCGGTGTAAAAGCACGTAAGTGTAATCAGCCATGCACATTTACATCGGAAAACTTCAAGGGCAGTCGGAAGTAGCGGCCAACGCCTGCCCAACATCAACAGGCCGTCTATTTATTACTGATCGATCGACAAAAATGCAGTTTCTTGTTGATACAGGATCTGACTTATGTGTTTTTCCTCGTTCAGCTATCAGGACGCCCTGCATTCAAACAAAATACGATTTATCTGCCGCTAATGGTACAGTCATTCACACATATGGAATTTTACAGCTACACCTTAACCTGGGATTAAGACGCGACTTCTCATGGAATTTTACCATCGCTGACGTTTCTAAACCAATAATAGGGGTAGATTTTTTGAGCTTTTACAATCTTCTTGTTGATTGCAGAAACCAAAGACTGATTGATGGGACTACTTCACTATCTGTTACTGTGCCGCGCCAAAAAGTACCTGAGGACATCGCATCGATCAAGACCGTCTCTGGAGAGGGCGAGTATCATGACATTCTGCGCGAGTTTCCGGAGATCACAAGGCCAGCAGGTACTGTCCGAACTGTTAATCACAACACCGTCCATTATATAAAAACGACACCAGGTCCTCCAGTATCATGCAGACCACGCCGCTTAGATCCCGTGCGCCTTAAAATTGCAAAGAAGGAGTTTGACGACATGCTGGGAAATGGTACTGCTCGTCGTTCAGACAGCCCCTGGTCATCAGCACTGCACCTCGTCAAGAAGAAGGACGATGGTTGGAGACCCTGTGGGGACTACCGATCACTTAATGCGCGCACAGTTCCAGATCGATACCCAGTCCGTCACATCCATGATTTTACTCACCAGTTAGCAGGAAGTACAGTCTTTTCTACCATTGATCTAGTCAAGGCTTATAACCAAATACCAGTACATCAAGAGGATATCAAGAAGACCGCCATCACCACACCGTTTGGGCTGTATGAATTCCCATACATGGCGTTCGGTTTAAGGAATGCAGCCCAAACTTTCCAACGGTTTGTCGATGAAATACTACAAGGTTTGGAAAGCTTCGCATATGGGTATATAGACGATATTTTGATCTTCTCTCCTTCTAGAAGTAAGCATCAAGAAGATTTACGGCAGGTGTTCGACCGTTTAAAGAAGTACGGTGTTTTAGTCAACACAAGTAAGTGTGTCTTTGGTCAGCAAAAATTAAAATTCCTAGGCTACGTGGTGTCTGCAGCCGGCCTTCATCCTCTAGAAGATAAGGTCCAGGCCATTCAAGAGTACCCCACACCAAAGACGGTGAAAGAACTTCGAAGGTTTCTGGGTATAGTAAATTTTTTCCGTCGATTTGTTCCAAAGGCAGCCCAACTTCAAGCCCCACTTCACGCACTTCTTCGAGGCCCTAAAGTTAAAGGTGCGCAGCCGATTACTTGGAACACTGAGTTACTACAAGCATTCGAAAACTGTAAGGCATCTCTGTCAAGTGCTGTTCTCTTAGCTTATCCTGATCCAACTGCTGATCTTCGTATTGCAACAGATGCTTCTGACGTCGCCATTGGAGCCGTTTTGCAACAAGAAAGAAATGGTAATTTGGAACCCTTAGCTTTCTTCTCACGTAAGCTCAACCCAGCACAAGTCAAATATAGCCCGTACGATCGAGAACTCTTAGCCATTTACGAGGCAGTCAAGTATTTTAGACACATGATAGAAGCCAAAAGTTTTTCCATTCACACTGACCACAAACCACTGACGTATGCTTTTTCAAAGTCGAAAGATCACTGCTCACCTCGTCAGTACAGGTACCTCGATTTTATAAGTCAATTTACAACCGACATTAGATATATACCTGGCAAAGAGAATATTGTCGCCGACGGTTTGTCCAGAATCGCGGAAGTCAATAAAGCCTTAGACTACGAAGCACTTGCACAGCAGCAAGAGTCCGATGAGGAGCTACTGGCTTTACTGAAAAACGGATCGACGCTGAAACTGAAAAAGGTACGCTTACCTGATACGGGCGTGGAAGTCTATTGTGACACGTCGAACAACATCACGCGCCCCTATGTCACACCAGCTATGAGAAGGCAAGTTTTCGATATGCTTCACAGTTTGAGTCATCCTGGGAAAGCAGCTACGGTGCGACTGGTTACACAGAGATTCGTATGGCCAGGGATACGCAAAAACTGTAGAGAGTGGGCAAGAGAGTGCTTACAATGTCAAAGCACAAAAGTTACCCGTCATACTTCTGCTCCATTATCCTCATTCCTTACCCCCACGTCGAGGTTTTCCCATGTCCACCTCGACATAATCGGGCCTTTGCCACAATCTTCTGATTTCAGGTACTGCCTCACCGCAATCGACAGGTTTACTCGATGGCCTGAGGCGTACCCCATCAGCGACATCACCGCAGAGACCTGCGCGACCGCCTTTGTGTCTGGGTGGATCGCCAGGTTCGGCTGTCCGGTCAGAATCACTACTGACCAGGGCCGCCAGTTCGAGTCACACCTCTTCAACGCCATCTCATCCATGGTGGGTGCGCGACACTATCGCACAACCGCCTACCATCCCGCTGCAAACGGCATCGTGGAGAGGCTTCACCGGCAACTCAAGGCATCCATTATGTGCCATGCAACCTCAAGATGGTCAGAAGTCCTACCTCTGGTGCTCCTTGGCATCCGCAGCGCGTGGAAGACGGACATCCAGGCGTCGTCGGCGGAGTTGGTCTATGGCGAACCTCTACGTTTACCCGGCCAGTTCTTCGAGCCTACAGATGACCACAAAACAGCTGACATCACTGACCTCGCCGCACGTTTACAAAGTCACATGGCCAAGCTTTCTCCAAAACCCACTTCATGGCATAGAAAAGGTCCATTCTACGTACCTCACAAACTTGTAGATGCACCTTATGTTTTCTTGAGGCAGGATTTCGTCCGAAGACCTCTGGAACCACCGTATGCTGGGCCGTACAAAGTTGTAGAACGTCACCACAAGTTCTACAAACTAGACATACGAGGCAAACATGTGACTGTCAGCATAGATCGCCTGAAGCCAGCCTACGTAGCCCAAGAAGCAGATGACTTACCTGATCTTCCAGCATCACCGTCGCCTGCTGCATCACCAACACCTGAGGGCCAACCTGAGAAGACTACGAGGAGTGGAAGGAGGGTGCGTTTCACGGACCGTTATCGCCCGCTGTAGCGGTCTCGGTGGGGGAGTACTGTAGGAGTACATTGTGTCTCACTGAAAGAGCGCACCCTAAATAGTCGTACGAAGAAGACGCACATATAACATGCGCGCGGGCAGCTTACCTCAGCCGCCGCGCGTCTCACCTCCTCGAGCCTGCGCATGCGCCGCCGCCCGGCCGGCGCGCCCGCTTTCGCTCGGTCATTGCAAACAGTCGTGACACCTCTCCCACGGCGGATGCACGCTCGTTTGCGCTCCGCCCGTTGCCCGCGTATTTCGATATCCGAAACCACTATAACTGTTTTACTGTTTTCTAATCTTTTGTTCTTCGTTTCTTATTTCTCTGTTTCCATAACCGTCTTTAGTGTTCGTTCCTTCTACTCTTGTCGTGTAATTGTCTTTATTTGTAATACAAACCGTTTGATCGTAGCCTACCGTTTCATTTCAAAAATCCACAACGACCGTAGGCTTGTTAGCAGTAGGAATAGCGATCCCTATACATACCTATAGGTAGGTGGACGCAACCCGCGCCACAGATACATCAGTGTAGCTCTTCTAGGGAAAAACCAACCTGCCAATGCCCTACCATTGAAAAAGTAGCACAAACGAAATACCTCGGAATTCTGGTGGACCAAAGACTCTCTTGGTATCCGTACCTTGAACATGTCACCCAAAGAATTCGTAAGTTAACCTGGATTTTTAAGACATTACGACACGTAGTACCAAGAACAAATAATGAATCTGGGGGTAATGAAAGAGATTTACTTAAAGACATATACATATCTCTTGTTCAATCGATCCTCAGATACTGTATATCTATCTGGGGAGGTGCTGCCAAGACACGTTTTCTTGAAGTCGAACGGGCACAACGTAGGCTCATAAAAATAATGTATTTTAAGAAGCAACGGTTTGAAACTGATTTATTATATCAAACTTGTGGACTGCTTTCTGTTAGAAAATTATACATATTTCATACAGTTCTTAGAAAGCATAAGACTCTGACTTATGATCTCACAATTGCTAAAAAAAGAAGACCGAATTTAAAGGTCCCAACACATAATACTGCTTTTGCTTCCAGGCAATACAGTGTTCTTTCGGTACTTATTTACAATAGGGTCAACAGCAAACTTGACATATATAGCAAAAACTATCGTGAATGTAAGAAATTGTTACAAAAATGGCTAGATAATATTATAAATTATGAGGAAATTGAGGCACTTCTTTTAAAAATTATATAACTGAGAGTGCAAAAGCTGAATAATAATACCTAATAATAATAAAAAAAAGTATATATTTATATATACATATATTATATGTACACACAATATTTCCCACACAAACACACGCACAAACACACACACACATACACACACACACACACATACACACACACACGCATGCTCTGGATTGTTTAATATGTTTAAAGATTTATCTACTTACATTAATTAAGTATCATTAGTGTAAACTGTTTATCCTAAAGATTTCATTGTTAAGGAAGAGCGGTGCCCCCTGACACAGGCATTTGAGCTTAAAAGGGGAATCCAGTAACTTATGTAATGTAGATCTAAACAGTTAATAAAAAAAGTTTATTATTAAAGTTTATAAAGTAAACATACCTAATGTGTGTCCTGTATCTCAAATTACTAAACTACAATATACAGACATTAATAAAAAATTATAATAATTGTAAATTCATAAAATTAGACAAATTTGACATGTATTTAAAAGAACTATGTTTTAGAATTAATATTGAAATAGACTATTTACATTATAAAACTGAATATCTAGCGCCACAGAAAATCAAATCATTTCTTGCTAAAAACATGATAAATTTACATAAAAGTGCTACAATAAAAACAAAGACATTGAAGCAAAAAACAATTTTTAATCATTTTAGTAAAATAAGTCCATGCGAGCAATCGCCATTACAACAAGATACAACCGATACGCTTGTTCGTCACGACGGAATGCTCTAGGTTAGTTTTGTTTCACCAGAATATAGCTAGTGCTCTCAGTAAAAAGGATTTACTCGAAATAACGCTTAACGAATTGAATGGAGAGCTGGGTGACATAGATATTATATGTTTATCAGAAACTTTTATGAAAAAAGGTACCGAAAAAAATCTGATAATAAATAATTACAACTTGGGAGCATCATATTGTAGAAACGAACGTAGAGGCGGAACCTGTATTTTGCTAAAACGGCATTTAGATTAAAAACAAATTGACATCCCACAGTCAATGCTCTACGTATTTGAATGTTGTGCGATAGAAGTTACTCAGTTTAATCTAATAATTGTTTGCATTTATAGAACTCCTTCCTCAAAAATTGAAATATTTTTTGAACAATTACAGTCGCTTTTAAAAATGTTAGCAAGAAAAAGAAACAAAAAATTGTTCTATGCGGAGATTGGAATATTGACATGGTTCAAAAAAGTAAAAATAATGACGAGTTAACAAGCCTACTAAGTAATTATAACATTGTCAACCACATCAATCAGCCTACGCGTATAAAAGCATGTCTTGATTTGATTGCTAGTAACTTAGACAGCGTTATTAAATCGGGAATACACTGCTTATGTCTATCTGACCATGAAAAGGCTCAAAGCTTAACATTTGAATTATGTAGTGATAAAAATTACACAATAAAACTAAAATATTGGTTTGAATATAAACGTGACATGTGTAAAGACAACATTGAAAAGTTCCTAGGCTGTATTTCATCTCTTTCTTTTAGCGATGTGCTAGAAAATCAAGATGTAGAAAAATCATTCAACTGTTTTCATGAACATATTGCTTTATTTTTTAACTTATGCTTTCCAATTATAAAAGTAAAAAAAACTTGCAAGCCGATCAAAAATAGATGGCTAAGCAAAGGTATTAAGAAATGTTCCATACATAAGAGAAAGATTTATCTTAAATATAGATTAGCCTCATCTGGTAAAACTTTTATTAAAAAGAAATATCAAAGTTACAATAGAATATTAAAAAAATGCATATTACAGGCCCAAAAGATAACTAACACACATTACATTTCTAAGTCCAAAAATGTATGTAAAACATCATGGGATGTAGTGAAAAGTAATGAACAAAATGTAGATACAAAAAATGACATTGAACAAATAAATATAGACAATAAAATCATAACTAATCCTAGTGAAATATGTAAAGCATTTAACAACTATTTTACAGCTTGACGAACAAATGTAATTTAAATAATGAAGCGGACATTAAGAATGTATTAATTGACATAAAATCACACACAAGTAGTATCTATCTAACTCCAATAAATGATAATGACATATATAAAATAATAAAGGGACTTAAAAATACTAACTCTACTGGTTTTGACAATATTACTACAGACATAATTAAAAAAATTGCTGCGTATATAGTATTACCTTTGACACATATAATAAATCTATCGTTAACAAATGGACATTTTCCCTCGAGCTTAAGTTATCAATAGTGAAGCCGATATATAAAAATGGTCCCCATACAGATATGGCTAATTATAGACCTATCACACTAATATCTATATTCTCTAAAATTATAGAAAAGGTTATGTATGACAAAATATATTCATTTATGTCTTCACAACAGCTTTTAAAGAGGGAACAGTTTGGCTTTCGGAAAAATTGCTCAACTACACTTGCCTGCTACCATCTAATTAAAGAAGTGACTCAAAACCTAAACGATAGAATGTTCACCCATGCTATTTTTCTAGATATGAGCAAAGCTTTTGATTTTGTTCCTCATAAGTTATTATTAGCGAAGCTTGAAAAGTATGGCATAAGGGGAAATGCTTTGTCTTGGTTAGAAAGCTACCTGTTTGACAGACAACAGTGTGTAGAAATTGCGAAAACTTCTGGTAACATCAGAAAATCTTATATGTCAACGTATGAGTACAATCGATGTGGTGTTCCTCAAGGAAGCGTCCTGGGACCTTTACTGTTTTTACTATTTATCAACGATCTACCAAATGTTACAGACCAAAAATGCATACTATTTGCGGATGATACAACAATTTTAGTTAAGAGTAGAAGTAAAGAGGAACTAGAATGTATCGCCAATGATAACCTAACAAAAATTGTGAATTGGCTGAAAAATAATAACTTAAAGGTAAATATGACGAAAACGAAAAGCATTAACTTTAAAACACAATAGAACAAACATAGATATTAATGTGAAGTATGAGAGTAATGAAGTTGACAATGTGAAACAAGCTAAATTCTTAGGTATAATAATTGATAGATAGATAGATAGATAGATAAGTAGTTTATTTGCCAAAACACACACATTCATACAAATAAAAGTGCATACAAGTTGAAGACTAAAATAAAAAAAAAAGACAAACAAAATTGACATCTAGGTACACATAACATAACAAAAGAGAATCAGAAGAAGGCATGCATGTGTGTGCAGCAGCAAGAAGGGTCTAGGCTCGGTGTCAGTAAAACACCGATTTTCAGCCGTCACCCGGATGAAACGCGGGTACCAGCAACTGTGATTAATTGACGAAATGTTGAATTGGAAAGCTCACATTGATACGTTGGTAAATAAGTTGGACAGGTATGTATATGTACCTACTGAATAGAATCGTCAATGTTGCGTCTAAAGAAGCAGCGTTAATGGCATACCATGGCTACGTATTGTCGTTACTAAGATATGGACTTATTTTATGGGGTAACTCTGTAGATATGCCTAGAGCATTTAGAGTACAAAAGAAATGTGTTCGATCTATCTGTGGTGCAGATAGGTTGGATAGCTGTAAGCCGTTGTTCAAAGCTCTAAACTTACTACCGCTTCCCTGTCTGTACATACCTACTTGAGATGGCACTTTTTGCTAAGAAATATAATGGTCTATTCAAAGTTAATAATAGCAATAAATTTTACAGAGGAAGAAAGGGTGAAAATTATTGTATACCAGGCCAGAGATTAATGCTTTACTCTAAAAATGTCCACTGTATGGCGATTCGCATATTTAACTCTTCAACGCCCGGAAAACAATACAACAATAGAGTGCCCGATAGGGCACAGCGGGCGGGCGGGAAGCTACCGAATGATATAAAAGTATTGTCATATTTTAAGTTTAAAGCAAAATTATTAAATTTACTAGCGGACAAAATGTATTATAAAATTGCTGACTTCATTAATGATAGGATTTGACATTTTTTTATTATTATTATTGTTCTTTTTTATTTATTTTTTATTCTCATTTTCACAAAATAATCCACTCTATTGACATTTTCTTGACATTTTAACGATGACTAGTGCACGTGAACTGAAGTAGGGAATTATTATTTAATTGTAATCATGTTTATTAACTTATAACCTAATTTAATTAAAATGTCTTTATCTTTATTATATAATTAAATCATTAAATTTTTGCACATCGTATCCACAACGATAGAATATGTTGGTAATTAGTAATTTAAGAACACAATGTACCATATTCACGCAAATAAACTATTACTTACTTACTCCTAAGTAGTCCTAGTGATGATAAGGTAAGAGAGCACTACAGGGTGTAACGGAAATGGTGCATTCCTCAATCTACGAAAGTTCGTGTAAAAGGCTGCAGCTTTCGCAAAGAGCCGCAAGTTGTTGGTAATTTATTTATGGGTAGTTCTTGGGAGAGCAATTTTTGAGTGTCACAGACTCATATTTCCTATAAAAACAAATAATTATGATTAAAACTATCATTACATCGTTTCTACATTTCATTAAGCATCGTGTCATATAGATTTCACTGGTTAAAAACTACGTAGATCGGAGTAACTCACCCTCAACACCTCAAATCCGGTTAATTTTGCACGTTTTTACGTGTCACACGGGCGCCGGCTTATGAGAAATCGCGGATATTTTTTAAATCACCCACGTTTTTAATCAGTTTTGTACACACATTTAAAATAGACATATCACGTTATATACTGATCAAATTTATATCCTATCGCAGGGAAACTTTTGATTTTATGGACCTAAGTAAGTATGTCACACGCCTAGCTACTTTTTCACTGCGCCCTCTTGCGAAGGCCATTGCTCTGGACTGGCTAGGCACAGACAAATAGTGATTGATGTTTTCGAATCGACAGTTACACCGCTACTGACAGGTAAGATGGCTGTGTTGCTGTTTCCCACGCTTTTGGTGCAAGACTAAGTTCTACGATTTTAAAAATTTTGGTTCTCATTTCTAGTGTATTTCCATGTCACATTTTTGCAATTTAATTGTGCTATTTTTTGTAAACGGGTTCTGAGGTGTAATACCTTACTCCCAAATGTACTGAACCAGTAACAAAGTAGCAGGTTATATCTTTTCAATGCCGATAAATTTCAATATTAATGCTTTTTGGTAATTTCCATGGCGTAATTTCCATGTATAAAACACCATGGAAATTACATAAAGCCCATGGAAATTACTTTGTTTTATTTTTGGTTTATTATATCAGCCGCTCGACACTTACTGTTGGGTGTAGGCCTTCCCCAAGGTTCTCCACAACGATTGGCCCTGTCCTGCCTACATCCAGCAGCTTCCACCAGATCGTCGGACTACTTTGTCAGGGGGTGGGGGCATCCGGTGCGCGATCACTATTCCAGAGCCACCGGTTTGTCTCGCTATGTCCGCCCACTGCCACTTCAGCTGTGCAATCCTTGAAGTGATGTCGGTTACTCTTCAGCTGTGCAATTCTTCAAGTGATGTCGGTTACTTAAGTTCTTCTACGGATCTCTTCATTTCTGTCGCCAAACAAGGCAAGTTGGCAACAACACACACACTGTCGTTTTGAGACATTGAAGTAAGTTGGACGCAAACAATTTTCGAAGCTTTGAGTTGGATCTGACGAGAGATCTCTTCCTGGAAATTGGACTCACTTTACTAGGACTGTCTGTCCTAGGTATAATTAATAGTCTGGATAATTTGAGTACGCTGTTCCTAAAGCTTCTAGAAAACTTTGAGTATCGGCTTTCCGTCAGCTCTCAGAAGTTCTCTAGTGATTCTATCGTCACCCGCCACCTTGTTGTTTTTTAGCTGTTTGAGGGCCATACTATTCTCAGGCTGGCGTCCTGGATATTTTTGGTAAAGTGTCGGGTGAGCTTGGCTTTCGTCGATCCTGTATTAATTTCTTCGTTACTCAAAAAAGAAAATAAAAGCAAAGCAAGTGGCTTTGCTTTTGATTGAAATACTCGTACATAGGTCAGTTACACTCCAGTCTCCCGATATGACGATATGTGCTGGTGGTTACTCTACTCTATGGGCGGTATGGCTTCGTATGCAGAACTGCCACACCGGTGTAGGTCGCATTATCACCTGGCTGTGGGCTGCCGTGTTACCGTCGTCCGCCAGTTGCCGAGTTGCAGGGCTTAGTTGCATTTGATTGCAGACCTAGAAAGCTAACTCCAATCTTCACTCATGAGGGGTGGTATACCTTGCTGCTGTCCAGCGTCGGTGGTTAGGTCACCATTGTTGAGGAAGGCAGGTCACGTCGTATATTCAGCGAAAAGGGAAGTATGTACTTCTGCCGGGCTAGGAGTCTGTGCCCGGGACTTGCAGTGCAACTGATCTGCATTAGAACTTGTATCGTTATACAGAGCGTTGGTAAACTTAGTCAGCGTTATTGTTTGAAGACCATACATAATTAGTGAAAACTAATCTTTAATAAAGAGTATTGACCTAGGTCGTACAGATTGTTGATACTTTTTACCAAATATTTGTTATTTTTATTATTATGATGCTCATCCATAATATGCAATCAATAATATGCAATCAATAATATACTCTAAAAGAAATTTATTAATTAATAACATTATTATTTATTACCTTCATGTTTCTACATTGAGTTCCTTTGTAAGTTTTTTTTTATTAATCTACTATTTTTGCTAAATATAATTATAATACAATGTAGTTCTTAATACTACCCCAACTAACTTTTATTTGAGCTTTAATTTCATATCTGACATGATGTTGAGCAAAATTTTATCTGCTTGGTAATTTCCGTGGTCTTTAATGTAATTTCCATGGATCGCAAATTTTCTATAATTTTTTTTAGCAAAAGTATGCATTCGCGACGTGGCGAATTTTGATATAATGTTTGAATTTGCATAAGCTTTCAATTTTTTTGTGTAATTCACTTTAATTTAGTGATTTCAAAAATGCTGTGGAAATTACACGGAGAACACTTTTCCGAAGAACTACCCTTATGTAGTGTGGGGCAGTGCTTGGCCTTCACCTCACCTGATGTGAAGTGACGATAAGGCCGAACGAGAAACTGGCTATAAGTATTACCTGCCGGACGGAATACAACAATTTTTAAATTGTTGTTATGGCGTCAGACATAGGTAAGATGGTTGTAGCTAGTCAGGCTCAGGCGGATTTGAAATAAGCCCTAACACCAACCGAACCGAGTACAAATTGTACCCCCTGGGAATCAAACCCGGGACCCCTGCGTCTTACACGGGTGGGCGAACCACTAGACCACGGAGGCGGTTAAATCGTGACCCTACCTTAAGTAGGTCTGAGATTACACTCTTGCGCTTCCCTTCTCGCTGAGGCAAGCGTCATTGGAACTAATGCATGCCACAAGGGCACACGCTGACGCATTCCTCACTGTAATTAATCAAATCAAAATTGTTGATTTCAGTCATCTGGTAATTTGTTTGTTGACTTGTTGTATGATTTAGTTTTACAAATGAATGTGAATGTTTTTTTATTGTCTTTTATGTTTAATTAAAGAATCTTGATTAAATTAAATGTGTTTTTTTTTGTCAATATCCGCCACTTTATAGCAACACTAGCGGCCGCCCGCGACTTCGTCTAAGTGGAAAGGTTTATTGTTATCCCTCGGGTCGGGAATAATACTTTTTTCGGGATGAAAGGTCCTATGTCCTCTGTACCCCGCCAATGTGTATGCACACATGATGATCGGTTCAGTAGTCAAGACATTAAGGCGAAACAAACAAACAAACGCACTTTCGCATTTATAATGATTAGAAAGGATTTAAAAAATCTAGATCACGGCCGAGACTGCTTTTTATTCTCGGTTCTCGGAAAAAGGTGGGTTCGGTCGGTCCCTACAGCACAGCGCTCTCTTCGCTCCAAAACATTGACTTAGTAGTTGCCTCTCTTTCTATCGCGTAGGTCTTATCTTTTCTGATGTAATAGTATGAACTTGGTTAAATGCTCTTATCTCCGCGGAATGACACAGCCACAGCCCTGCCGATGGCTACCTACATGAAGTTGTACTTTAACTACATCTTCTTGGATCATAAAGTCTGTGATGAATACAAAGATAAACCCAATGGACCATTCTTTTTTGCTTGTTAAGATACTTGTTTGTTTTGTTTACCTCAGGTGCATTTAAATGAAAATTGAAAATTCTTTCAGCATACCATGGAAGTAATAGTCGAAGATATTACACATTTTATGAAAACATTATACAAGTAAAAAGGTCCAAATTCCGATCTTTTTAATTTATATTGAGGTTATGTAGGTCAAGACATCGGTGAGCGCGTTCACGAGATCGTCGATAGCCCCAAGTCCCAAACTGTCAAAGCGCGATTATCTGAATCGGTAGGTACGCTTGTTATCGTGGTCATCGCTGAAATTTATTTTAGTTTGAATTGGAATGCACCCTGATCACAGAATATATACTCCCTGATTCTGAATGCACCCGAAATGTCATAAAGAAATTTGTAATTGTCAATGTCAAGTCAAACAAAAAGGTGCAGTTTTGACTAGACATGGGTTGTAACAGGGTAAATTGCCTACCTGTTACAACTGTTCCTGTTACACTAAAATAACAGTGCCAACAACCTGTTACAGAAAATAACAGCCATGTCGTAACAATTTGCCTACATTGTTCCGCCTGTTCCGTGGAACAAGCGCTTGTTTTGTCTAACTTATTGGCTACTTTATATGGAGAAAAGAGAAAAAGCTTGCTATTTTTAGCTTTTATGATCATAAACTGAACTTTTTACGTTAAACAAGACTAAGCTTTGTTACAAAGAAGTAAAATCTAATATTACAAAATCATTTTTCCAATACAGCAGTTACGGCGCACCCGCGTCATCTAGCGTTTTTATTCGGTGAACCATCATGTCGCCTATTGAAGTTACTTGCTTGCCTTCATTAAGCAGTTTACTTAAATTGCGATAGATGGCAGTAATTAAAACTAAAATAATTACCAATTTTTAAAAATAAAGTTAGAAAATATACATTATAGTTAAAAAAAATTGGTGCAACCGATTTTTAACCTTATTAGAAAGGGATGGTGCTATTAATCGCATACAGCGCCATCCCTTTCACTACTAGACGATCAGGCATTTTTCCAAGAATTTTCATGTCAATCATTTACATTGCAATACTTCTTTTCTTTTCCCTAACAACTGGCAGCACTAGACATTCCATTTTCCTATACCCGCCCGCATGTCTTGCTTTGCCTATGTGATCGTACACACGCGAGCGTTTTTTTCGACGCGCGTTTTTTTTACCGCTCTTGATGTTCAATGCGAAAAGGTCGCTTGTGTGAACGAGCCTTAAGCGATCTAGCAAGCCCGGAAGCTGATTACGTAATTTTGTTGCAACTCTGACAGAAATCGCAGTTACATTGCTGCTTTAGTAAGAACCAATGTGACATGTGACGTTACTTAAAGCGGCAATGTAACTGCACTTTTAATCGAGAATTGTTAGGAACAGACTTACGTAATCTAAGAGCTGAACTAGTAGTAAACCCTTGCCGCAAAAGCAGGGCTTTGTGTGGGCCGATACTATAAATTAGAAAAAAATATTTTAATCTACAATATCGGCCCTGCATGCCTACACAAATAATACGCGATTTAATATACTTTAATAATCTCAAAAAATAAAATTATAATTTTCATAACACCCGATATCCCTGTTTCCCACCGTTTAACTTGACATTGGCAAATGGCAAAACAGTCAAACTCTGTTGCCACAAAAAAAAAGAAGGTCATAAACAAACACTCACACAGGAACAGTATAGCACGACCAATTTACAAAGTCGAATTTACTAAGGTTTTCAATGGACTAAAATGTATTTTTGATATGGTCGGTTTATATAACAGGTAAAAATAACAAGCTTTGTCTCTTTTCTTTCCATATGTTAGAGTGAGGTAGCGCTTGTTCCAAGTAACAGGCGGAACAATGCAAACAGGTTGTTACTCTGATAACAGGCATAACAGTTCGGTACAGGGTACAGTGGAGTATTAGGAACAGTGAAGACGGTAAGAACAGACTGTTTCGCCTGTTCCTTTGAGTAACTGTTATTTCATAGCGCTCGTAACAGGACGAAACAGTTACATTTAATTATCTGTTGTTTTTATCTGTTACGATAAATACGCCTCATGTCTAGTTTTGACAGTTTTGTTTGTATGTCGCAAAGAAAAATCAATTGTTTGAGGAAAAAAGTGTTATTTTCCCCGTATTCCCAAGCCCATGAGTTAGTGCTATACATAAGTCTAAAACCTGACTCTCCAACCAAATAATCTGCTGAAAAACCTGAAAATGAACCACCTAATGGCGTGCAGAGTATGCTTGGCATACGATATCCGCTTGCATTCAATATCTGGTTGCCAGCTTCAGGATATTTACGAGAAATTCACTGAAACATTGGTAAGCTAACTGTGCATAACGCACCTTTTTATAATAATGTAGAACATGTTAGTATTACCATCATCTTTATTCCTTGTTCTTTGGCCCCAGACAGTGCCTGATTTAGAGCACTGACAGCCCTAGACAGCCCCTACCTTGCCAGTTGGGCTTACCCAACTTACTCTTAAGTACCTTAGTATTTTTGCATACATACTCAAATGATCAAATTTTATTCTACAAGCTCAGCGCCCCCTCGGTCTTCACGCCCTAAGCCCTGGCCATATTATGGGTATACATTTTTACCCTGGACCCAAATGGCTACTTCATTCTGTTCACTGTTAATATTTAGCCTTTTAAATAAATATAGTCTTTTTTTTCCAGTTTGAAACAGGCGATATGAAGCCAACATGTGTCTGTTACATTTGCTTCAGTTTGTTGAAAAAGTTTCAGAAGTTTATAGAGAAATCAAAAAAATCTGATCAGCTACTTGAACAGATGATAAATTCTGGTTTGGAGGTAAGTTAAATAAAGTCAACAGTCAAAACAATATTAGTAAACCTACAATTAGTATAAAATTACATTGCCTGCATTCCTACTTTAAAATATATTGTGTCAGTTGTGTAACCAAACAAATTAATATCTACTCATTTATAGAAAAAAAGTTAGTGGGACATTTATAGCACTGACATAACATAATGATCTTTAAATCATAAGGCGATTAACACACTGCACCGCGATCTGCCACTTTGTGCGGGGCCACTGATATTAATATTGGTGATAAAAACTGAGATTTGCAAATTGTCTCAGTTTATATCACAGAGTAGGTACCAGTGGCGAAGGGTCCATACAAGCCGATACCCATCGACTTACCTTTTAGAAAACCCACCCCACTGATCCACTATACAGAATCATAACATTTTTGTGGAACGGCTTACCTTTGCCATAATTTCACCCCTCGCTACTGGTAGGTAGCTACTTATTATGGTACAAAGATCATCATTCATAAATTTTCCTTTTAGCTGTCAGTTAATTCCCTGGAATTGTTTTGTAAACAACAAACTGAATTCCCTTGGACCTTGGACAAGTCTCCGATGGTTAGAGTCATATCTGCAACCGAGGAAGAGGTCAACGTGGAAACTCCAATTAAAACGGAATATGTGAATTCTGAAATGGACGTGGGGGATCAGAATGAAGGTATTATTGAATTCATTAGTTTAGTAACTTTACATTTTGCCTGAATAATGAATGCCATGAAAGATCACTCACTGCCAACACTTTGCCACTGGTTTGACACAGTTTATGGTCTTATTGGCACTTGATTCCAATTGCATTACTCTATTCGCATTTGGTATTATTCCCATTTTTATGGTCCTATTCCTATTAGCAACTGCCCACTAATTGTCTAATTTCAAAATCTATCACAATCACTTTCATTTGACAGAACATGGATTCTTCTTTTTGGCACAAATAAAAACTTGCCAAAGAAATGCAGCGATGAAATGGTTTCCATCTGTCAAATGAAAGCGATTGCGATAGATTTTGAAATTAGACAATTAGCAGGCCCCGGCAGGCTGATTAGCTAAATTGAAACTATTTAGCGACCGGTTTCATTTGACATACATTGCTACTATTCACTTCTCAAGCTTACGCGCTCACTAGACATGTACTTTCAATAAAACCGCGCTAGTATCCGTTAAAAGTGTTTTATTTCATACATTGCTACTTTTCTTTGGTATGTTTTTTACCCCAAAAAGAAGAAGCAATGTATCACATTCATCTGTCAAATGAGACCGGTCGCTAGGTGGCTTCTAATTAGACAATCAGCCCGCCGGTCTCATGTGACAACCCCCTTCTACCTTTCCCCCTTTTTAAATATAGACCAGTCCCCCTAGCATGACCACCGAGACGCGATAATAGGATACAGCGATTTATCATGTTTAACCGTCAAAAGACCTTGTATTTTTATCTATATTGTGTTTGGTGGTCATGCTAGGGGGGCTGGTTGAAGTGTAATAAACTTAATTGTTTTGGCGGCGCTAGTTGACGCCGTGAAGTTTTTAACTCAACATTATAATATTACCATAATTATTATTGTTTCAGATGATCTAAATGGCATTACTTTAGAATTAGAAGTTACCAACCAGGATTCATCATCAGATTCCGAAGACAACCTGAACATAAGTAAACAGTGGAAAGCGGACCGAAGCAATGTATCTGAAATGAATACGACTAAAAGTGAGTGGAAACTATTTGTAAGGAGTAATAATATACAGTCTGACCAAAATAGTAGAAAATTATAGGGGAGCCACTTGCAGTCATAAGTTTGTTGTATAGACTCTATACTTTTGAATGCAATAACCATGTGTTGCTAGCTAGTAAACATTATTTTAGTTCCATTTCTAGACTTGTTGGCCAAACTGCAGTAAGAGTCCCAATTTATGAAAAGCTTTTTCACCCTGACCATCATGAATTTATTGAAATTATATAGCTAATTATATATTAATCTTATCAGCTTTTCTTCTCTAACGCCGTCTGTTCACCGTCCGCCGTCACCGGGACGGGATGACGGCGCTATAACAGCTATACATATGTATACATACATATGACTAATTATTTTTTTGCATTATAATAATGTACTTAATTTTTATAACTTAAGAGTAGTAACTCAGTTTTCTATTCTAAATTATTTTGCATGTATTCTTGGCATAATTTATTTCATTACACCGGCTTACTTTATCACCCACACATTTACTTGTTCATACGCATACATACACACACTATACATACGTAACATTTATGTTAACATTTTGAACACCAATATACACATTTACAAGCATTTGCTTAACATTTCATGCTCTTGTTACACACACTTACGCACACTTAGTCGTAGAAACGCATACATACACACATTTTACACACATAACTTTTACTTTCACATTTTGAACACCAATACTCACATCTACAATATTTTGCTTAATACTGCATGCTCACATTTTTCACTACATAAAACCATTCCTTTACATAAACAAACTCAGCATCAAACAAACAATAAATGGATACAGACAACCTTAGTTACTTAAAAGAGTTAGACAACATTGAGGTGGCGACATCTGAGACAAGTGACATAGAAAATCTAAATAAACATATTAAAAACCTTAACAAAAATAGCTTAACTATAATTCAACAAAATATAAGAAGTATTTATTGCAATTTTGATAACTTTGAAGCTACTCTATCGAATCTAAACTCGGAAATTGATGTTTTGATATTAACCTTGTTTTGATATTGAATTTGATATTAACCGAATGTTATCTTAACCCAAATAAACCTATCCCCTGCTTACGTAACTACAAACATTTCTCCACCACCAACAATTCTAATCAAAATGATGGGGTGGTCATATACGCCAAATCAAAGTTAAACCCAACTTTTGTAGAACTTATCTTAGATAATGCATCATGTATAAAGCTAAAAATATGTGGTTGTACTATACTGGGCATATATCGATCCCCTTCATATCCAAACGCAACAAGATTTGTTGATTCACTTGACACGGTACTGGCCGAGATTAAAAAAGATGCAAATATTATAGTATCTGGTGATATAAATATAAATCTAATTGCAAAAGAAAATGAATCTTCTTACGAAATAAGCAATCGGGCCTCTTATCTTAATATGCTTTCCTCGTATGGTCTCTTAGCAGGACACAAACTTCCTACACGTGAAAATAGCTGTCTAGACCATTTCATCTTAAAGATTGAAAAGAGCAAATTTTCAGCTAACATTGCTGTTTTAGATACTGCAATAACTGATCATGCCTCAGTCTTCATGAGTATCTCTAAAATAAAAGCTAACTACACCTTCCCAACTATCAAAACATTTATTGATCTTGAAGAGGCTGCGAATAAACTTGTAGATAAAAACCTGTCAAACTTATTATTTAGTAATGATCCAAACTTTGTTGTCGTACAATTAATAAATAGACTGAAATCATCTATGGATGAAAGTGTTAAGGTAATGAGAATCTCGTGTAATCAACGTATTATTAAGCCTTGGATAACTAGTGGCATGTTGCGATGCATTAGAAACAGAAATAAAATGCATCTAAAATTAAGATCTAATCCGCATAATGAAATATTAAAAGTAACATTCCTAAGGTATCGTAATTACTGCAACAAATTGATTAAAAAATTAAAACGTAAATATGAATCTGAATTATTAAATAGTAATATTAAAAATTCGAAACAATTGTGGAAATCTATAAAAGATATAACTCATCTTAACAATAGTAAAACTAAGAGCAATGAACTATTAAGCATCAAAAACTCACCTGTAGACTCAATTAATTTTGTTAATAACTTTTTCGCTAATATTGGTAAGAAACTTGCAGAAGAAATTGTCCATAGTCCCCGACCCTCTGCTGACTGCACAACACCTACTACAACCTCACAGCTAGGATCTTTTGTTCTCTTAGACACTGACCCTGCAGAAGTGGATGCGGTACTCTCGAGCCTAAAATCTGAGAGTGCCCCTGGGTGGGACGGTATTCAAGTTAAATTCCTTAAAATGACCAGGTCGATCGTGGTCCCCGTAGTAAGCCACCTTGCTAATCTTAGTTTTAGATCAGGCGTTTTCCCTACCTTACTTAAAAAATCGATTGTAACACCTGTACATAAAGGAGGTGATAAAAAAGACGTCAATAATTACAGACCCATTTCGGTGTTGCCTGCAATTTCTAAGATCCTCGAAAAGTTGATTAACACACGTTTGATAAGCTATCTCGAAAAATTTGACATATTATCAAGCGCACAATTCGGTTTCCGACGGGGAAAGTCTACGGAGGACGCTGTTCTAACTCTAACGTCCTTAGTTACTAAATATATGGACGAGGGTCAAAGGACGCTAGCGGTATTCATAGACTTAAAAAAGGCCTTCGATACCGTTTCCATTCCTATCCTTGTGGAAAAAATGGAAAACATAGGTATTCGGGGTGGCCCGCTTAATCTTCTGACTGATTACTTACAAGGGCGCTCACAGTGCGTAAAAATCGGCAATCACACAAGTTGCGAGTCTAATATAGTATATGGGGTTCCCCAGGGAAGCGTGCTTGGTCCCACATTATTCCTTATTTATTTAAACAGCTTAACTAACCTTGAGATTGAGGGTGGACGAATTATTTCTTATGCAGACGATACTGCCATAGTGTTTCATGGATCTTGTTGGAACTCTGTGTTTAATACAGCAGAAAATGGCCTCCTCAAGGTCGCAAACTGGCTTAAGTCATCCCTTTTAACACTAAATGTTTCCAAAACAAACTATGTTTGTTTTGCTATTGACAGAAGGTCGCAGTCCAACCCCGATCATAAACTTAAAATACACCTTTGTAATAAAAATAATAACATTACAACCTGTGACTGCACCGTAATCAATCGCGTTGATTCAGCAAAATACCTTGGTGTCATTATTGATCAACGGCTTTCATGGCATCCGCAGATAGAACATATAAATAAAAGGATAAGAAACTTAATTTGGATCTTTAAAACTCTTAGACATGTGACCACTCGCAATTTGTTATTCCGTATATATCTCGCATTGGGGCAATCTGTCATAGGTTATTGCTTATCTGTTTGGGGCGGTGCCACTAAGACAAAGTTCCTTGAAGCTGAAAGGGCTCAAAGATGCTTACTTAAAACTATGTTTTTTAAACCTTACCGCTTTCCGACTGACGAACTTTATACCCTTTGTGACAACATATTATCGATCAGGAAGTTATATATTTTAACCACAGTTCTTAAGCTGCATAAAACTTTACCATATGATCCGAATTTACTGACTGGGAGAAGACAGGACAGAGTAGTTCCGATCCATGTCTGTAGAACCTCTCTTGCTAAGCGACAATTTCAAGCCCAATCTGCTCGCCTTTATAAGAAAATGCAAAAGAAATATAATATATACAGCATGCAATTTAAAGAATGTAAAAAAACGTTACTTAAGGATCTGAAAGGTTTAGGATATAAAGAGACAGAAGATTTTCTAAAATCGATCTTCTAGTTTGGTGTGTCTAATGGTTGAAATAACCGATCCCAAGATTATATTTCATCGTAGGGTTAGGCAAACGTTATGTCATTACATAATTACTGGTATTTGGTTTTTACTTGTAAAATCTCACACGCGCAAACAAACCCTCTCATAAATGCACTTAAACAATACATGCATGTACACACACACACTTACACATACTCACACACACACACACATACACACACACACACTTACACACACACAAATAAATAAATATATGTAAGTAGGCCTAATAATTTCAATAGTTTTTAGGCATGTTTGTTAATACGTTTTATTCGTTTAATTGCATACATATGTACCTTTTGCTATGGAGGAGCGGTGCCGCCTAATACAGGTATAATTAATACCTACTTGGTTGGTTCCAGCCTCAGAATATTGCTTGTACTAATTTTGTAAGAAATAAACTTTTTTTTTTTTTTTTTTTAATACATTTACTATGACAGCCTGTCTATCGAAAACACATTCCGTCATCTTGATGTCATTATAACCCCGTTTGTCCACCGTTGACGTCACTGCGACGTCAACGGGACGGGATGACGGCGCCGACGTTTTATTATGACTTCAAGATGAGGGACGGATTTTCGGTGGACAGGCTGTCATAGTGAATGTATGTACCGTTATATCAGCGCCGTCATCCCGTCCCGTTGACGTCCCGGTGACGGCAGCGGTAGACAAACGCCGTAAATCGGGAACTACATTAGGCACGCGTGGGCCACGTACGCCGACCTGGGCGCGTCCAGTAATGTACTCTATGGACGCGGCAGAAGACATACTTTCCGTTGCGTCGCGTAACGTGGCATCGCGTCGCAAGGCGTGGATAGGCGCGCATACACGTGGATGTAATGTAGCTCTAAACAACTAGCCCCTATGTAAAATGTATGGTTCTGATAGGCCCAGATCGGCGTACGTGGCCCACGTGTGCCACATGCAGACTGAATCCCGATTCGGAATTCCGAACGGAATTTCGATAATGTATGAAGATTCCGTACGGATAAATCCCGCATGTGTGTGGTAGTCCATAGATTTGTATGGATTTGCTGCGTTCGGGATCACGTATGTACGGAATTCCGTAACGGGATTCCGTCTGTGTGTGGCCGGCCTTGAGGTTGGTAAAAGATCTTTTCATTAACGACATAAAATCTACAAATTTTTGATGTTACTTGTAGTTTTGAAGCCAGCACGAGAGATAATTCAATCTAAAGAGGAACAATTACAACAAATGCTGGAGCGATCGAAGTCACTAAATTATGAAAACTCGCCGTTTAAATGTGATTTGTGCTGCAAAGGATTTGTGGACGCAGAGGCTTTTGAAAACCATCACCAAAAACATGAGGTAAGTCTCTCTCTTGTTAACTAGATTTTTACCAAATAGCAGTACAGGACTTTGATTGTCTCATCGGTGTCGAAGTGGTCGGTCCCGCGTAGAGCTCGTCTGCTCCATTCGATAAAGTGGTCTCGTTGTTGTTCATTGCCATCCCCTCGGTCGCTCGGGTCGATGTCTTCTCCCGTTCCTTCCCGTCGTTCACTGGTACTGGGTCTGGTGGTGATTCCATGGTTCTGCTGCAGCCACTCGTCCACTCCACTCGCACTACTTATAAATGGTAGGTAGGTATTGTGGGTGTTTGCGAGGAACACTTTGAGTGCGCGCAGTGTCATTCGCAACGGTTGTGCGCGCCGCGAACAAGCACCTACTCGTACGGTACTGGAGCGGCTCCATGGCGTGCGCGCGTAGACTGCCGGGAACAGACGTTCGCAGTTGAAGCGCGCAGCGTGCGCGGAGGCCGGCCACATCGTACTAGCGGCGCCCTGCATGCGGCGTGGCACATAAGCTGCACCGGCCGTAGTGCACCACTCGCAACTAGCCATTGTTAATCTATCATTTGAAAACTACTTTTTGGTTGCTAATCTGTATTTTGTATCTATTCACAGGTGCTGCACTTATCCAAGAAACGTAAATCGGATAATGAAACTGAAAAAGAAATTCCGAAAAGTCAAGAACCCTTAAAAAATACCGATAAGGGTGAGGAAATAAAGGCACAGAACGAAGATAGTAGGAAAATACCTGACTTTAGAATACGCAGTAATACATTTAAAACTCCTTATGTAATACTAAATCGTGTTAAAACTCCTATCAAAGCAATAATACCGAACAATGAAACAACCACTTCCAATATTAATAGTGACATAAAGAATTCTAAAACTAAAGCAAATAGCAATGAACAGGTTACAGCTCCAAATAATATTTTTATATGCGATGTATGCAAAAGAGAATATCTCTGCAAAAGCTACTTAAAGAAACATATTAAGACATGGCACCTAATTGGAATTGAACAAAATTGTAAAAATACTAATATTTCGATAGGAAAGGATAAACTGAAAAATAACAATGTGAGAGAAAATAAGCTTAGAAAAAAAAGGTACCAACTTAGGGATAGTATTTGTAGCGATGAGACGCAATACAAATGTAGTTATTGTATGAAATGTTTTTCTCAACGTGGTAATTTAGCGAAACATGTAAGAATTCATACAGGAGAGAAACCACACAAATGTAGTTATTGTACGAAATGTTTTTCTGACAGTAGTGATTTAGCTAGACATGTAAGAATTCATACAGGAGAGAAACCATACAAATGTAGTTATTGTATGAAATGTTTTTCTCAACGTGGTAATTTAGCGAAACATGTAAGAATTCATACAGGAGAGAAACCATACAAATGTAATTATTGCATCAAATGTTTCAGTAGTAGCAGTAATTTAGATAAACATTTAAGAATTCATACAGGAGAGAAACCTTTCAAATGTAGTTATTGCATAAAATGTTTTACTCATAGCAGTACTTTAGCTAAACATGTAAGTAGTCATTCATAAAAGATGGATATAACACCGTAATGAATGAATCAGTGTTTGTAAATTAATGAATATTGCAAGTAGTTTTTAGGATAAGATATCAGACAAACACTTTTGTAACTTTTGTAACATCTCAATAGGGAGGGATACCTACACAAGATACAACATTAAATACCTAGCATTCAAAGAGTGTCAATGATTTATTGAAAGGATTTTGATGTTTTCGTTTGTCTCGCTCGATCTTTGATAAAAGTCTTTAGCTTTAAATAACGCCATATTAGGACTGTAATGCGTTTACATAAAATAGCTGAAGCATTGTTTCTGTGATGTAGGCTGTCTAACGAACGCTGGCACGTGGTTGGAAAAGGAACAAAAATTCCGCCTTTTGATAAGGGTCAGTTTCCAATGACTATGTTAATTTAACAGGGAAAGTGGCGCCCCCATTTGGATTCCAGCTTTCGTTAGACAGACAGACTAATGTGATAATCCGTCTCAGTGGCGCCCCATCATATGAAAATATTACTCGCGCAGTAGCAACCAACCAAAATACGCATGCATCGATCAAAGTAAACATACCTAATGTGTGTCCTGTATCTCAAATTACTAAACTACAATATACAGACATTAATAAAAATTATAATAATTGTAAATTCATAAAATTAGACAAATTTGACATGTATTTAAAAGAACTATGTTTTAGAATTAATATTGAAATAGACTATTTACATTATAAAACTGAATATCTAGCGCCACAGAAAATCAAATCATTTCTTGCTAAAAACATGATAAATTTACATAAAAGTGCTACAATAAAAACAAAGACATTGAAGCAAAAAACAATTTTAAATTATTTTAGTAAAATAAGTCCATGCGAGCAATCGCCATTACAACAAGATACAACCGATACGCTTGTTCGTCACGACGGAATGCTCTAGGTTAGTTTTGTATCACCAGAATATAGCTAGTGCTCTCAGTAAAAAGGATTTACTCGAAATAACGCTTAACGAATTGAATGGAGAGCTGGGTGACATAGATATTATATGTTTATCAAAAACTTTTATGAAAAAAGGTACCGAAAAAAATCTGATAATAAATAATTACAACTTGGGAGCATCATATTGTAGAAACGAACGTAGAGGCGGAACCTGTATTTTGCTAAAACGGCATTTAGACTAAAAACAAATTGATATCCCACAGTCAATGCTCTACGTATTTGAATGTTGTGCGATAGAAGTTACTCAGTTTAATCTAATAATTGTTTGCATTTATAGAACTCCTTCCTCAAAAATTGAAATATTTTTTGAACAATTACAGTCGCTTTTAAAAATGTTAGCAAGAAAAAGAAACAAAAAAATTGTTCTATGCGGAGATTGGAATATTGACATGGTTCAAAAAAGTAAAAATAATGACGAGTTAACAAGCCTACTAAGTAATTATAACATTGTCCACTACATCAATCAGCCTACGCGTATAAAAGCATGTCTTGATTTGATTGCTAGTAACTTAGACAGCGTTATTAAATCGGGAATACACTGCTTATGTCTATCTGACCATGAAAAGGCTCAAAGCTTAACATTTGAATTATGTAGTGATAAAAATTACACAAAAAAACTAAAATATTGGTTTGAATATAAACGTGACATGTGTAACGACAACATTGAAAAGTTCCTAGGCTGTATTTCATCTCTTTCTTTTAGCGATGTGCTAGAAAATCAAGATGTAGAAAAATCATTCAACTGTTTTCATGAACATATTGCTTTATTTTTTAACTTATGCTTTCCAATTATAAAAGTAAAAAAACCTTGCAAGCCGATCAAAAATAGATGGCTAAGCAAAGGTATTAAGAAATAGTATATAATAATATAATAATAATAAAAGCTTTTTATTCATGCCAATTAAATTACATCAATAATCACAACAGAAATAGCTATAGCTATATTAAGCAAGTTACAATTACAGATTTTAAGGCAAAAGGAAATATTATAATAAAGTCTTAGCTGACCCTACTAGGTTATGGAATAACCTGTAATTAGGGATTCAGCCCCTACCCCATATTGAACCTTAAAATAATATCATAGTGGCTAGTTTATAGGATAACTATTACAATTTATTTTATCATACTTTTAACGTAACATAAAGTAAAATAAAAACCAATGAAATATTACATTATTACATATGAAGAATGCACTTAATTTTTTGTGTTTGTGTTGAGTTGTGTGAGAGTTGTGTTTGTGTGGAGGTGTGTTTGTGTGTGTATGTGTATGTGTGTGTGTGAGTGTGAGCGGTGTGAGTGTGTGTATGTACGAGTTTGCGCGTGAACAATTATGAGAATATCGTACCCCTTGTACTTAGGATATCACTGCCAACAAACTTTCCGACTCGTCGTACGTTTGACCAAGGAGCCAGTCAAAGATAGTTTTTTTACATTGTGTTGATGGTAGTTGGTGGTGGGAAATGAGTTTATTAATCTTATTATATAAGTATGGTCCGAGAAAAATTAAAAATCTTTTTGTAAATGTGAAGTTGGTTATAGGAGTAAGACAAACTTCGTGTTTTCTTCTCTTATCGGAGTGTATAAAGGGAGTTCGGGCATGCATGTATAGAAGACTATGCATTATAAATAGTTGGCGTATAGATAGGACTTTACATTGTAAGTAAAGTTCCTTAGTGGGGAAAGTGAAGTGACGAAATGTACTTACTTTTAAGACCGCTCTTTGCGCCCTTTCCAACTGCAATAGGTTAGTTTTTGCAGAGCCACCCCATGCAGTGATGCAGTATGTGGTAATGGTCTGGCATAAGGCGAAGTAAGTGGTCCTAATAATGGCACTGGAAGCAACATAGCGAAGCCTTCTAAATATATATATTAACTTCCAAAAATGTTGATGATGTTAAATGTTCCATATATAAGAGAAAGATTTATCTTAAATATAGATTAGCCTCATCTGGTAAAACTTTTATTAAAAAGAAATATCAAAGTTACAATAGAATATTAAAAAAATGCATTTTACAGGCCCAAAAGATACACATTACATTTCTAAGTCCAAAAATGTATGTAAAACATCATGGGATGTAGTGAAAAGTAATGTACAAAATGTAGATACAAAAAATGACATTGAACAAATAAATATAGACAATAAAATCATAACTAATCCTAGTGAAATATGTAAAGCATTTAACAACTATTTTACAGCTTGACGAACAAATGTAATTTAAATAATGAAGCGGACATTAAGAATGTATTAATTGACATAAAATCACACACAAGTAGTATCTATCTAACTCCAATAAATGATTTCTAGATATGAGCAAAGCTTTTGATTTTGTTCCTCATAAGTTATTATTAGCGAAGCTTGAAAAGTATGGCATAAGGGGAAATGCTTTGTCTTGGTTAGAAAGCTACCTGTTTGACAGACAACAATGTGTAGAAATTGCGAAAACTTCTGGTAACATCAGAAAATCTTATATGTCAACGTATGAGTACAATCGATGTGGTGTTCCTCAAGGAAGCGTCCTGGGACCTTTACTGTTTTTACTATTTATCAACGATCTACCAAATGTTACAGACCAAAAATGCATACTATTTGCGGATGATACAACAATTTTAGTTAAGAGTAGAAGTAAAGAGGAACTAGAATGTATCGCCAATGATAACGTAACAAAAATTGTGAATTGGCTGAAAAATAATAACTTAAAGGTAAATATGACGAAAACGAAAAGCATTAACTTTAAAACACAATAGAACAAACGTAGATATTAATGTGAAGTATGAGAGTAATGAAGTTGACAATGTGAAACAAGCTACATTCTTAGGTATAATAATTGACGAAATGTTGAATTGGAAAGCTCACATTGATACGTTGGTAAATAAGTTGGACAGGTATGTATATGTACTGAATAGAATCGTCAATGTTGCGTCTAAAGAAGCAGCGTTAATGGCATACCATGGCTACGTATTGTCGTTACTAAGATATGGACTTATTTTATGGGGTAACTCTGTAGATATGCCTAGAGCATTTAGAGTACAAAATAAATGTGTTCGATCTATCTGTGGTGCAGATAGGTTGGATAGCTGTAAGCCGTTGTTCAAAGCTCTAAACTTACTACCGCTTCCCTGTCTGTACATACTTGAGATGGCACTTTTTGCTAAGAAATATAATGGTCTATTCAAAGTTAATAATAGCAATAAATTTTACAGAGGAAGAAAAGGTGAAAATTATTGTATACCAGGCCAGAGATTAATGCTTTACTCTAAAAATGTCCACTGTATGGCGATTCGCATATTTAATAAGCTACCGAATGATATAAAAGTATTGTCATATTTTAAGTTTAAAGCAAAATTATTAAATTTACTAGCGGACAAAATGTATTATAAAATTGCTGACTTCATTAATGATAGGATTTGACATTTTTTTATTATTATTATTGTTCTTTTTTATTTATTTTTTATTTTCATTTTCACAAAATAATCCACTCTATTGACATTTTCTTGACATTTTAACGATGACTAGTGCACGTGAACTGAAGTAGGGAATTATTATTTAATTGTAATCATGTTTTTTTTTCTCACTGTTAACTTATAACCTAATTTAATTAAAATGTCTTTATCTTTATTATATAATTAAATCATTAAATTTTTGCACATCGTATCCACAACGATAGAATATGTTGGTAATTAGTAATTTAAGAACACAATGTACCATATTCACGCAAATAAACTATTACTTACTTACTCCTCAGTAGTCCTAGTGATGATAAGGTAAGAGAGCACTACAGGGTGTAACGGAAATGGTGCATTCCTCAATCTACGAAAGTTCGTGTAAAAGGCTGCAGCTTTCGCAAAGAGCCGCAAGTTGTTGGTAATTTATTTATGTAGTGTGGGGCAGTGCTTGGCCTTTACCTCACCTGATGTGAAGTGACGATAAGGCCGAAGGTGGAAGCGCACTACACCCGGAATCGTCATCACTGAGAAACTGGCTATAAGTATTACCTGCCGGACGGAATACAACAATTTTGAAATTGTTGTTATGGCGTCAGACATAGGTAAGATGGTTGTAGCTAGTCAGGCTCAGGCGGATTTGAAATAAGCCCTAACACCAACTGAACCGAGTACAAATTGTACCCCCTGGGAATCAAACCCGGGACCCCTGCGTCTTACACGGGTGGGCGAACCACTAGACCACAGAGGCGGTTAAATCGTGACCCTACCTTACGTAGGTCTGAGATTACACTCTTGCGCTTCCCTTCTCGCTGAGGCAAGCGTCATTGGAACTAACGCATGCCACAAGGGCACACGCTGACGCATTCCTCACATTGTTGATTTCAGTCATCTGGTAATTTGTTTGTTGACTTGTTGTATGATTTAGTTTTACAAATGAATGTGAATGTTTTTTTATTGTCTTTTATGTTTAAATAAAGAATCTTGATTAAATTAAATGTGTTTTTTTTGTCAATATCCGCCTTATAGCAACACTAGCGGCCGCCCGCGACTTCGTCTAAGTGGAAAGGTTTATTGTTATCCCTCGGGTCGGGAATAATACTTTTTTCGGGATGAAAGGTCCTATGTCCTCTGTACCCCGTCAAAGTGTATGCACACATGATGATCGGTTCAGTAGTCAAGACATTAAGGCGAAACAAACAAACAAACGGACTTTCGCATTTATAATGATTAGAAAGGATTTAAAAAATCTAGATCACGGCCGAGACTGCTTTTTATTCTCGGTTCTCGGAAAAAGGTGGGTTCGGTCGGTCCCTACAGCACAGCGCTCTCTTCGCTCCAAAACATTGACTTAGTAGTTGCCTCTCTTTCTATCGCGTAGGTCTTATGTAATAGTATGAACTTGGTTAAATGCTCTAATCTCCGCGGAATGACACAGCCACAGCCCTGCCGATAGCTACCTACATGAAGTTGTACTTTACCGACATCTTGGATAATAAAGTCTGTGATGAATACAAAGATAAACCCAATGGACCATTCTTTTTTGCTTGTTAAGATACTTGTTTGTTTTGTTTACCTCAGGTGCATCTAAATAAAAATTGAAAATTCTTTCCGCATACCATGGAAGTAATAGTCGAAGATATTACACATTTTATGAAAACATTATTCAAGTAAAAAGGTCCAAATTCCGATCTTTTTAATTTATATTGAGGTTATGTAGGTCAAGACATCGGTGAGCGCGTTCACGAGATCGTCGATAGTCCCAAGTCCCAAACTATCAAAGCGCGATTATCTGAATCGGTAGGTACGCTTGTTATCGTGGTCATCGCTGAAATTGATTTTAGTTTGAATTGGAATGCACCCTGATCACAGAATATATACTCTCTGATTCTGAATGCACCCGAAATGTCATAAAGAAATTTGTAATTGTCAATGTCAAGTCAAACAAAAAGGTGCAGTTTTGACAGTTTTGTTTGTATGTTTATTTATCGCAAAGAAAAATCAATTGTTTGAGGAAAAAAGTGTTATTTTCCCCGTATTCCCAAGCCCATGAGTTAGTGCTATACATAAGTCTAAAACCTGATTCTCCAACCAAATAATCAGCTGAAACCTGAAAATGAACCACCTAATGGCGTGCCGAGTATGCTTGGCATACGATATCCGCTTGCATTCAATATCTGGTTGCCAGCTTCAGGATATTTACGAGAAATTCACTGAAACATTGGTAAGCATAACGCACCTTTTTATAATAATGTAGAACATGTTAGTATTACCATCATCTTTATTCCTTTTTAGCAGAACCTGAGTTAGCTTGAAGGACTTCAATTAAAACTCCAATGAAGGTGTAAGCGAATGTGTATATTGTAAAAACTAAACCTACTTAAGTACAAAACGAATGATTAAAACTAGTGGCTAATATAAAATAACAAACTTAAAACTAAATCCGGTAGAGGGCGCTTGCGAGCTCGGCCGGCGATCGTCGATCGCGCGGTGGGCGGAGCCCGCCCCGCGCGCAGACAAAGCAGGCGCGCGCGGCGGCTCGCGGTTTAGTTGCCAGCGGTCACCGGAGTGAGCGGACGGACGTCTCAAGAGCGCGCGGAGCGTGGCGCGACGTATGGATGTTTCTTGATGTATTGCAGCTTGCGGCTGCAGCTACAGGACTCCCCCTCAAGCGAAGCGTACGGGAAGGTTGATCCTCCTGCCGGATCGTGATCTTCGCTCCGTCGGATCTTCAGCTTGCGTCGTTGGAGGGCTCGGCGTAGGACTTGTGTTCGTTGCGGTTGCGGTGTTGCTAGGCGCAGTGTTGACGGTGTTGTTGTCAAATGGCGCAGTGTTCGTTGTGTACGCCGGTTTCAATCTGTCGATCGATACTGTAGCTTTTCGTCCGGGTAGTTGTATCTCGTAGAACTTGTGGTTGCGCTTCAAAACTGGATACGGGCCTTCGTACGGTGGTTGTAGTGGTTTTCGTACGGCGTCGACTCGTAGAAATACGGAATCACAGGTTGCTAGGTCGGTGTGCACGAACATATCGTCGGCTTAACTGTCAAACCTCTTAACTACATCAGAGCAAATTTTACAGGAGGCACAAAAAACTTCATCACGAAATATTTTATATGAAGGTTTGTTTTGATTTTATATATACATACTTATTAAAATTTTTAAACTTTAAAATTTTATGCATTCACAATGCTATTTTTATATTAAGATTATTAATATAATTGAAAAATATTAGAAAAAATCGACTCACCCGTAGCAGAGCTGTCCCGTCTGAGCTGCTACGGGTGAGTCGATTTTTTCTAATATTTTTCAATTATATTATTAAAATTGTTAGAAATAATATTCCGTTAAAAAGTTTGTCAAAAATTCATGGCAAGTGTGTAAAAATGGAGTTGAGAGATTTTCAAGAAAAAATCATCACATAATTGCGGAGATACGAGTTTTGCCAAAAGAAATACACGATATTAATGGAATTATGTTTTTATTAGAAAATCAAAAAAGACCTCCTCTGGCCTCAAAAAATTGCTAGTAGGTATTTTAATGATATCACTTATGGGAGATAATATACAATCAACATAGGTACTTTACTATTTTTAGAATTTGGTGTACCAAGAAAATAAACTTAATCTAAATATTTTTATCTCTAGAATGTAGTGCGTACAAAAGAAACTTTTAATGAAATGATTTTTTTTTAACCCAGATGTTACTGACATTTAACAATTTCTTATAATATAGGTCAAGCATTATAAAAATCTCTACTAAAACTATTAGCAAATTCAACTTCTTAAGGTAACTAATAATATTTATGAAACCTTGTTTCTATTTGTTATTTCCTTGTTTGTTTAGGTAACCTATAGTTACCTACAAAATATTAAGAATTTACAAATAAGACTACTTAAATTCCTAGTAAGTAAAAACGGAAAAAAAATGTGTAACAAAGAATATCACAAATTATTTAAATTGTGTAAAATATTACCTACTTATAGATAAAAAGGTTGAATTTTTGATAGGATTAGAACACTACTACTGTGACCAGTATAAAGTCAATGTTGAAAATTGATATAATACAAGAAGTGTACGACAGAAGAAATTCGTTATCCCCAGGGTTAATAACTATTATGGAAAAAGATTGTCAAAATTTGTAATACCAAAATTATTTAATAAGATAGATTTACTGAGACAGGATCATACATTAAGTAAACATTTGTTAAAGACAAGATTGAAGGGTGTGTTTCTCGATAGATTAGATTAGCTATTAACTTTATTATTTATTGTTACAAATTCCTTGTAATGTGGAGAAGGGTAGGTTAAAATAGTTAAAAAAGAGCGCATCTCGCCATCAAACTTTAAAGTTTGGCGAGTGATTTTTGAATTGTATTTTTTTTTGTATTGCTTTTGGTAACAATAAAAAAAAGTCTTGCTATTTGTTGCACTAATTAACGTAAAGTAACAAAAAAATACTTAATTACTTTATTTACACAAAACAGACGCAAAATCGACGTGAGTTCAGTACGCCATCGCCATACTGTGAAGTACTGAGCGGGGGGATTTAAGAGGTCTGACTTTAAAAAAATGGACGCCCGGAATTAAGAGGTTTTCTTTTTTGCATTTTAAACTTTAACGACTTTTTTAATTGATTTGAGAGGTTTGCCATTGGATGCGTTCCGAAATAAGCAATAAAATGGTATCAAAATGTCATTTTTGATAAAAAGTGGAGTTAAGAGGTTTGACAGTTAAGCCGACGATATTTCGCTTGTTGCTATGCGGTAGGTATGTCGGCGTGAGTGCGGTGATTGACGTATGCAGTCGTTGAACGAATTCTTGATCCATGTTGATGGTTGATGACGGTGATGGCGTGATGAAATCACCGGGAAGGCGTAGAGCTTGACCGTAGGTTAGCTGTGCTGCGCTTGTGTTGGTGTCGGTGCGGATTGCTGCGCGAAGTCCCATGAGCACGGTGGGCAGCTCGTCGATCCATTTCGTGTTCGGTTCGAGACGAGACATCAGTGCAGCTTTCAGTGAGCGGTGCCAGCGTTCGACGATTCCGTTGCTCTGCGGGTGATAGGCGGTCGTTCTTGTTTTTTCGGCGCCAAGTAGGTGTGTAAGCGCGCGAAACAGCTGACTTTCAAATTGGCGGCCTTGGTCGGTTGTTATTGTTTTTGGGCAACCGAATCTTGTTATCCAGGCTTTGTAGACGTTGGCGGCGACGACTTCGCTTGTTATTTCTTTGATAGGTATTGCTTCGGGCCAGCGCGTAGTGCGATCGATCATAGTGAGTAGGTATCGATGTCCGTTTTCGCTTGTTTTTAGAGGCCCCACGATGTCGAGATGCAGATGGTGAAGTCGGTCGCAGGCGGCGAATGTTGACAAGCTTGATTGCGTGTGTCGCTGTATCTTCGCACGTTGACAAGATAAACAAGTTTTCGCCCAGTTGCCGATGTCCACGTTCATTGACGGCCAAAAGTAGCGTTCTTGAACGAGTTTTCTTGTGGTCCGAGTTCCGGGGTGACTGACCTTATGCACGGCGTCGAAAGCGGTGCGTCGAGAGTCAGTAGGTAGGTACGGACGTATGTTTGATGTTGATGTTTCGCAGTAGACATCGCAGTCGGTGTTCGGTATTCTGATTTTCTTGATTTGCAGATTTCGTTGTTGAAGTAGAGTAGGTAATTCGGAATCTTGTTGTTGCGCTGTTGATAGTTGTTCGTAGTCTATTGATGTTGGACAGGTGATGGTTTCGATGCGTGATAGTGCGTCGGCGACGATGTTATTTTTCCCGCTGATGTGACGAATATCGGTGGTGAATTCGGCGATGAATAATAGTTGTCTTGCACAAAGTGGTGTTTCGCTGTCCGATGTTGGTTTTTGAAGTGCGTAGGTCAATGGCTTGTGATCGGTGAATACTATTAGTTCTCTTCCTTCGAACATCTTCCGAAAATGCTTCATTGACATGTAGATGGAAAGTAATTCCCTGTCGTTGGTACTGTACTTTTGTTGCGTAGTGGAAAATTTCTTCGAGTAGTATCCAAGTGGTTGCCAGTTGTTGTTGACATATTGTTGTAGCACGGCGCCTGCACATGTGTTTGAAGCGTCGCAGAATAGTGCTTGCGGTACGTTGTTTTGAGGATGTGCTAGAAGCGCTGCGTTTTGTAGGCATGTCTTGGAATCTTCAAATGCTTGGATTGCTTCGGTTGACCACTGGATTTCTGTCTTGTCGCGTTTTTTCGAATTGTGTAGGTATTGGTTGAGCGGTGCTTGAAGTGATGCGGCATTCGGTATGTGTTCTCGGTAGTAGTTAAGCATACCGAGAAAAGTACGTAACTGTTGAATTGTTTTCGGTCTTGGGTATTCAGTGATGGTGGTTACTTTTTCTTGAGGTGGAATGATGCCAGTGGATGATACTTCGTAGCCGAGAAACTTGACGGTTTTCTTGCCGAATACACATTTTGACGGGTTGATGGTGATACCAGCGTCTTCTAAACGTTGTAGTACGGTGCGTAGGTGTTCTCGGTGTTGCTCTTCTGATTCTGAAGCTATGAGTAGGTCGTCCACAAAAGGGAATACGAAGTCAAGTCCTCGAAGTACGTCATGGATGAATCGTTGGAACGTTTGACCTGCGTTCTTCAGACCTGGGCACATTCGAGGAAACTCGAATAACCCAAATGGAGTTATGATGGCTGTCTTCTCGATGTCGGCTTCTTTGTTCGGTATTTGTGAGTACGCTCGGTTCAGGTCGATGGTGGAGAAGATGGTCTTGCCAGCCAGTTGGTAGGTGAAATCCTTGATTCTGGGTATCGGGTAGCGGTCTGGTTTGGTTATGGTGTTCAGTCGGCGGTAGTCTCCACAGACTCTCAGGTCTCCGTTTTTCTTCGGTACAACGTGAAGTGGGCTGGACCAGGGACTCTTGCTTGGTCTGCATAGGCCTTGCTGCATCATCGATTCGAATTCCTTTCTGACGGCTTCGTAGCGGTGTGGTGGAATGGGTCGAGCGCGGCTGTGCAGTGGTGGTCCGGTTGTTTCGATGTGATGTTCCACTCGATGTTTCGGTGTGAGCTTCATGGAGGTGAGACGTGTGATGCCGGGAAAGTCGTTGAGAATGTCGTGGTAGGATTGTTCTAGGTCGATGCTTCGTACTGTAGGTATGTTTGTGTAGCAGCCGGGAGCGTGGATTGATAGCTTGGTGATATTATCAATCAATCTTCTGTTTTTCATGTCTGTTAATGATGTAGGCGCTGGTTGAAGTCCTAAAGAGGGTTGAGCGAACAAAAACACTGATTTCACATAAAACGAATGCACAACGCGGGCCCGTATCATACAACGGGCGAAAAGCGCGGGAAACTGCGGAGCGACTAGCGCGGTGTTGCTCTGAGGGCGGCTCGCGGCAGACTGCAATGAGAACGGAAGATGATACGAACCCACGCGCGGTTTTTACCGCCTTTATTTGAAAACTGTACAAAATGAAGCGGGAAGAATCTTATTATAAATTAACTTATTAGATTTACAATACAGATGCTTTTTAAATATTAATTTACTATTTTAGAACACATGACATTACTCTTTAAGAATATTAAAAACAAATTGGACATGAAACGTTAACATTAAAGTGTGGCCAACATTATAATAATTTATAGTTTTAAAAAACACATTATCTATGCTCAAAGGAGCTTTGGTTGGCAGCCATCATTAACATCCTCCCCCCTAGTGTCGGACTATCGACACTCATTCCCAAATAACAAAGCTATTCGCGTTACTGGTCGTTTCAATACTCCGGTTTGAGTCCTAACATCTACAACTCTGACACGCCCATCTTTGCCCGGATAGGCAGCCTCTACAAAACGTTTAGGCCAATGGTTACGAGGAGAAGTTGGATCGACCACTACCACGAGATCACCTACTTTGAGTTGAACGCCTTCGTTATGCCATTTATGGCGTGGGAGAAGCGTAGGGAGAACTTCTTTTAACCAACGTTCCCAAAAAAGATCAGCAAGGCGTTGCGAAATTCGCCATTGCTTACGTAAGTAAATATCGCTATCATCAAAGACCCCTGGTTGGGGTAAATTGGACGAAGAACCAATTAAGAAATGGTTTGGAGTCAATGCTTCGTGAGTTTGCGGGTCAACGGACACGTGGGTTAGTGGGCGACTATTGACCATGTTTTCAACTTCGGCCAGGAGTGTAATTAGAACCTCCTCCTTGGGTGATCTCTCTTTTAGCACCACTTTGAGCGCGGTCTTCATGCTACGCACGAGACGTTCCCACGCTCCACCCATATGTGGACTGACTGGTGGTATAAAGTGCCAGTTTACGCCTTTGTTAACTGCCTGCGCAGTAACTGCTTCCTTGTCCAATTCAGTAAAAGCCTTTTTTAGTTCGGTGGCGGCACCACGCATATTCGTCCCGTTGTCCGAGTAAATAGTTTTAGGCCACCCCCGACGTGACGCCATCCTACGCAGAGCCATTATTAAAGTATCAGCTGTGAGATCTGAAACTATCTCGACGTGAACAGCTCGTACTGTTAGGCACGTAAACAGGACTCCATAGCGTAACACGCTCTTTCGGCCAACTGTAATTTGCATAGGTCCGAAAAGATCAAGGCCACAAATTGTAAATGGGCGCTGATGATGCGTTAACCTTGCATCTGGTAGATCTCCAAGTCTTGGCGGATTAGGTTTTGCTTTTCTTATTCGGCATAGGTAACACTGGGACGCAACAGTGCGCACAGTGGGGCGTAATCGTATCAACCAGTATTTTTGGCGTAGTTCATTTACTACCAATTCATTGCACGAGTGGCCGGCGCTGACGTGATAACGTTGTACTATAAGCCTCGCTATATGACTCCGACCGTCCAATATGACGGGAGACTTCACATTATCACTTACTTCTTCAGCGGCGTTTATACGTCCGCCCACTCTTAACAGCCCGTCGCTATCAAAAAATGGTGTAAGTGTGCGCAATCGGCTGTCAGGTTTCAACGACTTTCCTCGTTGCAGGTTGTCAATGTCTGATTGGAAACTTTGTGCATGTGCGTTACGAAGTAATAGAATTTCCGCTTTCTGCATCAACTCGTCTGTTATTGAAGTAATTTTAGATTTTTTACACTTTTCGATAAACAATAACACAGTTGCAGTTGCACGCACCAATCGTAACCATTTGGAAAAACGGTGAGGTTCTGGTACAGGTAAGTCTAAGTTTTTATCACATTGATCGTATATAGCATGTGTACTTTCTAATACCTCTTCACTAATCTTTGTTTTGATTTCAGGTTCTAGGGGCCAGCTGCTGCTGCCCTGGTGAAGAAACGAAGGACCGGTGAACCATTCATCATTATTTTTTACCTCATACTCCCTATTTTTTGTAAGAAGATCTGCTATATTACGCTTTGTTGGAACATAATGCCATTCATGTATTTTACTTAATTCATCTATTTCGCACAATCTATTTGAAATAAAAAATTTAAAAATTCCTATTTTCACTTTTAATCCAATGCAGGACAACTGTGGAATCGGTCCAAAAATAAATGGCAGTAGGTTTCAATCGATGTTCTTTTTTAATACTGTCTGCTAAACGGCAAGCTAATAATGAGCCTTGTAATTCGAGTCTAGGTATTGAGACAGTTTTTGACGTCGGTGTCACACGACTCTTGCTTCCTATAAGAGAAACTTTAATTTTTCCATCACTTGTTATTTGTCGCCAATAGGCGACAGCAGCGTAAGCATGAGGCGACGCATCGCAAAACATGTGTAACTCAAGCTGAGTCTCATTCACACTCCGGTGTTCTGCCGTTGTCATGGTGACACTGCTCGGGGAAGCGGCTAAGGCACTAAAATCACTTTTGGTACACGTTTTATTACTACAGTTACTCTGTTCCTCTTTAGCGAAATACCATCTTGGTATCCGTATCGTATTTACTTTTTTAAGTTGAGTGACCCATTCACGAAAACAATTAAACAAATCCTCATTTATTTTGTCATCCCATTTTAAATCTAATTTCCAAGTTTGTTGCATTAAAATTTTACCTTTTATAGTAACGGGTCCGATAAACCCGTGAACATCGAAAATAGACATCACTATACGTAGTAATTCACGCTTGGTAGGTATTCTCTCAAAGTTTAAAATATCGTCCGGGATACGTTTCAAGGACAAATCAAACGCTAACGTATCCGTCCCGGGATACCAAAGTAAACCTAGGGTGCGTTCCGGTGAACTACCTGACATATTTTTCTCGGCATTTTCACTCACATACTCGACGTCTCTAAGTACGTCTAATTCGTTACTCATCCAGTTGCGCATTTGGAAACCACCCTGCTGGTGAATGTATGACACTTGTTTCACCATGTTCCTTGCAACTTCTATATCTTCCATACTGTCAATATAATCATCCATGTACTGATTATTTTGTATGGCATGAACAGCATTAGGCATTTCATCTTGAAAACGAGAAGCGTTTTTTGTCTGATTAATGTACTGCGCTATGAATGGTGAGCAATTAGCTCCAAAAATAAGTGAAGTCATAACGTATTCTTTAACTTCTTCATTTTTGTCCTGCCATAAAAATCTCAGTGCATGTTGATCTTCATCTTGAATTTTTATACATAAAAACATATCTTTAATGTCACCGACCACTGCGATAGGAAATTCACGAAATCTATTCATAATTCCGTACAAAGAATTTAATAAATCGGGACCTTGTAAGAGAAAATCATTCAAAGAATAACCCTTCTCCTTTGCAGCGGCATCAAAAACCAGCCGCAACTTCTTCTTGTTAGGGTTATCAACCCCAAAGTGCGGCAAGTACCAAATTCGCTTGCCGGATTCGCCAGGGGTGACTGCCCTAGCATAATTATTTTGAAATAAATGATCAATTCTATCTTGATAACGAACCGCGTAATTCTCACTAGCGGCTATTTTTCTAAGTACCGCTTTTAATCGTACAAAAGAATTATTATAATTATTTGGCATCGCGGTATTATCACTTTTCCAAGGTAAACCTACAGACCATTTTCCGTCGACAAACCTAGAAGTCTTATTAAGAATATCAATAGCGCGTAAGTCGTTCGAATTTTGTCGTGGTTTATTACTTATACCTATAGATTCTAACGAATAAAAATGACGCACTAACTCATGTAGATTCATTAAGTCGTACTCTTTATCTAACGAGTAATTATTGTCACATTGTGACTCAAAAGAAACATTTACACACTGAAGAGCGTTACCACAGTTATTTAACTGCGAAAAATTATCAAAATACTGAGCATCGGTTATCAAATCACTTGCGTACTCATCGAAGTGAACCGTGCGCAACAACAGTGGCGCTATCGCCAGCGGGACTTCGGTGGTGGCGCGCGAAAATCGCTGCGTGGCCGTTGACCCCACGACCGCGGATCCAGCGGGGCTGTTTAAGCCCGTGTCACACGGTGTGAAACAAAGGTAAGTATTGAATCGACCAGGTAAGTTATTTTGATAATTAGCGTTATCAATAAAGCCGTGTACACACCAACCTAGTGACGTATTTGTTAAGTATGGCTCACCTGATTTGCCTTTAATACACATAGTAGGTGCAATTAAATGGTAATTATCTTGACCAATCAACAACTTTGGTCGAGTATCACATTTACACAAATTAAAGTTATGCTTATGATTAAAACATTCGAATTTACTAAAATCTACATTAGACAAACATTGCGCAGGTAAATGCAACTCATTAATTTTTCTAGCACGTAAATTAAAACGTTCGTTATTACTATTACTAATATCAAAGTCAATTATTTCAGTTTTGCATACCAGTTCTCCAGAGTCCCACGCGCCTCGAGCGCGCATCGTTACCTCATCGCCGTGTAGACCAACCTTATTCGCAATATCGGCTGCGATAAGGGTAACAGTAGAACCGTCGTCCAGTAACGCGTGAGTGTGAACACTACCTTTGGGACCGTGTACTGTGATAGGGACAACTTTTAACAACACTTTAGGGACTTTGGGACTTTCACTGCACTGATTACGCAACACTGCTATTGTTTCGCTGTTATCACGCTCAGCCGTTGCGGAGTCGGAGGGCGGAGCGGCGGATACCGAGGGCGGCGCGGCGGGTAGCGAGGGCGGCGCGGCGCGTGCCGCAGCTCCCGTGGGCGGCCGCTGCCAGTGCAGCAACCGGTGGTGCGGCCCGCCACAGGTCTCGATGTCACAATTTGCCGCCGTGCACGGCGACTCATCTGCGTGTTTTGACTGTAGGCACTTATAGCAGAGATTTTTAACACGTACAAAACGCCAACGATCTCTTCGCATGGCCTTTTTAAACTTCGCGCACTTTTCTAATGCGTGCTTGCTAGTTTTACAGAACTTGCACTTATCGTCACTTTCTACATTTGTGTATGTAAAGAATGTATGATGCGGATTCTTCACGTATTCTGGCGGTTTTCGTTTATAGTCAGACTGACTGTGTATGAAACTGACACCACAAGATGCAATTTTCTGTGCTTCTTCATACAGGAATAGTGACAATCGTTCCAGCTTGGACTTACTTTCTGTTGCTTGAGTTTGAGCGTAGTAATCAGCCCACTTAGTTACGAGCGCCGTAGGTAGTTTTGAGATGACAATTGCTACAATTTCAGGACTATGTAGGTATTCACTTTGACCGATAGCACTAGCGGCAGTCACGTAGTTTTTAATTTTTATTGAAAATTGCACTAATTCGCTGTGATAGGCTTGAGTAAGGGGTGTCAATTTCTTTAGTTGTGACATTATTTTGTGCATGATAATTTCGGGCCTTCCAAATCGTAATTCCAGTGTCGCGATGATTTCCATTGGTGACGAACAGCTCATCAATAGAGAGGTGACAACTTCTCTGGCTTCGCCTCGCAGGCACTTTCTTAGGCGCCACATGTTTTCTGTGTCACTGAACTTACAGAGGTCAGTGGACTCATGGAATGCATTTTTAAATTGGAGCCATTCTAAAGGGTCTCCGAAATAAATGGGTAAGTCTTTTGACGTGGCAAGCCGTGTAAGTAGTTCATGGTTTGTACCTGATTTAGGAGCGGCAGCGGCGGAGGATATTGCCTGGTTAAGTGCCGCGGCAAGTTCATGTATGGCGTCAGTACGCTGCAGCGTGGGGTCAGTGACCGGGACAGGGCCGCCGGTGTCACATACCGTATTGTCTGCTTTTGTTAGCCATTGTTGTACTCTTTCTTTCGACGATACCACTGATTTCCAGGTACCTCCTCCTTCTTCAAGCTCCAACTCTGCCAGGTCAGCTTCCAGCTCCTTATTGACTAATGATTTTTGTATCTCGGCTTTTCTCGTTAGTGCTGCCGATTTGGCGGCAGCTTCAGCCTCGATTGTTTGGATCTCAATTTCCGCGAGCCTTTTGGCCGCCTCCAATTCGAGGCGCTTACGCGCGGCGGCAGAGGACGAGGTAAACACAACACTCGTCTTTCCTTCTTCCACACTTTTCTTTTCGTTTTCAGTGTCAACTTTGTTTTCGCTCATCTTGGCGTGTAACTCCCGTTTTGCCTGTAGGCGGGTTTTCATTTCAGTTCGCTGGGAGTGAACACATAGGTGTACCCTTTTCTTCGGTATCCGGCCGATGGACCAAACTTTGTTAATGATGTAGGCGCTGGTTGAAGTCCTAAAGAGGGTTGAGCGAACAAAAACACTGATTTCACATAAAACGAATGCACAACGCGGGCCCGTATCATACAACGGGCGAAAAGCGCGGGAAACTGCGGAGCGACTAGCGCGGTGTTGCTCTGAGGGCGGCTCGCGGCAGACTGCAATGAGAACGGAAGATGATACGAACCCACGCGCGGTTTTTACCGCCTTTATTTGAAAACTGTACAAAATGAAGCGGGAAGAATCTTATTATAAATTAACTTATTAGATTTACAATACAGATGCTTTTTAAATATTAATTTACTATTTTAGAACACATGACATTACTCTTTAAGAATATTAAAAACAAATTGGACATGAAACGTTAACATTAAAGTGTGGCCAACATTATAATAATTTATAGTTTTAAAAAACACATTATCTATGCTCAAAGGAGCTTTGGTTGGCAGCCATCATTAACAATGTCGACGAGAAGTTCGTGATGACAGAGAAAGTCGGCTCCGATGATTGGCTTGCTGACGTCGGCGATGATGAATTTCCACCTGTACGGTCTTCGTAGGTTCAGATCCAGTTCAAGTGTTTGTTCGCCGTAAGTACTTATAATGGTGTTATTAGCAGCATACAAGTTGAACGGTAGTGGCTTCATTGTTGACCCTCTCTTCCGTGGAATGACTGATACGTTGGCACCCGTGTCGATGAGAAACTTCAGTCTTGATTTCTTGTCGGATACGAAGAGACGGTATGATTTGCCTAGAACGTCGGATCCCGCCTCATCTAACGTTCGTTCTAGTTTAACGGCGTCGCTCCTTCATTCTTCTTGTTTTCTTGTTGCGAGTCGTCGAATGCACACGGAGGTTGGCATTTTCGTGCGTTTCTTCCAAATCGGTTGTGATAGTAGCAATTGCGCGACGACTGTTCGGAGCGTTGATAACGTGAGCGAGACGGCGAACGTGTGTTAGAGCGAGAGCGCTGCGGACGTCGGTCGTAGCGTGAGCGTCCGTGTTGATAAGGCGGTCTTGAGCGTAGGGAAGCAACTTCGAGTGACAATCTTTGGATTTCTTCGATCAGGTATTGAGTATCTTGTCGTTGAGCTTGCGGTGCGGCTTGAACTTGATGTAATGAGCCGTGACTTGGTGGTTTCTGTGACATCGCGCTGATTTCTTGCGTTTGTTCCAGCATCTTGTCGGCGAGAAGTGCGAGTTCGTCCAGCGCGGCGGTCTTGCTGATATTGTCGCTGACGACGAGTACCGATCTCACGTGGGCAGGTAGGTGGTTCATCCACATGAGACGGAGTGTTGACTCGGGCACTTTTTCGCGAGCAAGGTCTCGCATACGACGAAGCAGTTGAGATGGTTTTTGCTCTCCGAGTTCCATTTCTGAAAGCAGCTTCTGGAACTGTCTTCCTTCGGATTCCTCGTAGACGGAGATCAGTCGATTCTTGAGTGCGTCTTGTTCTTTGGCCCCAGACAGTGCCTGATTTAGAGCACTGACAGCCCTAGACAGCCCCTACCTTGCCAGTTGGGCTTACCCAACTTACTCTTAAGTACCTTAGTATTTTTGCATACAAACTCAAATGATCAAATTTTATTCTACAAGCTCAGCGCCCCCTCAGTCTTCACGCCCTAAGCCCTGGCCATATTATGGGTATACATTTTTACCCTGGACCCAAATGGCTACTTCATTCTGTTCACTGTTAATATTTAGCCTTTTAAATAAATATAGTCTTTTTTTCCAGCTTGAAACAGGCGATATGAAGCCAACATGTGTCTGTTACATTTGCTTCAGTTTGTTGAAAAAGTTTCAGAAGTTTATAGAGAAATCAAAAAAATCTGATCAGCTACTTAAACAGATGATAAATTCTGGTTTGGAGGTAAGTTAAATAAAGTCAACAGTCAAAACAATATTAGTATACCTACAATTAGTATAAAATTACATTGCCTGCATTCCTACTTTAAAATATATTGTGTCAGTTGTGTAACCAAACAAATTAATATCTACTCATTTATAGAAAAAAAAGTTAGTGGGACATTCATAGCACTGACATAACATAATGATCTTTAAATCATAAGGCGATTAACACACTGCACCGCGATCTGCCACTTTGTGCGGGGCCACTGATATTAATATTGGTGATAAAAACAGATTTGCAAATTGTCTCAGTTTATATCACAGAGTAGGTACCAGTGGCGAAGGGTCCATACAAGCCGATACCCATCGACTTACCTTTTAGAAAACCCACCCCACTGATCCACTATACAGAATCATAACATTTTTGTGGAACGGCTTACCTTTGCCATAATTTCACCCCTCGCCACTGGTAGGTACCTACTTATTATGGTACAAAGATCATCATTCATGTCTTGTCTTCTTGTCAATGCAGGCGGTTTCCGCAACTCGACGTTTATTGCGCCTATTTTGCGTTGGAGGGTGTGCGGCCGGATCACTCCAGCCAGCCCAGCTCAGCCAGGAACGCTCCAAGGGCTTTCACATTCGTGATCGCTTCCTGGACGCTGCCTGGCGAGCCGAGGTACCTCGCCCGGTAGGGGGCCACCCCTCTGCATTCCAGCAGTACGTGGGCGGCTGTTTCCTCTTCCTCCATGCATCCTCTGCATAGGGGACTGTCTGTGACACCTAAGTTAAAGAGATGTCTGTTAAATTGTCCATGACCAGTAATAGCGCCTGTTACCAGGCGAAGTTGCGGTCTGCACAGTTGTATCAGAGCCCTGGATAGACGAGCGTCCACGCGCGGTAGTGCGAGTTTCGCCTGTCTGCACGAGTCCAGCGAGCTCCAATTCTGTTGGTGTAATTCTATTGTGTGTTCACGGATCTTACTTGCAAACCAACTTGTCGGGATAGGCGCCATCGGCTCTGGGCCAACAGGCGTCGAACCAGATGCGCGCCTAGATCATCATTCATAAATTTTCCTTTTAGCTGTCAGTTAATTCCCTGGAATTGTTTTGTAAACAACAAACTGAATTCCCTTGGACCTTGGACAAGTCTCCGATGGTTAGAGTCATATCTGCAACCGAGGAAGAGGTCAACGTGGAAACTCCAATTAAAACGGAATATGTGAATTCTGAAATGGACGTGGGGGATCAGAATGAAGGTATTATTGAATTCATTAGTTTAGTAACTTTACATTTTGCCTGAATAATGAATGCCATGAAAGATCACTCACTGCCAACACTTTGCCACTGGTTTGACACAGTTTATGGTCTTATTGGCACTTGATTCCAATTGCATTATTCTATTCGCATTTGGTATTATTCCCATTTTTATGGTCCTATTCCCATTAGCAACTGCCCACTAATTGTCTAATTTCAAAATCTATCACAATCACTTTCATTTGACAGAACATGAATTCTTCTTTTTGGCACAAATAAAAACTTGCCAAAGAAATGCAGCGATGAAATGGTTTCCATCTGTCAAATGAAAGCGATTGCGATAGATTTTGAAATTAGACAATTAGCCCCCGGCAGGCTGATTATCTAAATTGAAACTATTTAGCGACCGGTTTCATTTGACATACATTGCTACTTTTCTTTGGTATGTTTTTTTACCCCAAAAAGAAGAAGCAATGTATCACATTCATCTGTCAAATGAGACCGGTCGCTAGGTGGCTTCTAATTAGACAATCAGCCCGCCGGTCTCATGTGACAACCCCCTTCTACCTTTCCCCCTTTTTAAATATAGACCAGCCCCCCTAGCATGACCACCGAGACGCGATAATAGGATACAGCGATTTATCATGTTTAACCGTCAAAAGACCTTGTATTTTTATCTATATTGTGTTTGGTGGTCATGCTAGGGGGGCTGGTTGAAGTGTAATAAACTTAATTGTTTTGGCGGCGCTAGTTGACGCCGTGAAGTTTTTAACTCAACATTATAATATTACCATAATTATTATTGTTTCAGATGATCTAAATGGCATTGCTTTAGAATTAGAAGTTACCAACCAGGATTCATCATCAGATTCCGAAGACAACCTGTACATAAGTAAACAGTGGAAAGCGGACCGAAGCAATGTATCTGAAATGAATACGACTACAAGTGAGTGGAATTCACTTCTCAAGCTTACGCGCTCACTAGACATGAAATAAAACACTTTTAACGGATACTAGCGCGGTTTTATTGAAAGTACTTTGGTAATTAGTTGGTATTTGGTTTGATTTTTGATTTTCCCGACGTTTCGGCACCTTTGCAGCTGCCGTGGTCACGGGGGACTGAAGCTACTTGTGAGCCTACCCTCAAGCTTGAGGGAAAATCAAAAATCAAACCAAATACCAACTAATTACCAAAGTACTTTCAATAAAACCGCGCTAGTATCCGTTAAAAGTGTTTTATTTCAAGTGAGTGGAAACTATTTGTAAGGAGTAATAATATACAGTCTGACCAAAATAGTAGAAAATTATAGGGGAGCCACTTGCAGTCATAAGTTTGTTGTATAGACTCTATACTTTTGAATGCAATAACCATGTGTTGCTAGCTAGTAAACATTATTTTAGTTCCATTTCTAGACTTGTTGGCCAAACTGCAGTAAGAGTCCCAATTTATGAAAAGCTTTTTCACCCTGACCATCATGAATTTATTGAAATTATGATTAATCTTATCAGCTTTTCTTCTCTAACGCCGTCTGTTCACCGTCCGCCGTCACCGGGACGGGATGACGGCGCTATACGAGGGTGGGTCAAAAAGTTCGCGGAATGGGGAGTATGGAGGGGGAAAAGGTCACTTTTTTTTACCTGCACTAGTTGTGCCACTCATTAAGGGTATAAATATAATTTTTTATTAAAAACAGGTCATTATTCACTGAGATACACGTCAATCAACAAGTCAATCCGGAAGAAAATTTAAAACATGGAAAAAATTGAATTTCGTGCAGTCATAAAGTTCCTTACCAAGCAAGGAAAACCTCCTCAAACCATTTGGAATGAGATGTTTTCTGTTTATGGGGATGCTTGTCCTGGTAAAACCATGATTTACAAGTGGCACAACCTCTTCAAGCAAGGCAGGGATTCGATTGAAGACGATCCCAGGCCTGGACGCCCTGTCGAGGCGACCACGGTGGAAAACGTCGAAAAACTTGAAAAAATTATATTGGAAGATGCCCGTTTGAAGAAGAAGCAGCTTGCAAAAATGATCGGAGTATCAGCTACAACCATTTTGAACATCCTTCACGATCATCTTGGCATGTCAAAGGTGTGCGCAAGATGGGTGCCGAGAATGCTCACGCCACACCAAAAGCAGCGGCGAGTTGAGTGTTGTCGCGAGTTTTTGGCTCTCGGTGGTGAAAACAAGGACGAAGTTTTAGACCGGATTGTGACTGGAGATGAAACTTGGGTTCATCATTATGAGCCTGAGTCCAAACACGACTCGATGCAGTGGCACAAAAAGGGCACACCACCCCCGAAGAAATTCAAAGTGTCTTCGTCGGCCGGAAAACTCATGGCCACTGTTTTCTGGGATACAGAGGGAATCCTTCTTATTGACTATAAGGAAAAGGGTGTCAACATAACTGGAACTTACTACGCTACACTGCTGGAACGACTGCGAGATGCTGTGAGGGAGAAAAGGCGGGGAAAATTGTCCAAAGGGGTGCTCCTTTTGCACGACAATGCACCCGTACACAAGGCACAAGTTGCGGTGGCTGCTGTACAAAGAGTGGGCTTTGAAATCTTGCAACATCCTCCCTATAGCCCAGATTTAGCCCCGTGCGATTATTATCTGTTTCCAAAATTGAAAAAAGAGCTTCGAGGGAAGAAATTTTCCAGCGATGAAGAGGTGAAAAGCGCAATTTCGGCCTATTTTGACGACAAAGATAAAACATTTTTTTTCGAGGGTATTAATAAATTAATTCACCGATCTGATAAATGTATTAGAGTTAAGGGAGAATATATTGAAAAGGAAAAATAATTTTGTGTTTAATTTCTTAATTTTTCCCCTCCATTCCGCGAACTTTTTGACCCACCCTCGTAACAGCCATACATATACATACATTCACTATGACAGCCTGTCCATCGAAAACACATTCACACAGTCATCTTGATGTCATTATAACCCCGTTTGTCCACCGTTGACGTCACTGCGACGTCAACGGGACGGGATGACGGCGCCGACGTTTTATTATGACTTCAAGATGAGGGACGGATTTTCGGTGGACAGGCTGTCATAGTGAATGTATGTACCGCTATATCAGCGCCGTCATCCCGTCCCGTTGACGTCCCGGTGACGACAGCGGTAGACAAACGCCGTAAATCGGGAACTACATTAGGCACGCGTGGGCCACGTACGCCGACCTGGGCGCGTCCAGTAATGTACTCTATAGACGCGGCAGAAGACATACTTTCCGTTGCGTCGCGTAACGTGGCATCGCGTCGCAAGGCGTGGGTGCATACACGTGGATGTAATGTAGCTCTAAACAACTAGCCCCTATGTAAAATGTATGGTTCTGATAGGCCCAGATCGGCGTACGTGGCCCACGTGTGCCACATGCAGACTGAATCCCGATTCGGAATTCCGCGGAATTCCGATAATGTATGAAGATTCCGTACGGATAAATCCCGCATGTGTGTGGTAGTCCATAGATTTGTATGGATTAGCTGCGTTCGGGATCACGTATGTATGGAATTCCGTAACGGGATTCCGTCTGTGTGTGGCCGGCCTTGAGGTTGGTAAAAGATCTTTTCATTAACGACATAAAATCTACAAATTTTTCATGTTACTTGTAGTTTTGAAGCCAGCACGAGAGATAATTCTATCTAAAGAGGAACAAATACATCAAATGCTGGAGCGATCGAAGTCACTAAATTATCAAAACTCGCCGTTTAAATGTGATTTGTGCTGCGAAGGATTTGTGGACGCAGAGGCTTTTGAAAACCATCACGAAAAACATGAGGTAAGTCTCTCTCTTATTAACTAGATTTTTACCAAATAGCAGTACAGGACTTTGATTGTCTCATCGGTGTCGAAGTGGTCGGTCCCGCGTAGAGCTCGTCTGCTCCATTCGATAAAGTGGTCTCGTTGTTGTTCATTGCCATCCCCTCGGTCGCTCGGGTCGATGTCTTCTCCCGTTCCTTCCCGTCGTTCACTGGTACTGGGTCTGGTGGTGATTCCATGGTTCTGCTGCAGCCACTCGTCCACTCCACTCGCACTACTTATAAATGGTAGGTAGGTATTGTCGGTGTTTGCGAGGAACACTTTGAGTGCGCGCAGTGTCATTCGCAACGGTTGTGCGCGCCGCGAACAAGCACCTACTCGTACGGTACTGGAGCGGCTCCATGGCGTGCGCGCGTAGACTGCCGGGAACAGACGTTCGCAGTTGAAGCGCGCAGCGTGCGCGGAGGCCGGCCACATCGTACTAGCGGCGCCCTGCATGCGGCGTGGCACATAAGCTGCACCGGCCGTAGTGCACCACTCGCAACTAGCCATTGTTAATCTATCATTTGAAAACTACTTTTTAGTTGCTAATCTGTATTTCTTATCTGTTCACAGGTGCTGCACTTATCCAAGAAACGTAAACCGGATAACGAAACTGAAGAGGAAATACTGAAAAGTCAAGCACCCTTAAAAATAACCGATAAGGGTGAGGCAAATAAGGCACAGAACGAAGATAGTAAGAAAATGACCGACTTTAGAATACGCAGTAATACATTTAAAACTCCTTATGTAATACTAAATCGTGTTAAAATTCCTATTAAAACAATAATACCGAACAATGAAACAACCACTTCCAATATTAATAGTGACATAAAGAATTCTAAAACTAGAGCAAATAGCAATGAACAGGTTACAGCTCCAAATAATATTTTTATATGCGATGTATGCAAAAGAGAATATCTCTGCAAAAGCTTCTTAATAAAACATATTAAGAAATGGCACCTAATTGGAATTGAACAAAATTGTAAAAATACTAATCTTTCGATGGGAAAGGATGTATTGAAAAATAACAATGTGAAAGAAAATAAGCTTAGCAAAAAAAGGTACCAACTTAGGGATAGTATTTGTAGCGATGAGACGCAATACAAATGTAGTTATTGTATGAAATGTTTTTCTCAACGTGGTAATTTAGCTACACATGTAAGAATTCATACAGGAGAGAAACCACACAAATGTAGTTATTGTATGAAATGTTTTTCTCAACGTGGTAATTTAGCTACACATGTAAGAATTCATACAGGAGAGAAACCACACAAATGTAGTTATTGTATGAAATGTTTTTCTGACAGTAGTGATTTAGCTAGACATGTAAGAATTCATACAGGAGAGAAACCACACAAATGTAGTTATTGTACGAAATGTTTTTCTGACAGTAGTGCTTTAACTAAACATGTAAGAATTCATACAGGAGAGAAACCACACAAATGTAGTTATTGTATAAAATGTTTTACTACGAGCAGTGATTTAGCGAACCATGTAAGAATTCATACAGGAGAAAAACCTTTCAAATGTAGTTATTGTATAAAATGTTTTACTACGAGCAGTGCTTTAGCTACACATGTAAGAATTCATACAGGAGAGAAACCACACAAATGTAGTTATTGTACGAAATGTTTTTCTGACAGTAGTGCTTTAACTCAACATGTAAGAATTCATACAGGAGAGAAACCTTTCAAATGTAGTTATTGTATAAAATGTTTTACTCATAGCAGTACTTTAGCTAAACATGTAAGTAGTCATTCATAAAAGATGGATATAACACCGTAATGAATGAATCAGTGTTTGTACATTAATGAATATTGCAGGTAGTTTTTAAGATAAGATATCAGACAAACACTTTTTTAACTTTTGTAACATCGCAATAGGGAGGGATACCTACACAAGATACAACATTAAATACCTAGCATTCAAAGAGTGTCAATGATTTATTGAAAGGATTTTGATGTTTTCGTTTGTCTCGCTCGATCTTTGATAAAAGTCTTTAGCTTTAAATAACGCCATATTAGGACTAATGCGTTTACATAAAATAGCTGAAGCATTGTTTCTGTGATGTAGGCTGTCTAACGAACGCTGGCACGTGGTTGGAAATGGAACAAAAATTCCGCGTTTTGATAAGGGTCAGTTTCCAATGACAATGTTAATTTAACAGGGAAAGTGGCGCCCCCATTTGGATTCCGGCTTTCGTTAGACAGACAGACTAATGTGATAATCCGTCTCAGTGGCGCCCCATCATATGAAAATATTACTCGCGCAGTAGCAACCAACCAAAATACGCATGCATCGATCAAAGTAAACATACCTAATGTGTGTCCTGTATCTCAAATTACTAAACTACAATATACAGACATTAATAAAAACTTATAATAATTGTAAATTCAAAAAATTAGACAAATTTGACATGTATTTAAAAGAACTATGTTTTAGAATTAATATTGAAATAGACTATTTACATTATAAAACTGAATATCTAGCGCCACAGAAAATCAAATCATTTCTTGCTAAAAACATGATAAATTTACATAAAAGTGCTACAATAAAAACAAAGACATTGAAGCAAAAAACAATTTTAAATTATTTTAGTAAAATAAGTCCATGCGAGCAATCGCCATTACAACAAGATACAACCGATACGCTTGTTCGTCACGACGGAATGCTCTAGGTTAGTTTTGTTTCACCAGAATATAGCTAGTGCTCTCAGTAAAAAGGATTTACTCGAAATAACGCTTAACGAATTGAATGGAGAGCTGGGTGACATAGATATTATATGTTTATCAGAAACTTTTATGAAAAAAGGTACCGAAAAAAATCTGATAATAAATAATTACAACTTGGGAGCATCATATTGTAGAAACGAACGTAGAGGCGGAACCTGTATTTTGCTAAAACGGCATTTAGACTACAAACAAATTGATATCCCACAGTCAATGCTCTACGTATTTGAATGTTGTGCGATAGAAGTTACTCAGTTTAATCTAATAATTGTTTGCATTTATAGAACTCCTTCCTCAAAAATTGAAATATTTTTTGAACAATTACAGTCGCTTTTAAAAATGTTAGCAAGAAAAAGAAACAAAAAAATTGTTCTATGCGGAGATTGGAATATTGACATGGTTCAAAAAAGTAAAAATAATGACGAGTTAACAAGCCTACTAAGTAATTATAACATTGTCAACCACATCAATCAGCCTACGCGTATAAAAGCATGTCTTGATTCGATTGCTAGTAACTTAGACAGCGTTATTAAATCGGGAATACACTGCTTATGTCGAATGCATATGTGAATTATGTAGTGATAAAAATTACACAAAAAAACTAAAATATTGGTTTGAATATAAACGTGACATGTGTAAAGACAACATTGAAAAGTTCCTAGGCTGTATTTCATCTCTTTCTTTTAGCGATGTGCTAGAAAATCAAGATGTAGAAAAATCATTCAACTGTTTTCATGAACATATTGCTTTATTTTTTAACTTATGCTTTCCAATTATAAAAGTAAAAAAAACTTGCAAGCCGATCAAAAATAGATGGCTAAGCAAAGGTATTAAGAAATGTTCCATACATAAGAGAAAGATTTATCTTAAATATAGATTAGCCTCATCTGGTAAAACTTTTATTAAAAAGAAATATCAAAGTTACAATAGAATATTAAAAAAACGCATATTACAGGCCCAAAAGATAACTAACACACATTACATTTCTAAGTCCAAAAATGTATGTAAAACATCATGGGATGTAGTGAAAAGTAAGAATGTATTAATTGACATAAAATCACACACAAGTAGTATATATCTAACTCCAATAAATGATAATGACATATATAAAATTATAAAGGGACTTAAAAATACTAACTCTACTGGTTTTGACAATATTACTACAGACATAATTAAAAAAATTGCTGCGTATATGGTATTACCTTTGACACATATAATAAATCTATCGTTAACAAATGGACATTTTCCCTCGAAGCTTAAGTTATCAATAGTGAAGCCGATATATAAAAATGGTCCCCATACAGATACTTATGGCTAATTATAGACCTATCACACTAATATCTATATTCTCTAAAATTATAGAAAAGGTTATGTATGACAAAATATATTCATTTCTGTCTTCACAACAGCTTTTAAAGAGGGAACAGTTTGGCATTCGGAAAAATTGCTCAACTACACTTGCCTGCTACCATCTAATTAAAGAAGTGACTCAAAACCTAAACGATAGAATGTTCACCCTTGCTATTTTTCTAGATATGAGCAAAGCTTTTGATATTGTTCCTCATAAGTTATTATTAGCGAAGCTTGAAAAGTATGGCATAAGGGGAAATGCTTTGTCTTGGTTAGAAAGCTACCTGTTTGACAGACAACAGTGTGTAGAAATTGCGAAAACTTCTGGTAACATCAATCTTATATGTCAACGTATGAGTACAATCGATGTGGTGTTCCTCAAGGAAGCGTCCTGGGACCTTTACTGTTTTTACTATTTATCAACGATCTACCAAATGTTACAGACCAAAAATGCATACTATTTGCGGATGATACAACAATTTTAGTTAAGAGTAGAAGTAAAGAGGAACTAGAATGTATCGCCAATGATAACCTAACAAAAATTGTGAATTGGCTGAAAAATAATAACTTAAAGGTAAATATGACGAAAACGAAAAGCATTAACTTTAAAACACACAATAGAACAAACATAGATATTAATGTGAAGTATGAGAGTAATGAAGTTGACAATGTGAAACAAGCTACATTCTTAGGTATAATAATTGACGAAATGTTGAATTGGAAAGCTCACATTGATACGTTGGTAAATAAGTTGGACAGGTATGTATATGTACTGAATAGAATCGTCAATGTTGCGTCTAAAGAAGCAGCGTTAATGGCATACCATGGCTACGTATTGTCGTTACTAAGATATGGACTTATTTTATGGGGTAACTCTGTAGATATGCCTAGAGCATTTAGAGTACAAAAGAAATGTGTTCGATCTATCTGTGGTGCAGATAGGTTGGATAGCTGTAAGCCGTTGTTCAAAGCTCTAAACTTACTACCGCTTCCCTATCTGTACATACTTGAGATGGCACTTTTTGCTAAGAAATATAATGGTCTATTCAAAGTTAATAATAGCAATAAATTTTACAGAGGAAGAAAAGGTGAAAATTATTGTATACCAGGCCAGAGATTAATGCTTTACTCTAAAAATGTCCACTGTATGGCGATTCGCATATTTAACTCTTCAACGCCCGGAAAACAATACAACAATAGATTTCTATTGTTGTTTGTGCCCGATAGGGCACAGCGGGCGGGCGGGAAGCTACCGAATGATATAAAAGTATTGTCATATTTTAAGTTTAAAGCAAAATTATTAAATTTACTAGCGGACAAAATGTATTATAAAATTGCTGACTTCATTAATGATAGGATTTGACATTTTTTTATTATTATTATTGTTCTTTTTTATTTATTTTTTATTCTCATTTTCACAAAATAATCCACTCTATTGACATTTTCTTGACATTTTAACGATGACTAGTGCACGTGAACTGAAGTAGGGAATTATTATTTAATTGTAATCATGTTTTTTTTTCTCACTGTTAACTTATAACCTAATTTAATTAAAATGTCTTTATCTTTATTATATAATTAAATCATTAAATTTTTGCACATCGTATCCACAACGATAGAATATGTTGGTAATTAGTAATTTAAGAACACAATGTACCATATTCACGCAAATAAACTATTACTTACTTACTCCTCAGTAGTCCTAGTGATGATAAGGTAAGAGAGCACTACAGGGTGTAACGGAAATGGTGCATTCCTCAATCTACGAAAGTTCGTGTAAAAGGCTGCAGCTTTCGCAAAGAGCCGCAAGTTGTTGGTAATTTATTTATGTAGTGTGGGGCAGTGCTTGGCCTTCACCTCACCTGATGTGAAGTGACGATAAGGCCGAAGGTGGAAGCGCACTACACCCGGAATCGTCATCACTGAGAAACTGGCTATAAGTATTACCTGCCGGACGGAATACAACAATTTTTAAATTGTTGTTATGACGTCAGACATAGGTAAGATGGTTGTAGCTAGTCAGGCTCAGGCGGATTTGAAATAAGCCCTAACACCAACCGAACCGAGTACAAATTATACCCCCTGGGAATCAAACCCGGGACCCCTGCGTCTTACACGGGTGGGCGAACCACTAGACCACGGAGGCGGTTAAATCGTGACCCTACCTTACGTAGGTCTGAGATTACACTCTTGCGCTTCCCTTCTCGCTGAGGCAAGCGTCATTGGAACTAACGCATGCCACAAGGGCACACGCTGACGCATTCCTCACTGTAATTAATCAAATCAAAATTGTTGATTTCAGTCATCTGGTAATTTGTTTGTTGACTTGTTGTATGATTTAGTTTTACAAATGAATGTGAATGTTTTTTTATTGTCTTTTATGTTTAAATAAAGAATCTTGATTAAATTAAATGTGTTTTTTTTGTCAATATCCGCCACCTTATAGCAACACTAGCGGCCGCCCGCGACTTCGTCTAAGTGGAAAGGTTTATTGTTATCCCTCGGGTCGGGAATAATACTTTTTTCGGGATGAAAGGTCCTATGTCCTCTGTACCCCGCCAATATGTATGCACACATGATGATCGGTTCAGTAGTCAAGACATTAAGGCGAAACAAACAAACAAACGGACTTTCGCATTTATAATGATTAGAAAGGATTTAAAAAATCTAGATCACGGCCGAGACTGCTTTTTATTCTCGGTTCTCGGAAAAAGGTGGGTTCGGTCGGTCCCTACAGCACAGCGCTCTCTTCGCTCCAAAACATTGACTTAGTAGTTGCCTCTCTTTCTATCGCGTAGGTCTTATCTTTTCTGATGTAATAGTATGAACTTGGTTACATGCTCTTATCTCCGCGGAATGACACAGCCACAGCCCTGCCGATGCCTTGGATGTATGCTCTTCCTTATTTACATTAATGATCTCCCCGACATAATTCAAGATGAATGTATTCTCTTTGCTGATGATGTTTCCATTCTCATCCCTAGCTCTTGTCCGAATGAAATACAAAACAAACTAAATACTACCCTAAACAAAATTGATAATTGGCTTCACAACCATAATCTAGAGTTAAATGTAAAGAAAACTAAAATTATACAATTTAAACCCGCACAAAAAATTCCACTAAAACTATCTTACAACTTCAAAAATATCGAACTAGAAATCGTTAATACAGCTACACTACTAGGGATTGATTTAGATACGAATATGACATGGAAACCGCACATTGAAAAATTAAAAAACAAATTATCCTCTTTCACTTATGCCCTATACCAACTTAAGCGCGCTACTGATTTCAGGAGTGCTTTAGCAGCTTACTATGCATATGCATACTCTTTAATGTCATATGGTATAATACTATGGGGAAACTGCTGTGAAGTAAACGATTTATTCATTTTGCAAAAGAAATGTGTAAGGATACTAACGAATATTGACCAAATGACATCTTGTAGATCCTTTTTTGTAAAACACAAAATTTTGACCCTTACGTCCATTTACATCTTGGAAGCGTGCAAGTTTGTGAGAAAACATGGAGAACTATACTCCCCTATGAAAAACACAAATAAAAGAAATAATAGAACCCTTAACAAACTAAACAAACCATTCACCACTATGAAACTCGTCTCGTCTAGCCCTCATCATATGGTAATAAAGATTTATAATCATATCCCTAATAACCTAAAAGATATACAAAAGCTCACCATATTCATTAACCATCTAAAATCATTTTTAATAGATAAATGTTATTATGATATTTCAGAATTTTTTAACGACAGATTATAGAAGAAAAAAATGTAGGCAATTCGTAATACCTACCCACTTCGATATCTCCACTAACAGAATATTACTTAAATAGAAATAAATAAAATAGAATATGGTTTAAAATAATATATAATAATACAATAATATAAAAATAATATTGATCATACTTTGAACAACATAATGGTGAATGTTAATTAGATATATATTATATCAAACTATAATACAATATCAAAGTACTTTTTGCAATAGTAGTTAAGTTGTCACTGTTAGTTTATATGCATGTGTTGATTTGAATAGGTACTTAAGGAAATTAATTTTATAAGTAAGAGGCGATAGTTGCCCCTCATGTTTGCTGTGCCCTAGCAGGGCGTCACTTGTACATACCAATATTGTAACACCCATTCCAACTCGTGACTTGCAATAAATGAATATTAAATATTAGATGGCTACCTACATGAAGTTGTACTTTACTAACTTCTTGGATGATAAAGTCTGTGATGAATACAAAGATAAACCCAATGGACCATTCTTTTTTGCTTGTTAAGATACTTGTTTGTTTTAACCGACTTCATCAAAAGGAGGAGGTTCTCAATTCGATTGTATGTTTTTTTTTATCGTTGTTCGCGCGTATCTTCGACATTTATGGACCGATTTAGATAAATTTTTTTTTGTTCGATTGAGTTTTCTTGCGAGATGGTCCCATTTAATTTTTTTTCAAATCGGTTCAGTAGTTTACAAGTAATCCTGAAAATACTATGAAATTAAATCAACTAACTTGACAATTTTGTTATTTATGAACCGAATTAGATGATTTTTTTTGTTGGGGAAGGGATACCTTTGTGTAGTCTTTTTAACCGACTCAAAAAAGGAGGTATTGTATGTATGTTTCTCCGCGATTATCTCACGTTTATCTCACAAAATCGGCCTAGCCACGATTTTTCTACCTAAATAATATACTTACCTACACTACCTAATACAGAAGGTACTTACACTAAAAATAAAAAAATTGTTTAAAAAACTAAAAAACCGACTTCAAAAAACCTGCCTCTAAAAAGCAAGAAATAATATTCAAATCATTAGATACGCATTATCATTGTTATAATAAAACACGTCTATTGAAGTCGGGTGGGGCTTTTAGAATAAAAAAAGGAATATGTACTCCAGCCCCACCCGACTTTAATAGACGTGTTTTATTATAACAATGATAATGCGTATCTAATGATTTGAATATTATTTCTTGCTTTTTAGAGGCAGGTTTTTTAAAGTCGGTTTTTTTGTTTTATAAACAATTTTTTGTTTACCTCAGGTGCATTTAAATGAAAATTCAAAAATTGAAAATTCTTTCAGCATACCATGGAAGTAATAGTCGAAGATATTACACATTTTATGAAAACATTATACAAGTAAAAAGGTCCAGATTCCGATCTTTTTAATTTATATTGAGGTTATGTAGGTCAAGACATCGGTGAGTGCGTTCACGAGATCGTCGATAGTCCCAAGTCCCAAACTGTCAAAGCGCGATTATCTGAATCGGTAGGTACGCTTGTTATCGTGGTCATCGCTGAAATTTATTTTAGTTTGAATTGGAATGCACCCTGATCACAGAATATATACTCCCTGATTCTGAATGCACCCGAAATGTCATAAAGAAATTTGTCAATGTCAAGTCAAACCAGTCTGTCGCAACTTCCATACAAAAAAAGATTCTATGAAACGGACACGAATTTTGATGGCGACTATATTTGTCTCACTCTTCCTCATTCTTTCTCGTTCTTTGATGATAGGTCATCTGTCAGAGAAACACGGCGGCAACATTTAAAGTATTGTAACAAATAAAATTAATTTGTGTAGGTAGTTAAAAGTTTGTTTTATAATAGTTTTGTGATATTTAAAAGTTTGTTTTAATTTGTTAATAGTCAAGTTAAGGTGCAGTACATGTAAGTCACAATGAAGCATGTAAAATGTGAAATTTGTGATCGGCGCGAAAAGACGATACAAAACGGTTTTTATGGCCAAATTTCCTTCAGATGAGCTTCGGTGAGTAATACATTAACCAATATAACATTCGTTTACAATTTTTGGTAGGTATTTGAATGAAATAATAAAATTTTAGTCAGAAAAATAATCTGCAGGAAAATAGTGGTGCTACATCATATATAAATATCAATATCGATGCTTTTAATTTTAGGTGTAAGAAATGGGTAAAGATGGGCAAGAATGTACGCGCTAGATTACTGTTATGTTAAAATTAAACTGTAACAGATTATAAAAATGTTTTTATATATTTTTATTTCAGGTCATCAGCCGCCAACCGCCATCAGCTGCCAAAATAATTACTCATTGAGAACAATAAAGATTTTTTTTGAAATAATTACTTTAAATTTATTTATATTTTATTATAATTGCAATTAGTAGAAATTTTAAAATTATTCCTTAAGTAAAGCGCAGTTCAGTGCATTCATCGATATCGATAAAAAATTTAATACTATAAGGTCGCCCATCTCTATTTCTTTCCTGTAGGTTGGCAAAACATTGTTTTGTTTTACATTCGTTATGTTGGCTACGTCGAGGTATGTTTTTTTTTGTTGCCTTCTAAGTTTTCAGTTTTGATGTGTATTTGGTTAAAATTGAGTATAAATTAATGGTATATAATAAGACGTTTTTGTATGATCCGCAGACCCCATCTGCGTATGCTATTCCATACATACGGAGATAGAAAGTCGTGTGGGGGGGGGGAAGAATATAAGAGGACAGAACAGAGATAGGGGAGGAAATGATAGGGTATAGAAAAGCGAGGAAAGGAAAGAAGAATAAGCGAGTCATAATTAAATGTGTTTTTGTGTTTTTTTTTTTTTTGGTTATTTTGTTAGGTTTATAAATGTTTTTAATGTTCTTATTTATTTTGTAGTTTGTACTATTTACATATTTACAGTTTATTATATACAGATGACACGTGAAGGATTGATACAGCGCGTTATAGGCGCAAGTTGTTAAGACAATTTTGGGTACTATTCTAAATTTTATGATTATGATTGGGACTGATTCTGTAAGTTAAAGGATTTTACTTTAGAGAAGGTGTTTGTGATAAAGGAGCAGAAGGCTTTGGTGAGGGAAGACTTGGTGAGGACATCGGGGAACGAGAAGGGAGACCCGTTGAGGAGGCGGCACTGCGCCAGGTAATTATGTCTGGCCGCAGCGAATCTAGGGCACTCCTCAATTAGGTGTTTGGGATTTTGTGGAGTGGAATGATCGCAAGAACAGGCGTCAGATGCGGTAATATGGAAACGATAAAGGTAGGCATTGTGAGCCCCGTGGCCTGTCAAGTATTGGGTAAGAAAAAAATTAGGGGAAACAATGCAGTGTAAGTCACGAATGAGGTCAAGATTGGGGAAAAGGGATCGAGTATGGGATCCTTGGGGCGAGTCATTGTATCTTGTTGCCCATGCCTCGTAGGCGCGAGTTCGAGTTATCTTTTTTGGGTACGAAATGGGGAAATGGGAGTATGAAGGTCTGGAATGTAGTGAAGCTGCGGCTCCAGCAGCTGTGTCGGCCAAGCAGTTGCCGAGTATCCCCGCGTGTCCCTTGACCCAGCAAAATTTGAACTTCCCATTTGGGAGATGCTGTAAAATGACCTTATGGGTACAGGATACTAGGGGTTCCGAGCTGCTGCGCTGGCCCAAAGCCTCGAGTGCGGAACGTGAGTCAGAAAGGATGAGGGTGTTTTCGTAACCCCTTTCAGCCGCGAGTTGACAGGCCCTGTAGATCGCATAAAGCTCGGCCTGAAACACAGTGCACGCCGAGTGAAGCTTATATTTACGGATGGCAGTGCGTTCATTTTCAGGCCGGTCGGGGTCAACGCAAACGAGTGCTGCTCCCACTGAGCCATCCTCTTGTTTGCTGCCATCCGTAAATATTTGAACGCTGTTATGTGTGCATGCCAAATCAATACGCTCCTGCGTTTGGGTCAGTTCAAAATTGACAGTGATGCGCTCTGCGGGGTGCAGCATCTGAGAGAGGGGTGTGGGAATTTCATATTGGATGGTGGATGGAAGGAGTGAGGACGTGTGGGTAAGTCGGGTCCTTTCAACCTCTCTCACGCGTGTCACTTCCAGGTCCAGGGGCAAGAATCTAGCCAGTGCCAAGGCTGCTGTGGTAGAGATTGTCCTGTAACCACGGATGGCCCTAATGGCGAAGCCCCTCTGTGCCGACTCCAGGATTTTCCTGATATTGTTCCTACTCACAATATGGCCCCATATACCGGCCGCGTAGGTGACGATAGGCACAATGACGTACCGGTATATGGAGTCGATGTTTTCAGGATGAGCTCCCCAGGAGGGGCGTACGAAGAGACATAATCTGTTAAAAAGGCGGGTGACCTTGCCTATTATATAATGGACGTGATTTGTGAACCTAAGCCTGTGATCTATAATAACCCCCAGTAGTTTGAACTCCTCTGAGAAGGGTATGTGAGTGCCGTCCATGTTAATCATAGCAAAGGCCGCTTTCTTGGAAAAAGCTAGTGCTTTTGTTTTGTGAGGTCCAAACGTGAGCTTAACCTCACGACCCCACGCGGCAATCCTATCGAGCGCATTGCATGCGGCATTTTGGAGCAAAGCAGTGTTTTTGGCGGATACAATAAGCAACACATCATCCGCGTAAGCCTGGATGTGGCAACCCTCCGGAAGGACCTGCTCCAGAAGGTCATCAAGGAGCAGGTTCCACAGAGCAGGACCACAAGCAGATCCCTGCACGCATCCTCTTTCCATAGCCCTGTGCGCACTAGCTCCTGCGTAGGTCAGCAAGACGTTTCTGTTGTCAAAGTATGCCTTAATCAGGTTGAATATGTTTGCTGGGCAATTTATTTTGCGTAAACGCTCTAATATCGCTGGCCACCAGGCACGGTTGAATGCGGACTGAATGTCCAGCGATATGGCGGTGCATAAAAGCCCAGACGTTGCAGCTGCCTTAATTCGTGCAACTGCTTCGTGTAGTGCATGCGCAGTTGATGTGTGCCTGCGAAATCCATATTGCCTGGAGTTGAGAGTGCCCGAGACTGCCTGGTGGTGGACAAGTCTGCTGGTGAATAGTTTTTCAAGCATTTTCCCGAACACAGAAATTAAACCAATTGGGCGATGGTTTTTGAGAGAACTACTGTCATCTAGCCCCGGCTTGGGTATAATTTTAACTAATGCTGTTTTCCAACTTGTCGGAAAATGGCCCAGCCGGAGGCAGCAATTCATGATGTTGGTGATGAATTCAGGAAAACAACTGGTAACCTTGTAACATATGTCCGCTGACAAACCGTCGAGACCCGGAGCTTTTTTTGGTGACATGCTTAGAACAGATTCCAAAACTTCATTGCAGGAAAAAGGTAAATCGCCAGGCGTGAGCGGCGTTGTAGTGCAGTTCGCGCGGATTCCACTCTGCGCTGTGGAGTCCGCCTCCCGTGGGTCAGTCGGAAAAAAGTGTGCCAACAGAGCGTCGGCTGTTGACTGGTTGTCACTGGTGTAGAGGCTATCCATCTGGATGACGGATGGGGGTTTATTGGGAGCTCCCGAACGCAGCAAGCGGTTGGTCATAGACCAGACGTTCTCGCCGGTCTGCAATTCGCAGAACTCTCGGAAATTTTGGGCAGATTCTTTGCGGATGGCTTCGGAATACTGTTCCCTAATTTCCCTGTGTTCATTTGCTAGACGCGCGCATTCTTCCTCTATAAGGCCGCATCTCCTGGCTTGAAGCGCATCTCTGCGAGCAGCGTTTACTTGGTCTTTCAAAATGGTAAGGTTCTGAGACCACCACATGGGCTTGCTTTTAGAGGCACCACTGTTTTTGCGAATGGGAAACACTTCCTCCGCTGATTGGTTGATGCAGGCAGTTAGATTTAAAACGAGACGATCCAAGTCGAATTGACTGAGAGTGTCAAAGTTGGTATGTAACATGCCAGAATCTTGCATCTTCATCGTGAGAGATTCCTTAAAGGCCACCCAGTCCGTGTCCTTGGATATGGTGTAGCGGAAAGTAGAAGATGAGGGAGGATTGGTCATAGCATCCGAAGTGGTTTTGATGTTGAATTTGATGAGTTTGTGAAAGTTTGATCCTAAGGCAGTTTGGTCTACTTGCCAATCTAACATTCGAGCTGCCAATTCCTCGGACGCAATGGTAAGATCAATGAAAGATGACCTGTACTCCCCACGCGTAACTGTTTCGAATGTGGGAGTATCTCCGGTGTTACAGCAGAAGAGATCTTGCTCCTGTAATAGGTCAAAGACAGTGGTTCCCCTTGGATTGATGCGACCAGTGGGGTCCCAAGTAGGGTGCCACCCATTAAAGTCGCCCCCGATCAGGCAGCCAACACCAGTACTGCTAAAGTTGTTGAGCACGGCTGATAATTTATCTAGGGTGTTGAAGGTATCAGTCCTGGGCTCGACATAGATGGAGATGATGATCCAGGAATTGCCATTGTAATCCACTCTGGCGACAGCCATATTAGGAGTAGAGAATTGAGGAAGGAAAACAGCCCCAAGCCTGTCACTTGTGCCTTTTTGCATAAGTATGGCAGCCTTAACCACTTTATTATCCTCAATTTTTTGAAAGACATGTACGTCCGGTAGGTTTTTTACGAAGTTGCCCGCTCCAACGTAAGGCTCAGAGACGAGTGCAATTTGCACCGAATTAATATTAAATTCTCTTATAAATTCTTTGTAGCCGGCAATAGATCGGTCAGTATTAGCTTGAATGAATGATATGAGGGAATTACTGTGTGGTGCCATAATCTATCTTGTTGCAAATCTTACTTCTCATTGCTAACAATCTCGGGCAGCTAGGTGAAAATATGGAATGTTCGGTATTTCGGCTAAGTTTGAAACGGGCGTTGTAATTGGTGCAGTTGGAGCAAGTTGTTTTCATTAATTTATTTTTTGCCTCACAGTGAGACTCGTCGTGGTTAGTTTTTCCACAGTGGGCACATACAGCGGGGGCAGCACATCTCGATTGCGAATGGCCAAATTGAGCGCACTTGCGGCATTGGACGAAGGGAGAGAACTCCTCAATGTGAACCCTCTGATAACGGGTTCGTACGCGCTGCATCCCCTTCACGACTTGCCAAGTCCTCGGAGAGACACTCAAAACGGCATTAAACAGGTTGGGGTTTCTGTTGCTCCTTAGGAATAAAAGCTTCAGGTCTTTATCTTGCTCGAAGCCGGCAAACTCTTCGTTGTCGTCAATGAGTGTGGCTATAAGATCATCTCTGTCGATATCCCTGCTAACTCCCTTCAGAATGACCCTCGGGAGAATTTTGCGTTCCACTTCCGCTCTTGCACCTTCCGAATCCTGGTTAATAAGAGTGACCGCTGGAACTATATCTTCTTTCTTATCCAGCTCTATTCTAAATTTTCCTCTTGAAAGTTTCTTTATATTCGAGACGCCTATTTTGGTGTTAGAGCGTTGCAAATTTCGGTCCAAGACCTTGATCGCATCTTCCCGGGAAGGAGCTTCTTTACCACAGGACACAATGATTGCGGCTCTCGACTGTTGGTTTCGAGCGGTCTGTGGTGGTGGTGAAAGAGAGTTGGCATTACGAGCCGCACCCAAGAGAGGAAAAGCAGCTGCCATTTGCGCGTAACTCCTTGACTGAGTGGGAAGAGACGAATCAACATTTTTAGTAGGATTCAAACGGCCCATCTCTGTACGAACCGCCCGAGACACTGCTCTTTCGACTATAGTCTCCAGATCGGCCCCATTGCTTGGATTGCGTCCTGAGCTAGTGCCCCGGTCAGGTCTGGGTTCCTTTTCACAGACTGTGGTGGTAGGTGGTCTGGAGGTAGGTGGTCTGGAGTTAGTGACGCCTTCAATGGTGGCAGGAAGGGATGTTTCTCCAGAGGCAAGCGTCGAAGTCATGGTCTCAAGAAGCTCTTGCGAGGACCTAGAGGCGCGATAAATCCATACTTTATCCTCTCTGCTAAGCCCATGTTTGGCGGAGTGGACCCTCCACGCGATGCCCTTCATGAACCCGACCATTGACTGCAGTATTTGTTCGGTGCTGAGTAGACCCTCAGGGGCCACAAAATGGTTGTTGGTTGTGTCCACCTGCTCTGGGGGAGGTAGATCGTCCACGAGGTCTCCGGAGGCCCTATGGCGCTTCCTCTGCATTTTCGGAGTTTCCGGGGGAATAAGTTGCTTCTTTTCAGGTCCACCTGCTTCCTTCGATTTCGAAGTAGGATGCTGGGTCTCAACCGGAGCCATAGCATCTTTTGAAGTGATTCCACCCTGTACATCCAGAGGTGTACTTGGGTTGAAGGAAGCTAACTGACTCTGTACTGGGGTGGGATCAGAAAGCCTCAGCGGTGGAGTTTGTGGTCGAAGACTAAATGAACCCGTAGAAGCGAGCGACTCCTGTGTAGCCGCTTCCTTTACAGTGTTCGTCTGAGTCAATGGAAAGATGTCAAGGGACGAAGCCAGCGAGACAGCATCGATTTGATTAGGACGGGCGATACTCTCGTTTCTTTCCTGCCACATGTGTAGATTCGAAGTAGACGGCATCCCCGCAGATTGAGAACTCTGAGAGAGCGTCGGAGAAAGTGGTGGAATTGGGGATGAAAACGGTGGCGAAGCACTGCGTTCGCTTCGCGACGTACAGTCTTGAGTGAGCTCAGTCTCAGTCTTATCCTCCACGAGATTTATAAGTCCGCGTTTGCATGCTGGGGTGTGTAACAAGATAGCAGGGCCGTCCTGCGCAGGAAGCGAGTTGCTCCTGCTCCTGGTGACCCTACGCTCGGGAGGAGTGCGAGCCGTCATAATGGCGGTTAAGTACTGCTGCGTAAGTCCTAGTGGGGGGATCGGTACTATGGAATATGGGAATGCTTTTATCTCGGGAACTAATTAACCAAAAAATCTGAAATTTTGGAGTCGCGACCCTTGTGACAATGTCTAGACCTCTAACTGAGAAAATTCCGGAAAACTTCCGGTTCCGGAAAATTTTCCGGATAATATGCTCCTGGGTCTACAAACTTCCGGACAGCAATTACTTTTCGAATACGTGCAGTAGAACCCAAGATATTAGCTTCTAAAGTAATTACCAAAACCAACTTTGTATTTGCGGTCGGATTTTTTGTGAAAAAATTTTTAACGAGCTCGCGCTCGGAAAGTATTAATTTTTTGGTAGTAATTTAAAAACTATATTATACAAGAGATTGTGGGCTTTCTCTTTATATACGATATATATTTTTAAGTATCTTACTTAAGTAATTATGATTTTATTTAAAAAGTTACGTTGCAATTTCAGGTGCATATGTGCTCCAATAAATAGGTTTTTTGACCCCTAGCTCAAATTTTTTATATTCACCTGGAGGAGCACAGCGATTTTTATCCGATTCCAAAATTTTATGTCTAAGGGTGCAGTGGTTTCGAAATTATGTCGATAGGAGAAATAATTTTTTCCGTCCAAATTTCACCCTTAAACATCTTGGGAACTATAAAAGCTAAAATTATTTTTGTCGCTGTAAAATCCACTAATTATAGATACCTTAATTTTAAGATAATAAATTTCTAGAATTTTTCAAAATTGTGGAAGTCGATTTTCACGTCGCGATGTTTTACCAACTTGGTTTGCGGTCGCTATTACAACTCGGTAAAAGTTTGGGGGGTTGGCGCTCGGAATCTCGAAAGTGTAATTTGTATATCTTAACTTTATATTGTAGAGGACGATCCGGGCTTTCCCGTGATATTTCTAAAATAATTTTAAATTTATATTTTGATATAAATTTAATCGTTACAAAATTGAGAGAAAATTTTTCAAGCTACGAAATTGTATTTGTTTCTTTTTTCTAATGTCCTAATTATGAAACTAATTCCACGGGATATTCCGGGTCGTTCCCTTTCTGTGTGCCAAATTTCAGTCTTAGAAGTAGGTACTATAATAACAAAAATATAACGTTTTCACAAAAAAAAATCATATCATAAAATTCACCCTCGGATATTTCGCGATCTATCAACGCAAAATTTTATTTTGTTGTTGTCAGATCCACCAAATACAATTGTCCAAAAATCTAAACAATAAAATTATAAAAAAATTCAAAATTAAAAAAGTAGGTTTTCACTCCGCGATCTTTTGCCAACTTACATTTGCGGTCAGCTGGTAAGTTTGTACAGAGTTTGGGGTGGTGGCGTTCGGAACCCCGAGGGTGTCCACTGTTAAACTTAATCCTATATTGTAGAGGACAATCCGGGCTTTCCCGTGATGTGTTTAAAATAATTTTAAATTTATATTTTGATATAAATTTAAACGTTACTAAATTAAGAGAAAAATTTTCAAGCTACAAAATCGTATTTGTTTGAGCTTTATGCTAAAATCTAAGTCAAATTATGTTTTCACGGGATAGCCCGGGTCGTTACCCTTCTGTGTTCGAAAATCCAGGTTTATATTGACTAAATTTAAAGGATTTATTTGACTTTTTAGTCGCGGGCTCTGCGCCCCGCTGGTCTTATAAGTCGAATAAGTCCTAAAGTTCTAATTATTAAATTCCGAAAATTTGCACTAATAATCTCATAAGTATAACAAATGTACTTTTGATTTTAACTCTTCTTATTAATTGCTAGATTTTCGGGTACACTCACTTAAAACTGTGACTAAAGGGTTTATGACTAAAAACCTAATATCTTCGTTCCCGGTCAAGTTCCAGCAGTGCTGGAGGTGTCCAGATGACCGCCTCGACGCCTTCTTGCTCGCTGTGGTGGTTGTTGATGGATAGCTAGGCTCCTTCGGTGACCTCGTGTCCAGGTGGTTTTGGGAGTTTGTTAGAAAACACCCTGGATCTTAGCCCGAAAAATCTCAAATTCACCCGGCAGCTTCCTTGCGTGAAATAATGCTCCTCCACAGTCGCCGTTTCCAAATTTCCCGCTCAAAATGTGGAGAAATTCGACTCCGAACACTTCTTAACCTCCCAGAATTGGGGTTTTTAGCACTTTTTACCACTTTTTATTACACAAATACACAAGTGTGATACACTGTCGTGACGGGCTCGTGACGGCGCGTCGAATGGTGTAATCGTCGGTAAAATCGGTGCACTTTTACTATTTTTCTTGAATTTAGAGCGCGGAGCGTGAGTAAAAAATGATCCGACCGTGAGGAGGGCTGGCGGGGGAGTCCGTCGAGGTATGTTTGATTTGACATTTCGTAGATTTTTTTGGTCTATGAAGTCCCGTCTCTTCTTACGTATAGTATTGCTTTCTCTGTGAGTCAAACAAAAAGGTGCAGTTTTGACAGTTTTGTTTGTATGTTTATTTATCGCAAAGAAAAATCAATTGTTTGAGGAAAAAAGTGTTATTTTCCCCGTATTCCCAAGCCCATGAGTTAGTGCTATACATAAGTCTAAAACCTGACTCTCCAACCAAATAATCTGCTGAAAAACCTGAAAATGAACCACCTAATGGCGTGCAGAGTATGCTTGGCATACGATATCCGCTTGCATTCAATATCTGGTTGCCAGCTTCAGGATATTTACGAGAAATTCACTGAAACATTGGTAAGCTAACTGTGCAGAACGCACCTTTTTTATAATAATGTAGAACATGTTAGTGAAAGTGAAAGTGAAATAAGCTTTATTCAAATAAACTTAATTATTAAGTACTTTTGAATCGTCTAAGTAGTTAGTATTACCATCATCTTTATTCCTTGTTCTTTGGCCCCAGACAGTGCCTGATTTAGAGCACTGACAGCCCTAGACAGCCCCTACCTTGCCAGTTGGGCTTACCCAACTTACTCTTAAGTACCTTAGTATTTTTGCATACATACTCAAATGATCAAATTTTATTCTACAAGCTCAGCGCACCCTCAGTCTTCACGCCCTAAGCCCTGGCCATATTATGGGTATACATTTTTACCCTGGACCCAAATGGCTACTTCATTCTGTTCACTGTTAATATTTAGCCTTTTAAACAAATATAGTCTTTTTTTCCAGCTTGAAACAGGCGATATGAAGCCAACATGTGTCTGTTACATTTGCTTCAGTTTGTTGAAAAAGTTTCAGAAGTTTATAGAGAAATCAAAAAAATCTGATCAGCTACTTGAACAGATGATAAATTCTGGTTTGGAGGTAAGTTAAATAAAGTCAACAGTCAAAACAATATTAGTAAACCTACAATTAGTATAAAATTACATTGCCTGCATTCCTACTTTAAAATATATTGTGTCAGTTGTGTAACCAAACAAATTAATATCTACTCATTTATAGAAAAAAGTTAGTGGGACATTCATAGCACTGACATAACATAATGATCTTTAAATCATAAGGCGATTAACACACTACACTGCGATCTGCCACTTTGTGCGGGGCCACTGATATTAATATTGGTGATAAAAACTGAGATTTGCAAATTGTCTCAGTTTATATCACAGAGTAGGTACCAGTGGCGAAGGGTCCATACAAGCCGATACCCATCGACTTACCTTTTAGAAAACCCACCCCACTGATCCACTATACAGAATCAGTGGCGTGCCCAGGCCTACAGGGTAGAGCAAGCCCGAACCCTCAAATCAAGCAAATTTTTTTACCAGCTCAAGCAAAAAAAACAATGAATAATTTTTTTTCATACGATGATCTTTACCAAAATATCGATGCGAGACACCCCAGCGCCATCTAGACTAATTCATAGATAACTCTCAAAAAATCACCAAAAGCACACCCCTTAAGCTTACTTTAATTATTCACAAAATGCTAGATGGCGTGACTATCGAATTATATTATTGTGTAATCAAAACTAAATTTCTCGTGTGTCACTCATAATATTATATCTAAATCAATTCACAAAAATAATTTGCTAGATAATTCCAATCCTATCTCCTGCATTCCAAACAAACATTATTGTCGTTCAAATCAAAGACGCAAAACTAACCTTACTTATTTATTTTTATAAGAACAACCAACAATGTAAACAAGTCCACTACAAAATTACGATACTTACATTGAAGAATAGTATTATATTTCTTTGCAAAATACTCAAATGAAAAGGTTTATTACCGGACTGCAAGGAAAGAGTTATTTTGTATTTCTCTTGGATCGACTCGACTCGTGGACACATTCACAGAGAATAAACATTTTAATCCATCACAAAAAACCATTATCAATCATTATACTGAAATTTAAACTCATTTTTAACACAAAAACACTATTTTAGGCAAAACACTTGTTGTTTCAAAACAGCTGTCGTCACAGATTGAAACAACTTCACACTGCTCAGCGCGTTGTGCAGTCTACCGAACTGTGCGAACTTCGGAGGCAAGCCGGCTTTCGCTCGGCATTGTGTAGTTCTCATAGAATCTATAGATACGTACAGCAGTACTATGTATACGGGTAGCACTTTTGTTGATGTTAGAAGAGAGCGGATATATACAGATCGCAAAGCCCGGTTGCAAGCCAACGAGTGCGAGGGAGATAAATGCATTGTAGAGGGTTTATTGAGGAAAGTAATGCAGTTTAGCGACTTGTCTATCGATCAGTTGTTGTAAAAATTGATTTTGTGGTTATTGATTATTGAAAATTAACATTTGTTAATAATATTGTGTTGTAATTAATTACGATTCATTGGTGTAGTGTTAGCAAGTTATTGTTAGGGCAAGCCGGGCTTTTGGGTTTGTATGGAGGTACCGCCACTGTACAGAATCATAACATTTTTGTGGAACGGCTTACCTTTGCCATAATTTCACCCCTCGCCACTGGTAGGTACCTACTTTTTATGGTACAAAGATCATCATTCATAAATTTTCCTTTTAGCTGTCAGTTAATTCCCTGGAATTGTTTTGTAAACAACAAACTGAATTCCCTTGGACCTTGGACAAGTCTCCGATGGTTAGAGTCATATCTGCAACCGAGGAAGAGGTCAACGTGGAAACTCCAATTAAAACGGAATATGTGAATTCTGAAATGGACGTGGGGGATCAGAATGAAGGTATTATTGAATTCATTAGTTTAGTAACTTTACATTTTGCCTGAATAATGAATGCCATGAAAGATCACTCACTGCCAACACTTTGCCACTGGTTTGACACAGTTTATGGTCTTATTGGCACTTGATTCCAATTGCATTATTCTATTCGCATTTGGTATTATTCCCATTTTTATGGTCCTATTCCCATTAGCAACTGCCCACTAATTGTCTAATTTCAAAATCTATCACAATCACTTTCATTTGACAGAACATGGATTCTTCTTTTTGGCACAAATAAAAACTTGCCAAAGAAATGCAGCGATGAAATGGTTTCCATCTGTCAAATGAAAGCGATTGCTTTGGCGGCGCTAGTTGACGCCGTGAAGTTTTTAACTCAACATTATAATATTACCATAATTATTATTGTTTCAGATGATCTAAATGGCATTACTTTAGAATTAGAAGTTACCAACCAGGATTCATCATCAGATTCCGAAGACAACCTGAACATAAGTAAACAGTGGAAAGCGGACCGAAGCAATGTATCTGAAATGAATACGACTAAAAGTGAGTAGAAACTATTTGTAAGGAGTAATAATATACAGTCTGACCAAAATAGTAGAAAATTATAGGGGAGCCACTTGCAGTCATAAGATTGTTGTATAGACTCTATACTTTTGAATGCAATAACCATGTGTTGCTAGCTAGTAAACATTATTTTAGTTCCATTTCTAGACTTGTTGGCCAAACTGCAGTAAGAGTCCCAATTTATGAAAAGCTTTTTCACCCTGACCATCATGAATTTATTGAAATTATGATTAATCTTATCAGCTTTTCTTCTCTAACGCCGTCTGTTCACCGTCCGCCGTCACCGGGACGGGATGACGGCGCTATAACAGCCATACATATACATACATTCACTATGACAGCCTGTCCATCGAAAACACATTCACACAGTCATCTTGATGTCATTATAACCCCGTTTGTCCACCGTTGACGTCACTGCGACTTCAACGGGACGGGATGACGGCGCCGACGTTTTATTATGACTTCAAGATGAGGGACGGATTTTCGGTGGACAGGCCGTCATAGTGAATGTATGTACCGTTATATCAGCGCCGTCATCCCGTCCCGTTGACGTCCCGGTGACGGCAGCGGTAGACAAACGCCGTAAATCGGGAACTACATTAGGCACGCGTGGGCCACGTACGCCGACCTGGGCGCGTCCAGTAATGTACTCTATGGACGCGGCAGAAGACATACTTTCCGTTGCGTCGCGTAACGTGGCATCGCGTCGCAAGGCGTGGGTGCATACACGTGGATGTAATGTAGCTCTAAACAACTAGCCCCTATGTAAAATGTATGGTTCTGATAGGCCCAGATCGGCGTACGTGGCCCACGTGTGCCACATGCAGACTGAATCCCGATTCGGAATTCCGAACGGAATTTCGATAATGTATGAGGATTCCGTACGGATAAATCCCGCATGCGTGTGGTAGTCCATAGATTTGTATGGATTAGCTGCGTTCGGGATCACGTATGTACGGAATTCCGTAACGGGATTCCGTCTGTGTGTGGCCGGCCTTGAGGTTGGTAAAAGATCTTTTCATTAACGACATAAAATCTACAAATTTTTGATGTCACTTGTAGTTTTGAAGCCAGCACGAGAGATAATTCAATCTAAAGAGGAACAATTACAACAAATGCTGGAGCGATCGAAGTCACTAAATTATGAAAACTCGCCGTTTAAATGTGATTTGTGCTGCAAAGGATTTGTGGACGCAGAGGCTTTTGAAAACCATCACGAAAAACATGAGGTAAGTCTCTCTCTTATTAACTAGATTTTTACCAAATAGCAGTACAGGACTTTGATTGTCTCATCGGTGTCGAAGTGGTCGGTCCCGCGTAGAGCTCGTCTGCTCCATTCGATAAAGTGGTCTCGTTGTTGTTCATTGCCATCCCCTCGGTCGCTCGGGTCGATGTCTTCTCCCGTTCCTTCCCGTCGTTCACTGGTACTGGGTCTGGTGGTGATTCCATGGTTCTGCTGCAGCCACTCGTCCACTCCACTCGCACTACTTATAAATGGTAGGTAGGTATTGTGGGTGTTTGCGAGGAACACTTTGAGTGCGCGCAGTGTCATTCGCAACGGTTGTGCGCGCCGCGAACAAGCACCTACTCGTACGGTACTGGAGCGGCTCCATGGCGTGCGCGCGTAGACTGCCGGGAACAGACGTTCGCAGTTGAAGCGCGCAGCGTGCGCGGAGGCCGGCCACATCGTACTAGCGGCGCCCTGCATGCGGCGTGGCACATAAGCTGCACCGGCCGTAGTGCACCACTCGCAACTAGCCATTGTTAATCTATCATTTGAAAAATACTTTTTGGTTGCTAATCTGTATTTTGTATCTATTCACAGGTGCTGCACTTATCCAAGAAACGTAAATCGGATAATGAAACTGAAAAAAAAATTCCGAAAAGTCAAGAACCCTTAAAAAATACCGATAAGGGTGAGGAAATTAAGGCACAGAACGAAGATAGTAGGAAAATACCTGACTTTAGAATACGCAGTAATACATTTAAAACTCCTTATGTAATACTAAATCGTGTTAAAACTCCTATCAAAGCAATAATACCGAACAATGAAACAACCACTTCCAATATTATTAGTGACATAAAGAATTCTAAAACTAAAGCAAATAGCAATGAACAGGTTACAGCTCCAAAAAATATTTTTATATGCGATGTATGCAAAAGAGAATTTCTCTGCAAAAGCTACTTAAAGAAACATATTAAGACATGGCACCTAATTGGAATTGAACAAAATTGTAAAAATACTAATATTTCGATAGGAAAGGATATACTGAAAAATAACAATGTGAGAGAAAATAAGCTTAGCAAAAAAAGGTACCAACTTAGGGATAGTATTTGTAGCGATGAGACGCAATACAAATGTAGTTATTGTATGAAATATTTTTCTCAACGTGGTAATTTAGCGAAACATGTAAGAATTCATACAGGAGAGAAACCACACAAATGTAGTTATTGTACGAAATGTTTTTCTGACAGGAGTGATTTAGCTAGACATGTAAGAATTCATACAGGAGAGAAACCACACAAATGTAGTTATTGTACGAAATGTTTTTCTGACAGTAGTGATTTAGCTAGACATGTAAGAACTCATACAGGAGAGAAACCACACAAATGTAGTTATTGTACGAAATGTTTTTCTGACAGGAGTGATTTAGCTAGACATGTAAGAATTCATACAGGAGAGAAACCTTTCAAATGTAGTTATTGTATAAAATGTTTTACTCGTAGCAGTACTTTAGCTACACATTTAAGAACTCATACAGGAGAGAAACCTTTCAAATGTAGTTATTGTACGAAATGTTTTTCTGACAGCGGTCATTTAACTAGACATGTAAGAATTCATACAGGAGAGAAACCTTTCAATTGTAGTTATTGTATAAAATGTTTTTCTGACAATAGTGCTTTAACTAAACATGTAAGAATTCATACAGGAGAGAAACCTTTCAAATGTAGTTATTGTATAAAATGTTTTTCTGACAGCAGTCATTTAGCTGCACATGTAAGAATTCATAAGTTGTTTAACGCAACGCAATCATGAGCATATTCCGATCATCTACTAATAGCCCCAGTCGGCGAACTGGATCGAATCCTGATCTTTCCAACTTGAAGGATGATGTTGTTACTATACGCAAGCGGAAGCAACCAGAGGAACACAACTGTAGTGGTATGACCCAAGAACTTGCAGATTTCCGAAAGGACATGATGTCTCTTATGCAATCATTCAGCAATACGCATAATGAAAACATGATTAAAATGCGACAGGAAATATTAACCGACATTAAGGAGCACATAAGCAGCATTTCATCGCTGACGGAGACATTAATTCAGGATCAAAATCTATTAAAGGTGGAATTGTCAGAACTTACAAACCGTGTATCTTCCATTGAGTTAAAAAATGATGATATTTTACAGAAAGCTGGTAGTGTTGATAGTGAGAAAATTAAAACCTTGATGTTAGAAAATAATAGTAACCGTCAGTATTCTATGATGAATAATGTGGAGATATCGGGTGTACCCTTTTCCAAGGGCGAAAACTTAAAAACCATTTTCCATAATATATGTTCCCGAGTTGGATTCCCTATAGCAGACGGAGACATGGATACAATTCACCGCGTGCGGCGTTACCAAACTATTGATAATAATTCACAGAAACAAAACCGTCCGCCAGCTATTATTGTACGTTTCACTCAACGTATACGTAAGGACCAGCTGTTGGCGGCGGTGCGTGCGCGCCGTGGGCTAACCACCACCGACATCAATATGACCGGGCCTGCTTCTGCTCTCTATATATCTGATCATCTGACCCCCACTAATAAGTTACTCCTGAAACGTGCCAGAGAATTAAAATCAGAATTAAATTATTCTTTTCTGTGGGTCCGTGACTGCAAAATTTTCATGCGTAAGAACGACGGAAGTAAAGTACGATTAATTAAGGATGAAAGTGATTTGAAAAAACTGCAGTGACTATTTTTATATTATTTTAAGCGCCTGTTTACTTTGAAAAAGTCGTTTTCGTTGGTCATATACTTATACGTAAGTCTATTACTATATAAAAAGCCCACCATTAAATTCGCATTCTTTATATCGTTGTCTACCCTCCTGGATTTAACTATTTCATGCACAATTAATTTATATGAAACCCTAGTTATTCTGAAAACTAAAAATAGCTATTTTTTTCACCGAATATTCTGTTTGTTATTATTATCACATGTAATTGGTGCAACTAAGTTTTTCTGCTTTATGTTTTGCATTCTATTATCGTTACGTCATGTTTGCGAGAATTACTTATGTTTACTGTATTTTGTTAAACATATTTATATTACTTTTTCTGTTATAATTTAAAATGGCTGTTGTTTTTTCTGGTTATTATCAGAACGTAAGGGGTTTGCGCACAAAATCGCAAAGTTTCTTTACAAATGTGTCTCAGTCTGAATATGATTTTATTTGTATTACCGAGACATGGCTTACTTCAAATTTTTATGACCGCGAATTTTTTGATGAAAGATATTGTGTATTTCGCTGCGATCGTTCTGCCTCCGAGAGCGGGGCGACCTTGGGCGGCGGAGCGGCTGTAGCTGTGCGCGCCGCACTGCGCCCGCTCCGCCGCGACTGGCCGGTGCCCTCTCGGGCGCATTCGGACTGCCTGTGGGTATCAATCCCGCTTACCGATGACGTAACCACAACGCTTGGGCCTGCGGTTACATCTAAGTCGACTCACTTAAATATTGTATGTCTTTACTTGCCTCAGGGTCCTGGCTTTAAAGATACACTTGCCTCTTTTTTTGATATCGTTGGTCAAATTATGATAGATCGACCTAATGATTTATTCTTAATTACCGGCGATTTTAATATTTCTAATGCTAACTGGGAAAAATCGGATTCGCAGGTAATGAATTTAATTAGTAGCGGTAACTTTGCAGTTCAACTTTTAAGCGATTTTATATCTTTTTCTCACATAAAACAGTACAACTCAGTTGTTAACTCAAATGATCGCATATTGGATCTTATTTTTTCCAATACAGATTGTAGTGTAACTGCCTGCGACCACCCTCTTACAGCCGAAGATAAACATCACAGGTCTTTGTTATTCGAATTAAAATTAAATTACTCAGTTTCGCTAGAACCAGCACCTCGCTCCTTTTATAACTTTAAATGTGCTAATTATGACATGATTAATACGGAATTGTTTAAGATAGATTGGCCTCAATTATTTCAAGACTTATATACCGAAAATTGTGTAACAAAATTTTATGAGGTAATTAATGAGTTAATTTCTAGATTGGTTCCCTTGCATCGAGCTCGTACTTCAACTAGGGCCCCAGTCTGGCAAAATAGGGCGTTAACAAAACTTTTGAGGGAAAAATGCAAATATCATAAATTGTGGAAATTATATAACAACCCCTTAGATTATCAGAATTTTAAAAATTTCCGTAAACGCGCTGAGAAAATGTCGCAGAAGTGTTACAATAATCATATGTCATTTTCTGAACAAAAAATTAATACACATCCAAAACACTTCTGGACATATATTAAATCAATTTCCTCTAATAAAGGACTGCCCCAATCTATGAATTATAACGGATCCACAGTTTCGGATGGCCAGCTTATATGTAATTTATTTAACAATTACTTTCACTCAGTCTTCGAAAAGTCCAATGAATTATCTTTTGATTTAGAAAATTCTGTACCGCCACTCGACCCTGTTATTGATATTCACTCCATAGAAATAGATACCGACCTAGTGTTTAAATATTTAAAAACAATAGACATAAATAAAGGTGCAGGCCCTGATACCATCCCTACACTATTTATAAAAAAATGCGCTTCATCTTTGACATTACCTATCACTATTATATTTACAAAATCATTGAAAGAAGGCTGTGTTCCGGAGATATGGAAGCAGGCATGGGTAACTCCGATACCTAAAGGTGTAATTAGTTCTGACATTGAAAAATATCGTCCCATTTCAAAACTGAGTCATTTCGGAAAAATTTTAGAAAAAATAGTTACAGACCAACTTTGGAACGTCGTTCGCCGCCATATCTCTGCTAGCCAGCATGGTTTTTACAAAGGTCGTTCTGTTGAAACTAATTTACTCAGTTTTACTGAAGTAATATTTGAAGCTATGAACGATGGATACCAGGTAGATGCCGTGTATGCTGATTTTGCCAAGGCTTTTGATAAAATATGCCACAATACCTTGCTAAAAAAGCTTTGGCAACTCGGTATACACGGTGATCTATTCCGTTGAATAAAGTCTTATGTGGAAAAGAGAAAGCAGGCAGTTGTAATCTCGGGATATTCTTCTGAATTCAAATATATACATTCTGGCGTACCGCAAGGGTCCCATTTGGGCCCTTTATTATTCATACTCTATATCAATGACATAACCGATAGCATTTTGTACTCTAACACTTTACTTTACGCAGATGACACAAAAATTTTCAGAATTATCCGTAACACTAATGACTGCACATTGTTGCAAAATGATCTACTTAATTTCGAGCATTATTGTAAAGTCAACAATTTATTTCTTAACTATGAAAAATGTCATGTTATAAGTTAGACGCGTAAAAACAATGTCATCAATTTCAACTATACACTGGCAAATAAAACACTACATCGAGTTGAGCAAATACGTGACTTAGGAGTTTTAATGGACATAAAGCTCTCTTTTTTGCCACATATTGACTCAATCATAAGCAAATCGTTTAAACAGCTTGGCTTTATCCTTCGTGTTAGTAAACCATTTAAAAAAGAATATACATATACAACACTTTTTAATTGTTTTGTCCGTAGCCGATTAGAGTTCGCCAGTGCGGTTTGGAAACCATACTGTAAGAAACATATTCACAGAATTGAGAGGATTCAGAAGAAATTTATTAAGTCAATTAATTATCGAAATTCTTACACGTATTCTAGTTATGAACAGTCTTTGTCTAACTATCATATTCAGACTCTCGAAGACCGTAGAAATTGTGTCGATGCTGTTTTACTATATAAATTACTAAATAACCTTGTTGATGCCCCTAATTTACTTAACAAAATTAATCTAAGAGTACCTCGCAGACTTGAACGTGGTTGTCGCAGTAGAAACTTATTTCACATTCCATATAGCAGAACATGTTACATCAGAAATAATATGTTTACGAGACGTGCATGCAGAATGTTTGACCAAATTAAGAAACTTACAAATATAGATATATTCGATTCCTCGATACGTGAAATTAAGAATGCCTTTAAAGAGGTTTAGTGTCTGGGCTGTTTGAGTATGTTAATAAGTATTATATTATATATTTTATATATTTTTTTGTGTTCAAGAATTTTATTGTGTAGGTACCTATCCATACAATGTTATTTCAACTAAATCGTAAAGAAGGACACCCATTTCTGACTTGTCAAAATGTTGAATTTATCAATTATCTTGTACGGAGAAGTAATATAGCTTGTAAAATTGCATCTTTATTTTTTTTTTTATGTATAAATTGCTAACTAAATGGCAATATAGAATACTTACCCATGACTTACCTATATTATATAACATCGCATGTTTTGTTTTCTAAGTACATTTAAACATCAATATTGTGTTAATGATTTGCACTCCATTGTTACATTAAGGAAACTATAGGTCTTGTGTAACTTGTAATTTGTATTTTTTGTAAAAATGTATGTGTACGACCGTTTGTTTCTAAATAAACAAAATAAAAATAAAAAATACAGGAGAGAAACCATACAAATGTAGCTATTGTAAGAAATGTTTTACTCGAAGCAGTGATTTAGCTAAACATGTAAGTAGTCATTCATAAAAGATGGATATAACACCGTAATGAATGAATCAGTGTTTGTAAATTAAAGAATATTGCAAGTAGTTTTTAAGATAAGATATCAGACAAACACTTTTTTAACTTTTGTAACATCGCAATAGGGAGGGATACCTACACAAGATACAACATTAAATACCTAGCATTCAAAGAGTGTCAATGATTTATTGAAAGGATTTTGATGTTTTTCGTTTGTCTCGCTCGATCTTTGATAAAAGTCTTTAGCTTTAAATAACGCCATATTAGGACTGTAATGCGTTTACATAAAATAGCTGAAGCATTGTTTCTGTGATGTAGGCTGTCTAACGAACGCTGGCACGTGGTTGGAAAAGGAACAAAAATTCCGCCTTTTGATAAGGGTCAGTTTCCAATGACAATGTTAATTTAACAGGGAAAGTGGCGCCCCCATTTGGATTCCAGCTTTCGTTAGACAGACAGACTAATGTGATAATCCGTCTCAGTGGCGCCCCATCATATGAAAATATTACTCGCGCAGTAGCAACCAACCAAAATACGCATGCATCGATCAAAGTAAACATACCTAATGTGTGTCCTGTATCTCAAATTACTAAACTACAATATACAGACATTAATAAAAAAATATAATAATTGTAAATTCATAAAATTAGACAAATTTGACATGTATTTAAAAGAACTATGTTTTAGAATTAATATTGAAATAGACTATTTACATTATAAAACTGAATATCTAGCGCCACAGAAAATCAAATCATTTCTTGCTAAAAACATGATAAATTTACATAAAAGTGCTACAATAAAAACAAAGACATTGAAGCAAAAAACAATTTTTAATTATTTTAGTAAAATAAGTCCATGCGAGCAATCGCCATTACAACAAGATACAACCGATACGCTTGTTCGTCACGACGGAATGCTCTAGGTTAGTTTTGTTTCACCAGAATATAGCTAGTGCTCTCAGTAAAAAGGATTTACTCGAAATAACGCTTAACGAATTGAATGGAGAGCTGGGTGACATAGATATTATATGTTTATCAGAAACTTTTATGAAAAAAGGTACCGAAAAAAATCTGATAATAAATAATTACAACTTGGGAGCATCATATTGTAGAAACGAACGTAGAGGCGGAACCTGTATTTTGCTAAAACGGCATTTAGACTACAAACAAATTGATATCCCACAGTCAATGCTCTACGTATTTGAATGTTGTGCGATAGAAGTTACTCAGTTTAATCTAATAATTGTTTGCATTTATAGAACTCCATCCTCAAAAATTGAAATATTTTTTGAACAATTACAGTCGCTTTTAAAAATGTTAGCAAGAAAAAGAAACAAAAAAATTGTTCTATGCGGAGATTGGAATATTGACATGGTTCAATAAAGTAAAAATAATGACGAGTTAACAAGCCTACTAAGTAATTATAACATTGTCAACCACATCAATCAGCCTACGCGTATAAAAGCATGTCTTGATTTGATTGCTAGTAACTTAGACAGCGTTATTAAATCGGGAATACACTGCTTATGTCTATCTGACCATGAAAAGGCTCAAAGCTTAACATTTGAATTATGTAGTGATAAAAATTACACAAAAAAACTAAAATATTGGTTTGAATATAAACGTGACATGTGTAACGACAACATTGAAAAGTTCCTAGGCTGTATTTCATCTCTTTCTTTTAGCGATGTGCTAGAAAATCAAGATGTAGAAAAATCATTCAACTGTTTTCATGAACATATTGCTTTATTTTTTAACTTATGCTTTCCAATTATAAAAGTAAAAAAAACTTGCAAGCCGATCAAAAATAGATGGCTAAGCAAAGGTATTAAGAAATGTTCCATACATAAGAGAACGATTTATCTTAAATATAGATTAGCCTCATCTGGTAAAACTTTTATTAAAAAGAAATATCAAAGTTACAATAGAATATTAAAAAAATGCATATTACAGGCCCAAAAGATAACTAACACACATCACATTTCTAAGTCCAAAAATGTATGTAAAACATCATGGGATGTAGTGAAAAGTAATGTACAAAATGTAGATACAAAAAATGACACTGAACAAATAAATATAGACAATAAAATCATAACTAGGGTCATGGAACCAATAGTGGACCACTTAAGCGGATTTTGACTTTCCTGCGGTCACTGTGTGCGCAGTTTTCATTTGAGCGATGCTGCCTTTGGCACCATGATTCTTAGATACATACTTATACAAATGGGGCAAAAATTTATTTAGATATTACAATAGATTTTGTGTAAGGCCGGTCCAAAGGCAAAAATTCAAAAGTCTCCATTACCTGACCACCATTCACCAATAGATGACCACTACTTTATCCAATACCTGACCACCTCAAATAGTCAATTAATTTGCAAAATTACCCTATATAGTTCAAGATAGCTTCATATAATAGGATGTTAAATGAAACACTTTGTCATTATCAGCATGAAAATTTAATTAACTTTAATAATTTTGATAAAAATCAAATAGGTAAATCAACTGTATCTTAGGCAGAGCAGTATATATATCTACTTGAGATCTTATTTATTGAACACTATGGAACTTACATTAATTATTAGAAAAAAAATATATTTAACTTTAACAATATCAATAAAAATCAAATAAATCAACAGACTGTATCATAAGCAAAGCAGTAGTAGATATCAACTTAAAATCTTATTCATTGAATACTATGGAGCTTAGATTAGATTGGTAAGGTTTCTTATTATTAGAAAAAACTTAATTAACTTTAACAATATTAATAAAAATCAAATGAGAAAGTTAAAATTTATAAAAAACATGTTTTCCCATTACTTGACCAGTCTGGTCAGCTTAAGGAAAATTGTAATTTTGGTGCCCCTAAACATAACCAGGGCTCAAAAAAACACATTATTTAGTGAACAGCACAAATATTGTTAAAAATGACTTAAAACTTAGCCCCTCATTAACTTTGATGCTTAATGAATCCATAAACATAAACACAATTCAAGATGGATCACGATTTCCAAAGTAATACGAAATTTTATGTCTTAGTAAAAATCTTGACTACTCTCGCGGCGCCATCGTTGCAGCAAGAAAACGTCACATTTTTCCACCAATGGGAAGCAAGTTTATATGATAATTGACAGATATAGTGTTGCCACTATTGGAAAACCAAAAACTACCAACTTTGCATGCTTTGCTTTTTTAATATTGCAATAAAACCCCGTTTTGGTCAGCTTTAGGTGACTGCTCTGCTATTGGTTCCACGACCCTAATCCTAGTGAAATATGTAAAGCATTTAACAACTATTTTTTGGCTTGACGAACAAATGTAATTTAAATAATGAAGCGGACATTAAGAATGTATTAATTGACATAAAATCACACACAAGTAGTATCTATCTAACTCCAATAAATGATTTCTAGATATGAGCAAAGCTTTTGATTTTGTTCCTCATAAGTTATTATTAGCGAACCTTGAAAAGTATGGCATAAGGGGAAATGCTTTGTCTTGGTTAGAAAGCTACCTGTTTGACAGACAACAATGTGTAGAAATTGCGAAAACTTCTGGTAACCTCAGAAAATCTTATATGTCAACGTATGAGTACAATCGATGTGGTGTTCCTCAAGGAAGCGTCCTGGGACCTTTACTGTTTTTACTATTTATCAACGATCTACCAAATGTTACAGACCAAAAATGCATACTATTTGCGGATGATACAACAATTTTAGTTAAGAGTAGAAGTAAAGAGGAACTAGAATGTATCGCCAATGATAACCTAACAAAAATTGTGAATTGGCTGAAAAATAATAACTTAAAGGTAAATATGACGAAAACGAAAAGCATTAACTTTAAAACACAATAGAACAAACATAGATATTAATGTGAAGTATGAGAGTAATGAAGTTGACAATGTGAAACAAGCTAAATTCTTAGGTATAATAATTGACGAAATGTTGAATTGGAAAGCTCACATTGATACGTTGGTAAATAAGTTGGACAGGTATGTATATGTACTGAATAGAATCGTCAATGTTGCGTCTAAAGAAGCAGCGTTAATGGCATACCATGGCTACGTATTGTCGTTACTAAGATATGGACTTATTTTATGGGGTAACTCTGTAGATATGCCTGGAGCATTTAGAGTACAAAAGAAATGTGTTCGATCTATCTGTGGTGCAGATAGGTTGGATAGCTGTAAGCCGTTGTTCAAAGCTCTAAACTTACTACCGCTTCCCTGTCTGTACATACTTGAGATGGCACTTTTTGCTAAGAAATATAATGGTCTATTCAAAGTTAATAATAGCAATAAATTTTACAGAGGAAGAAAAGGTGAAAATTATTGTATACCAGGCCAGAGATTAATGCTTTACTCTAAAAATGTCCACTGTATGGCGATTCGCATATTTAACTCTTCAACGCCCGGAAAACAATACAACAATAGATTTCTATTGTTGTTTGTGCCCCATAGGGCACAGCGGGCGGGCGGGAAGCTACCGAATGATATAAAAGTATTGTCATATTTTAAGTTTAAAGCAAAATTATTAAATTTACTAGCGGACAAAATGTATTATAAAATTGCTGACTTCATTAATGATAGGATTTGACATTTTTTATTATTATTATTGTTCTTTTTATTTATTTTTTATTCTCATTTTCACAAAATAATCCACTCTATTGACATTTTCTTGACATTTTAACGATGACTAGTGCACGTGAACTGAAGTAGGGAATTATTATTTAATTGAAATCATGTTTTTTTTTCTCACTGTTAACTTATAACCTAATTTAATTAAAATGTCTTTATCTTTATTATATAATTAAATCATTAAATTTTTGCACATCGTATCCACAACGATAGAATATGTTGGTAATTAGTAATTTAAGAACACAATGTACCATATTCACGCAAATAAACTATTACTTACTTACTTACTCCTCAGTAGTCCTAGTGATGATAAGGTAAGAGAGCACTACAGGGTGTAACGGAAATGGTGCATTCCTCAATCTACGAAAGTTCGTGTAAAAGGCTGCAGCTTTTGCAAAGAGCCGCAAGTTGTTGGTAATTTATTTATGTAGTGTGGGGCAGTGCTTGGCCTTCACCTCACCTGATGTGAAGTGACGATAAGGCCGAAGGTGGAAGCGCACTACACCCGGAATCGTCATCACTGAGAAACTGGCTTAAGTATTACCTGCCGGACGGAATACAACAATTTTTAAATTGTTGTTATGGCGTCAGACATAGGTAAGATGGTTGTAGCTAGTCAGGCTCAGGCGGATTTGAAATAAGCCCTAACACCAACCAAACCGAGTACAAATTGTACCCCCTGGGAATCAAACCCGGGACCCCTGCGTCTTACACGGGTGGGCGAACCACTAGACCACGGAGGCGGTTAAATCGTGACCCTACCTTACGTAGGTCTGAGATTACACTCTTGCGCTTCCCTTCTCGCTGAGGCAAGCGTCATTGGAACTAACGCATTCCACAAGGGCACACGCTGACGCATTCCTCACTGTAATTAATCAAATCAAAATTGTTGATTTCAGTCATCTGGTAATTTGTTTGTTGACTTGTTGTATGATTTAGTTTTACAAATGAATGTGAATGTTTTTTTATTGTCTTTTATGTTTAAATAAAGAATCTTGATTAAATTAAATGTGTTTTTTTTGTCAATATCCGCCACTTTATAGCAACACTAGCGGCCGCCCGCGACTTCGTCTAAGTGGAAAGGTTTATTGTTATCCCTCGGGTCGGGAATAATACTTTTTTCGGGATGAAAGGTCCTATGTCCTCTGTACCCCGCCAATGTGTATGCACACATGATGATCGGTTCAGTAGTCAAGACATTAAGGCGAAACAAACAAACAAACGGACTTTCGCATTTATAATGATTAGAAAGGATTTAAAATATCTAGATCACGGCCGAGACTGCTTTTTATTCTCGGTTCTCGGAAAAAGGTGGGTTCGGTCGGTCCCTACAGCACAGCGCTCTCTTCGCTCCAAAACATTGACTTAGTAGTTGCCTCTTTTTCTATCGCGTAGGTCTTATCTTTGCTGATGTAATAGTATGAACTTAGTTAAATGCTCTTATCTCCGCGGAATGACACAGCCACAGCCCTGCCGATGGCTACCTACATGAAGTTGTACTTTACCTACATCTTCTTGGATAATAAAGTCTGTGATGAATACAAAGATAAACCCAATGGACCATTCTTTTTTGCTTGTTAAGATACTTGTTTGTTTTGTTTACCTCAGGTGCATTTAAATGAAAATTGAAAATTCTTTCAGCATACCATGGAAGTAATAGTCGAAGATATTACACATTTTATGAAAACATTATACAAGTAAATAGGTCCAAATTCCGATCTTTTTAATTTATATTGAGGTTATGTAGGTCAAGACATCGGTGAGCGCGTTCACGAGATCGTCGATAGCCCCAAGTCCCAAACTGTCAAAGCGCGATTATCTGAATCGGTAGGTACGCTTGTGATCGTGGTCATCGCTGAAATTTATTTTAGTTTGAATTGGAATGCACCCTGATCACAGAATATATACTCCCTGATTCTGAATGCACCCGAAATGTCATAAAGAAATTTGTAATTGTCAATGTCAAGTCAAACAAAAAGGTGCAGTTTTGACAGTTTTGTTTGTATGTTTATTTATCGCAAAGAAAAATCAATTGTTTGAGGAAAAAAGTGTTATTTTCCCCGTATTCCCAAGCCCATAAGTTAGTGCTATACATAAGTCTAAAACCTGACTCTCCAACCAAATAATCTGCTGAAAAACCTAAAAATGAACCACCTAATGGCGTGCAGAGTATGCTTGGCATACGATATCCGCTTGCATTCAATATCTGGTTGCCAGCTTCAGGATATTTACGAGAAATTCACTGAAACATTGGTAAGCTAACTGTGCATAACGCACCTTTTTATAATAATGTAGAACATGTTAGTATTACCATCATCTTTATTCCTTGTTCTTTGGCCCCAGACAGTGCCTGATTTAGAGCACTGACAGCCCTAGACAGCCCCTACCTTGCCAGTTGGGCTTACCCAACTTACTCTTAAGTACCTTAGTATTTTTGCATACAAACTCAAATGATCAAATTTTATTCTACAAGCTCAGCGCCCCCTCAGTCTTCACGCCCTAAGCCCTGGCCATATTATGGGTATACATTTTTACCCTGGACCCAAATGGCTACTTCATTCTGTTCACTGTTAATATTTAGCCTTTTAAATAAATATAGTCTTTTTTTCCAGCTTGAAACAGGCGATATGAAGCCAACATGTGTCTGTTACATTTGCTTCAGTTTGTTGAAAAAGTTTCAGAAGTTTATAGAGAAATCAAAAAAATCTGATGAGCTACTTAAACAGATGATAAATTCTGGTTTGGAGGTAAGTTAAATAAAGTCAACAGTCAAAACAATATTAGTATACCTACAATTAGTATAAAATTACATTGCCTGCATTCCTACTTTAAAATATATTGTGTCAGTTGTGTAACCAAACAAATTAATATCTACTCATTTATAGAAAAAAAGTTAGTGGGACATTCATAGCACTGACATAACATAATGATCTTTAAATCATAAGGCGACTAACACACTGCACCGCGATCTGCCACTTTGTGCGGGGCCACTGATATTAATATTGGTGATAAAAACTGAGATTTGCAAATTGTCTAGTAGGTACCAGTGGCGAAGGGTCCATACAAGCCGATACCCATCGACTTACCTTTTAGAAAACCCACCCCACTGATCCACTATACAGAATCATAACATTTTTGTGGAACGGCTTACCTTTGCCATAATTTCACCCCTCGCCACTGGTAGGTACCTACTTATTATGGTACAAAGATCATCATTCATAAATTTTTCTTTTAGCTGTCAGTTAATTCCCTGGAATTGTTTTGTAAACAACAAACTGAATTCCCTTGGACCTTGGACAAGTCTCCGATGGTTAGAGTCATATCTGCAACCGAGGAAGAGGTCAACGTGGAAACTCCAATTAAAACGGAATATGTGAATTCTGAAATGGATGTGGGGGATCAGAATGAAGGTATTATTGAATTCATTAGTTTAGTAACTTTACATTTTGCCTGAATAATGAATGCCATGAAAGATCACTCACTGCCAACACTTTGCCACTGGTTTGACACAGTTTATGGTCTTATTGGCACTTGATTCCAATTGCATTATTCTATTCCCATTTTTATGGTCCTATTCCCATTAGCAACTGCCCACTAATTGTCTAATTTCAAAATCTATCACAATCACTTTCATTTGACAGAACATGGATTCTTCTTTTTGGCACAAATAAAAACTTGCCAAAGAAATGCAGCGATGAAATGGTTTCCATCTGTCAAATGAAAGCGATTGCAATAGATTTTGAAATTAGAAAATTAGCCTCCGGCAGGCTGATTATCTAAATTAAAACTATTTAGCGACCGGTTTCATTTGACATACATTGCTACTTTTCTTTGGTATGTTTTTTTACCCCTAAAAGAAGAAGCAATGTATCACATTCATCTGTCAAATGAGACCGGTCGCTAGGTGGCTTCTAATTAGATAATCAGCCCGCCGGTCTCATGTGACAACCCCCTTCTACCTTTCCAACTTTTTAAATATAGACCAGCCCCCCTAGCATGACCACCGAGACGCGATAATAGGATACAGCGATTTATCATGTTTAACCGTCAAAAGACCTTGTATTTTTATCTATATTGTGTTTTGGTGGTCATGCTAGGGGGGCTGGTTGAAGTGTAATAAACTTAATTGTTTTGGCGGCGCTAGTTGACGCCGTGAAGTTTTTAACTCAACATTATAATATTACCATAATTATTATTGTTTCAGATGATCTAAATGGCATTGCTTTAGAATTAGAAGTTACCAACCAGGATTCATCATCAGATTCCGAAGACAACCTGTACATAAGTAAACAGTGGAAAGCGGACCGAAGCAATGTATCTGAAATGAATACGACTACAAGTGAGTGGAAACTATTTGTAAGGAGTAATAATATACAGTCTGACCAAAATAGTAGAAAATTATAGGGGAGCCACTTGCAGTCATAATTTTGTTGTATAGACTCTATACTTTTGTATGCAATAACCATGTGTTGCTAGCTAGTAAACATTATTTTAGTTCCATTTCTAGACTTGTTGGCCAAACTGCAGTAAGAGTCCCAATTTATGAAAAGCTTTTTCACCCTGACCATCATGAATTTATTGAAATTATGATTAATCTTATCAGCTTATCACATATCTCTCCAGCTATCCAAAGTCTTAAAGGTTGTTTGAAAGAGATCGCTCTTAGCGATAAGGCCGCCTTTGCTCACCATAGTTTTAAGTTTTATGTTATTGTATTGTCTGTAATGTGTGTGTGCAATAAAGTGTTTATCTATCTATCTATCTATCTTTTCTTCTCTAACGCCGTCTGTTCACCGTCCGCCGTCACCGGGACGGGATGACGGCGCTATAACAGCCATACATATACATACATTCACTATGACAACCTGTCCATCGAAAACACATTCCTTCATCTTGATGTCATTATAACCCCGTTTGTCGACCGTTGACGTCACTGCGACGTCAACGGAACGGGATGACGGCGCCGACGTTTTATTATGACTTCAAGATGAGGGACGGATTTTCGGTGGACAGGCCGTCATAGTGAAAGTATGTACCGTTATATCAGCGCCGTCATCCCGTCCCGTTGACGTCCCGGTGACGGCAGCGGTAGACAAACGCCGTAAATCGGGAACTACATTAGGCACGCGTGGGCCACGTACGCCGACCTGGGCGCGTCCAGTAATGTACTCTATGGACGCGGCAGAAGACATTCTTTCCGTTGCGTCGCGTAACGTGACATCGCGTCGCAAGGCGTGGGTGCATACACGTGGATGTAATGTAGCTCTAAACAACTAGCCCCTATGTAAAATGTATGGTTCTGATAGGCCCAGATCGGCGTACGTGGCCCACGTGTGCCACATGCAGACTGAATCCCGATTCGGAATTCCGAACGGAATTTCGATAATGTATGAAGATTCCGTACGGATAAATCCCGCATGTGTGTGGTAGTCCATAGATTTGTATGGATTAGCTGCGTTCGGGATCACGTATGTATGGAATTCCGTAACGGGTTTCCGTCTGTGTGTGGCCGGCCTTGAGGTTGGTAAAAGATCTTTTCATTAACGACATAAAATCTACAAATTTTTGATGTTACTTGTAGTTTTGAAGCCAGCACGAGAGATAATTCTATCTAAAGAGGAACAATTACAACAAATGCTGGAGCGATCGAAGTCACTAAATTATCAAAACTCGCCGTTTAAATGTGATTTGTGCTGCAAAGGATTTGTGGACGCAGAGGCTTTTGAAAACCATCACGAAATACATGAGGTAAGTCTCTCTCTTATTAACTAGATTTTTACCAAATAGCAGTACAGGACTTTGATTGTCTCATCGGTGTCGAAGTGGTCGGTCCCGCGTAGAGCTCGTCTGCTCCATTCGATAAAGTGGTCTCGTTGTTGTTCATTGCCATCCCCTCGGTCGCTCGGGTCGATGTCTTCTCCCGTTCCTTCCCGTCGTTCACTGGTACTGGGTCTGGTGGTGATTCCATGGTTCTGCTGCAGCCACTCGTCCACTCCACTCGCACTACTTATAAATGGTAGGTAGGTATTGTGGGTGTTTGCGAGGAACACTTTGAGTGCGCGCAGTGTCATTCGCAACGGTTGTGCGCGCCGCGAACAAGCACCTACTCGTACGGTACTGGAGCGGCTCCATGGCGTGCGCGCGTAGACTGCCGGGAACAGACGTTCGCAGTTGAAGCGCGCAGCGTGCGCGGAGGCCGGCCACATCGTACTAGCGGCGCCCTGCATGCGGCGTGGCACATAAGCTGCACCGGCCATAGTGCACCACTCGCAACTAGCCATTGTTAATCTATCATTTGAAAACTACTTTTTGGTTGCTAATCTGTATTTTGTATCTATTCACAGGTGCTGCACTTACCCAAGAAACGTAAATCGGATAATGAAACTGAAAAGGAAATTCCGAAGAGTCAAGAACCCTTAAAAAATACCGATAAGGGTGAGGAAATTAAGGCACAGAACGAAGATAGTAGGAAAATACCTGACTTTAGAATACGCAGTAATACATTTAAAACTCCTTATGTAATACTAAATCGTGTTAAAACTCCTATCAAAGCAATAATACCGAACAATGAAACAACCACTTCCAATATTAATAGTGACATAAAGAATTCTAAAACTGAAGCAAATAGCAATGAACAGGTTACAGCTCCAAATAATATTTTTATATGCGATGTATGCAAAAGAGAATATCTCTGCAAAAGCTACTTAAAGAATCATATTAAGACATGGCACCTAATTGGAATTGAACAAAATTGTAAAAATACTAATATTTCGATAGGAAAGGATATACTGAAAAATAACAATGTGAGAGAAAATAAGCTTAGCAAAAAAAGGTACCAACTTAGGGATAGTATTTGTAGCGATGAGACGCAATACAAATGTAGTTATTGTACGAAATGTTTTTCTCAACGTGGTAATTTAGCTACACATGTAAGAATTCATACAGGAGAGAAACCATACAAATGTAGTTATTGCATCAAATGTTTCAGTAGTAGCAGTAATTTAGATAAACATTTAAGAATTCATACAGGAGAGAAACCTTTCAAATGTAGTTATTGTATAAAATGTTTTACTCATAGCAGTACTTTAGCTACACATTTAAGAATTCATACAGGAGAGAAACCTTTCAAATGTAGTTATTGTATAAAATGTTTTACTCATAGCAGTACTTTAGCTACACATTTAAGAATTCATACAGGAGAGAAACCTTTCAAATGTAGTTATTGTATAAAATGTTTTTCTGACAATAGTGCTTTAACTAAACATATAAGAATTCATACAGGAGAGAAACCATACAAATGTAGTTATTGTATGAAATGTTTTTCTGACAATAGTGCTTTAGCTACACATGTAAGAATTCATACAGGAGAGAAACCATACAAATGTAGTTATTGTATGAAATGTTTTACTCAAAGCAGTGATTTAGCTAAACATTTAAGAATTCATACAGGAGAGAAACCACACAAATGTAGTTATTGTACGAAACGTTTTTCTTTACGTGGTCATTTAGCTACACATGTAAGAATTCATACAGGAGAGAAACCTTTCAAATGTAGTTATTGTATAAAATGTTTTTCTGAGAATAGTGCTTTAACTAAACATTTAAGAATTCATACAGGAGAGAAACCACACAAATGTAGTTATTGTACGAAACGTTTTTCTCGACGTGGTCATTTAGCTACACATGTAAGAATTCATACAGGAGAGAAACCTTTCAAATGTAGTTATTGTATAAAATGTTTTTCTGAGAATAGTGCTTTAACTAAACATGTAAGAATTCATACAGGAGAGAAACCATACAAATGTAGTTATTGTATAAAATGTTTTACTCATAGCAGTGCTTTAGCTAAACATGTAAGAAGTCATTCATAAAAGATGGATATAACACCGTAATGAATGAATCAGTGTTTGTAAATTAATGAATATTGCAAGTAGTTTTTAAGATAAGATATCAGACAAACACTTTTTTAACTTTTGTAACATCGCAATAGGGAGGGATACCTACACAAGATACAACATTAAATACCTAGCATTCAAAGAGTGTCAATGATTTATTGAAAGGATTTTGATGTTTTCGTTTGTCTCGCTCGATCTTTGATAAAAGTCTTTAGCTTTAAATAACGCCATATTAGGACTGTAATGCGTTTACATAAAATAGCTGAAGCATTGTTTCTGTGATGTAGGCTGTCTAACGAACGCTGGCACGTGGTTGGAAAAGGAACAAAAATTCCGCCTTTTGACAAGGGTCAGTTTCCAATGGCAATGTTAATTTAACAGGGAAAGTGGCGCCCCCATTTGGATTCCAGCTTTCGTTAGACAGACAGACTAATGTGATAATCCGTCTCAGTGGCGCCCCATCATATGAAAATATTACTCGCGCAGTAGCAACCAACCAAAATACGCATGCATCGATCAAAGTAAACATACCTAATGTGTGTCCTGTATCTCAAATTACTAAACTACAATATACAGACATTAATAAAAAATTATAATAATTGTAAATTCATAAAATTAGACAAATTTGACATGTATTTAAAAGAACTATGTTTTAGAATTAATATTGAAATAGACTATTTACATTATAAAACTGAATATCTAGCGCCACAGAAAATCAAATCATTTCTTGCTAAAAACATGATAAATTTACATAAAAGTGCTACAATAAAAACAAAGACATTGAAGCAAAAAACAATTTTAAATTATTTTAGTAAAATAAGTCCATGCGAGCAATCGCCATTACAACAAGATACAACCGATACGCTTGTTCGTCACGACGGAATGCTCTAGGTTAGTTTTGTATCACCAGAATATAGCTAGTGCTCTCAGTAAAAAGGATTTACTCGAAATAACGCTTAACGAATTGAATGGAGAGCTGGGTGACATAGATATTATATTTATCAGAAACTTTTGTTGTGTTTACAAATGGTTAAAGAAATGTTTATCAAAAATTGAAATATTTTTTGAACAATTACAGTCGCTTTTAAAAATGTTAGCAAGAAAAAGAAACAAAAAAATTGTTCTATGCGGAGATTGGAATATTGACATGGTTCAAAAAAGTAAAAATAATGACGAGTTAACAAGCCTACTAAGTAATTATAACATTGTCTGTCTGGGACGAATTGTAGACACCGTAACGTAATAAAAGCGATGCCAAAAACCCTTGAAATGAAAGATAAAGTAAAACGGAAAACTAATGTGCACTTTTCTTCCAAAGTCAATTTGACAAGACAAAAGTAATACGAAAACAATTTTCTTCTATTACTTACACCATAAATAAACTTAACTCGAAAAGAGTCCCGAACTGGTCCCGAACATCTTCCCGAGGGACAAAAAATAAACAAAACAATTATCAGTAAACAAAATCAATTATCAGTAAACAAAATCAATTATCAGTAAACAATAAATACCTAGGTGGAAACTTATTAAACCTTAAGTGCGGCCGTTGTTTAACAACGCTCAAGCGGGTATAGTTTCCACACACTCCTAAACTGTTAAGAGTGGCCATGTACCACACTCCCCACCAAGGTGATCCAGGATCATTATCCATCGGCCGGCCAGTCTTCTGTATTAAACTGCAACCTAGGGCCTTTCCACCATCGTAATGCTTGTAAACATCAGCTTGACACCCTTGGTATAAGAGCTACTGGTGCGGTGTACCCCCCGGATCAAATATTTTGTGAGATAACGAGAGAATGAGTCTTTTTGTTACCTTTTCACCGTCGTACACTTCCTTCCAGGGTAAATTGACTTCATACCGACTTTCTTGATTGATTTGGATAGTATCGCGAAAATATCCCATAATCTCTCTTTGCAGTTCTTTACTTTGTTTAGTCTGTGCTGGACCTCTTATTCCAATGGACTTCAAGTCCCACAGTTGAGCTATAATATTAGAATTAATTGTGACTAAACTTGTATTTGTAACGAAAACGTTGGAAGCACTATAGTCCGGGCGGCCACTCCAAGGTTACTTACCTGATCGAGTTACTGGATATTACCACCTTCCACGAAAAGAAGACCTAAAATAGGTAGGAAAAATTTTGGTCTGCCGGAGCTCAGCCTGGAGGAAGCTTGGCGGTGAGATGTTTTGTGACCTACTTTGGACCATCAAAATACCTCATGTGGTTACTGAACGAAACCTTTTCGTTGGTTTTAGTTTTTATTAATAGAGTCTAAATAATTATGTCTGCCGGGCGAATTCTTGGAGGGTTCCGCAGTCCAACCATTTTTAGGGGCCGCATGGGGGTCCTATTTTACCTCATCGAGTTACTGGATGAAACCAAGCTCTCCGAGTAGCTAAAATGATGCCCTTTAAATATTAATTGGTCTGCCAGCTCGCAACCTGGCAGTTTTTGCAGTCCAACCAAATAAGTACAAAATATAAGACAAAGTTGCTTCCCGCTGTCTGTCCCTATGTATGCTTGGATCTTTAAAACTACGCAACGGATTTTGATGCGGTTTTCTTTAATAGATAGAGTGATTCAAGAGGAAAGTTTATGTGTATAATACATGCATAATATAGTAGAGAAACACTGATAATTTTAAAGGTTTCTAATGTGATGTCGTAAATAAACACTTTTTTTGCGCTTACATTGCAAACGCTGGCTGAATCCTACGAGATAGATCAAAATAATGTACTACAGTATTATGCACCTTAAAAAGATCCACAAAAAAGTCCTTAACAGTATATGTCTATCTCTTAGGGATAACCCACAATAACCATTTTTATCCTTTGTTCTTTATGAGAAATAATGGCTTAATAATAATTACATAGCGATTTTAAGCAATACAGCGTTAATCCTTCAATTCAATTTATTGCATTCCACAATGATAACAAGATGGTAGGTAGGTAAAATAACAAAGTACATTGTAGACCCTGAATAGGGCACAGCAAATTATTTGGAGAGGAGTTGAGAGGACGACTTACTTTTTTTTAATTAAATGACATTACTTTAATATTAAATACTGAATCTGAAACACAATAGTAGCATTTTTCCAAGAGTAGTTTTTGTAACTTTTTTAAGTATATACTGTAACATTTTTCTTCTGTTAGTTCTTTCGGTAATTTATTGTGTATTTTTACTGACATTTCGAGTGGACTGGATGAGTTCATTCGAAGCCTATGTACTGGTATCGTTAACTTGTGGCCATGTCGTGATGTGTATCGTGATGAGATGTCTTGTCTCTTTGTAAAGTAGTTTGGATGTTTTCGTATGAATTTACAAATTTCTAATTTCCTTAAGGCGAGGCCAGTTCACGATCTGATGAAAAGTCTGATTTTTGAACATCCAATGTGAAGAACTGATGTAAAATTCTACTTCACAAAAATTACTGTAGACTGAAAAAGAAACAAAGAAGCAAATTAACCGAACAGAATATTGAAAAATGCCATGGTAACTCTGTAAAAAAATCCTGAATAACACCATAAAACTTATTAAAACAAATTTCAAATCGTCAGATTTCGTAATTTTCAACGACAGTGATATGATTTTTTATGCAAAAAGGCTAGCTATTTATCGATCTAACACAATAACCGAGTACATTTTAATAAATGATCCAGTATTTCAGAAATCAATAAAAATGTACTAAAATTCGTCAAATTTCTTGCGAAGCGTCAATTAAAGTTATGCAATATTCAACCTTATTCTAAAGACATAGTGAAAGAGTAAATTTCGTGAACTGGCCTCGCCTTAAATACATTGTGCATGTGATATAGATCAATATAGCCTTAGTATTCTATTCGAAGCCCGGGCGGGTCGCTACTCGCTAGTTTATTATAATTTGTAAGTTCTCCTAGTAGCTTAAATGATTCCCTTTAAATATTAATTGGTCTGCCAATTCGCAACCTGGCAGTTTTTGCAGTCCAACCAAATTTATTTTAATTTAAATGTTAAATTTTCTGTCTACAGACGAAATTTTACTTGCTTGCTTGTTTCTTTGTATTAATTTATATGAACCTATTTATTGACATATAAATATAATACATACTTATGGACTTTGCCACAGGGTCAAAAAGAAACAAATAAGACACACATAACAAAATGATTTAATTTCTTACTAATTAAACTATTATTATTATTACACAATACTAAATAATATACTAGAAAAATACGACTCGCACCAGATCAATACTCAGACGGGAATCGAACCCGCGACCTTTGGATATCCGGTCAAATGCTCTGACCGCTGAGCTACCGAGTCACTAGTGACATCGCCGAATTTCTTCTAGTATATCCTACTCTTACGCTGCAAGCCAGCGTTATTTCACCAATATGAGAAATTACCTCGACATTTAATTGAAATATCTTTCCAGATATTTGGCAATCGATTAAGATAAAATAGCTATATAATTTTTAAATTTGAGATTTTTGCATTCACAATGCTATTTTTACACAATACTAAATAATATACTAGAAAAATACGACTCGCACATACCACCGATTACTCAAAGACGGCTAGACCGATTGAAATGATTCAAACGTTATTACATTAGGTACACTCCCAAGTTGCTCCCATTTTTTAAAATGTGGAAATCAGTTCAGTAATTTTCAAGTAATTTTGTAAAAAGCACGAAAATAGTATGATTTTGTGTGAATTACCTCGATGATTGCCGTATTACTTCTTTGTTTATGAACTGAATAAGATAATTATTTTTTTGTTGGAAGAGGGATATATCTTAAGTGTAGTTTTTTAACCGACTTTAAAAAAGGAGGTTCTCAGTTTGACCCGTATTTAAGTATGTTTCTCCGCGATTATCTTACGTTTGGCTGAGCCGATTTTTCTACATATATAATATACTTTACCTACAAGGTACCTACACTAAAAATAAAAAAATAAAAAATTGTTTAAAAAAAACAAAAACCGACTTCAAAAAAACCTACCTCTAAAAAGCAAGAAATAATATTCGTAATAATAAAAATACGTCTATTGAAGTCGGGTGGGGCTTTTAGAATAAAAAAAAGGAATTTGTACTCCAGCCCCACCCGACTTCAATAGACGTATTTTTATTATTACGAATATTATTTCTTGCTTTTTAGAGGTAGGTTTTTTGAAGTCGGTTTTTTGTTTTTAAACCTTTAAAACAGGTACATAATCAACAAAAACACTTGTTCAACCGTGTTTCACATCCCTTAAAGTGTATACTTTTTGATAAAACAAACAATAATAATCGAAATAGAATAAATTTCTAAGTGTACTAAGAGTTTTTCTTGCCTTCAAAATAGCTTGTCACCAGTGCACTGCTAAAAAAAATGTTTTAACAAAAACACCTGCAAACATTTAATGGTATGGGCACCATTTGATTTTTGCAGTATCAGTGCTGTAAACGTCATAAAAAAACTGTTCGTATATGTTCAGAAACCAAGAAATAACAGTTTTTTTAATTGATAGTTGTTATCAATGTAACCACGTAATGTCAAAGTACTCCTATTTTACGGCAAGTACCTAATGAATAGAACAAAAAATAATACAATATACGAAGAAAAATTAAAAGTAAATGTTATAAAAAATAAGTATTTTCTAACTAAATGTACGTTGAAATCATTAAATATGGCAGTAAAACCACTGTAAAGTTTGGTAACTGATAAATAAAGGACATGTTGAATGTATGTGAATGTTTGTAATTAAAATACTCAAAATCAATGGAAACAAACGGGCGGGTCAGCAAAGTAAGAATAAAATAAAAAAAGGAGAACTACCGAACTGAAGGGAAAAAAAGACTTGATTTTATGTTTTTGGTATTTTTATTTTGATTCTGTTTCATGCATATTTTCTATTGCTACGGGCCTCTCTTTAATTCCGCTTCATTTTTATATTTACTTACGAATTCCGAACAAGAAATACTGTCTTTTTCAATTCAGCTTTCATTAAATCTACCTACAGAGCAACGATTTCTGACATTAAGATATTTAAGCGTCGTATGGGAAAAACCTTGCTCAACATAAGCATTTGAAGGCGGTATGCTTAAAGCGCAAGGTAAAACGCAAAATAAGGCATTTAACTTGTTATCGTCTTTTATGTTTTTAAACATTTCGACCCATTCTTTATTAACACTTTGATTTTGATCGCGTGTTATCATCAAAAATCTGGAGAAAACTAATGGATCGTTGGGGCGCGGGACAATATCATCGAAATTTGGGACTGTCTTTGTACCTAAACTCTTGAATTTTCGCGGAACCCCTGAGAGCCTCTCACGAAACCCCATTCGGGAACCGCTGATCTATATCACATGCACAATGTATTTAAGGTACGGTAGACGGCACGTTGGGCTTTCACAATCTGTCAAATTTCTTCAATCATTTTTAATCTTTAATTCGAGCAAATTAAGGTTTAAAATTCATTGTAGATTATTGTCAATTTTGTATAGCTTGAAATGCTGCCCACTGTACTTAAATGGATAAGGATTAAGGCTGTATTGCTTAAAATCGCTTCGTAATTATTATTAAGCCATTATTTCTCATAAAAACAAAGGATAAAAATGGTTATTGTGGGTTATCCCTAAGAGATAGACATATACTGTTAAGGACTTTTTTGTGGATCTTTTTAAGGTGCATAATACTGTAGTACATTATTTTGATCTATCTCGTAGGATTCAGCCAGCGTTTGCAATGTAAGCGCAAAAAAAGTGTTTATTTACGTCATCACATTAGAAACCTTTAAAATTATCAGTGTTTCTCTACTATATTATGCATGTATTATACACATAAACTTTCCTCTTGAATCACTCTATCTATTAAAGAAAACCGCATCAAAATCCGTTGCGTAGTTTTAAAGATCCAAGCATACATAGGGACAGGCAGCGGGAAGCAACTTTGTCTTATATTTTGTACTTATTTGGTTGGACTGCAAAAACTGCCAGGTTGCGAGCTGGCAGACCAATTAATATTTAAAGGGCATCATTTTAGCTACTCGGAGAGCCTGGTTTCATCCAGTAACTCGATGAGGTAAAATAGGACCCCCATGCGGCCCCTAAAAATGGTTGGACTGCGGAACCCTCCAAGAATTCGCCCGGCAGACATAATTATTTAGACTCTATTAATAAAAACTAAAACCAACGAAAAGGTTTCGTTCAGTAACCACATGAGGTATTTTGATGGTCCAAAGTAGGTCACAAAACATCTCACCGCCAAGCTTCCTCCAGGCTGAGCTCCGGCAGACCAAAATTTTTCCTACCTATTTTAGGTCTTCTTTTCGTGGAAGGTGGTAATATCTAGTAACTCGATGAGGTAAGTAACCTTGGAGTGGCCGCCCGGACTACTAGTATTCCCTTGTAAAACCCATCCTAGTTTTGTACCCATTGCAACTAATGACTCATTTACCTGAATCATATCTCCCGTAAATAAAAACCCGTAATGATCTGCACCTATTAATAAATCTATATCTTGAATATCGGTTACGCAATCATTCAATTTAACGTTCAGGTTACGGAGTTGGTTAAAAATTATTGGGTCCCTAAGTTTTGGTAAATAGCCGCATAGCTTCTCCTTGCCGTAGGCTGAGACAACAAACTCAAACTTACCATCGAGATCCTGAACACAACATTTATACAACTTGTGATTCTCTACTGCAGTTTCTACGCCCCCAAAAAGACAATGAGTAATAGAGTGGCAACTTACCGGGTCAAGGCTTAAATATGACGCGACGCGCTTAGAAATATAAGATTTTTGCGCCCCGCTGTCAAACAACGCTCGCACTGTTATACATTTATCATTATTTACAATATTTACAAGAATAGTCTGCAATAAACAAATATAATTTTTATGACAAACGTTGACACCTTGGCTTGACATGACATTAAGTTCTTCTTTTTTCTCTATCACGTCACTCTTGCCCCTCTTGCCACTGGTGTTTGACATGACAATAGGTGACAGACTGCCAGTTTGGTTTTTCATCTCTGGGCAAGAAGGTATACTAACTTTTTGCTCCGGGCACATAACGATTGAGTGCCGCTTCATACAGTATAAACACTTAGGATAGAAACGACAATTATTAGCATAATGACCAATTTTAAGACAAATCAAGCATGCTTTCTTCTCCTTCAGAAACTCCTTCTTCTGCTCCAACGTCATCTCTCTAGTGCGAATGCACTCCGTGCTCTTATGCGTCGTTTTATCGCACCAGATACACGGGAATGTTTTCTCGACATTCGACGTCGTACCAGTTTTAATCATCTGCCTCTTAATGTTTTTACTGTCGCTAGCTATTATACATGCCGTGGGTTTATTGTAACTCTTCCCTTCGTTAAAGCTGTTTCTGGCTAACTGCACCTTTTCTTCACATTCCACTTCAATCTTCAGAAAGTTCATTAACTTTCTTTTTACGTTATGCGCTTCGACAACAGTTTTTATACTGTCAACATCATTTTCCTCATTTTCTAACTTATGTTGTAAAATAGACTCACATTTAAACTTTATAATGTTGAAGCAGTTTTCACGTTCCGTTGTCTCTTCAACATCTAGTATTTGGAACATGTCTTCCTCCGACATATCGTCTTCTGCCAAGACGGCAGATTTTAAAGCTTCGTCGACATAAAATAGCTGTTCAGCTTTATTTTTAAGCGTCTGAAAAAGTCCTCTCAGATCCTCTGCTTCTAACCGTATAGCCTCTTGGACTTTCTTTGTCGCTAATGTATATGAAAGGCGACAAACTTTTCGGCTCTTTTTTAATTCTTTCACGGTCGCCATTATCTTGTCTGGGACGAATTGTAGACACCGTAACGTAATAAAAGCGATGCCAAAAACCCTTGAAATGAAAGATAAAGTAAAACGGAAAACTAATGTGTACTTTTCTTCCAAAGTCAATTTGACAAGACAAAAGTAATACGAAAACAATTTTCTTCTATTACTTACACCATAAATAAACTTAACTCGAAAAGAGTCCCGAACTGGTCCCGAACATTGTCCACTACATCAATCAGCCTACGCGTATAAAAGCATGTCTTGATTTGATTGCTAGTAACTTAGACAGCGTTATTAAATCGGGAATACACTGCTTATGTCTATCTGACCATGAAAAGGCTCAAAGCTTAACATTTGAATTATGTAGTGATAAAAATTACACAAAAAAACTAAAATATTGGTTTGAATATAAACGTGACATGTGTAACGACAACATTGAAAAGTTCCTAGGCTGTATTTCATCTCTTTCTTTTAGCGATGTGCTAGAAAATCAAGATGTAGAAAAATCATTCAACTGTTTTCATGAACATATTGCTTTATTTTTTAACTTATGCTTTCCAATTATAAAAGTAAAAAAAACTTGCAAGCCGATCAAAAATAGATGGCTAAGCAAAGGTATTAAGAAATGTTCCATACATAAGAGAAAGATTTATCTTAAATTTAGATTAGCCTCATCTGGTAAAACTTTTATTAAAAAGAAATATCAAAGTTACAATAGAATATTAAAAAAATGCATATTACAGGTACAAAAGATAACTAACACACATCACATTTCTAAGTCCAAAAATGTATGTAAAACATCATGGGATGTAGTGAAAAGTAATGTACAAAATGTAGATACAAAAAATGACACTGAACAAATAAATATAGACAATAAAATCATAACTAATCCTAGTGAAATATGTAAAGCATTTAACAACTATTTTTTGGCTTGACGAACAAATGTAATTTAAATAATGAAGCGGACATTAAGAATGTATTAATTGACATAAAATCACACACAAGTAGTATCTATCTAACTCCAATAAATGATAATGACATATATAAAATAATAAAGGGACTTAAAAATACTAACTCTACTGGTTTTGACAATATTACTACAGACATAATTAAAAAAATGCTGCGTATATAGTATTTTACCTTTGACACATATAATAAATCTATCGTTAACAAATGGACATTTTCTCTCGAAGCTTAAGTTATCAATAGTGAAGCCGATATATAAAAATGGTCCCCATACAGATATGGCTAATTATAGACCTATCACACTAATATCTATATTCTCTAAAATTATAGAAATGGTTATGTATGACAAAATATATTCATTTATGTCTTCACAACAGCTTTTAAAGGGGGAACAGTTTGGCTTTCGGAAAAATTGCTCAACTACACTTGCCTGCTACCATCTAATTAAAGAAGTGACTCAAAACCTAAACGATAGAATGTTCACCCATGCTATTTTTCTAGATATGAGCAAAGCTTTTGATCTCGTTCCTCATAAGTTATTATTAGCGAAGCTTGAAAAGTATGGCATAAGGGGAAATGCTTTGTCTTGGTTAGAAAGCTACCTGTTTGACAGACAACAGTGTGTAGAAATTGCGAAAACTTCTGGTAACATCAATCTTATATGTCAACGTATGAGTACAATCGATGTGGTGTTCCTCAAGGAAGCGTCCTGGGACCTTTACTGTTTTTACTATTTATCAACGATCTACCAAATGTTACAGACCAAAAATGCATACTATTTGCGGATGACACAACAATTTTAGTTAAGAGTAGAAGTAAAGAGGAACTAGAATGTATCGCCAATGATAACGTAACAAAAATTGTGAATTGGCTGAAAAATAATAACTTAAAGGTAAATATGACGAAAACGAAAAGCATTAACTTTAAAACACAATAGAACAAACATAGATATTAATGTGAAGTATGAGAGTAATGAAGTTGACAATGTGAAACAAGCTACATTCTTAGGTATAATAATTGACGAAATGTTGAATTGGAAAGCTCACATTGATACGTTGGTAAATAAGTTGGACAGGTATGTATATGTACTGAATAGAATCGTCAATGTTGCGTCTAAAGAAGCAGCGTTAATGGCATACCATGGCTACGTATTGTCGTTACTAAGATATGGACTTATTTTATGGGGTAACTCTGTAGATATGCCTAGAGCATTTAGAGTACAAAAGAAATGTGTTCGATCTATCTGTGGTGCAGATAGGTTGGATAGCTGTAAGCCGTTGTTCAAAGCTCTAAACTTACTACCGCTTCCCTATCTGTACATACTTGAGATGGCACTTTTTGCTAAGAAATATAATGGTCTATTCAAAGTTAATAATAGCAATAAATTTTACAGAGGAAGAAAAGGTGAAAATTATTGTATACCAGGCCAGAGATTAATGCTTTACTCTAAAAATGTCCACTGTATGGCGATTCGCATATTTAACTCTTCAACGCCTGGAAAACAATACAACAATAGATTTCTATTGTTGTTTGTGCCCGATAGGGCACAGCGGGCGGGCGGGAAGCTACCGAATGATATAAAAGTATTGTCATATTTTAAGTTTAAAGCAAAATTATTAAATTTACTAGCGGACAAAATGTATTATAAAATTGCTGACTTCATTAATGATAGGATTTGACATTTTTTTATTATTATTATTGTTCTTTTTTATTTATTTTTTATTCTCATTTTCACAAAATAATCCACTCTATTGACATTTTCTTGACATTTTAACGATGACTAGTGCACGTGAACTGAAGTAGGGAATTATTATTTAATTGTAATCATGTTTTTTTTTCTCACTGTTAACTTATAACCTAATTTAATTAAAATGTCTTTATCTTTATTATATAATTAAATCATTAAATTTTTGCACATCGTATCCACAACGATAGAATATGTTGGTAATTAGTAATTTAAGAACACAATGTACCATATTCACGCAAATAAACTATTACTTACTTACTCCTAAGTAGTCCTAGTGATGATAAGGTAAGAGAGCACTACAGGGTGTAACGGAAATGGTGCATTCCTCAATCTACGAAAGTTCGTGTAAAAGGCTGCAGCTTTCGCAAAGAGCCGCAAGTTGTTGGTAATTTATTTATGTAGTGTGGGGCAGTGCTTGGCCTTCACCTCACCTGATGTGAAGTGACGATAAGGCCGAAGTTGGAAGCGCACTACACCCGGAATCGTCATCACTGAGAAACTGGCTATAAGTATTACCTGCCGGACGGAATACAACAATTTTTAAATTGTTGTTATGGCGTCAGACATAGGTAAGATGGTTGTAGCTAGTCAGGCTCAGGCGGATTTGAAATAAGCCCTAACACCAACCGAACCGAGTACAAATTGTACCCCCTGGGAATCAAACCCGGGACCCCTGCGTCTTACACGGGTGGGCGAACCACTAGACCACGGAGGCGGTTAAATCGTGACCCTACCTTACGTAGGTCTGAGATTACACTCTTGCGCTTCCCTTCTCGCTGAGGCAAGCGTCATTGGAACTAACGCATGCCACAAGGGCACACGCTGACGCATTCCTCACTGTAATTAATCAAATCAAAATTGTTGATTTCAGTCATCTGGTAATTTGTTTGTTGACTTGTTGTATATGATTTAGTTTTACAAATGAATGTGAATGTTTTTTTATTGTCTTTTATGTTTAAATAAAGAATCTTGATTAAATTAAATGTGTTTTTTTTGTCAATATCCGCCACTTTATAGCAACACTAGCGGCCGCCCGCGACTTCGTCTAAGTGGAAAGGTTTATTGTTATCCCTCGGGTCGGGAATAATACTTTTTTCGGGATGAAAGGTCCTATGTCCTCTGTACCCCGCCAATATGTATGCACACATGATGATCGGTTCAGTAGTCAAGACATTAAGGCGAAACAAACAAACAAACGGACTTTCGCATTTATAATGATTAGAAAGGGTTTAAAAAATCTATATCACGGCCGAGACTGCTTTTTATTCTCGGTTCTCGGAAAAAGGGTGGGTTCGGTCGGTCCCTACAGCACAGCGCTCTCTTCGCTCCAAAACATTGACTTAGTAGTTGCCTCTCTTTCTATCGCGTAGGTCTTATCTTTTCTGATGTAATAGTATGAACTTGGTTAAATGCTCTTATCTCCGCGGAATGACACAGCCACAGCCCTGCCGATGGCTACCAAGTTGTACTTTACTAACTTCTTGGATGATAAAGTCTGTGATGAATACAAAGATAAACCCAATGGACCATTCTTTTTTGCTTGTTAAGATACTTGTTTGTTTTTAACCGACTTCATCAAAAGGAGGAGGTTCTCAATTCGATTGTATGTTTTTTTTTATCGTTGTTCGCGCGTATCTTCGACATTTATGGACCGATTTAGATAATTTTTTTTGTTCGATTGAGTTTTCTTGCGAGATGGTCCCATTTAATTTTTTTTCAAATCGGTTCAGTAGATTACAAGTAATCCTGAAAATACTATGAAATTAAATCAACTAACTTGACAATTTTTAACCAACTTCATCAAAAGGAGGAGGTTCTCAATTCGATTGTATGGTTTTTTTTTTTTTTTTTTTTTTTTTTATCGTTGTTCGCGCGTATCTTCGACATTTATGGACCGATTTAGATAATTCTTTTTTTGTTCGATTGAGTTTTCTTGCGAGATGGTCCCATTTATTTTTTTTTTAAATCGGTTCAGTAGTTTACAAGTAATCCTGAAAATACTATGATATTAAATCAACTAACTTGACAATTTTGTTATTTATGAACCGAATTAGATGATTTTTTTTGTTGAGGAAGGGATACCTTTGTGTAGTCTTTTAACCGACTTCAAAAAAAGGGGGTATTCAGTTTGTATGTAAGTATGTATGTTTCTCCGCGATTATCTCACGTTTGGCTGAGCCGATTTTTCTACCTAAATAATATACCTACACTACCTAATACAGAAGGTACTTACACTAAAAATAAAAAAAATAAAAAATTGTTTAAAAACAAAAAAACCGACTTCAAAAAACCTGCCACTAAAAAAGCAAGAAATAATATAGAAATCATTAGATACGCATTATCATTGTTATAATAAAACACGTCAATTGAAGTCGGGTGGGGCTTTTAGAATAAAAAAAGGAAGATGTACTCCAGCCCCACCCGACTTTAATAGACGTGTTTTATTATAACAATGATAATGCAGAGGTTTTACCTTCCAATAAAACCGCCATTGTGCGCTGAGCCTTGTCCGGGGAGAGGGTGAGAGAGCCATTGCCGATTTTCTTGTTTTAACACGTTTTTGTCGTCTGGCAACACTGGTTTCCCGCCTTTTTCACTGTAACATAGACAATTCCCGCCAAGAATCATCCCTTCCACTAGGGCAAGCAAGCGTCGAGCGCCCACTTTTCCTCATTGTTTTCACCAGGGCCAGTAAAATGCCCCGGACAAGGCTCAGCGCACAATGGCGGTTTTATTGGAAGGTAAAACCTCTGCATTGTGCTGCTTCGCCTTGTCCGGGGAGAGGGTGAGAAATGTTTGTTATTGCCCTGGTGAGGGATGATGAGAAAATAAGCCAATTTAATGTGAACCTATAAGTTATTTTTAGAGTACAAAAAATAGTTTAAGCATTTTTAATCTTCATTTTATTTTCAATCAATGGGAATAAATAAATCAGACAAGTATTTAGATCAATCGCAGAATATAATAATAATAATTTATTATTATCTAGAAATTATTTATTTTATATCTAACATCCCCCGTGATCCGAAGCGTGATACCAATACCTTTTTGAGAATAATTATAACAGTCGGAACGATGCAAAGCAACGAAGCAATGAAACTATTGCTGCTGATCTAATGCTTCGACTGTGTACGTTCCAATCCTGTAGACTTAAAAACTATTCTTACCAATTACCGTTCTGGAAGCAGGCTTCGATTTACACAGAGTTGTAATAAAAAGTTGCTGAAGTGAGTTATTCTCTAATCAGATAGTTTAAAGACTTTGTGAAACCAATAAACGAGGCTCAATATATTTTGATCCTCGTGAGTAATCTGCTTCCTTCCTCATTGATGGTGCTAAGCAAAGCGAGCCAATACTCGACTAAAGAAAAAAGGTCACTCAGTACACTATCAACGTCTATTGTCCTAAACGAATAATTAAACAGTTTCATAATGTTTACTCACACCATGATTAGTAATAGTAAGCGTGATGATCTTTCCCAGAGAAAAGAGCATCCCATCAAAAAGTTGAGGACCACAAATCAGAATCTGAATGTGAATAAATATCCAGTCTCGCGAAATTATATTTAAATACTTTTCTCAGTCACGTGTGGCTTAAACAGTTGGTATGACCAATTTGTAGAAGAGAGTTGAGGCAAGTGGTAATTACTTCCTTATGAGGATGTTCTAGATTTCTAGATACTTAGCTAGGTTCTTGCCTAAGGGGACAGCTAACAGCACCCTTGTTATCTGCGCACCATTTGAGCCAGCCTCGGTTCCAGGCGAGTTCCTAAGAGAACAAAAAACTTACGCCAAACCTTTAGTAGAAGAGCTTTTTCTTCTGCTGTCCGACATTGGTGGAGATACTATTAGCTCCAATCAACAGTCTACTTTTGGTAGAGTGTGGTCTGTGCTTTGTGCGACAGGTTTTGTAACTGAACTGGCCCGCTGAAGGCTCTGTTCTAAAGATCAGGTCTCCAGAATTATTTCAGTCATCGAGGCGTGGCCACCACAAACAGACCGCCGCAACCACTCAGGAAAAGTAATACTTACCAACCCCTGGTATGAGGGACGAAGCTAAAAACACCCATGTCAGGGCGTAATTCCACTGCCGGCTGAAGGCACTGTGGAAATACACTCCCTCCTCCAGCGGGTCTAGCGATACGTAGTGCTGAACTACGTGAGCCTGAGCAGATGAGAACAGATCTATTCATGGCGGCCAACACACAGAATGCCCGAAACAGCCCCGAAGATGGCTCTGGTAAGAGATGTCACTCCGGGATCAGGAATCACATTCCAGAATGGCATCTCTCACCAGTGCTAAGTGATCGCCGATCCTGTTGAAACATCCAGGAAGGTGTTGTTACGTTACAACCATACTCAGGTCCTGGATAAGACGTCATACCTTGCGAGTCTGCCTTGTGAGCGTAGAAGATCTCGTCCGGCTTTGATTTCGCAGATAATTCAATGCTTTGTGCATCGTGCGATTAAATCAGAAGTTTGGCATGTCGGAGTTCGTGCACCTACTGGACGTGGACGGTAATTGTAGCTGAGCTGCTGATGAAGCACCCATTGTCCGACAAGTTGTGTTGTGTCGTTATCCAAGGCACCTTAACTGTTCAGATGCACCGCTGCAATGCATTCGTCACCGGACGAAGTCAGTGTAACCTGTGGCAAATAAATAAAAGAAGATTCGCTCACCGAATAGTGCCACCCTTGCAATTCCATGATCTTCTATGTGGATAAGACGTGTTGCGGATTCGTTTGTTCTTGTCGTAGAAACATAAAACCGTTGACGGTTCTGAAAGAGACGGTGGCAGTGTAAATGACCAATGGCCTACGGAATTGGTACAATTTAATATTTTTATAATCAATTGAGCTTCACTCAACGCGGTCAGTAGGTAGGAGTCTCTGAAACTCCTAACAACGTAGGTAAATGTAAGATATTCTGCTAGGAAGGTACTTTCAGTTTCCCACAGTATCGCATCAAATCCTCAGAAATTCCAAATTCTGAGTGGTCGGAACCTAGTAATATCAATTTTTCAATGTTGATGACTCAAACTCAAACTACAGCCTGAAGCAATACGTTACAGCTACCGAAATCAATTTCAGCAAGTAAGAAACGTCAACATAAAATCTAATTATACAAAGAACTAGGCTCATTCTAGTTTTTCGAAGTTTCATGCTAAACCGTATGACGAGGAAGACAAGACGTCAAGGTTTTGCCTAAAAAGGGATCGGTGACTTTTAGCTGCTATACTTACTCACGTAAAGGACCTTTGAGATATGTTCAACCTTCGTCAACAGAACTAATTGCCCGGTTGAAGGAAGTTTGGAATTTCAAAAGGATAGTTACGTAACATAATAATATCCGATGGGTCATTCATAACATAAGTTAACACAAGTTGTTTAAATTAGATTTGGTTATAAGAATTTCGGAGGTAATCTAGCTCGAAAAGATGTTCGAATATGTGTTTATATTATTATCTTTATGAATTAGTGATGAAGTTTGTATGGCTTTCTATCCTTCGTTAAATTAGAAGGTTTCAAACGGCTAAAACGAACTCTAGTTAACTATAGCGACGTCTCTAGGCGTTACTACCATGACATCGTTTATTTTTTAATTTATATATTGTAGGTACCACTACAAAATATGATAAAAAGGGGAAAGACCTTTATCAGTCTACTCCAAGAAAACACTAAACACAATTTACATTAGGTATCAATCGTGGAATTATCAGAAAATATAGGCTTATGATCGACTACAAAGGTGTATCCAAAATGCCACAATTAAAAGAAAAGAATAACCATGTTGCAAATGTTGCAATGCAAACATTGCAAACTAATCAAACTACTTAAATCTACACATTTAAATTAATAGTTCTTACGATGATACTCTTCAAGATGGTATCGTAAGTTTGTATAAAAAAAAAAAAAGGAAACCTTATGAATACAAATAATAATAATACAATAAAATAACAAGTTCTGTTCACCAGCTTACATTCCACATTATTTATATAATCTGCTTAACTTATTATTATTTGAAATATTATTATCTAAATATTATTATCATCTTATCCTCGCAAAATGTTTTTTTTTATTATTAATTTTAGAACACAACTCCATATAAAACACAGATTGCAAATCTTTTATTCAAAATAAAAATCAACCCAAAATAATAATTTAGTTTACATTATTTTTAAGATAATAATATGGCCGTATCAATGAACGTTGACAATATGAGTGTAGATAAATATTGTTATCATACTGCTTTAAAACATCGTTTGAAAATCTTCTCAAACGATATTTCAAATATCGTACTGCTTCAAAACATCGTTTGAAAAAACCTGGCTAATATGAAATCTGTCCTAAAAGTTTCACTATATTAAACTACTTAGTTAATAATTTAAACAATGTCCATCCATCTTGCTAAACCACTAAAGTTTACGTGGTCAATCAAAATACAAAGTGGTTTGTAAGGATTTCTACAATTAACAAAAGAAAAGTACCTAAAGTTACTTTTAATTGTTGAACCTTTGGGTGCATTATCAATTTTATCTAATCCGCCGTTACTGGAAAATATGATGTAACTAGATTAACGTTATTTTGAACCATGTTTCCCATAAAATCAGTTAACACCAGCACTTGGTTACGCAAATTATATAGCAAAGTATTAAAATATTGATACTTAGCTTTTTCAGCACGCAAATTATCTAGCAAAGTATTAAAATGGTGGTACTTAGCTTTTTCTGAAGAACGTCTGTCGCACTGAACTACTTGAAATTATTTGATGGTTATCGCCGCCTTTTCTCCCGGCCCCTTCGCTGTCGCCTCCCAGCGTTACCAGACATTGAGGCGTCCATATTGCTAACTTTATTAATATCAACAGGACTTCCTCTTAAACGTGTTATCACTGCGAAGTTCAGCAACGCAATGAGGAAAAGTGGGCGCTCGACGCTTGCTTGCCCTAGTGGAAGGGATGATTCTTGGCGGGAATTGTCTATGTTACAGTGAAAAAGGCGGGAAACCAGTGTTGCCAGACGACAAAAACGTGTTAAAACAAGAAAATCGGCAATGGCTCTCTCACCCTCTCCCCGGACAAGGCGAAGCAGCACAATGCGTATCTAATGATTTCTATATTATTTCTTGCTTTTTTAGTGGCAGGTTTTTTGAAGTCGGTTTTTTTGTTTTTAAACAATTTTTTTTTTTTTTTATTTTTTTTTTAATGGACCATTCTTTTTTGCTTGTTAAGATACTTGTTTGTTTTGTTTACCTCAGGTGCATTTAAATGAAAATTCAAAAATTGAAAATTCTTTCAGCATACCATGGAAGTAATAGTCGAAGATATTACACATTTTATGAAAACATTATACAAGTAAAAAGGTCCAGATTCCGATCTTTTTAATTTATATTGAGGTTATGTAGGTCAAGACATCGGTGAGTGCGTTCACGAGATCGTCGATAGCCCCAAGTCCCAAACTGTCAAAGCGCGATTATCTGAATCGGTAGGTACGCTTGTTATCGTGGTCATCGCTGAAATTTATTTTAGTTTGAATTGGAATGCACCCTGATCACAGAATATATACTCCCTGATTCTGAATGCACCCGAAATGTCATAAAGAAATTTGTAATTGTCAATGTCAAGTCAAACAAAAAGGTGCAGTTTTGACAGTTTTGTTTGTATGTTTATTTATCGCAAAGAAAAATCAATTGTTTGAGGAAAAAAGTGTTATTTTCCCCGTATTCCCAAGCCCATGAGTTAGTGCTATACATAAGTCTAAAACCTGACTCTCCAACCAAATAATCTGCTGAAAAACCTGAAAATGAACCACCTAATGGCGTGCAGAGTATGCTTGGCATACGATATCCGCTTGCATTCAATATCTGGTTGCCAGCTTCAGGATATTTACGAGAAATTCACTGAAACATTGGTAAGCTAACTGTGCATAACGCACCTTTTTTATAATAATGTAGAACATGTTAGTATTACCATCATCTTTATTCCTTGTTCTTTGGCCCCAGACAGTGCCTGATTTAGAGCACTGACAGCCCTAGACAGCCCCTACCTTGCCAGTTGGGCTTACCCAACTTACTCTTAAGTACCTTAGTATTTTTGCATACATACTCAAATGATCAAATTTTTTTCTACAAGCTCAGCGCCCCCTCAGTCTTCACGCCCTAAGCCCTGGCCATATTATGGGTATACATTTTTACCCTGGACCCAAATGGCTACTTCATTCTGTCCACTGTTAATATTTAGCCTTTTAAAAAAATATAGTCTTTTTTTCCAGCTTGAAACAGGCGATATGAAGCCAACATGTCTCTGTTACATTTGCTTCAGTTTGTTGAAAAAGTTTCAGAAGTTTATAGAGAAATCAAAAAAATCTGATCAGCTACTTGAACAGATGATAAATTCTGGTTTGGAGGTAAGTTAAATAAAGTCAACAGTCAAAACAATATTAGTAAACCTACAATTAGTATAAAATTACAATGCCTGCATACCTACTTTAAAATATATTGTGTCAGTTGTGTAACCAAACAAATTAATATCTACTCATTTATAGAAAAAAGTTAGTGGGACATTCATAGCACTGACATAACATAATGATCTTTAAATCATAAGGCGATTAACACACTACACCGCGATCTGCCACTTTGTGCGGGGCCACTGATATTAATATTGGTGATAAAAATTGAGATTTGCAAATTGTCTCAGTTTATATCACAGAGTAGGTACCAGTGGCAAAGGGTCCATCCGATACCCATCGACTTACCTTTTAGAAAACCCACCCCACTGATCCACTATACAGAATCATAACATTTTTGTGGAACGGCTTACCTTTGCCATAATTTCACCCCTCGCCACTGGTAGGTACCTACTTATTATGGTATCAGACCCCAAAGATCATCATTCATAAATTTTCCTTTTAGCTGTCAGTTAATTCCCTGGAATTGTTTTGTAAACAACAAACTGAATTCCCTTGGACCTTGGACAAGTCTCCGATGGTTAGAGTCATATCTGCAACCGAGGAAGAGGTCAATGTGGAAACTCCAATTAAAACGGAATATGTGAATTCTGAAATGGACGTGGGGGATCAGAATGAAGGTATTATTGAATTCATTAGTTTAGTAACTTTACATTTTGCCTGAATAATGAATGCCATGAAAGATCACTCACTGCCAACACTTTGCCACTGGTTTGACACAGTTTATGGTCTTATTGGCACTTGATTCCAATTGCATTATTCTATTCGCATTTGGTATTATTCCCATTTTTATGGTCCTATTCCCATTAGCAACTGCCCACTAATTATTTTGAAAAAAGAAATATATGTAGCTTACTTCCGCAAACAAAATATGCAAGATGCACCGCCCGCCCGCCCGCAAAAATATGCAGCACACCACAAAATATAAGTGCACAATACCTGCATTTAGCAAGACAGCAACACACCTTGCACCTTCACCAATTAGGCTACTCTACACGTGTTTCGCCCCAACCCGGAGCATCCTCAGGAGTTAGATCGTGCGTAAACCAACACCGAATGAGCAACTACGCCCTCCGACACCGTATTTATTGTCACTTCCTCCCCACTGCGCATAGAGTGACTGACAGTGACAACGTTTGAAGAATGTTGCCAGTTTCAAATAAAAAAAGGAAAAAAGAAAGAAAACATGTTTTTTAATTCAAATTACCTACAAATAAATTGATATACATTAAATAATGTGTTTTATTAATAAGATACTTATTTTTAAGAATTATTATTATTTGAGAAAATACGCAGCAATGGCGAGGAAGAGACGTCAAGTTGATTGTTAAGTATGGTTCCATCAACATTGTGTTTGATAATTTCTAGGTTTTCCAACACGTTCAGTCGTAGACCTTTACTACAAGTATGTAAAACCTCATAGGAATGGCCATCAGATAATTGATGTCCGGTATTTAATAAATGTTCCGCGAAATGAGATCGTTCCAAAAAAGTTGCTAAATGCAGGTATTGTGCACTTATATTTTGTGGTGTGCTGCATATTTTTGCGGGCGGGCGGGCGGTGCATCTTGCATATTTTGTTTGCGGAAGTAAGCTACATATATTTCTTTTTTCAAAATGGTTTGGGACTTCCGCCAAGTGACGCCTGATTCAATCAAAAATGCCCACTAATTGTCTAATTTCAAAATCTATCACAATCACTTTCATTTGACAGAGCATGGATTCTTCTTTTTGGCACAAATAAAAACTTGCCAAAGAAATGCAGCGATGAAATGGTTTCCGTCTGTCAAATGAAAGCAATTGCGATAGATTTTGAAATTAGACAATTAGCCCCCGGCAGGCTGATTATCTAAATTGAAACTATTTATTTATTTATTTCATTTGACATACATTGCTACTTTTCTTTGGTATGTTTTTTTACCCCAAAAAGAAGAAGCAATGTATCACATTCATCTGTCAAATGAGACCAGTCGCTAGGTGGCTTCTAATTAGACAATCAGCCCGCCGGTCTCATGTGACAACCCCCTTCTACCTTTCCCCCTTTTTAAATATAGACCAGCCCCCCTAGCATGACCACCGAGACGCGATAATAGGATACAGCGATTTATCATGTTTAACCGTCAAAAGACCTTGTATTTTTATCTATATTGTGTTTGGTGGTCATGCTAGGGGGGCTGGTTGAAGTGTAATAAACTTAATTGTTTTGGCGGCGCTAGTTGACGCCGTGAAGTTTTTAACTCAACATTATAATATTACCATAATTATTATTGTTTCAGATGATCTAAATGGCATTGCTTTAGAATTAGAAGTTACCAACCAGGATTCATCATCAGATTCCGAAGACAACCTGTACATAAGTAAACAGTGGAAAGCGGACCGAAGCAATGTATCTGAAATGAATACGACTACAAGTGAGTGGAAACTATTTCTAAGGAGTAATAATATACAGTCTGACCAAAATAGTAGAAAATTATAGGGGAGCCACTTGCAGTCATAAGTTTGTTGTATAGACTCTATACTTTTGTATGCAATAACCATGTGTTGCTAGCTAGTAAACATTATTTTAGTTCCATTTCTAGACTTGTTGGCCAAACTGCAGTAAGAGTCCCAATTTATGAAAAGCTTTTTCACCCTGACCATCATGAATTTATTGAAATTATGATTAGCTTAGCAGCTTTTCTTCTCCAACGCCGTCTGTTCACCGTCCGCCGTCACCGGGACGGGATGACGGCGCTATAACAGCCATACATATACATACATTCACTATGACAGCCTGTCCATCGAAAACACATTCACACAGTCATCTTGATGTCATTATAACCCCGTTTGTCCACCGTTGACGTCACTGCGACGTCAACGGGACGGGATGACGGCGCCGACGTTTTATTATGACTTCAAGATGAGGGACGGATTTTCGGTGGACAGGCCGTCATAGTGAATGTATGTACCGTTATATCAGCGCCGTCATCCCGTCCCGTTGACGTCCCGGTGACGGCAGCGGTAGACAAACGCCGTAAATCGGGAACTACATTAGGCACGCGTGGGCCACGTACGCCGACCAGCGGGTCTACCGGCTAAAAACAATGAAGTTAATGTTAACTGTAAGTATGTGATACATTGCTACTTTGTTTTGGCACAAATAAAAACTTACCAAAGAAAAGAAGCAATGTATCACATACTTACAGTTAACATTAACTTCATTATTTTTAGCCGGTAGACCCGCTGGGTGCGTCCAGTAATGTACTCTATGGACGCGGCAGAAGACATACTTTCCGTTGCGTCGCGTAACGTGGCATCGCGTCGCAAGGCGTGGGTGCATACACGTGGATGTAATGTAGCTCTAAACAACTAGCCCCTATGTAAAATGTATGGTTCTGATAGGCCCAGATCGGCGTACGTGGCCCACGTGTGCCACATGCAGACTGAATCCCGATTCGGAATTCCGAACGGAATTTCGATAATGTATGAGGATTCCGTACGGATAAATCCCGCATGCGTGTGGTAGTCCATAGATTTGTATGGATTAGCTGCGTTCGGGATCACGTATGTACGGAATTCCGTAACGGGATTCCGTCTGTGTGTGGCCGGCCTTGAGGTTGGTAAAAGATCTTTTCATTAACGACATAAAATCTACAAATTTTTGATGTTACTTGTAGTTTTGAAGCCAGCACGAGAGATAATTCAATATAAAGAGGAACAATTACAACAAATGCTGGAGCGATCGAAGTCACTAAATTATGAAAACTCGCCGTTTAAATGTGATTTGTGCTGCAAAGGATTTGTGGACGCAGAGGCTTTTGAAAACCATCACGAAAAACATGAGGTAAGTCTCTCTCTTATTAACTAGATTTTTACCAAATAGCAGTACAGGGGGCTTACCATCAGCAAATAAGAAACCATTCAGTTCAAAAGCAGGCCGTAAAAAAGACTGCTTAAGGCCTGCTTTCATACTAACCGTTGAGATCATGGTACGAAAAAGTAAAGCCGTTCAATATAAGTCCTGCTATAAGAGCTCATAGTAAGGCCCCAGGACTTTGATTGTCTCATCGGTGTCGAAGTGGTCGGTCCCGCGTAGAGCTCGTCTGCTCCATTCGATAAAGTGGTCTCGTTGTTGTTCATTGCCATCCCCTCGGTCGCTCGGGTCGATGTCTTCTCCCGTTCCTTCCCGTCGTTCACTGGTACTGGGTCTGGTGGTGATTCCATGGTTCTGCTGCAGTCACTCGTCCACTCCACTCGGACAGTGTACGCGGTGGTCGTGGTGGAGGGGTTGCGTTTTACATCAGAAAAGGTATGCGAGTTAAGGTTTGTGAACATCCAGTAGTTATGACTGTCGAGCAGATGTGGCTTAGATTATGTATCAATGGTGTTAGTATTATTATAGGAACAGCATATCGTCCTCACCGGGTCAACGTTGACATTTTTTTAACGCTTTGACGGATTCAGTTAGTAGTTTCGGCTCATTTGATAAAATTATAATTTTAGGCGATTTCAATATAGACTTACTGAATAAAAATAATACTGACTATGAAAAATTTTCTGATTTTATTGACATCCATAAATTAAACCAAGTAGTTACGTCTCCAACGCATTTTACAGATCATAGTGAAACGCTCCTTGATGTTGTTTGCACAGATGCATATGTTCGTAGTGTATTGAATGAAGTCATTGGCACTAAGTTAACAAATCATGCATTAGTCTGCTGTGAATTTGACTTTAAGAAACCTAAGATACCACCGAAAACAATTAGTTATAGGCCATTGAAAAATATTGACTCTTGTTTGTTAGATTGTGATGTTAAGTCTATTCCGTGGCACGAGATCTGTTATTCCTATGATGTCAACGAAATTGTAAGGAACCTCAACCTGAGCTTGATAAGCTTATTTGACAAGCATGCCCCCATTAAAACTGTGGTTATAAAAAAGCGTTTTTATCCTTGGGTGACAGATATTATTAAGTTAATGATGCGTTTGAGAAATGAGGCGCATATGAGATATTTACGTACAAAAAAAGATACTCATCATGCTTATTATAGGGATCTGAAAAACCAAGTGAATTCTGGATTTTTACGTGAAAAGCATGCTTATTTTAGTTATAACATAAATAATAAAATAAAAGATCCTAAATCTTTATGGAAAAATCTTAAGTCAGATATACTCCCACCTAAATCTGAAAAGGATTTACCTTCACATCTCGGTGAAGCTGAATTGATCAATAACCATTTTTTAGATCTGCCAGGTGATGGTAGTGTGAATCTTTCAAGTTTGACATTTTTGGAATTCCATAGGTATAATTCATCCACTTTTCATCTTAAATGTGTTACACAAACGGACATAGCAAAAATAATTCATTCTCTTAAATCTAATGCCCAGGGTGATGATGGTGTCTCTTTGGAAATGTTAATCAGAACCCTACCTGACTCACTTGATGCTATTACTGCTTTAATCAATAGATCCTTAACTACATGTACCTTTCCTGAAGCTTGGAAAATTGCAAAAATACAGCCTATTCCAAAAGTTACTTGTCCAGAATCTTATAAAGATTTACGCCCCATCAGTATCTTACCTTGCCTATCAAAAGTTTTAGAACGAGTTGTGCAGCTGCAACTTGTGGAATTCCTTGAGCAGAATAACATTCTACCTCAAGCTCAGTCAGGCTTTCGCAAAAATAGAAGCACAACTACTACTTTATTGGACATTACTAGTAACATTTTGGAATCACAGGATATTGGTATGGGTACTATCCTTGTTTTACTAGATTTTTCGCGTGCCTTTGATACAATTAATATACCTTTACTTTTATCTAAGATGTCCTATTACGGTTTTGATAGCTCTACTTTGAAGTGGTTTGACAGTTATTTATGTAATCGGTATCAGTATGTTGAGGTTCTACATAGTGATGGTAGCAAATCTACTTCTTCTGTCACCTCAGTCACCCGAGGTGTGCCTCAAGGTTCCATTTTGGGTCCTATACTTTTCATTCTATACACAGCAGACATTATAAATAATATTGTAAACTGTAACTACCACTTATACGCTGATGACCTTCAGCTTTATTTGCCTTGTCACCCAAACGATGTCCAAAGTACAGTACAAAAGATTAATAAAGATTTGGAAAGTATTACTAAGTGGTCAACTGATAACTGTTTAACGTTAAACCCTTCCAAATCTAAGTGTATGGTTTTGGGCTCCAAAAATCAGGTGCAGAAAATTGTTTCAGCTAATCCAATTATTAAAATAAACAATGAAACCATTTGCTTTACTCTGGAAACGCGTAATCTAGGTCTTGTAATGGATTCAGAGTTGAGGTTCGAATCACATATAAAGGAAACTGTCCGTAATTGTTTTTACCGACTGAAGGTCCTCTATCAAATTCGAAATTTTTTATGCACCAAAACAAGACAAATTTTGGTAGAATCTCTGGTGCTATCAAAATCTATATTTATAAAATCGTAAACTGAATGACTGACTGACTGACTGACTGACTGACTGACTGATCTATCAACGCACAGCCCAAACCGCTGGGTCTAGAGACTCCAAATTTGGCACGTAGGTTCCTTATGAGGTCTAGGGGTGCACTAAGAAAGGGTTTTTCAAAATTCACCCCCTAAGGGGGTAAAAAAGGGGATCAAAGTTTGTATGAAAGTCCCTCAGTTTTGAAGCTAGGATCTTCAAATTTTGTGTTTAGACTGACCATTGAAAATAAATAAATACGGGTCTCAGCGTTTTTCAAAATTCTACCCCCGAAGGGGTCAAAAGGGGGATGAAGTTGTGTATTGAAGAAAATCCTTTATTTTCGAAGTAAAAATCGCTAAGTTTTTAATTTAGGCTTATGGATAGACATCTAACGCAACGTATATTGTTATTGTTAGTATTTGAACCCCTATTGGGATGAAATGGGGGTGAAAAGGGGTAAAAAACCCCAAAAATAGATATGGATGTCGTTATTGGGGTTTTCGGGGATGACGATTGCAAAAATGACATTTATTTTGAAGTTCAACACGGTGGACATGATTTGACGCCTAAAGGGGTGAAAATGGGGTTCAAATTTTGTATGAAAAAATAATATAAAATAGACATTACAACTTTAAAGTTCGTTGGAGCACATCTAAAAATAAATAGGCAAACATATATTTTGTAATTTTGAAAATCAACCACTTAGGGGTAAATGGGGTGAGTAAACATAAAAATCGATATGGATGTCGTTCTTGAGGTTTCATGGGATGGTGATTGCAAAAATGACATTTATTTTGAAGTCCAACACGGTGGACATGATTTGACCCCTAAAGGGGTGAAAATGGGGTTTAAATTTTGTATGGAAAAATAATATTAAATAGACATTACAACTTAAAAATTGGTAGGAGCATGTCTAAAAATAAATAGGCAAACACATATTTTGTTTTTTTGAAAATCATCCCTTAAGGTGTAAATGGGGTAAGTAAACATGAAAATCGATGTGGATGTCGTTCTAGAGGTTTCATGGGATGGTGGTTGCGAAAATGACATTTATTTTGAAGTCCAACACGGTGGCCATGATTAGACCTGGACATGCACATCCAGGGGACGGGGACGGGGACGGGGACGGGGACGGGGACGGGGACGGGGACGGGGACGGGGACGGGGACGGGGACGGGGACGGGGACGGGGACGGGGACGGGGACGGGCACGGGAACGGGAACGGGAACGGGAACGGGAACGGGAACGGGAACGGGAACGGGAACGGGAACGGGAACGGGAACGGGAACGCGAACGGGAACGGGAACGCGAACGGGAACGGGAAGCCGTAATGCGTAAAAATGGCTGGTCAGATCCTGGTTGAAGGTTCCCTAAGGATTTTCTCTAATATCCACGCGGACGAAGTCGCGGGCAGAAGCTAGTTTAATTATATGGATGTAGTGTATGGCCCTAGATTGCTGTCAAAAACGATAAATTTGATACAGAGGGTACAGAATGCTTGTGCCAGATTTTGCTATAATATTCCGCCTAGAAGCCATGTATCCCCCTATATTAATGGTACTAACACACTGAATATGCGGTCTAGACGGGATGTACACTTAGCTCTGCTTTTGTTTGGTATAGTCAAAAATCGTAAGCCGCTCTACTTGTATGAGAAACTCGTATGGTCTACTCGCACCCGCTTAGCTAGGCTTGACGTACCCATCCACCGCACCGCCGCTTTCAGGGGTAGCTTTAAATTTGCTGCAACCAAAATATGGAACGACATACCACCTCCCCTGCGTCTCCTTAGTTCTGCGACTTCTTTTCGGGTAAAAATAAAAGAGTTGATTCTGTATAAACAGATAAATAGCGCTACCTAATGAACACTGTTTGACCTACTATAATTATAAATTATCTATTCTTTATATACTTTTCGGAACCTCTGCATTAATATTTCAAAGTCAAATTTGATCTATTTAAATATAAATTTAATAAATTATGCACTTTTGAATATGTTTAATCTATTGTATAAGCTTAATATTTTGTTTTTATATAACGATGCTCATCTATCTCATTACTGAAGCGAAACTGTTCTAAATGTCTGTTCTAACTGTTCTAAGTCAGCATAAATTGATTTATTATGTTATTGCATTGTTTGGCGAGTGTTGTCGCTATAAAAAACATTTGGCTCCACCTGAAAATCAGTGTCGCACAGGATGTGGCAATAGCTGAGGTTAGAGACCATTTTGGCTAATTTTCTTTTAAATTGTGTTGTCTTTTTGTAACAAATGCCTTTAAGCTGAATAAATTTTTTCACTTTCACTTTTTTTTTCACACTACTTATAAATGGTAGGTAGGTATTGTCGGTGTTTGCGAGGAACACTTTGAGTGCGCGCAGTGTCATTCGCAACGGTTGTGCGCGCCGCGAACAAGCACCTACTCGTACGGTACTGGAGCGGCTCCATGGCGTGCGCGCGTAGACTGCTGGGAACAGACGTTCGCAGTTGAAGCGCGCAGCGTGCGCGGAGGCCGGCCACATCGTACTAGCGGCGCCCTGCATGCGGCGTGGCACATAAGCTGCACCGGCCGTAGTGCACCACTCACAACTAGCCATTGTTAATCTATCATTTGAAAACTACTTTTTGGTTGCTAATCTGTATTTTGTATCTATTCACAGGTGCTGCACTTATCCAAGAAACGTAAATCGGATAATGAAACTGAAAAGGAAATTCCGAAAAGTCAAGAACCCTTAAAAAATACCGATAAGGGTGAGGAAATTAAGGCACAGAACGAAGATAGTAGGAAAATACCTGACTTTAGAATACGCAGTAATACATTTAAAACTCCTTATGTAATACTAAATCGTGTTAAAACTCCTATCAAAGCAATAATACCGAACAATGAAACAACCACTTCCAATATTAATAGTGACATAAAGAATTCTAAAACTAAAGCAAATAGCAATGAACAGGTTACAGCTCCAAATAATATTTTTATATGCGATGTATGCAAAAGAGAATATCTCTGCAAAAGCTACTTAAAGAAACATATTAAGACATGGCACCTAATTGGAATTGAACAAAATTGTAAAAATACTAATATTTCGATAGGAAAGGATAAACTGAAAAATAACAATGTGAGAGAAAATAAGCTTAGCAAAAAAAGGTACCAACTTAGGGATAGTATTTGTAGCGATGAGACGCAATACAAATGTAGTTATTGTATGAAATGTTTTTCTCAACGTGTTAATTTAGCGAAACATGTAAGAATTCATACAGGAGAGAAACCACACAAATGTAGTTATTGTACGAAATGTTTTTCTGACAGTAGTGATTTAGCTAGACATGTAAGAATTCATACAGGAGAGAAACCACACAAATGTAGTTATTGTACGAAATGTTTTTCTGACAGTAGTGATTTAGCTAAACATGTAAGAATTCATACAGGAGAGAAACCATACAAATGTAGTCATTGTATGAAATGTTTTACTCGAAGCGATCATTTAGCTACACATGTAAGAATTCATACAGGAGAGAAACCACACAAATGTAGTTATTGTATGAAATGTTTTTCTGACAGCGGTAATTTAGCTAAACATTTAAGAATTCATACAGGAGAGAAACCTTTCAAATGTAGTTATTGTATAAAATGTTTTTCTGACAATAGAGCTTTAACTAAACATGTAAGAATTCATACAGGAGAGAAACCATACAAATGTAGTTATTGTATGAAATGTTTTACTCAAAGCAGTGATTTAGCTAAACATTTAAGAATTCATACAGGAGAGAAACCTTTCAAATGTAGTAATTGTATAAAATGTTTTTCTGACAGCAGTAATTTAGCTGCACATGTAAGAATTCATACAGGAGAGAAACCATACAAATGTAGTTATTGTATGAAATGTTTTACTACAAGCGGTGATTTAGCTAAACATTTAAGAATTCATACAGGAGAGAAACCATACAAATGTAGTTATTGTATGAAATGTTTTACTCAAAGCAGTGATTTAGCTAAACATTTAAGAATTCATACAGGAGATAAACCTTTCAAATGTAGCTATTGTAAGAAATGTTTTACTCATAGCAGTGCTTTAGCTAAACATGTAAGTAGTCATTCATAAAAGATGAATATAACACCGTAATGAATGAATCAGTGTTTGTAAATTAAAGAATATTGCAAGTAGTTTTTAAGATAAGATATCAGACAAACACTTTTGTAACTTTTGTAACATCGCAATAGGGAGGGATACCTACACAAGATACAACATTAAATACCTAGCATTCAAAGAGTGTCAATGATTTATTGAAAGGATTTTGATGTTTTCGTTTGTCTCGCTCGATCTTTGATAAAAGTCTTTAGCTTTAAATAACGCCATATTAGGACTAATGCGTTTACATAAAATTGCTGAAGCATTGTTTCTGTGATGTAGGCTGTCTAACGAACGCTGGCACGTGGTTGGAAAAGGAACAAAAATTCCGCCTTTTGATAAGGGTCAGTTTCCAATGACAATGTTAATTTAACAGGGAAAGTGGCGCCCCCATTTGGATTCCAGCTTTCGTTAGACAGACAGACTAATGTGATAATCCGTCTCAGTGGCGCCCCATCATATGAAAATATTACTCGCGCAGTAGCAACTGACCAAAATACGCATGCATCGATCAAAGTAAACATACCTAATGTGTGTCCTGTATCTCAAATTACTAAACTACAATATACAGACATTAATAAAAAATTATAATAATTGTAAATTCATAAAATTAGACAAATTTGACATGTATTTAAAAGAACTATGTTTTAGAATTAATATTGAAATAGACTATTTACATTATAAAACTGAATATCTAGCGCCACAGAAAATCAAATCATTTCTTGCTAAAAACATGATAAATTTACATAAAAGTGCTACAATAAAAACAAAGACATTGAAGCAAAAAACAATTTTAAATTATTTTAGTAAAATAAGTCCATGCGAGCAATCGCCATTACAACAAGATACAACCGATACGCTTGTTCGTCACGACGGAATGCTCTAGGTTAGTTTTGTATCACCAGAATATAGCTAGTGCTCTCAGTAAAAAGGATTTACTCGAAATAACGCTTAACGAATTGAATGGAGAGCTGGGTGACATAGATATTATATGTTTATCAGAAACTTTTATGAAAAAAGGTACCGAAAAAAATCTGATAATAAATAATTACAACTTGGGAGCATCATATTGTAGAAACGAACGTAGAGGCGGAACCTGTATTTTGCTAAAACGGCATTTAGATTAAAAACAAATTGACATCCCACAGTCAATGCTCTACGTATTTTGAATGTTGTGCGATAGAAGTTACTCAGTTTAATCTAATAATTGTTTGCATTTATAGAACTCCTTCCTCAAAAATTGAAATATTTTTTGAACAATTACAGTCGCTTTTAAAAATGTTAGCAAGAAAAAGAAACAAAAAATTGTTCTATGCGGAGATTGGAATATTGACATGGTTCAAAAAAGTAAAAATAATGACGAGTTAACAAGCCTACTAAGTAATTATAACATTGTCAACCACATCAATCAGCCTACGCGTATAAAAGCATGTCTTGATTTGATTGCTAGTAACTTAGACAGCGTTATTAAATCGGGAATACACTGCTTATGTCTATCTGACCATGAAAAGGCTCAAAGCTTAACATTTGAATTATGTAGTGATAAAAATTACACAATAAAACTAAAATATTGGTTTGAATATAAACGTGACATGTGTAAAGACAACATTGAAAAGTTCCTAGGCTGTATTTCATCTCTTTCTTTTAGCGATGTGCTAGAAAATCAAGATGTAGAAAAATCATTCAACTGTTTTCATGAACATATTGCTTTATTTTTTAACTTATGCTTTCCAATTATAAAAGTAAAAAAAACTTGCAAGCCGATCAAAAATAGATGGCTAAGCAAAGGTATTAAGAAATGTTCCATACATAAGAGAAAGATTTATCTTAAATATAGATTAGCCTCATCTGGTAAAACTTTTATTAAAAAGAAATATCAAAGTTACAATAGAATATTAAAAAAATGCATATTACAGGCCCAAAAGATAACTAACACACATTACATTTCTAAGTCCAAAAATGTATGTAAAACATCATGGGATGTAGTGAAAAGTAATGTACAAAATGTAGATACAAAAAATGACATTGAACAAATAAATATAGACAATAAAATCATAACTAATCCTAGTGAAATATGTAAAGCATTTAACAACTATTTTACAGCTTGACGAACAAATGTAATTTAAATAATGAAGCGGACATTAAGAATGTATTAATTGACATAAAATCACACACAAGTAGTATCTATCTAACTCCAATAAATGATAATGACATATATAAAATAATAAAGGGACTTAAAAATACTAACTCTACTGGTTTTGACAATATTACTACAGACATAATTAAAAAAATTGCTGCGTATATAGTATTACCTTTGACACATATAATAAATCTATCGTTAACAAATGGACATTTTCCCTCGAGCTTAAGTTATCAATAGTGAAGCCGATATATAAAAATGGTCCCCATACAGATATGGCTAATTATAGACCTATCACACTAATATCTATATTCTCTAAAATTATAGAAAAGGTTATGTATGACAAAATATATTCATTTATGTCTTCACAACAGCTTTTAAAGAGGGAACAGTTTGGCTTTCGGAAAAATTGCTCAACTACACTTGCCTGCTACCATCTAATTAAAGAAGTGACTCAAAACCTAAACGATAGAATGTTCACCCATGCTATTTTTCTAGATATGAGCAAAGCTTTTGATTTTGTTCCTCATAAGTTATTATTAGCGAAGCTTGAAAAGTATGGCATAAGGGGAAATGCTTTGTCTTGGTTAGAAAGCTACCTGTTTGACAGACAACAGTGTGTAGAAATTGCGAAAACTTCTGGTAACATCAGAAAATCTTATATGTCAACGTATGAGTACAATCGATGTGGTGTTCCTCAAGGAAGCGTCCTGGGACCTTTACTGTTTTTACTATTTATCAACGATCTACCAAATGTTACAGACCAAAAATGCATACTATTTGCGGATGATACAACAATTTTAGTTAAGAGTAGAAGTAAAGAGGAACTAGAATGTATCGCCAATGATAACCTAACAAAAATTGTGAATTGGCTGAAAAATAATAACTTAAAGGTAAATATGACGAAAACGAAAAGCATTAACTTTAAAACACAATAGAACAAACATAGATATTAATGTGAAGTATGAGAGTAATGAAGTTGACAATGTGAAACAAGCTAAATTCTTAGGTATAATAATTGATAGATAGATAGATAGATAAGTAGTTTATTTGCCAAAACACACACATTCATACAAATAAAAGTGCATACAAGTTGAAGACTAAAATAAAAAAAAAGACAAACAAAATTGACATCTAGGTACACATAACATAACAAAAGAGAATCAGAAGAAGGCATGCATGTGTGTGCAGCAGCAAGAAGGGTCTAGGCTCGGTGTCAGTAAAACACCGATTTTCAGCCGTCACCCGGATGAAACGCGGGTACCAGCAACTGTGATTAATTGACGAAATGTTGAATTGGAAAGCTCACATTGATACGTTGGTAAATAAGTTGGACAGGTATGTATATGTACTGAATAGAATCGTCAATGTTGCGTCTAAAGAAGCAGCGTTAATGGCATACCATGGCTACGTATTGTCGTTACTAAGATATGGACTTATTTTATGGGGTAACTCTGTAGATATGCCTAGAGCATTTAGAGTACAAAAGAAATGTGTTCGATCTATCAGTGGTGCAGATAGGTTGGATAGCTGTAAGCCGTTGTTCAAAGCTCTAAACTTACTACCGCTTCCCTGTCTGTACATACCTACTTGAGATGGCACTTTTTGCTAAGAAATATAATGGTCTATTCAAAGTTAATAATAGCAATAAATTTTACAGAGGAAGAAAGGGTGAAAATTATTGTATACCAGGCCAGAGATTAATGCTTTACTCTAAAAATGTCCACTGTATGGCGATTCGCATATTTAACTCTTCAACGCCCGGAAAACAATACAACAATAGAGTGCCCGATAGGGCACAGCGGGCGGGCGGGAAGCTACCGAATGATATAAAAGTATTGTCATATTTTAAGTTTAAAGCAAAATTATTAAATTTACTAGCGGACAAAATGTATTATAAAATTGCTGACTTCATTAATGATAGGATTTGACATTTTTTTATTATTATTATTGTTCTTTTTTATTTATTTTTTATTCTCATTTTCACAAAATAATCCACTCTATTGACATTTTCTTGACATTTTAACGATGACTAGTGCACGTGAACTGAAGTAGGGAATTATTATTTAATTGTAATCATGTTTATTAACTTATAACCTAATTTAATTAAAATGTCTTTATCTTTATTATATAATTAAATCATTAAATTTTTGCACATCGTATCCACAACGATAGAATATGTTGGTAATTAGTAATTTAAGAACACAATGTACCATATTCACGCAAATAAACTATTACTTACTTACTCCTAAGTAGTCCTAGTGATGATAAGGTAAGAGAGCACTACAGGGTGTAACGGAAATGGTGCATTCCTCAATCTACGAAAGTTCGTGTAAAAGGCTGCAGCTTTCGCAAAGAGCCGCAAGTTGTTGGTAATTTATTTATGTAGTGTGGGGCAGTGCTTGGCCTTCACCTCACCTGATGTGAAGTGACGATAAGGCCGAACGAGAAACTGGCTATAAGTATTACCTGCCGGACGGAATACAACAATTTTTAAATTGTTGTTATGGCGTCAGACATAGGTAAGATGGTTGTAGCTAGTCAGGCTCAGGCGGATTTGAAATAAGCCCTAACACCAACCGAACCGAGTACAAATTGTACCCCCTGGGAATCAAACCCGGGACCCCTGCGTCTTACACGGGTGGGCGAACCACTAGACCACGGAGGCGGTTAAATCGTGACCCTACCTTAAGTAGGTCTGAGATTACACTCTTGCGCTTCCCTTCTCGCTGAGGCAAGCGTCATTGGAACTAATGCATGCCACAAGGGCACACGCTGACGCATTCCTCACTGTAATTAATCAAATCAAAATTGTTGATTTCAGTCATCTGGTAATTTGTTTGTTGACTTGTTGTATGATTTAGTTTTACAAATGAATGTGAATGTTTTTTTATTGTCTTTTATGTTTAAATAAAGAATCTTGATTAAATTAAATGTGTTTTTTTTTGTCAATATCCGCCACTTTATAGCAACACTAGCGGCCGCCCGCGACTTCGTCTAAGTGGAAAGGTTTATTGTTATCCCTCGGGTCGGGAATAATACTTTTTTCGGGATGAAAGGTCCTCTGTACCCCGCCAATGTGTATGCACACATGATGATCGGTTCAGTAGTCAAGACATTAAGGCGAAACAAACAAACAAACGCACTTTCGCATTTATAATGATTAGAAAGGATTTAAAAAATCTAGATCACGGCCGAGACTGCTTTTTATTCTCGGTTCTCGGAAAAAGGTGGGTTCGGTCGGTCCCTACAGCACAGCGCTCTCTTCGCTCCAAAACATTGACTTAGTAGTTGCCTCTCTTTCTATCGCGTAGGTCTTATCTTTTCTGATGTAATAGTATGAACTTGGTTAAATGCTCTTATCTCCGCGGAATGACACAGCCACAGCCCTGCCGATGGCTACCTACATGAAGTTGTACTTTAACTACATCTTCTTGGATCATAAAGTCTGTGATGAATACAAAGATAAACCCAATGGACCATTCTTTTTTGCTTGTTAAGATACTTGTTTGTTTTGTTTACCTCAGGTGCATTTAAATGAAAATTGAAAATTCTTTCAGCATACCATGGAAGTAATAGTCGAAGATATTACACATTTTATGAAAACATTATACAAGTAAAAAGGTCCAAATTCCGATCTTTTTAATTTATATTGAGGTTATGTAGGTCAAGACATCGGTGAGCGCGTTCACGAGATCGTCGATAGCCCCAAGTCCCAAACTGTCAAAGCGCGATTATCTGAATCGGTAGGTACGCTTGTTATCGTGGTCATCGCTGAAATTTATTTTAGTTTGAATTGGAATGCACCCTGATCACAGAATATATACTCCCTGATTCTGAATGCACCCGAAATGTCATAAAGAAATTTGTAATTGTCAATGTCAAGTCAAACAAAAAGGTGCAGTTTTGTTTGACAGTTTTGTTTGTATGTCGCAAAGAAAAATCAATTGTTTGAGGAAAAAAGTGTTATTTTCCCCGTATTCCCAAGCCCATGAGTTAGTGCTATACATAAGTCTAAAACCTGACTCTCCAACCAAATAATCTGCTGAAAAACCTGAAAATGAACCACCTAATGGCGTGCAGAGTATGCTTGGCATACGATATCCGCTTGCATTCAATATCTGGTTGCCAGCTTCAGGATATTTACGAGAAATTCACTGAAACATTGGTAAGCTAACTGTGCATAACGCACCTTTTTTATAATAATGTAGAACATGTTAGTATTACCATCATCTTTATTCCTTGTTCTTTGGCCCCAGACAGTGCCTGATTTAGAGCACTGACAGCCCTAGACAGCCCCTACCTTGCCAGTTGGGCTTACCCAACTTACTCTTAAGTACCTTAGTATTTTTGCATACATACTCAAATGATCAAATTTTATTCTACAAGCTCAGCGCCCCCTCAGTCTTCACGCCCTAAGCCCTGGCCATATTATGGGTATACATTTTTACCCTGGACCCAAATGGCTACTTCATTCTGTTCACTGTTAATATTTAGCCTTTTAAATAAATATAGTCTTTTTTTCCAGCTTGAAACAGGCGATATGAAGCCAACATGTGTCTGTTACATTTGCTTCAGTATGTTGAAAAAGTTTCAGAAGTTTATAGAGAAATCAAAAAAATCTGATCAGCTACTTGAACAGATGATAAATTCTGGTTTGGAGGTAAGTTAAATAAAGTCAACAGTCAAAACAATATTAGTAAACCTACAATTAGTATAAAATTACATTGCCTGCATTCCTACTTTAAAATATATTGTGTCAGTTGTGTAACCAAACAAATTAATATCTACTCATTTATAGAAAAAAAGTTAGTGGGACATTCATAGCACTGACATAACATAATGATCTTTAAATCATAAGGCGATTAACACACTGCACCGCGATCTGCCACTTTGTGCGGGGCCACTGATATTAATATTGGTGATAAAAACTGAGATTTGCAAATTGTCTCAGTTTATATCACAGAGTAGGTACCAGTGGCGAAGGGTCCATACAAGCCGATACCCATCGACTTACCTTTTAGAAAACCCACCCCACTGATCCACTATACAGAATCATAACATTTTTGTGGAACGGCTTACCTTTGCCATAATTTCACCCCTCGCTACTGGTAGGTAGCTACTTATTATGGTACAAAGATCATCATTCATAAATTTTCCTTTTAGCTGTCAGTTAATTCCCTGGAATTGTTTTGTAAACAACAAACTGAATTCCCTTGGACCTTGGACAAGTCTCCGATGGTTAGAGTCATATCTGCAACCGAGGAAGAGGTCAACGTGGAAACTCCAATTAAAACGGAATATGTGAATTCTGAAATGGACGTGGGGGATCAGAATGAAGGTATTATTGAATTCATTAGTTTAGTAACTTTACATTTTGCCTGAATAATGAATGCCATGAAAGATCACTCACTGCCAACACTTTGCCACTGGTTTGACACAGTTTATGGTCTTATTGGCACTTGATTCCAATTGCATTACTCTATTCGCATTTGGTATTATTCCCATTTTTATGGTCCTATTCCCATTAGCAACTGCCCACTAATTGTCTAATTTCAAAATCTATCACAATCACTTTCATTTGACAGAACATGGATTCTTCTTTTTGGCACAAATAAAAACTTGCCAAAGAAATGCAGCGATGAAATGGTTTCCATCTGTCAAATGAAAGCGATTGCGATAGATTTTGAAATTAGACAATTAGCCCCCGGCAGGCTGATTATCTAAATTGAAACTATTTAGCGACCGGTTTCATTTGACATACATTGCTACTTTTCTTTGGTATGTTTTTTTACCCCAAAAAGAAGAAGCAATGTATCACATTCATCTGTCAAATGAGACCGGTCGCTAGGTGGCTTCTAATTAGACAATCAGCCCGCCGGTCTCATGTGACAACCCCCTTCTACCTTTCCCCCTTTTTAAATATAGACCAGCCCCCCTAGCATGACCACCGAGACGCGATAATAGGATACAGCGATTTATCATGTTTAACCGTCAAAAGACCTTGTATTTTTATCTATATTGTGTTTGGTGGTCATGCTAGGGGGGCTGGTTGAAGTGTAATAAACTTAATTGTTTTGGCGGCGCTAGTTGACGCCGTGAAGTTTTTAACTCAACATTATAATATTACCATAATTATTATTGTTTCAGATGATCTAAATGGCATTGCTTTAGAATTAGAAGTTACCAACCAGGATTCATCATCAGATTCCGAAGACAATCTGTACATAAGTAAACAGTGGAAAGCGGACCGAAGCAATGTATCTGAAATGAATACGACTACAAGTGAGTGGAATTCACTTCTCAAGCTTACGCGCTCACTAGACATGAAATAAAACACTTTTAACGGATACTAGCGCGGTTTTATTGAAAGTACTTTGGTAATTAGTTGGTATTTGGTTTGATTTTTGATTTTCCCGACGTTTCGGCACCTTTGCAGCTGCCGTGGTCACGGGGGACTGAAGCTACTTGTGAGCCTACCCTCAAGCTTGAGGGAAAATCAAAAATCAAACCAAATACCAACTAATTACCAAAGTACTTTCAATAAAACCGCGCTAGTATCCGTTAAAAGTGTTTTATTTCAAGTGAGTGGAAACTATTTGTAAGGAGTAATAATATACAGTCTGACCAAAATAGTAGAAAATTATAGGGAGCCACTTGCAGTCATAAGTTTGTTGTATAGACTCTATACTTTTGTATGCAATAACCATGTGTTGCTAGCTAGTAAACATTATTTTAGTTCCATTTCTAGACTTGTTGGCCAAACTGCAGTAAGAGTCCCAATTTATGAAAAGCTTTTTCACCCTGACCATCATGAATTTATTGAAATTATGATTAATCTTATCAGCTTTTCTTCTCTAACGCCGTCTGTTCACCGTCCGCCGTCACCGGGACGGGATGACGGCGCTATAACAGCCATACATATACATACATTCACTATGACAGCCTGTCCATCGAAAACACATTCCGTCATCTTGATGTCATTATAACCCCGTTTGTCCACCGTTGACGTCACTGCGACGTCAACGGGACGGGATGACGGCGCCGACGTTTTATTATGACTTCAAGATGAGGGACGGATTTTCGGTGGACAGGCTGTCATAGTGAATGTATGTACCGTTATATCAGCGCCGTCATCCCGTCCCGTTGACGTCACTGCGACGTCAACGGGACGGGATGACGGCGCCGACGTTTTGCTATGACTTCAAGATGAGGGACGGATATTCGGTGGACAGGCTGTCATAGTGAATGTATGTACCGTTATATCAGCGCCGTCATCCCGTCCCGTTTACGTCACTGCGACGTCAACGGGACGGGATGACGGCGCCGACGTTTTATTATGACTTCAAGATGAGGGACGAATTTTCGGTGGACAGGCTGTCATAGTGAATGTATGTACCGTTATATCAGCGCCGTCATCCCGTCCCGTTGACGTCCCGGTGACGGCAGCGGTAGACAAACGCCGTAAATCGGGAACTACATTAGGCACGCGTGGGCCACGTACGCCGACCTGGGCGCGTCCAATAATGTACTCTATGGACGCGGCAGAAGACATACTTTCCGTTGCGTCGCGTAACGTGGCATCGCGTCGCAAGGCGTGGGTGCATACACGTGGATGTAATGTAGCTCTAAACAACTAGCCCCTATGTAAAATGTATGGTTCTGATAGGCCCAGATCGGCGTACGTGGCCCACGTGTGCCACATGCAGACTGAATCCCGATTCGGAATTCCGAACGGAATTGCGATAATGTATGAAGATTCCGTACGGATAAATCCCGCATGTGTGTGGTAGTCCATAGATTTGTATGGATTAGCTGCGTTCGGGATCACGTATGTACGGAATTCCGTAACGGGATTCCGCCTGTGTGTGGCCGGCCTTGAGGTTGGTAAAAGATCTTTTCATTAACGACATAAAATCTACAAATTTTTGATGTTACTTGTAGTTTTGAAGCCAGCACGAGAGATAATTCTATCTAAAGAGGAACAATTACAACAAATGCTGGAGCGATCGAAGTCACTAAATTATCAAAACTCGCCGTTTAAATGTGATTTGTGCTGCAAAGGATTTGTGGACGCAGAGGCTTTTGAAAACCATCACGAAAAACATGAGGTAAGTCTCTCTCTTGTTAACTAGATTTTTACCAAACAGCAGTACAGGACTTTGATTGTCTCATCGGTGTCGAAGTGGTCGGTCCCGCGTAGAGCTCGTCTGCTCCATTCGATAAAGTGGTCTCGTTGTTGTTCATTGCCATCCCCTCGGTCGCTCGGGTCGATGTCTTCTCCCGTTCCTTCCCGTCGTTCACTGGTACTGGGTCTGGTGGTGATTCCATGGTTCTGCTGCAGCCACTCGTCCACTCCACTCGCACTACTTATAAATGGTAGGTAGGTATTGTGGGTGTTTGCGAGGAACACTTTGAGTGCGCGCAGTGTCATTCGCAACGGTTGTGCGCGCCGCGAACAAGCACCTACTCGTACGGTACTGGAGCGGCTCCATGGCGTGCGCGCGTAGACTGCCGGGAACAGACGTTCGCAGTTGAAGCGCGCAGCGTGCGCGGAGGCCGGCCACATCGTACTAGCGGCGCCCTGCATGCGGCGTGGCACATAAGCTGCACCGGCCGTAGTGCACCACTCGCAACTAGCCATTGTTAATCTATCATTTGAAAACTACTTTTTGGTTGCTAATCTGTATTTTGTATCTATTCACAGGTGCTGCACTTACCCAAGAAACGTAAATCGGATAATGAAACTGAAAAGGAAATTCCGAAAAGGCAAGAACCCTTAAAAAATACCGATAAGGGTGAGGAAATTAAGGCACAGAACGAAGATAGTAGGAAAATACCTGACTTTAGAATACGCAGTAATACATTTAAAACTCCTTATGTAATACTAAATCGTGTTAAAACTCCTATCAAAGCAATAATACCGAACAATGAAACAACCACTTCCAATATTAAGAGTGACATAAAGAATTCTAAAACTAAAGCAAATAGCAATGAACAGGTTACAGCTCCAAATAATATTTTTATATGCGATGTATGCAAAAGAGAATATCTCTGCAAAAGCTACTTAAAGAAACATATTAAGACATGGCACCTAATTGGAATTGAACAAAATTGTAAAAATACTAATATTTCGATAGGAAAGGCTATACTGAAAAATAACAATGTGAGAGAAAATAAGCTTAGCAAAAAAAGGTACCAACTTAGGGATAGTATTTGTAGCGATGAGACGCAATACAAATGTAGTTATTGTATGAAATGTTTTTCTCAACGTGGTAATTTAGCTACACATGTAAGAATTCATACAGGAGAGAAACCACACAAATGTAGTTATTGTACGAAATGTTTTACTACGAGCAGTGCTTTAGCTGCACATGTAAGAATTCATACAGGAGAGAAACCTTTCAAATGTAGTTATTGTATAAAATGTTTTACTACTAGCAGTGCTTTAGCTAAACATGTAAGAATTCATACAGGAGAGAAACCACACAAATGTAGTTATTGTACGAAATGTTTTACTCGAAGCGGTGATTTAGCTACACATGTAAGAATTCATACAGGAGAGAAACCATACAAATGTAATTATTGCATCAAATGTTTCAGTAGTAGCAGTGAGTTAGCTAAACATGTTAGAACTCATACAGGAGAGAAACTACACAAATGTAGTTATTGTACGAAATGTTTTACTGCGAGCAGTGCTTTAGCTACACATGTAAAAATTCATACAGGAGATAAACCATACAAATGTAGTAATTGTACGAAATGTTTTTCTCAACGTGGTAATTTAGCTAGACATGTAAGAATTCATACAGGAGAGAAACCACACAAATGTAGTTATTGTACGAAATGTTTTTCTCAACGTGGTAATTTAGCTACACATGTAAGAATTCATACAGGAGGGAAACCACACAAATGTAGTTATTGTACGAAATGTTTTTCTAACAGCGGTAATTTAGCTAAACATGTAAGAATTCATACAGGAGATAAACCATACAAATGTAGTTATTGTACGAAATGTTTTTCTCAACGTAGTAATTTAGCTACACATGTAAGAATTCATACAGGAGAGAAACCTTTCAAATGTAGTTATTGCATCAAATGTTTTACTCAAAGCGGTGATTTAGCTAAACATTTAAGAATTCATACAGGAGAGAAACCTTTCAAATGTAGTTATTGTATAAAATGTTTTACTCGAAGCGGTGAATTAGCTACACATGTAAGAATTCATACAGGAGAGAAACCATACAAATGTAGCTATTGTAAGAAATGTTTTACTACTAGCAGTGCTTTAGCTAAACATGTAAGTAGTCATTCATAAGAGATGGATATAACACCGTAATGAATGAATCAGTGTTTGTAAATTAATGAATATTGCAAGTAGTTTTTAAGATAAGATATCAGACAAACACTTTTTTAACTTTTGTAACATCGCAATAGGGAGGGATACCTACACAAGATACAACATTAAATACCTGGCATTCATAGAGTGTCAATGATTTATTGAAAGGATTTTGATGTTTTCGTTTGTCTCGCTCGATCTTTGATAAAAGTCTTTAGCTTTAAATAACGCCATATTAGGACTGTAATGCGTTTACATAAAATAGCTGAAGCATTGTTTCTGTGATGTAGGCTGTCTAACGAACGCTGGCACGTGGTTGGAAAAGGAACAAAAATTCCGCCTTTTGATAAGGGTCAGTTTCCAATGACAATGTTAATTTAACAGGGAAAGTGGCGCCCCCATTTGGATTCCAGCTTTCGTTAGACAGACAGACTAATGTGATAATCCGTCTCAGTGGCGCCCCATCATATGAAAATATTACTCGCGCAGTAGCAACCAACCAAAATACGCATGCATCGATCAAAGTAAACATACCTAATGTGTGTCCTAAGTAGTCCTAGTGATGATAAGGTAAGAGAGCACTACAGGGTGTAACGGAAATGGTGGTGTCCTACATCTTGGCATGGACCACTTTGAAAACCGCAATTCTGACTACATGGAAAATTTCTCCCCAATTAGTCCCAACTAGTCCTACTTTTTCGGAATTAGTCCCAAAAAGGACTGAAAGATATAAGCGATTTAAATGGTCCATGCCAAAGCACACCTTCATTTTGGCAGGGACAGGCTATATCTAGTGAACCTAAACACCTAGCCAGGGTCTGATTATTCAAAAAAAATCTCCCTTTTTTATGGATCCCGCAATGCCTAGAATCAAAACGAAATGAAGCGCCGTTCAAAAAATATAAAGGAATGATTTGGTCCCTGCCAAAATCAACCTACATCTTGGCGAGGACTTTTGAACCAGGTCACCTAGAGAAAATCTGATTATTGGAAACGATTCGTGTAAATTAGTCCCAATTAGTCCTAAAGCCCCAAAATTAGTCCCCCTTTAGTTTAGGAGATAATCGGAATTAAAGTTTGGTTTTTATAGTACAGGAGCCGACTTCCTATTTAGTGACGATGTTTGTAACTTGTTTTATTTTTGCGTGTTTGTGTTAAAATAATGAAGTGTTATTAACGTATAATGTAAAACAAAAGTATAAAGTAGTACGTAGTAAAGTAATACGTAACTTTTATGCATTTTCGAAACTCAAAACCTTAATTTTTAAGTCATAAAATAAAAATGATTTCTTAGAGGTATTTTGATCCCGGGCTCCTGGACTATATCAAAAACATGTACAGTCGCGTACAAAATAATTTCAAAGGGACATATTGATCTATGTATACCTTGTTTTACCAACTTTAACAAACTGTGTTCCAAGTAAATAAACAATTTCATTTCATTTCATTTTATTTCAAAGAAGTATGAAATGGTCATGTATAAAATTGAATTTTAAAGTTATATTGCTTTTCTTTCGAAACTATTCATATTTGGAGTAGAGAGTGATTTTCTTCCTTCAATGGGTTCACTTGAAACTTTGTACCTATACAGGGTTATTTGTAATTAATTTAAAACCTCTCTTGGGGCTGATCATACCATCAAACTGTACAACTTTCATTATAGGACCAACCTTGAAATCGAAAAAAAAAATCTGCTGTTTCATACATTTCGAATTCGATGGAGTACCTACCTACGCATTGTACTTATGTATGGAACAGGTGTTTTTTTTTCTAGTTTGACAAGAAAATAACAACTCAATGTTAAAAAATACAAGATGGCGGCCAACTTTTGTTGTTTGTAGGCTGATTTCGATGAAACTCAGTTTTTGCTACTATTTTGACAAGAATACAGCAATGCAATATTAAAAATATAAAAAATCCAAGATGGCGGTCAACTTTTTTGTCTGTAGGCCGATTTCGATGAAACTCGGTTTTTGCTACTATTTTGACAAGAATACAGCAATGCAATTTAAAATATATAAAAAATCCAAGATGGCGGCCAACTTTTTTGTTTGTACCTACGAAAATATGTAATAGGATTTTGTACGAGCTACCTCGTACATTGCCGACGCATCATTTCTTTTATGACCCAATTACTTTATATAAGCAATTAATTTTACACAATTCAGTTCGCAATTAGCAGTGTATCAAGTCACGCGTACTCATTTCATTTACCATTATTGCATAATAATTTTATAGTTTTTATTCTAAATATACAACAGTTTAATTCTATCAGTTTTATCATTTTATTAGTTAATTGTCCTATCAATTAACATTGATCCTTCGATCCTTTCGGGAAGGCGGGACTATTTACACGTGTCGCGCGAGTGAATGAACTTTAACCGCAACGTGTCTTAGTAGCTTCCGCTACCGAACTATTGAAACAGTGCATTTGTACAGTTCATTAATCAGTGATTATCATATCGAATTGATAAATACCAAGTGGATCAGAACATTTAAGTGACGTTCAACAGTAAGTTTACGGACGTTCAGTGTAATCAGCAAAGGAGGCGACTCATCTACCCCGAGTCGTTGCCATACAGCAGCAGTAAGCAGTATCTCAAGTAAGATCAGTCCATTATACATTAACAGCAATGTCTTCAGTCAACGACGTCTTAGCAAATCTTCAGCAGCTAGCTTCGGCCATCGAAAACGTATACACCAATTTCAAAAAAGAAGAACAGCTAGCAGGAAAACCGCTGACTACGTTGAAGAAAAGGTTGGATATACTCGATAGCTATTGGGTTGAGTACGAGTCAAATTTTTCCAAAGTGTCTTCGGTCGAATTAGATCCAGCAATGAGAGACCATTTGAACAGTGATTTAGAGAGAGTGCAAGAAAGGTACGGTAACATTAGAGCTCATATTCAAAGTTATCAGACGGTGGCGGAGGAGAGAGCCCAGTCACCTCTCATCAAGCCTCCTGCGTTCGTGCCAAAACCGAATGAGCCCATCCAGAGCACATTACAACCGAGCAGCAGCAGGGTGAGTACGCATAATGCAACAGTAGGCCCGTTAGACGGGATGCTTAAGAAACAGCAAAGCAACTTTAAGGCGTTTCACCGAACTATCACGGGAATCGATCTGGAATCAGTGAATGAGAAATGGGAGTTTGTAGATCTACTTCAAACCATCCAATCCCGCTGGACCGCAATCGACTCGCTGCATTGGGAGTTAGACAGCAATTTCAACGAACCCAACGAGGAGTATGAAAAAACATTTTCATCTTATGAGAGTAAGTACCAGTCCACCAAGAAAGCCATCAACAAGAAAATGGGCTCTCTGGCTCATCGGGAGAAATCTACGCCTCAGATGGAAATTCCAACGTTTAATGGAAATTATTATAACTGGGTGTCTTTTAAGGACTTATTTAATGAAACCGTCCACAGTAACAGCTCATTATCTAACGCACAAAAAATGCAGTATTTAAAGTCCAAAGTGAAAGGCGAAGCAGAAAGATTAATTCAACATTTAAATATCAGTTCCGATAACTATTTAGTTTGCTGGGATATATTAAATCAGAGATATAATAATAAGAAGCTTATATTCAGTTCCCACATGAATGTTTTGATGAATATTCCAACGATGCAACATCAATCAGCCACTCATTTAAAACGTATTCATGATACTATACAAGAATGTCTTAACGCAATTAAAAATTTGGGAGTCGACATTAAATCTTGGGACCCCATTATTATACATTTATTGACTCAGAAATTAGATACCGTTTCCTATACCGATTATATGGAATCTGTGCAAGATCCTAGAGAAATACCTAATTTAAAAGAATTTTTACAATTTTTGGAAGCCAAATTTACGTCATTAGAAGCGTCACGGAGAAAACAAGATAATCCGATACAAAAATTTCATGGCCCGAGTAAAAATGATTATAATAATAGCAGTAAGCAGCGACCGAGTTACTACAAAAACTCATTTGCAAGCAGTAAAATAAATTCACAAGTACCTATAAACAAAAAGAGCGCATCAGCAAAAAGTTATCTTTGTGCATTGTGCAACAGTACCGAGCATGGAATTTATTTTTGTCCTCAATTTTTGGACATGCCACCTAACAACAAATTAAAAACAGTTAATAGATTGAATCTTTGCCAAAATTCTCTCTACGATCATCGAGGACAACCATGTCTATCAGAAAATTTTTGTCGTTTGTGCAATAAGGCTCATAATCGCTTATTGCACGAGGCGTTTACGCACCCCGCCCGCCCAACCGTTTATAACAGTCGCAGTGGGCAAAATTCGAACGCGCGTGAGGGCGGCGTCGCCGCATTTTTCACAATTTTGCTTAAAAACATTAAAATATATTAGGTAAGTTATACTTTTTAGCGACTAAATTACAAAAATATTAAAAAAATCCGCTAATCCAGGGGGCTTACCATCAGCAAATACGAAACTTTCAGTTCAAAAGCAGGCCTTAAACAGGACCGCTTAAAGCCTGCTTTCATACTAACCGTTGAGGTCATAGTACGAACAAGTAAAGCAGTTCAATATAAGCCCTGCTATAAGAGCTCATAGTAAGGTCCCAGCTACTATGTCGCTAGAACGGCAACGCAGCATGTAATGTATGACAAAAACGAACTATTTTTTGGGTGTGGTATGGCTTGGTTAAGAGCCATTTAGACAACATGTTTCGCAACATTTAGGTACCTGTCTCGTCCATTTTGCTTCAAATGGATGACACAGATAGATATTTCGGAAACATTGAATTGAAAACATGTTTTCCAACATGTTTTTGTGTCTATTTAAACGCGGCTTTAGCGCGTTTTTCCACGAACAACGACACGACACGATTCACAAGCTGCACGATACTGTTGTCAGCACTATAGTGCTGACAACTGTACTTTTTGGTACGTTCTGGCAACACTGTTGACAATCGTGTCGTGTTATTGTTTGTTCGTAGGAAAACGTCCTTACAATCCCTCCCTCTTAGCCTAGCATGACCACCGAAACGTGATATGGTACCTAGTGATTTATCACGTTTAACTGGAGGGTGGAAGGGCTGCCCCCCTAGCATGACCGACAATACACGATATATATCGTTTTGTCGACACTCGACTGTCAAATTCCATTGTTTTATGGCAGTTAAACCTGATTAAGCTCTATATCATATTATCGCGTTTCGATGGTCATGCTAGGGGGGCATGAGCATATTACACTATCATAATAATATATTATTTATCGGATGCAATCTCCGACGAAGATAGTAAACATATATCTCGGATGATATATACATGATAGTGTAATATGGGCCTAAAACTTTATTCCGTTCCGCAATGCGCAGTGTTCCGATTGTAAAACTTATGTTCACAGATACTGTTTGTGCATTCCTCAATCTACGAATGTTCGTGCTTAATGTTTTACAATCGGAACACTGCGCATTACGGAACGGAATAGTTTTATGTAATTAATTTTTACTGTACGCTTTTGTACATGACTGTACTTATATTAAAAAACGGAATTTCTCCTAAACTAAAGGGGGACTAATTTTGTGGCTTTGGGACTAATTGGGACTAATTTACACGAATCGTTTCCAATAATCAGATTTTCTCTAGGTGACCTGGTTCAAAAGTCCTCGCCAAGATGTAGGTTGATTTTGGCAGGGACCAAATCATTCCTTTATATTTTTTGAACGGCGCTTCATTTCGTTTTGATTCTAGGCATTGCGGGATCCATAAAAAAGGGAGATTTTTTTGAATAATTAGATCCTGGCTAGGTGTTTAGGTTCACTAGATATAGCCTGTCCCTGCCAAAATGAAGGTTTGCTTTGGCATGGACCATTTAAATCGCTTATATCTTTCAGTCCTTTTTGGGACTAATTCCGAAAAAGTAGGACTAGTTGGGACTAATTGGGGAGAAATTTTCCATGTAGTCAGAATTGCGGTTTTCAAAGTGGTCCATGCCAAGATGTAGGACACGAAATGGTGCATTCCTCAATCTACGAAAGTTCGTGTAAAAGGCTGCAGCTTTCGCAAAGAGCCGCAAGTTGTTGGTAATTTATTTATGTAGTGTGGGGCAGTGCTTGGCCTTCACCTCACCTGATGTGAAGTGACGATAAGGCCGAAGGTGGAAGCGCACTACACCCGGAATCGTCATCACTGAGAAACTGGCTTAAGTATTACCTGCCGGACGGAATACAACAATTTTTAAATTGTTGTTATGGCGTCAGACATAGGTAAGATGGTTGTAGCTAGTCAGGCTCAGGCGGATTTGAAATAAGCCCTAACACCAACCGAACCGCTGTACCCCCTGGGAATCAAACCCGGGACCCCTGCGTCTTACACGGGTGGGCGAACCACTAGACCACAGAGGCGGTTAAATCGTGACCCTACCTGACGTTAGGTTTGCTGAGATTACACTCTTGCGCTTCCCTTCTCGCTGAGGCAAGCGTCATTGGAACTAATGCATGCCACAAGGGCACACGCTGACGCATTCCTCACTGTAATTAATCAAATCAAAATTGTTGATTTCAGTCATCTGGTAATTTGTTTGTTGACTTGTTGTATGATTTAGTTTTACAAATGAATGTGAATGTTTTTTATTGTCTTATGTTTAAATAAAAAATCTTGATTAAATTAAATGTGTTTTTTTGTCAATATCCGCCACTTTATAGCAACACTAGCGGCCGCCCGCGACTTCGTCTAAGTGGAAAGGTTTATTGTTATCCCTCGGGTCTCTGTACCCCGCCAATGTGTATGCAAACATGATGATCGGTTCAGTAGTCAAGACATTAAGGCGAAACAAACAAACAAACGGACTTTCGCATTTATAATGATTAAAAAGGATTTAAAAAATCTAGATCACGGCCGAGACTGCTTTTTATTCTCGGTTCTCGGAAAAAGGTGGGTTCGGTCGGTCCCTACAGCACAGCGCTCTCTTCGCTTCAAAACATTGACTTAGTAGTTGCCTCTCTCTTTTCTGAGCCTGTAGTTGATGTCACATAATTACACATTTTCGCTATCGCTTCGCTACGAAAAATGTATGGAATTGATGTTTTAAAATTCGATTGTTAACGAAACCTTATGTCAATCCCACCATATATGTTTCGAAAGCGAAGCGATAACGAAGATTTGCAAATGTTACTTTGGCTAAGGGGGCTGATGTAATAGTATGAAATATGCGATCCGCGCATATGTTAAATTATAGGATTAGGGGCTTTACTATGAGCTCTTATAGCAGGACTTATATTGAACTACCTCACTTTTTCGTACTATGACCTCAAAGGTTAGTATGAAAGCAGGCCTTAAGAAGTCCTTTTTAAGGCCTGCTTTTGAACTGAACGGTTTCTTATTTGCTGATGGTAAGCCCCCAGGCTTACATAATTAAAAGCACTAAGTCATTGTTTAATAGTGATATATTTGAATAACCATAAAGCCATACTCGTATTATCAAGGAAACAACAGATTTGACCTCATTAATCACTATAATATTCGATTAACCAACACTAAGCAAGATTTGACAAGAAAACATAACTAATCTTATTATTCACTATATTTTAACGTATTCTTTTATGATCACTAAGATTCTAAATTATGTAACTAATAAAACAACACATTAGACTGCATTATGCATAGTGAATAATTACTCATAAAACATTAATCATCATACATTAATTTTACTTTTGTAATCACTAAGCTATTTTAAATTAATTGTATTACCGATGAAATAACACATTAGTCCTTATTAATCATTCTAACGAACATTGCATTAAATGCCAATAAGACAATACATTCAATCAAACATATTAATCATCACATCATGAACAAAGGGTTCTGAACAGAGTAACATCTTAGACGTTCTTAGACGTTAATCAGAATAACACAGGTATTCAATACTTATCTTATTATTCGGCGAGGCACAAAATCAGACTGACTCGTTACACCATTAGATTTTACTTTTATGCTTTCATTATTGGCGGGAATTGACACTGCTTTCCCGCCATTACTGTCCATAGTAGATAACAAATGTAAATCATAAATTTTCAATAAGTATGCGTAACACAATACTACTACAGTTTGTTATAGTCTTTGTGATCATTCTTTTAAATGCTTAATCAATAATTTTAATAAAGTTAGCAACTAATTCAAACCGGAAACCAATCATTTTGTTGATAAATTTTAATAATAATTGTTTCAATGTATTCAACTGCTTTTAATTTTTCGTTAATATTAATTTAACTCATAAAAAATTATATTACTCATAATTAAACTAAGAACTATTTAATAATAACATCATTATGATAACTTTATTATCAATTGTTACCCAACCGGAACACTCGTTATTTATACATACCCCACCCGATTTCAAGATGTTTTTCTCAAGTCTGTGGTAATCGGTGACTAAGCGATTGACCTGCTGGAATGCAAAACCGTTATCTGTGATTCCAGCCTGCCTAGCATGACCGATATATATCGCGTGATACCCCTTTTAATATACTATATCTATACGTGATATAACATGGATATAGCATATTATCGACACTGAACTGTCAAATTCCTGTCTTTTTGACAGTTAAACGTGATAAAACGCTATATCACGCGGTATAAATCGGTCATGCTAGGCAGGCAGGCTGGTCCGGAGTACTTGAAGTCCACCCCGAATTTTATACGCGGTACCAAAGAGAATATAATCACTACGTTTGCGCGGTACCAATATGTTGAAAGCAAGGCCAGAGACATTGGCTTGAATGAAGTTCAGGTAAATTAACTTCAGCGTTTTTAGACGGTAGGCCCGCGCAATAATTTCTCATTTCTCACAAAATTTCGCGGCAACAGGTTGTGTGTGATAATTTTTATTAAAGAATGAGTTAATTAAAGAGAGAGAAAATGCTTGCATGCACTGCCTGTATGATGGGGCCTTACTATGAGCTCTTATAGCAGGACTTATATTGAACGGCATTACTTTTTCGTACCATGACCTCGATTTAGCAGGCCTGCGGAGGGCCTGCTTTAATACACGCTCTTAAACCGTTCACCATTTTTTATGTATGGACGAAGCGTACCATGACGCACGGTTTGACAGTTTGGGAGCTGTTTTATAGCGTCTGTAATGTCAAATAAAGCAATTCATAAAAAGTTCCTACGAGATCAACTTTTTCAAAATTGTTTAGTGTATTTAGTTAATTTGGTGTGAGAATTTTAAGATTTGTGAATTTCTTTTAATGTTTATTATTTAACAGTTGGATAAAGGCAACGCGACGTCTTCATATGTTGTTGATTATCACTAAAATAAAAAGAAACGATGAGAGATGAGACCCCATAAATAAGTACCTAATTTGCATCACATTTTATGTTAATATGAATAATAATAATCAAATAAAGAAGAAAATGATTATTGCTCGCTTCAACAAAGTGCTCCAAATTTGAATGATTTAGACAATGCAAAAACGATTTCGAAAAATAAAGGTATTCATTTTGGTGAAGCTGATAAAGTGCTTCGATCGTACTGTGACTCAGATTTCGCGGGGGATTCAGACACTAGGCGTAGGTAGCACGTCGGTTAACGTGATTTGGCTGAACGGTGGACCAGTGGCATGGAACTCAAGAAAGCAGCCGATCGTAGCGCTGTCAAGTACGGAAGCAGAGTTTATAGCCGCAGCAGAATGCTGCAAAGAACTCCTGTTCATCAGAGACTTCATATATGAAATTACCAATGAGAAATTAGAAATAGAAATGAAAGTGGACAACCAGTCAGCGATTTGACTTATGAAGAAAGGAATTATGAAGAAAGCAATTATGAATAAAAGAAGTAAACACATAGATGTGAGATACTATACTACCTAAAAGATCAGATTGATGCAAATAGAATAACAGTCAAATACTGTCCAACGGGTTCGCAGATAGCAGATATACTCACACACAACTCACAAAGTGTTTGTCGCCAGTGGAGTTTGAAAGATGTCAAAGAAAACTTGTATCAGAGTGAGTGTTAGGTAGTGATAAGTGCGGGAAAAAGTGAAATAAGTGCGTTTTCGGTCAATATGTGGGGAATTAGTATGTAAGTTGTATAGGGTGTAAGATTTGTATAAGAAAGATGTAAAGGCATGATGTAAACTAAAGAAGCCCAGTCAATTCACATTATCAGTTAAAGAGTTAAGGGGGTGCATATACTAATTAAGGGGGTGTATCTTGGCATATGTAATGATTCATTTAAGGGGGTATGGAAATATATGTGGAAATATAAAAGTAAGTGAATCATTGACTTCAGAATTTTAAATAAACAACGGCAACATAAAACGGTGAATAACTTAAACTTTGGGAAGTTACTGTACAAAACTATTTTGTTAGATTGGCCTTAAGTTTCTATCACATTTACTTTTTATAATTGAAGATTTGTATTTGGTTGTTTGTATTTGTGTTTGTTTGTATTTTGTATGTCAGTTAGATTAGTTAGATATTCGAGTGAGGAAGTAACTTAACAGTGTGAGATGACTAAGTTATTTATGATGTGTAATAAGATAAGTCGAGTAGGAGTTAAAGTTAATTGAAAGGTTTGGTTTTTGAAATGTAGTAAGTAGCTCGAGAAGTGTTGTAACGGGTTATAGGAATGGAGAGGCAGATAGAAAGTTTTGGAATGTTTGCAGTGTTTCAATGTTTGGGATACATTAGGTCAAATGTTATGTTAAGGGGTAGACAGGGGAAATGAGAGATAGATAACTTGAGATAGGTTTTGTAACTGTTGGTAGGAAGCTTTTAAGAAGTGTATAAGTCTGATTAGACAGATATTATAATTTGAAATTTAGTAGTGCTGTACAGATAGTTAGAAAACTGTTTTAATAAGTATGGTCAGCATATGCAGCAGATTGAGGGAGGCTTTCGACCTCCATGCATTGCTCTATGGTACATTCAAAGTTTAAGCTTGACAATCTGCTTTACATGCGGCAGGAATGTCATTGCTTTGACGCACTTCTTGTGAAACCGTTGTAATGTTTGGTTTGGTTGGTGACATATGCTTGTAGAGCTTATTTAATTCTCAAGCTTACGCGCTCACTAGACATGAAATAAAACCCTTTTAACGGATACTAGCCCCCAGTGACCACGGCAGCTGCAAAGGTGCCGAAAAAATCAGAAATCAAACCAAATACCTACTACCTAATAACCAAAGAACATTTAATAAAACCGCGCTAGTATCCGTTAAAAGTGTTTTATTTCTTGTAGAGATTAGTAAAGCTATGTGTTTATAATGTTTGTAAAGTAAGCTAAAATAGAGTCCGTGTCAATAAATGTGTGAACAAAAGTCTCCTGGTCTCATTTATGTACATTTAAACAGATGTAATTATCAAATTAATGGTGTGCAATGATATTGAAAATAAAAAAACTGAAATAATATAGGTAAGTTTCATTTAAGATTATTAATATAATTGATAATTGTAATAATTGATAGTTTAATTTGTTTTATGGACTTGCGACATTTTATTAGAGCACGCACCTAGTAAATCGCACTTAAAAATAAATATAAAGTTGTAATACTTTATTTGCAATGTTCTCATTAAAAAAACTAGTAAGTATCCGTTATATTATTTTTCATCAATTTAGAACGTCGTCGCGTAGCAGACAGAATACTATCCCCGCCAATTGGTAATGCGCAGGAACCTTGTCACATTAACATCCACATCGACGTGATCCGCAACTAAAAATGCCATGAAAAGGCGAGGCAGTTCCCGAAATTTACTCTTTCACTAGGTCTTTAGAATAAGGTTGAATATTGCGTAGCTTTAATTGACGCTTCGCCAGAAATTTGACGAAATTTAGTGCATTTTTATTGATTTCTGAAATACTTGATCATTTATTTAAAATGTACTCGGTTATTGTGTTAGATCGATAAAAAAGCTATCCTTTTTGCATAAAAGATCATATCACTGTCGTTAAAAATAGTGCAAGTTTTACACAACAATAAAACTTGTATTATTGAGCAGAGACGATGCACAGCATCTGTGAGAGTGCGCCGACTTCTAGTATAGCTACATCCTGTCAAAGTAGCCATTCGACTTACCCTTTAAGCAGTTTTCCTGTCAAAAATTGTCAGACTTACTTCCGGTTGGCGCCATTTTTTTATTCACCTAGGAGTCGTTGCAACGAAGTGTCCTCATAGAAGTCTCTCACCAGGAGACCTTAATGGGATGCTGTGCATCGTCTCTGCTCAATAATACAAGTTTTATTGTTGTGTAAAACTTGCACTATTATCGGCATGTGACGATGCACAGCATCTGTGAGAGACGTGTTTATTAACTCCTGGTGACTCCAAACGACGCTATGTGATGCTGTTGAAGGCATGATTAACTTGAGATAACTAAAAACACATTTAATTTCATTGAAATATTGATAATATAACATGTGAAATTCTGTATCAGAGTTATTAACATAACTCACTTTAAAAGCTAGCTTTGATTACTAAATAACTAACAATTATTGCTAATCAATTTGATTATATGACTACGAGCAGTTTCATAATCAATTCGATTATATGACTGCGAGCAGTCTTCGTCTCTATGAAGGCTATTAGTTGGAGAAACAATATTATTGTACTTATTTAGGGAGGCAACGACCGAGCCCAACGAACCTGCAGCTACGGTTATAACTGCATCTCTCCCATGGTTTCATTTATTTGCAGATTACTTACAGTTCATGAGGTGGCTCGGGGCTCAAGCTTCTAACACTAACGCCTGTGCGTCACTGGAAACTTGGTTTTATATCTTATCTCAACCAAATACAGGAAAAATAATAATATTGCTATGTTTTAATTTTTTAACCTGTCTGTTAAACGCTGTGTCCGTTTTTTATCCAAGAGCTGGACTTAGGATGATGTGGTCGCCGGCATCGCTATAGTAGTGGCTCGTAGTCGTAGATACACTTAGAAAAGTGAGGTTGTGTACGCGCCCGCCGCCGCCGGCCCGATGTTAGAAGCAGCAGGCACTAACCTTGCTCATGGATTCTCTGCTCGCTGTTTTTTAAGACATATATTATTATTATTATTATTATTATTTTTTGTTTTATTAGAAATAAAAATACATATACGTATACATTATTATACATGACAATTTAAATGTTCATTAAAGTGATTTCTAATAATAATGCTCTGAATTTGTGTAACAAAATCATCCGATAAGCAAAATTCTCTTCAAAAGGCAGGTATGCTATGAAATCTAGCTAGATGGACCTTTACCTTCAAGATATTTATGGTCTAAATTATTATCTCTACAAAATTCAACCTCTTTTTGTGTCACACCATCCCCAGTTTTCTGAACGTAGAGCTCGAATGTGAGGTGGTGGCAGTCTAATGCTCTGGTCTAAGAACTGATTCTAAGTTCGGAATCTTAAATTTTACATAGTATTAAACAAAATGTAAATCCGTTATTTGCATTAAGTTTGTAAGATAGTTATTGTTAATATGTGTTGTGGGTTTTGTTTTGTGATAAAAAATAAAATGAGCTCGTAGATGGAAGTATCGAAGCAAAACGCTTTTTACCATATGGGTACTACTACCAGATACATACTCTTGCCATGTTCAGGTGGTGGGACAGGCAGGGTATCAGGCTCTGTGGTCAAAATACCTATACTAGCCAGAACTGCATTGCCTTCAGCAGGACATGGGTCTTGTTTAAGGCACCGCATAATACTAACAATCTTGTGATAGATACTTCTCCAACTCTCATACGGCTGCGACAATTCGATCTGGGGGAACATCGAAAACGTGGTGCTCACCGCTGGTCGTAACAGGTGCCGTCCAGCCGCTTGGCTGCCTCGACACAGCCTGTATATACTTCTATATATTATATCCTATACTTATCTGGCAGGTATTCTGCTGTCATCAAGATGTTCCAACGGTCCAGGAGAAGTAGAAGTTATGTCATGTCATCTAAAGATGGGGCCTGATATGCTTTACCGCTGTAAATTTGTCCTCTTTGCGGTTGCAATGCTAATCTGAGTCCCTGACTCTACCCGTGGTCTGCTGCATCTGTTGTAAGGAATTAGTGTTGTATTAGAGTAGAATGTAAATATTTCACTACCTGATGGTACTCTGACGTAGTTATTTTCAAGTCGCGTAGTACTGGTTCCAATATGTTGTATTGGCTGCTCGGAGACTCTCTTCGTAACACGCGATTATTACTGCATTTGTTGAAAGTACAGTCTCTGGGAATAACAGAATTTGCGAGATTTAGAGTACCTTTGACAATTATTGTATCTCCTCCGTAGCGACAACATACCAGTGCGACATGCGACTAGCACATCATCAAACCACAGGCACGTGAGCAGTGGCAGCCGTGTTCAGTTCAGTTGTACTCCTGACAACGGTAGGTAAGGTCGTGCTGCGCGAGCAGCGCGTGCGGGTGACGCGTGGGCAGCTTGGTGGCCAACGCGTGATGAGTACTTATCACTCTTCACCAACAAGTACATAAGCAGTGCGTTCTCTCTCATGCAGTTTTATAAAATTCAGTTTCTGGCTGGGTTCGGTTGGGTTACACTTTTAGATGTTGATAGCATAGTCTAATCTAGACTATAGTATCTATTCTCTACTATCTATCTAAGTATTATCTATCTATCATATATATCTACTAATATTACACTGTTTGACCATCGAGAAGTACAAGTAGACTGTAATTTACCTTTTTCTGAAGGTGTTGAGCCAAAGCGGCGAAATATTTCGGCGCGCACAATAGGCCAAACGGTAGACAGGCCGTTTGGAGGTCTCGGTGGTAGTAGACCAGCTGAAGGAACCTTTTTTGGGCCTCACAGGTCAAGCTTCGTCATCCAGTCGCCTATTTTGAAAGAGCTGAGAAATCTGTATCTGAAAGGTCCGTTTAAAAGGTCAACGATCCGTGTCACTCCTCTCCGTCAGGAACCTGGTTGAGTGAGATGAAGTCGATTCAGACTTGTCACCGATCCAGTAACTCCATGATACCTCGCCCCATAAGCTTGTGTATCAGCCGAGACATAATAGCGGGCGATCGAGGCGTTTCGAAGCTATAAAAAGTACTTGCTGTCTAATGGACGAGCGCAAGCTTGGGGTAGATGGCAGGCGCATTCTCGTATGACGAGAAGGGCCTACGGAGCACCGAAGCTAACCTACCACTGCCTCCGATACGCTCAGAGGCAGCCCCATCAGTTAATGTTGGTGTGATTGATAGTCACCTTACCTTATCGGATGGTTCATTCCATTCGTATTCAGAATGTAAGCGCACAATGGGAACTAATCTCAACAGTTTCAAAAAGTATCTGATAAGGCAACGCCACTGTGTGTGGCTGGACACCTGTCAACTCGAGTAATTTCATGCAAAAATATAATGGGCAGCACTACTGTTCCGGAGACCTGTCACACTTCATTAGTTCTCATCGAATAAGTACTTAAACCACGGAGGTAGCTTGCGCAAATCCTCACGAAGGTTTTTGTTAAGCCGCTTGCTCAGGATACGCTCCCGTCCCAGCAGCTTTTGATATATTTATTACATATTATACATTACATAATCTTGTCATCAGTTTTCTAAAATCTGGAGGTAGGTGAAACTAACATAGATCTGTACGTACATCTATGTAATAAAAAATAAAAAATATTATTTTTATTTTATTTTATTTTATTGTATTTGGGAAATTAACAGACAAATAACTTAATGTATAAGACTATGGATAATCCTATGCTAATTAAAAATTTCCACAGATAGATTTAGAAAAAATATTTAAAAAATCTTGAGCTCACATCATATGAGTAGGAATAAACTAAAATATTACAAATTAAGGTAGTTTTTACACACTTGAACACTACAGTAATATGCAGAAAGTAAATTATTAAAAGTAAATTATATATTTAAAGTACAAAGATGATATACTTAGGTTTCAAAATTCATGTTTATAGTGCTACTTACTTAAAGTTAACAAAAAACATTGCAAACGCTTAAAAATAAACAAAACTCAAATTTTGTCATTAAAAGTTAATGCTGATTAAAGTATTGTTCACTTAGAAGTCGCTTAACCTTTCGACAGCTGGTACAAAACAAGTCAAGGTCATCAGATGCAACACTGTTAAAACTTCGAATCGCTCTGATAATGAATGAGTTATGACGGAATTTAGTTCAGGCAGCAGGTACATGTAAAATGGGCCGTACATGTAATATTGTCAACAATATTCACTTCGAAATAGAAAAACAAAAGGTGTTCTACGTTGGGCATTACAAGGTCATACATAACATAATCACAGGTTGATCAAATCGAAATCAATCGCTGCTAAAAGTCAATCTCTTATCAAGTTAACAAAGAAATTTAAAGTCTGAACTGAAAATAATAAACTTAGACTCAAATGTATAATTTTGAATCATACCAGCAATATAAAGATATTGGCAGGCAAGCAGATAATAACAAAATAATTTAAAGACAGAACTGAAAAGACGAATAGGCTAAGACTCAACTTAGTTAATCATACCAGCAATATTCTTATTTATTAGTAGAGATATTGGCAGGCTTATTACCGGAAAAAGGCAACCGGTTTTAAACGTACAAGTTGAACAGTTCACCTCGAGGTCTACGAAACCCAGGGTAAGGCGTGTGTGTGTGTGCCTTTTAAGAGTCAAAATAGTATCGAATATTTTGACGACATTACTAAGTATTTCTAAAACCCTATGCTCTTTATATGCTTCGAGTGAGCAGGCAGGGATCTTACTCTCTTTTTTTTTTTTTTTTTAAGTTATTATTTTATTATAAAATCAGGATTCAAGAGACTGGATTCAACGTCACTGGTGTCAGAAACGACCACCGAGTAATCCAATTGACGGTCAAAAGCTGTTAATCAATTGGGCCAAGGCACCGGTACAGGCACCACGTTGGTAGCATTGAGTTGTGCGTACCATTGGCGTCTGATGCAGGCACTACATGCAAACTGGCCGCATTCTAAACAAAATTTTCATCAAAACCGACTAAGACGGTAATACAGCTTTTGTAGCAATGACCAATTGTAACACTTTTATTTTAGTCACAAGTTCATTAAGTAGTAGTAGATCATAGTTCGACTCACCAAGTCTCCTGTGTTTTACCTTGCGTCCGAAAATCGTCAGCGGACGGCTCCGGGCTACAGTTATACAAACGGCGTCGAAGTTTTAAGGCACGTCTGCTATGGCTAAGAAGACGGGACTCTTCATCGACCTCACACTCTGCGCACGAGGTCAAAGCACGCGTTTGTTTCACTGACACTGTTAATAACTATTACTAAAGCATAAGCTTAGCATAAGTAAAAACTATTCACTTTGAAATCATGAAAAAATTTCGTAGTATTTAAAAATAGATGTTGCTTCAACGAGAAGTAACGACGCTATGAGGACACTTCGTTGCAACGACTCCTAGGTGAATAAAAAAATGGCGCCAACCGGAAGTAAGTCTGTTTTACAATTTTTGACAGGAAAACTGCTTAAAGGGTAAGTCGAATGGCTACTTTGACAGGATGTAGCTATACTAGAAGTCGGCGCACTCTCACAGATGCTGTGCATCGTCACATGCCGATAATAACGAAATCTGACGATTTGAAGTTAAATTTTATGGTGTTATTCAGGATTTTTTTACAGAGTAACCATGCCATTTTTCAATATTCTGTTCGGTTATTGTGCTTCATGACATAATGTTCAGTCTACAGTAATTTTTGTGAAGTAGAATTCTACATCCGTTCTTCACATTGGAAGTTCAAAAATCGATCTTTTCATCAAATCGTGAACTGGCCTCGCCTCTAATATAATTATTATTTATTGAATTATTATTTTCAGTAAGATTTACAATACATTACAAGAGTTTTTGAGGTTACTGCATTCTGCCAGACAAATCTCTGAGTCATCGATCGAGATTGAGTACATTTTTTAACCATGAAAAGTAAAATATGGCGATCGATGACTCAGAGATTTGTCTGGCAGAATGGACCCATCAACTTGTAAAGCGCTATCCACAGACTAATAAGAGATACTACTAGTTTTCGCATTAGGGCGTATTTTTATTTTTTTGTACCTTGCATTTTTTCACGTGTCACCTCAATTGTGCAATTTTTTTTTTGTGATCATTAGCAATATTCACTATGTGAATAACAAAATTAAGATTAAGTGTTTATTTTTGTTTTGAATTATGATGTTTATTTTAAGGTTTTCCTTAAATTGTATTTTTTATGATTTTTTGAAAGTACTCGTAAGCTTTTCGTTAGTACTAAAATGTTATGTAACTCACTAAATGTAGTGGTTTAATCTTACGTTTATCATCACTGTTGCCGCCAAAACTTTGAATTTTTACTGACTCCAAAGACAGTTGTATATTTCTGAACGTTCAAAATGCCTTTCACGGAAATATCAACGGTAAATATTGAAAAATAAGAGTTTATTTCTCGTAACTCAAATTGATCTTAGTGGAAATTTCCTACTGAGTGACGGTAATTTCTAACCATATTTTATCTTTTCTACCGGATGTAAATATATTTTTCAATTTGGCAACACCAACTCAAAGCGTCATAACTGTCAGCCATTTTGTATACCGTAACGAGAAGCTCATACGTGTGGATGTTAGTTTGGAGCAGTTGAAATTTTCCATTGATAAACGGAAATATTTAAGGCAAATCCAAGGTAAGAATCATTACTTAAGTGTTTATGTGTTATTTTTTAGAAAGGTCAAGGTATACACTCTAAATTTAAAATAAAGTTTAATGCAAAGGCAAAAACAATAACCTGTGAAATATTTTTTGTAATTTCACTGACATGAAAGCGTTACGTCGGCTGAGAAACATTTCACTCATTGGAATGAATTTGTAACTCAGTGGAAGGTAAGGGCGTGTGCAAATTGTTAATTGACTAGTGACCCACCCAGGCTTCGCACGGGAGCAACTAAGAGTTGTAATTTTATCGTGAAACGATAAATTAATATGTCATTTTCATTTCAATCACCTATAAATATTTTATAGGTTCGTAGTTAGAGTACCTTCCTGTTAAACATCATCCGTGTTATTACAAAAGATTTTTAAACACTGTTTAACTAAACACATGTTTAAATGTGATGCTGTCACTTTTTGGACAATATTTCTTGACAGAGACAGCATCACATTAAAACATGTGTTTAGTTAAACAGTGTTTTAAAATATTTTGTAATAACACGGAATATGTGAGTGTTTCTTGTGAGCAAAGCTTTACTTTTTCCATTTAGTTATTTCGTGATTCCATTGAGTGATGTCTACCAAATCTAGTGTTAAGAAATTAAAGATATTTTATTAAGTTCCTTAATTAACGTGCCATTTTGTTACCAAATAAATATTTTATAATTCCTTTATTTTACATTTGTGTTAGATTTTATCGTCTAATTTATCTTAAAATACGTTATAAGCAAAAAAAAGTATAGGTTTATGACCAATCTGTAACTCAAAGGAGAGCATTTAGAGATTTTTATTGCTCAAGTTGTGTTTAAATGTTTAATATCTAATAGATAATTGTAGTATTGACTGATTATGTTCCAAATAAATATTATTTTATAATTACTGGCCTATTTAATTTGTAAAAATTCTATTAATTTTTCGTAACTCAATGGAGCCTTTTATCAGGTCTAGCACATTAAACTATTTTTTATTTTAAAAGATATGGTACTAACTTTAAAAACATATGAATATTCAGTTAATTTAAATATTTATGATTAGAAAAAAAATATCATATAGTATTTTATTGCAGTTTTATATTTATGAACTATGGTACAAGAAAATAAAAATACGCCCATTACGTCTACAAAGCATTAGTGATCTGTGACAAACCATGCCAGAGACAAACTAACCGTTCACCTCGAGTCAAAACAATCTTTAAGCCGTTCACCTAAAAGACGGTCATGGTACCGATTTAAGCAATTTTGTTTAAGGCCTGGGGGCTTACCATCAGCAAATAAGAAACCATTCAGTTCAAAAGCAGGCCGTAAAAAAGACTGCTTAAGGCCTGCTTTCATACTAACCGTTGAGATCATGGTACGAAAAAGTAATGCCGTTCAATATAAGTCCTGCTATAAGAGCTCATAGTAAGGCCCCTTTTGAACGGAACGTATTAAGGATGGTTTCTTATTTGCTGATGGTAAGCCTCCAGGATGCAGGTTAAAAAAGTATAAAAACTAAAAATAAAGGCATAATATATTAAAATAAACACAAATAAGTTACTGAAATGACATGCCGTTCATATACTATATCTATGTGCCGTTCGCTGTAGCGAATGGCAGTTGTTTGTTTACACGCTTCATTTCCGATGCGATCGTAGACAGGATGCGATGACTGGTGAAAGACCGATGCCCGATGAAAGCGAACGGCCGTCTTCTAGCGACTGTCACATCCATCACTAATCACCATATCTATGCTAATCACTGACGAAAGATGAAACTACATCGATGTTTCATCGATGAAGCATCGAATATGAACGTAAATGAAACCATCTATCTATTTTCTCGGCATCTCGTTCATTCATCATTCTTTGAGTGAAAGAAAATGGCGAATGGTTTTTGACAGCTAATTGTTTGATTTGTTTATTTGTACAGAAATAATAATTTCATGAAAACTAAAGTGTTTAATTAAAGTTTGTGAATTGTAATTAGTACGAAAAATAAACTTGCTCAGTTTTTTTATATCAATATGCATAATTAAAAACATAAACGTAGTTTAAATATCATACAGTTTAATTTCCAATTTTGCGGTCTTTAGTTTTGCATCAATTAAGTGAAAAATAGTGTAATAATGCGATGCAGTGTCCGAAACTGTACTAGTGATACTAAGATTCGAACAAAAAGCCATGGAATCACCTTTCATTTGTAAGTTTCACATGTCGGTTTTATACTTCCGTAGTAGCTTTTACATAATTTATTTTTTCTCTTCTCTTGATTTTTATTCTACAGTTGGGTAATGTAATAAATTAAAATTCAATAGAATGTTTCTTGCATATCAACCTATTGATAAAATCAATACTTAATGGTTTTAAGAAATAAATGGCAATTTTATTTTTATCCTGCTGCCTGACTTTCTAAAATTGGTCAAATTCTATTTATTACTTCACTCCTCTTAGTATTTCATTAATTCCAGTAAGTAACTTGTAACTTTTAATTAATAGGGCAAGTTTAACAAGTTTTGGATTGCACTTATCTTATAAATGGTGTTCCACATCAAAGTTATATTTTGTAAAGCAATATCTTGCAACACTCAATAACTTTCATGGCAACACAGCAATATTGACGACCTGAATGGTGCAGTGGTCAACATGCCGCCTACCACGCAAGAGGTCCCGGGTTCGATTCCCGGCCGGGCAGAAATTGAAATGATGAATTTTAATTTCTGTGACGGGTCTGGGTGTTACTATGTATAATAATTATATATTTAAAAAGTATATAAGTAGTATATCAGTTGTCAAGCACCCATATTACAAGCTTTGCTTAGTTTGGGGCTAGATGGCGCTGTGTGAAATTGTCGAAGCATTTATTTATATTTATTTATTTATATAAGATACCTAACTATTTTGTTTTCCTATTGATGATGCCTGCTAACTTTTAGAAACATTGTGGTATTAAATCCTCTTCGGTGTGGATGCACCTTTATAAATCTCTACAAGCCACGCAGATAAAGAATGTGATTGAAAATGGCAGCTAGCGGCGCTTTCCACAATGAGTGGGAGTGAGATAGCGATAGGTGTGGCATTTAGAGACATAGCGCACTTGCGGCCTGGCCGAAGCGGCCAGCGAGATCGGTACCTATATTAGCACAGAATATTATAATAGTACTGACGTACAGAAGTCGGTCCCCGCGAGGACCATCAAATAATAAGCTACTCTCGCTGCACGGCAATAAAGTACAATTTCAAACTGCACAACGCTGCATAAATAAAATTCTATGCACCTACATACTAATAGGTACCTACTTATAAAATAAAATAAATCTACCTAATAGGTGAGCTGAGCATATTTAAAGAGCATAAATAATAAGTATTTCTAAGTAGTTAGAGAAGCTCGATGGCGCAGTGGTATAGCGCCTGGCCCAACGATTGCGGAGGTTAAGGAACTTTTGCAAGGGTCGGTTATGGGATGGGTGAAAAAAAAAATAGTATTTTTTAGCTTTTTTCTTTACTGGTGCCATATTTCGAACTTCGATACAACTAAATATGTAAATATGTATACAAAAATACAATAAACTTTGGTAGGTAGGTAGGTACGTTAGTAATTAAGTATCAAAAACGAAGTGCATGTAGTTTCGCATTCGGCGCTTGAGTCGCTTGACTGACTCGTTTCGTTGGTGACGTTCACGCGCTGCGCTCTCGTCGCTTGCACACGCCGCGGCCGCGCGTTTCGGTCGGCGCGGTGATATCCCTCGACAATGGCCCTCTTAAAGTGGGCCGCGAGCAGTAGGCTAATATAAAAGTTTAAGCGCGGAGTGATACCCCCTGATATTAGTATGAAATCGCCGGAGAGCGCGCGCACCTAGCTGCACGGGCCGCGGCGGCCAACGAGAACGAAGCGACGCCTGGCCGCTGCGGCCACTGAGATCATATTTAATTGTACAAAAACACCAGAGTGCGCGCACTAGCCGCGACCTGGCCGCGTGGCCAGCCGCAAGTGCGCTATTACTCTTAGTGTGAGAGCAAGAAGCGAATATGAACATTTCCATTTTCCATCCCATGCTTCTTCTTGTCAATGCAGGCGGTTTCCGCAACTCGACGTCTACCATCCCATGCTTTATTTGTGTGGGTTGTACATGTGTACTTTTTAATTTAATAATTGTATAATATAGGTTTCCAAAAGAGCCAAATCTCCGTCAAGCATGGATAGAATCCCTCCGCATGGACGACTGGGAGCCCAAAGACCGCAGCACCATCTGTTCGGAGCATTTCAGCACCGATGACTTTTATGAAACGAAGAACGGTCTGAGGAAGATCAAGAATGGGGCGGTACCGATTGTTGGAATTGTGAGTGTGTATCAGTTTTAATATATAAAATAGTATTTAAGCGTGTGCTATTTTTGTTTTGTTAGATTTTTGATAGATCAGGTTTTCACAGATTTTTATTATTTTATTTTATTTTATTTATTCAGGAAATATATAATAGTTTACAAATAGACCAGGCAGTTCCATAAAATAATTTGATTTTGTTATGATTCTTTTTCTGTTGAAACAAAAATCTGACAAAAATTTCTGAAATATTCTGAAATAAAAGAAAAATTTCATCAGCATAAAAGTTGCTTGCTAAAGCACTTGGAAATAAATATTATCCTCAATTTATAGTCTAAATAAATATTATATCCTTTTGAGTAATGTAATAATTTTATAAATACAATTTGTTTTAGGGTTCTGAAGATTTGGAAGCTCCAGCAGCTACTCGGGTGAGTTTGTTCTTTTGAAATTATTATTTATTATGGTCTTTAATTCTTTATTTCATAGTTAGTCTCTTTACAAAGTATGTGTAATATGTTCAGGTCTGCAGAATATGCCTGGCGATGGACGTGAAGATGTTTGACTTGACTGACCACCAGCTGGGGGAGGCTTATCATCAGATTACTGGCATCATGGTGAGAACACTTATAAAATGCATGTTTTGGTAAGCCAACTAGCTTACAGCCAAATACTCAAGAAGCCTTTGAGTAAGTATTCGGCTGTTTATCAGCTATTTAGCTACCCTTACACTAATTAAAAAAAACATCACATCTAGGGTATTGGTTCCCAATTACTATTTTCTACGTACCACTCCAAGAAAGGCCTCAAACTCGAGTACCCCATATTGCAGGAATGATAATATACTCATCAACTTTGTCTAGGGATACAGGTGTTATTTTCATACAAACGAGGTAACTTTGAAACCATGGTTTTCTGCCAGGGATGTACTGTGCTGTGATCTGATGATGGCCATCCAGGGAGTGCATGGAGGAGATTCAGATCGCTATACACACCCAACTGATCTGATCAGCATTCTAAAAGATTGATGGGTCAGAGTTCTCAGTTTCAGGATTTCCATACATTTTCATGCTATTTTTAAACATGTCCGTTACATTGCGTTACCACGCAATGTAACGCGTACAAAAGACCGCGCCTGCCAGTGAATGCTACACAGCTGCGTGCGGCCGAGTTGAAAGGCAACGTTTATGTGCTTGCTCATGAAATACATTGAGTGATGACGTTTTGAAGACATTGTTTGTTACGAAATACATAAAATTTTAATAATGTTTGTGTAGACAGAAGTTAGGAAATAACAAATAAAATAAGAAAAAAAAATGTTGACTTTGACCGTCAATAACTTCGTAGCTATTGGTTTCCCAGGTATAGTCCAAAAAACAAAAAGATCCTGATGATGGGCGTAATGCGTGGACTTCGGCTTCGTTGAGTGTCTTGTTACACCCGTTAGTACATTATGAGATAAGTTAGCTTAGGTTGCTCATTGCACACAAGGCTGTGGGTTGCAGCCCGAGCCGCAGGCGAGGGCGTAACTCAGCCGAGTGTGCAATAAGCAAGAGCTCACGAGTTTCATATGACGTTTTTCAACACATTTGCGAGGAAAAAACAAAGTAATTTATCACACAGCAACAAATATGGCAAAAAAGCAAAATATGATAATTATGGGAAAAGGCGCGCATGTTTTTTTTTTTTTTCACACGCCCAACGCAAGAATATTTTGCGAACAAAGGGGTGAAGAGCATACAGCCTACTACTAATACTTCAAAATTATAATTTTAAGTGACAAAATGCAAATATTTTAATATTTTATAACAAAATATTGTGAATTATGAATAATTTGATAATAATTATATATTTATTTGACTTAATTAAGGACTTACACATTCATTTATTCCAAAAATGTATATGAATTTTCAGCAGCATAAAACCTCTTTGTTGTCAAAAAAAATAACGGTACTACCCGTATAAATTGGGAATGCTCTGTTTACTCGCATAGAACTTGCAGTAAGGTACTAAATTAACTTTGTAGGGTTAATTCTATTACGAACTAGTGTTTTATATATTATTGCACGCGTTTGTTATAGCTCGGTTTATGGCCCTAAAAGCGATGTATTAGGGCTCACTTTACAAGCAAATGTGTTGAAAAAAATATTATGGTATTTCGTCCAAAAGATAATTTTTGAATCTAGATTTTAACACATTTTTACTGAAAAAGAAATGAACTCAGATGTATGATATCTTAGTTGAGAGATTGCTGCGCGTACCCCTGGTGGTACGCGTACCACTAATTGGGAAACACTGATTCTTGATCCGACATAATAGTGCAGGGCCATTATTTGCCTGATTTTTTATTTATTTTATCTACACCCATGCTTTAAATCCTCTGTAAGGGGTTCTGAAAGAGTTAGCTTACTGCCATCATTACAATATCGCGATGCGTTACATTTAAAATACTTATGTGATTCTATGATAACCCACATTCGTGTTTTAACATCCCTCATTATAGTACAGTTGCATAAATAACTATAATATTATAGTGGACAGAAAAGGACAACCTACCCCAGAAGTTTTGCTGGGAGTGCGCGGGCCGCCTCGTCTCTGGGTACAAACTGTTCCACAAAGCCCTGAGGAGTCACAGGCTACTCACCGAGGTGGTACAGACATCTTCATACGTAAGTCGATTCAATATCAATATACATTATATAGATTAGGAACACAGGTTTTTAACGCGTTTTTAAACTAAACATAGGTGTTGGACACGTACCTTATCCCGACGTTTCGACCGAGTTGCATCGGCCGTGGTCACGGGCTGACTGGAGCTGCGGTGTTACGCCTCCTCCTCTGCGGTGCAATCTTCATCCACCGTCGAACAGTTTTTCCAACTACCGCCGCACACTATACTAACGGTGTCCCTATTCCGTATCATAGCCGTATTCTGGTTGTTAGCCGACCGCGAACAAAGAGGTAGTGCGTTTGTAATTACTGGATTCCACACTGCAGATAATTTGTGGCCATCTTCCCGATTGAAGTTTTTAGGATGTTTTTTAATTTCAATCGCTTCACGTGAATAAAAATGGCGATCAGTGGAAAGAACCTGCGTGCGATAAAATTCGATCCAGTGGTTTGTGCCACTTTCCAGCAAATGCTCTGCAATCGCTGATTTATTAGTTTGAACATTTAGAGCGTGAGCTGGTCCATGTTCAGGAGGTACTTAAGAAAAATGGATATCAAATGCACGGCCAACACAAACAGCCGAGAAAAAAGTGTAGGCATCCCGAAGTTAGTAGACAACCAGCCTACATGCCTTATGTCAAAGGAGTAACAAATAAGATCGGCCACGTTTTACGTGAATACTCTGTACCGACAGTTTACACTCCTGGCTTAAAGGTCAACAATATATTGGGTACGCCGAAGGATGTCACACCATTACAAACACCTGGCGTGTACAAGATAGACTGCAGCTGTGGTAGTTGTTATATTGGTCAGACGAAACGAACTATCATTGAAAGAGTCCGTGAACACATCACAGCTGTAAAAAACCGCCAAACTAATAAATCAGCGATTGCAGAGCATTTGCTGGAAAGTGGCACAAACCACTGGATCGAATTTTATCGCACGCAGGTTCTTTCCACTGATCGCCATTTTTATTCACGAGTCGTACGTGAAGCGATTGAAATTAAAAAACATCCTAAAAACTTCAATCGGGAAGATGGCCACAAATTATCTGCAGTGTGGAATCCAGTAATTACAAACGCACTACCTCTTTGTTCGCGGTCGGCTAACAACCAGAATACGGCTATGATACGGAATAGGGACACCGTTAGTATAGTGTGCGGCGGTAGTTGGAAAAACTGTTCGACGGTGGATGAAGATTGCACCGCAGAGGAGGAGGCGTAACACCGCAGCTCCAGTCAGCCCGTGACCACGGCCGATGCAACTCGGTCGAAACGTCGGGATAAGGTACGTGTCCAACACCTATTTTTAGTTTAAAAACGCGTTAAAAACCTGTGTTCCTAATCTAATAAAATGCAACGCGAAAGTTTAAAAGTATATACATTATATACATTATACATAATAGGGAACATGCATAAGTCACCGATTTTGATAAATTTGAGCTTGATCGCTGCGGACACGTATAAAAACATGATGCACCAGAAAAAAAAGTATTATTTTAGTTTTATCACAAGGGAAAATAACGTATTTTTTCATTTGCGTATATAATGCACTTAACAGTCGGATAGAATTTCGAATAAGAAATAATATTTTGTATGACACATATGTAATATGCTATATGGGTGTCAAACATGGATATTTACAAACCGCACTAAAGCAAAAATTAGAACATGTCAACGTTCCATGGAAAGAAGCGTTCTAAAACTAAGAAAAATCCAAAAAGTACGAAGTGAACTAATAAGACAGAAAACAAAACTAACAAATGCTTTACAATTTGCCTTAACCCTTAAATGGAAATGGGCGGGACACATTTCGAGGTACACAGACAACAGATGGACATATAAGACAACAGTATGGAAGGGACCAGCGGGAAAAAGAAATGTTGGTCGACCCAAACAACGTTGGTCTGATGACATTGTCCGGATCGCAGGAAAAGACTGGATACAGTCTGCAAAAATAAGGGAAGAATGGATGCTAATGGAGGAGGCTTACACCCAAGAAGGGATCCTTAGCGCAGAGAATGAATAAATATTATTGTAACCATTGTAACCACAAACACATTTGCTATTTGGGCAGAAGTATCTTAAGAGATGAAATAAGAACCTTAAGAGATGAAATAACTTTAGATCAACTCAAATTTGTTTATTTTGCACTTGTTGAGTCTAAACTCCGTTACAGTATTATGTTCTGGGGTAATAGCTATAAATATAATATTTCAGCAGCATTTGTATTACAAAAGCGAGCTATCCGCACTATGAAACGTATTCCTCAGAAAGAGTCATGTAAACCACATTTCGAAACTTTAGGTATATTAACTGTCCCGTCTTTATATATTTTTACCTTATTAACATTTGTAGTGAAAAATTTGCACAAATTTGAGTCAAATGATGATAGAATACGGAGAGAACTCACACGCCGAAAACACTTGCAAATTGCTGTAGTACCTACGTTAAATATTGTCAGTCACTGCGTAAGATACCAAGCAATTAAGTTTTATAATGCCCTGCCAGTGGAGTTAAAAACTATTTATAATGTTAACAAATTTAAAGACAATCTTAAGTCTTACTTATTGAAAAAATGTTACTATTCCACTGATGATTATTTAAATGACAGAAATAATCACTTATTTCTATCATTTAAATAATCATCAGATCAATTGAATTTGCTAGGTTTTTGTTTTATGTTTTATTTTATTTATAACTTGTATTAATTAATTTCCGATACAATGTATATTGTTTGTGGAATAAATTACTTACTTACTTACTTACATCGCTTATTTTCACTCTCTCATTGTAAGACGAACGCCGGAAAACGTGCTCCATTGTACAGAATAATAAAATTTTACAATGAAAATCTAAGCAATGTTGACATACTCTGGTTGTCTACTTCTTTGTATAAGAAAAATGTCACTTTGTCCCTCACGCAATAGCATCTAAATCTTGTTCCATTCTGTTTTGTTTGTTACAGTATTATAAATAATTAATTGAAATTCAAAATTGATAAAATTTATGTGATTTAACCACTACTGAAGCGCACAGCATATATTTACATAGACTTTTAAGTAACTAGTGGATAATGAAGTTGGTTGTACAATAATATAAGATGTCACCTGTAACGCATAATTGTATGACTAAAACACATTGTATAACTGTTTTTTGTCCCAAATAAAATAAAATAAAATATGGAATATATATAAGCTTATTAACAGTACACACAAGTCTTAAATCACTCGACATGCATCCATTATCATATTTACAAATACAAAAGGCTGTCATTTTAAACACGTGTAGAATTGTCCGTAAATTTCTATCCGCAGATGAAGACACACGATTTAGGAATGCATAAAGATGAACACAATCATCACACACACGCGCGCACGCGTACACATACATACAAACACATCCACACACATTCACAAACCTCACTATTTATTTAAACATGCTATGCTTGGTCAAAAACCCGCATAGTCATGAATTTACCTCAGTAATGAGAGAAAAAATAAAAACTGAATATATAATAATAATAATATGTAATTAAAGGCAATATTTAGGGAGATATTTGAAAATTCTAGGCTAACTCCATACTAATGCGCTTGAAACGTGGCATAAGTGACGTCACAAATGTTGACCGTTTTGTATAAAGCGTTTTCCGCTGGTGCTGCTGCGCGCTAACTTCGAGTGACTAAGTATATGACGAGAAATAAACGCAAGAGAAAAGTTTTAATATTACAGTTGATTTTCTCACGCATTATACTTTTGATTTTGATACATTAAAAAAATTTATGCATGTTCCCTATAATGCAGATAATTTCGGATAGAGGTGGATTCTAAATGAGTCACATTAGTCGCATTACTTGCATGTTTGTTTATTATTTTTATAATTTCTTTAAAATCTAATATCCGTAACCGAAACTATCCGAAACTAACATAATCCGAAATAATTTCATATCCGTAACCTTATCCAGAGGAGCTCGGTGGCGCAGTGGTTTAGCGCCTGGCCCAGCGATTGCGGAAGTTAAGCAACGTTCGCAAGGGTCGGTCATGGGATGGGTCACCAAAAATGTATTATCTCGAGCTCCTCCGTGCTTCGGAAGGCACGTTAAGCCGTTGGTCCCGGCTGCATTAGCAGTCGTTAACACCCACCAATCCGCATTGGGCCCGCGTGGCGGGTTATGGCCCATCCTCCTTACCACCCATAAGGAAGGCCTGTGCCCCAGCAGTGGGGACATCAAAAATGGCTGATGGACATATCAACTATCTAGCCATTAAAAATTAAAAATGGCTGATGGACATAATAATTATCAACTATCAGTGAACAGACTATTGTATAGCCTGTTTTCTATCGTACAGTCATAAAAATTAAAAAATAACTTGACTATACAGAGTGTTACTAAACAACCCGCCATGCAGAATACGGTAGATACATCATTCGAACTGAACCACTTTTATTATGGGATGAACTGTGAAATCGCGAAAAAAAATCATATGTATTTTGAAATTTTCTTTATTAATGTTTGTATGAAGCAGCTGTTTTTTTTCGCGATTTCAGAGTTGGTCCCATAGTATAAGTTGTTCAGTTTGATGGTCCCTGTCTACCATATTCGGGATTGCGGGTTGTTTTGTAACACCCTGTAAAGTGACGTCACTTTCCATAATAATTGAGTAAATATTATATAATTAATACGATATTTTTTTCAGCTTAAAGTAAAAGATATTAAATCTATAAACAGAAGTTACAACAAGTTACAAACGAATTTAAGTCGAAAACTTAATTACGAAACTTTTGATTGCAAGTTGTGTGTAGAAGAAAACTTAGAGAACGGTGCAGAAGAATGTATAAAAGAAGAATCTTTAGAACAGTGTGTAGCTGAGCCGCTTGCCACAGAAATACCGCCTTTAATATCTGTAGAAATAAAGGACGAGCAAAATGACGATTTTTATGATGAATTAGGTAAGTGAAAACTTCATTTTACCCGACTGCCAAAAGGATGGGTAATGTTTTTAATTTATAATAAAATATTTAATATAAAGCTTAATTGTAAAAGGGCATGTTTTATGCTATTTTTGCAGTTGTCATATCATTGTAGGTAAAAAAGGGTAGTATTTAATCAGGTAACAATAAATGTATTTTGGGTATCAAAAATACGAATATAGCGTACTGAAATACTAAGTGGGTGACTACAAACATTGAAAATGGGTGACTTTAAAATACAAATTAAGTAACTAGTTATTCAGAACAGGCGACCAAATTTCTATTTAGACGAAAACCTTAGGGCACACAAATCATTTAAAAGGCATAAGAATATTGTATTTAAAAAAAGGGCGACTATTAACCTAATTGAGGTGACAAAAATATAATGTTGGGCAGCTTATATTAGTTATAGTTACCTACTTGGTATAATAGTCGCCCACTCAGTATTAGTGTCATTTAACATTTGTAGTTGCTCGTTTCACGTATTTTTGTAATCCACAGTTTGACGCCCATTTAGTTATTTTGTCGCAAACAAAATAAACCGCTGCCGGGTTAAGAAACGCCTTTATTATTGTTCAGTCACCCAATTAAAAATATCCCATAAAACACTTTATGAAAGTGAGTGCATTGCACTTGCATAGATGGCGCTATAGACAGTGTCAATTGTTTTATTGCATTAAATGAGATAATTTTGCTTATAACATAGTTCATACTGAACAAATTGTCAGTTTTCGGGGCACTAAAATATTTTGTGTAAAAGCTAAAATCCTGGGAAACCACGATATCTCTTCTATCTTTAAATCAGCGCCATCTATTGGCCTATATTTTCGAGTCCAGTGCTGATGTTTAAACTCAATGGAGCCCCTAGACGATCAAGCATTTCTTGTCAATCATTTACATTGCATTTACCGTTTGGGGGCGTGGCCTACTTTTGATTGACGGTAATTTATCTATTCTGTGGTGCTTGTCAAGCATCGCTCCTAGACGATCAAAATGTGATTCAATTCAATTCAATATTTTATTGCATACCATAAAGTGAATACATAGGTGGTAGTTTATAGAAAGAGAACATTATGGACCCTGGTAGGGTATAGCAATTGAAGTAGGATTGACAAGCAATGCAATGTAAATGATTGATGTAAAACAGCGCCATCTGTGCGACGGCTTGCTTATCATTTTAATAACGAAACAAACCTCGGATTGCGCACGCGCAACAGAAGCGATCGGTTCGCCTATAGTCTGTACAGGGGGCGCTGTTGCAAAGGCTATATAAACAAATTCCTGCCACACGCAGTAGTCTTTCTCTTGAGTCAACGTACCTATAAACACATACAAATAAACTCCCAGTAATATTCGAAAAATATATTTTATTCCTTCGGGGCACACCACCATACAATTGACAAGCAATTTTGATCGTTTAGGGGTCCATAAGAGCACATTAGGCACATGAGTGAATTGTGAGGAACTGTTTATACCTAAATCATTAACACAAAATAATTTTAAGTTTTTCATGTTAGTAACAAACAATCGATTTGAGCAAATTGCTAACAGGTATCGTATTCAGGTGGAATAAGGTCTTTTTTGGCTTACTTGGAGAGTTTTTAGCGAATTTTATCCATACAAAACCATAAAATGGATCTTAAGTTTTGGTAATATTAGATAACAAATACAATAAGGGACTTTTAAAACACATTCTTCAATCAATCAAAAGATTTTTAAGCACTGTTTAACTAAACACCTGTTTAAATGTGATGCTGTCAGTTTTTTGTCAATATTGTTTGACAGAGACAGCATCACATTTAAACATGTGTTTAGTTAAACAGTGTTTAAAAATCTTTTATAATAACACGGATTATGGTTAAAAAATCTTACAATATTCTTCTTTAAAAAACTTTTTATTATCATCTTTTTATGTCGTTATTATTTGCAGATCATTTCAATGATTCCGATGACAATATGAAGCTAAGTGAAGTTGCCGAGAAGCCGGAAGTGGAGAAGCCTAAAGTCAAAGTGAAAAAGAAGAAAGTCAAAGTAGAAAGAGAGAGGAAGAAAGTCAAAGAGAAACCGAGGATTGACGCGGAAGATAATCCATCTTCTACTATGGATAAGTATGTAAAAATAATATTACGCTACAACTTACAACTCTGCCGATAGTTGTAAGTTGGAAAATAAATAAATAAAAATACAAAAAAAAATATCACGAATATTCACATTTTAGATTTCTGTGCGATTTTCAATAGTAGTCACAATTTGAACTAAATAAAAAAAGTTATAGTAAACGCATTTAAAACCCGCGCAGATAAAGAATAGGATTGAAAATGGCCGCTCACCGCGCTTACCACGAGTGTGAGTGAGAGGGCGATAGGTGTGCCGTTTAGTGTGCGAGCGAGAAGTGAATATGAACGACGTCACTTCTAACCCCATTCTTTATCTGCGCGGGTAGTATATTAGTGTTTTTTCAATTGTATTCTTCGATCAAGAATACCCTAGATAACGCTTCACGAAATAAAACAGCATGCAAATAATAATAATGGCACAGACTGACAAAACATATTAATTATTTTTATCAGGATACAAATTACTATTATTTCCAAATTAAACTTTAAATAGTAAGTAACAAAGAAGATAATACTTTGTACAATATAAGCTCCCAGTTTGAAAGTGGGGCGTTATTTGGAGGTGCCGTTTTGAGACTGACTGGAAATATCTATTTATTACTGTAATTTTGATCGTAGTTTGTAGTTTAGTTTAGTCACGAGTTAAATAAAATATGGCTGTTAATTTTTGTACACCTTGTATATAGCATATTCAAAGATTCTTAAAAATTAGAATAACACATTTTTTTCTCACAAATATGTATATGCCTGACTTAATTCATCATAATTATTTTTATTTTTAAAAGCTTTAATTTACTTCACCTGTCCGGTGTTTGTCTGTCTGTACTGTAATCAATGCAATCAATCAATCAAGCTATTTTAAAAAAAATCTAAATACTTACATCTTATATTTTTACGAAACGGCAAATATTTCATGTAAGTACAGTCAGCACCAAATGATTTGAGCATTCAAACCTACCAAAATACCTATAAATTTTATCAAAAATCAACCTTATCTTAAGACAGTAAGGTATTTGTTGTACGAAAGTGCACCTTAATGTCTTGAGATAAAGTTTATTTTTGTCAAATGTTTAGCTTTTTTGGTAAGTTTGAATGCTCAGATCTTTTTGGCGCTGACTGTACCTAATAATGCTTATTTTTAGGTACAAAACAGCAGATGTGAAACGCCGTAAAAGCGACGGTCTGGACGAGTCATTATTCAATATTACAATACTATCTTACGAAGAACAGATAGGTGAAATACAGAAGCGCCAGGAAACTTATGCTTATAAGAACGCTATATATAAGTGCACTATATGTTATATGGGGTTCGTGATTAAGGATAGATATGACGCTCATGTGATTAGGCATAGTGATGTAAGTATTGTCTTTTTAATAATTTATTAGGGTACTTTTTGAATGTTGCAAAAGTGTTAAGTATAAAAGCTTATTTAGCACTTTTCACATTTTTTTCGAGAGACTTTTTCCAGTTTGCAAAAGTGCGAAATGTAGCCACTTTAATTAGGTACAATTTTTTTAAGTGATTGCTGGGTTAAACGGCGCACTTATCTTTAAAAAATATAGGTAAGTATAAAAAAGTAAAAATAAATGTGTTGAAAAAGTCTTTTATTGGGCATTCGGCAGCAGCCATTTTTTGTGTCCCTACTTGCTGGGGCCCAGGTATTCCTTTTGTGGGTGGATGGGCCATAATTCACTACGCGGGCCCAATGCGGATTGGTGAGTGTTAACGCAAATGCAGTCGAATCTGCATGCGTGTGGGACATTAAAAATAGCAGAGATACTGAATATCATTAAGTATGAGAAGTTGGCATTGTGAGAAGTTGGCATTGTGAGAAGTTGGCATTTGTGAGAAGTTGGCATTGTGAGAAGTTGGCATTGTAAGAAGTTGGCATTGTAAGAAGTTAGCATTGTGATAAGTTGGGATTGTGAGAAGTTGGTATTATGAGAAATCGACAGTGTGAGAAGTTGGTATTGTGAGAAGTTGGAATTATGAGAAATTGATATTGTGAGAAGTAGATAGATAGTGTTTATTACAGCATATTAAAAGTGCAAATTGATATTGGAGACATTAGTCCAATTATGGCAAGAAAACTGTGGTCGGGAGCTTCATTCAAAAAAGTTTCCACGCTTTTTGTTGTAAGTATCTTTGACTTCTTTGCTCGATGTCCATCCGATTTCCTTTTTAAAAATGACAATAACTTGGTATATGTATTAATTTGGATATCATGTTTGACGCTTATTGTTGCCTTGAGCATCGAATAGATACACCACAGGCTGCTTGACTTCTTTGTAGCTGATAAATAATCAAAATAGACCAGAAGCACTGATTCAGACAAGTGGGCATTGTGAGAAGTTGGAATTGTGAGAAGTTGACATTGTGAAAAGTTTGCATTGTGAGAAGTTAGAATTGTGAGAAGTTGACATTGTGAGAAGTTGGAATTGTGAGAAGTTGACATTGTGAGAAGTTGACATTATGAGAAGTTGGAATTGTAAGAAGTTGACATTGTGAGAAGTTGACATTGTGAGAAGTTGGAATTGTGAGAAGTTGACATTGTGAGAAGTTGACATTATGAGAAGTTGGAATTGTAAGAAGTTGACATTATGAGAAGTTGGCATTGTGGAAAGTTAGCATTGCGAGATTAGATGTATAATTAATTTATTATTTCAGCAAAGTGGAGCCTACGAATGTTTTATATGCAAAACTCGATTGAAGACCGGCAGAGCCTTACGGAAACATCTGACTGCTCAACATACGGAGAAATTCAGTTGTAAAGGCTGTCCGTTTGTCACTAGGAATAGGTAAGTACAGTGAAAAAAAAAAACTAATCGAAATTACTTTGACTTATAACAGAAACAGATGAAAAAATTCTACTCAAAGTGTTAGCATTTTATTAAAACTAATCTACTATTTACAAGGGTGTTTTGATAAGTCCAAGACACTAGAAAAAAAATGGTATACTAAAATAGATTTAGAAAAATAATCTAATAAGGAAGTTTCCTTGAGTCGAATTTAGAGAAATAAAATAATAAATATTTTAAGTAAAAGCATTTAATTTTAATATTTTATTTTTATTTTATTTATTGAACATTGTTACCACAGCATTTACAGAGCATTAACACAGGTATAATTATACAATACATAAGCCAATTACGGAAACAACACTTTGTAAACATAAATGGTTACAAAAAAAAATGATATGATTTTAAACAAATATTAAGTTTAACGGATTTGAAAAAGAAATCTAATAATAATGAGAATTTCGAAATAGTTTATTATATTGTCTCATGATAGGTGTGTGTGAATGTGTGTGTGTGTGTGTGTGTGTAGGTATAATATACTTATGAAAATAGTTTTTCAATATCTCAAAAATATATAAAAAATAATTTATATGAAAAGAGACTCACTCTCACTTTTAACTGCCATATTTTCATCACTTTGTAATATCAAAATATTTTTTTCACTCCTCTTGCTCAAAAAGTGCGTCATTGTAACGTACAAGAGTCGAGATAAAATAGCATAATAAGCCCTAGGGGATAAAGTTTTTTCTTTTTTAATGTTTGTCTATTACCAATGAGCGTACTAAAACGAAAAAGTTTTTATTCATAATCACGAATAAAAACTCGCTCGACTTAATACTGGGGGTCTATTACGAAAAGTTTAATGCGATACACGCGGCTGCGTCCGTGCTTCGTTCTGATTGATTCCTATTACAAAGCACTTGCGTATGCGATATTGCAAAGTGATTGCGTAAATTTGACAGTTTCTCTCTAGTGGATCCGTCATTATTCGTTCAATAGACTATGGACTACGATAGCTACATTGAAAATATTTGTAATAACTATAACCGACGAACTGCGGACGACTATCGTGACCAAGTTTCGTAATAGGCCCCCAGTTTCTCATTCTTATTTTTGAAAATGGAACTAAAAGCATCTCTTCGGTAAAATCATAGACTTATTTATACTCTGTGTACAGAGTGAATCGTAGAATGCGTGTTTGTGTTGCTTAGCTGCTACAGCAGAAATTAAAAAAGGTACCATGGCGCGAAATCTTTAGAATTTTTCTATAATTATAAACTGATTGAATTGTGTGACTGTAATAGGAAAGAAATAATTTTGATCTTTTGCCATCAAGCACAAATCATTTATTTAAATATGGTACAAAAAGTTTGTGAAGTGGTGGATAGAAAAACGAGTGGATTCGTTTACGGAACTAGGTATAAACTATTTAATATTGTATTTTATTTTCTTGCAATCGTAGTGAAAAGTATAGTGTAACACACGACGCTAAACCCCATTGTAACTCGGTTTCTATTTATTCCCTCACTAAAGCTCGGGAATAAAACTACCTCGTATGCAATGGGTCATTTTAGCGTCTTGTATAACAATGTACTATTACTGTTATTTGAATATAATTATTGAATTTTTTTTTTTAATAATTGGAAATTTCCTCATTGAAAATTAATTTGAAGTTACCTGATCAATAAATAATTGATTGATCAATAAGTGGTTTTACTTTTTTTTTACAGAGGTGTGGCGAGAGAACATGAGAAATGGCACGCGGGTACCAAATATCAGTGTCCACATTGTCCAAGTGAATTTGAGTGAGTGTTAAATAATAGGTAGTATTATAATCAATTCCCATTTTGGGCACCATCAATACTGAGTATAGCGTACTGAAATACTAAGTGGGCCACGGACTGGGGGCGATTACAAATATTGTAAATAGGTGACTTTAAAATACAAATTGAGTACTAGTTATTCAGAACGGGGCAGTACTTTAATTATTAAGCGACCTAATTTTCTATTTGGGCGACAACCTTAGGGCACAAAAAATAAAAAAGTTGGCATATATTTTAATTAAAAAAAGTCTATAAACCTAATCGTGATGAAAAACTTTTGAAGCTCTTATTGATAATGATGTATAAATAAATAAATAAATATTTGACAACATCACATACATTGCTCCGACTCCAAGGTAAGTAGCTAAAGCACTTGTGTTATGGAAATCAGAAACAACGGTGGTATCACAAACACCCAGACCTGAGACAATATTGAAAAGTTCATTTTCTACATTGACCCAGCCGGGGATCGAACCCGGGACCTCAAGAGATGGTGACGCCTTGAAAACCGGCGTGCAAACCACTCGACCACGGAGGTCGTCAATGGGTCGTTATTGTGTAAGCTTGAATCAGTTACCTACTTGGTATAATAGTTGCCCACTCAGTATTTTTGTCAATGATTTAGAATTTTAACTGTAAACATAAATTATTCTCCCACGTGTGTAGTTGTTTGTTTTATGTATTTTTTGTAATCCCCAGTTAGTCGCCCGTTAAGGGGCCATAGTAGGAAAACATGGTTTGCGCGGGCCATATTTTTATATAGAAAACGTAAAGTTGTAGCCACAAAAAAAACATATGACAAGCTAAAGAGATTATCTAGTTTCTACAAGTATGAAATTGCGTATAAACCTCACAGATGCTTGTAAAAAAAAATCAGAATATCATCAAAAGCGCTTGTCGCGGGTCATTATTGGCGTAAATAATAGCGGAAACGTATTGAATTCTACATCAAAATACACTTTAACGTACTGAGCAGTTGCTCCAATAACTTTTTTTAAGAAATATAATTGTGCTAAAGATTATGATGAAAAAACAACGAAAAAAATCGAAAAAGTGCAGAAGTGAGATTATTTTCCATACTCTTTACACATAAAGAAAAAGACAGAGACAAGTGATTTCGCGTAACGGAGCCTTAAGTTATTTTGTCGCAAAAAAATAAATTTGTGATTTCGAGGTTGGTCCCATGATGAAAGTTGTTCAGTTTGGTCTGATCAACCCCACGAGAGGTTTTCAATGAACTAAAAATAACTTTTTTTTTACTGAGACAAGGCCTTTTAAAAATTAAATTAAATTAAAATCATTTATTTTCAGATATCATAGATCCAGATCTGTTAGTAAAACAATAATAGGAAAAATACTTAGGTGCTATGTTAGTATACATGGAGAATTAATTTAAGTAATAGAAATGTCAAAAAATAAATTCAAATTCAATTCATAATGTCAAAAAATTACATTCAGTTTGATTATTAAAATTAATATTGTTAACAATGTCTAGTAAAATGTCAATTAATGCGATATACTGATTCTGCCTTAGGATTAATCAGGGCGGAAACCCAGTGCCTCTGTAAATGACTGTCAGGTCTGTTAGCTAGCAAACTTGTTATGCCGCTTTTAGTAGCACGCTTTTTTATCCTTTTTATTTCTCTTCTGTTCTGTGTAAATGTGTACATACCTATATATTGTTTTCTCTTCTTAATCCTATTGTGTGTTGTAAATAAACTTTTTTTTAATTCTATTCTAACCTTGTATCTTTTCAGTAAACTAACTACCTACATGGGCCACATTCGAATAAAACACGTGTCAGATTTCGTGTGCGAACTATGCGGGTACACGTTTATCAGCAAAAAGGGAATTGATGTGCATAAGAAGAAGAAACATAGACTCTCGGATAAGACTGTAAGTATGTTGGAGTTTTGTTTCCACAATTTTAGGGTTCCGTACCCAAAGGGTAAAAAATTGTTTAAAAAAACCGACTTCAAAAAACTTACCTCCTAAAAGCAAGAAATAATATTCAAATCACTAGATACGCATTTTCATTGTAATAATAAAAACACTTATATTGAAGTCGGGTGGGGCTTTTAGAATAAAAAAAAGGAATTTGTACTCCAGCCCCATAAATCAAAATCAAAATCAAAATATCATTTATTCAGTCTAGGCTGTTACAAGCACTTGTGAATGTCAAAGAAGCTACGCCATCGGTTCGCAAACCCTGAGCGGGAGACCTTGTAACGAGAAGAACCGGCAAGAAACTCGTCAAGGGCTGCTTTTTTCTCCCTGTATATTTCATACAGAGTCGTCAACATTGAAATATGAGCTCCACATTTAAAGTGAGGTCATTTTCCATCACAATAATTAACAAAAGTTTGTACACAATGGGTAGGTAGGTTGAAATTAAATACCTACTACATATCAGATAGTTAATTGTGAGAGTAAATAACTTTCAACTAATTGAGAAATCACTATGTCTGCTACTCGAAAGTGCACCTAAGTAGGCAAAATCTACCAAAAAACACTTGATACAAGACATAAAAAAACGCAATTCTTACAATTCAATATGCGTTAAGATAGGTACTCAGAAGCAGACCCATTCCCACTGGCAGCACCCGTTCACGAGCATGACGCGTGGACCAGCCATCGCTTCGCTCAACCATATTTGAGGGAACGTAACGACCCGCCCCACACGACACCACCGCAGAAAGTTTAAAGTGAGCATGACATACTAAAGCTACTCGCATTAAGGCGTCGTCGAGTCAAAAAGCTTACAATAAGTTTTAAGTAGGTAGGACAATAGGCTTGTTTCCATTAAGAATAAATATAATGGATAGGGGTTTATAATGATTAATTATATTATGGAGAAAATAACAAACAATTTTAATTATTAAAAGCGTTAAAGATTAATAATATTTTTTTAAAAATAAATTTCGTAAAATGCAATCTTTAGTCACGTGACAGTGAACACCAATCAGAAAGCGTTACGTCACGCCGTGCGAAACTCCAATCTTGTCTTTGACGTTTCGAGTATCACTACCGGAGGCGCGTTCCAAACCTACATTCCGAGTGCAACCTAACCACAACCGAACGCAAGTTTTAGCCACTTTTTCCGTATTTCTCCATTGTTTGGAACATATATAAATAACTGGTTTGGCGTTTTTATAGTCGTGCTATCACACTGGGGCACTATACAGTACTTATAATATGAGAAATTCATTTTTAAACGATAAAAACTAGCTATAACGTACGAAGACACGATCGCTCTTTTGTTTGTTTTGCACGGCGTGACGTCATTCAAGACGTCAGTCTTGTGCGTTTTGGAACCAAATTAAAATTGGTTTTTTAAAACGCGAAATTTATAATGTAAACGCTCGATTAAAAATAAATAAACCTTTTTTTTCGATAATTTGCCTAATAAGCTAAAATATTGAGCAGTTATTGAAATTTTGTCAACTAGCCTATTCCCTCAATTTTCACATAGAATAGAAAAATCTACGACCAGGCTGTTTTATCAATTAAATAATCTTTAACGGTATAGTATCCTTTTTTGAGAAGACAATTTTTTACATGAGACTTAAAGTTTTCAAATGGTAAATCCAAAATATTACTTGGAATTTTATTATAAAACTTTATACCAAGACCTATGAAAGAACCACGGACTTTTTCTAATCTATACTGAGGCATTACAAGTTTGTCTTTATTTCTGGTATTCCGATTGTGCCAATCACTATGCTTTGTATATAAGTTAATATTGCGACGCACGAAAAGTATGCAGTTTAATATAAATTGAGATGCTGCTGTCAATATACCAATCTCTTTGAATCTATCCCTAAGAGATGTTCTAGAACTTAGTTGATAAATAGCTCTTATTGCTCGTTTTTGTAAAACAAAAATAGTATTTATATCGGCTGCTATCCCCCATAAAAGAATACAGTATGACATAATGCTATGAAAATAACTGAAATACACTAATCTGGCAGTTTCTCTGAACTCTGAACTGAAATACACTAAAATGGGAGAACTCCCAAGTTGGTCCCAAAAATGGGGCCAACTTGGGAGTTTACATAATGTAATAACGTTTGAATCATTTCATTCGGTCCAGCCGTCTTTGAGTAATCGGTGGACATACACAAAAAAAACAAATATACAGACGAACAGAGAACCTCCTCCTTTTTTGGAAGTCGGTAAAACGGGACCCAAAGACTCCGCTGTCCGTCTGTCTGTCACCACACCAGGTTTATCTCATGAACCGTGATGGCTAGACCGTTGACATTTTCACAGATGATGTTTTTCTGTCGCCGCTATAACAACAAATTATACCAAAAACTTAAAACTTTATTAAACTTAAATTGTCACTAATAAATAACTAGTAATTTTCTTTCGTCTATGTGTGGAAAACCATTTGTTGTATTTTATTATTGACTAGCTTTTGCCCGCGACATCGTTCGCGTGATTAAGATAGTTGTGCATTTATTTTGAAAGTCACGGATTACCAATATACTTAACCTAGGTATTTATCAGTAGACCTCATCTTACACATTTAAATTTTCCCATAAAAAAAATCATGTACAAACTGGAACACTGTAGCACCCTGTACAACGGGAATTTTCCAAAACCCTTTCTTAGTGCTCACCTACACCATGAAAGGTATCTACCCTCCAAAAATAGTATCTCTACCAGCAAAATGGTTCAGCCCTATACAAGTTGCCATACAAACTGGAACATCCTGTAGCAACCTGTATAAAGGGAATTTTACAAAATGCTTTCTTAGTGCTCACCTACACCATGGTATCTTATCTACCCTCCAAAAATGGTGTCTCTACCTTCAACCCTATACAAATTCTCATACAAACTTGAACCACCTGTAGCACCCTGTATAACAGGAATTTTCTAAAACCCTCCAAATATGGTGTCTATCAACCTTCAGCCGTTAGGACTCTACGCCTGTCCCAACAATGAATCAATTAATTTAGAGTTTTATATGTATAGATTTGTTCATAGAGTTGGGTGAAAATAGTTTATTTACCAAACAATCTATAGGAGTAGATACTAACATCATAAACAATGTTTGTTTTACGATTGTTCCGAAGAAAGACAAAAAAAATACTATCCATTCAAATGTCCGAACAGCTGATCGAGTTTTGTATGAGAAGATGTTTTTATTTTATTTTTCGGAAAGTCTCATAGTCCGTAAGCCCGCGACAATATTGCCTACGTCATATGACATCACGATGAAATGCATGGCACACGGTCGGAAATGTTGTGCAGAGCGAGGATCAGAAGATTATCGCAAATTAAATTGGCCGGAAGCTTGACGAAATCCTTCACTTCCGGTCAAAATTTTAAGGTTATATTTACGTCATGTGACATCAGTATGAGACCCGTGGCATCATTTAGAGCTTCAATAATAAAGAGAGTTAACATAAGTCTGTCACTTCTGAAATGGCCTGAAAGTACTTGACAGATTTCCGGCCATTTCAGAACTGTTAGACCTATGTAAACTATCTCTACTTAACTATTGAAGGGCTAACTAATTGATGCTACGCCACGGGTCTCGTGCTGATATCACATGACGTAAAATATAACCTTAAAATTTTGACCGGAAGTAAAGGATTTTCTCAAGCTTCCGGCCAATTTTATTTGCGATAATCTTCTGATCCTCGCTCTGCACAACATTTCCGACCGTGTGCCATGCATCTCATCGTGATGTCATATGACGTAGGCAATATTGTCGTGGGCTTACGGACTATTAGAACAAATGTTGTTTTTTATGATGTTAGTAATCCACTCCTGAGGTTGTTAGTGATTTACAAATAACCCTGTATATATAATTTTTACATTACAGATACCTCTCGAAGGCCCATACTGTTGTGTGTGTGACGTCACATTTGTGTCTGAAGAAGCGCATTCGAGACATTTGAAACTGTCATCACGACACAGCAGTGATAATGACCCGTAAGTAAAATCAGCACATAAGGTTAAATACAAAACTGTCAACAATATCCCTATTAATTTTGAATTTATGTTTAAAATTTATTACCCTACGGCCTTAACACAAAAGTTGTTAAAACACTGTTTAATTTAGGCACTGTTTAAATGTGATGCTGTCACTTTTTTGACAATATTGTTTGAATATCAAATTAATTTCAACCTCCTTAAAAAACATCCCAATTTCCTAAAAAAAAGCCAGTTATCGCAATCATATTCTTTTGTATGTTTAAAGAAATAGTGATTTTTTGTAGTTATTTGACATGCTTATTTGAGAGATGAACATTCATTCATTCATTTATTCATTCATTAATTGCACACACACATTTGGTCTATCCATCGATATTGCAGTGATACATGTATTTTTTATGAGTATGTAAAGTGAGTATTTTTGTATGAAAATCACACAGTTGGTAATTATAGTTTTGAAGGCCAGTGTACATAATATAGCCGTAGTTTTCAAAGGACATTGCCTAGGTTTGGACCAAGTGCTGCCTAGAATGCTCGCATAGTGCATTTTGTTCCTCGGAACACCACTAATCTGTAATCAAAAGCGCATAAAATGCACTATGTCAGCATTCTAGGCACAGAATATATAATAGTACTAACGTACAGAAGTCGGTCCCCGCGAGGACCATCAAATAATAAGCTACTGATACTCTCGCTGCACGGCAATAAAGTACAATTTCAAACTGCACAACGCTGCGTGGATAAAATTATATGCACCTACGAAGAAGAAAGAGTGGCGTCTCTTTCTGTCGCATAGCTCTGTCTCAACAGACACATTTCGGGGTTGCTACTCGCTCGATATCATAGAAAACATTCATTCATTCAAACAGCCCATGAATAAACAATGAAATTACTATAATAGGTACCTACTTATAAAGTAAAATAAATCTACCTAATAGGTGAGCTGAGCATATTTAAAGAGCATAAATAATAAGTATTTCTAAGTAGTTAGAGAAGCTCGATGGCGCAGTGGTATAGCGCCTGGCCCAACGATTGCGGAGGTTAAGCAACTTTTGCAAGGGTCAGTTATGGGATGGGTGAAAAAAAATAGTATTTTTTAGCTTTTTTCTTTACTGGTGCCATATTTCGAACTTCGATACAACTAAGTATGTAAATATGTATACAAAAAATACAATAAACTTTGGTAGGTAGGTAGGTACGTTAGTAATTAAGTATCAAAAACGAAGTGCATGCAGTTTCGCATTCGGCGCTTGACTGACTCGTTTCGTTGGTGACGTTCACGCGCTGCGCTCTCGTCGCTTGCACACGCCGCGCGTTTCGGTCGGCGCGGTGATATCCCTCGACAATGGCCCTCTTGGAGTGGGCCGCGAGCAATAGGCTAATATAAAAGTTTAAGCGCGGAGTGATACCCCCCTGTTCTAGGCAGCACTTGGTCTAACTTCCATATAATAATAGGCAATGTCCTTTAAATTAACTTAAAGTGGCCACAATAAGATTTTTTTCATTTCAGCAACCGTATTCGCAACGACTCACAGAGTATAAACACGGAACGCAACGGGCGAGTGATGCGCAGGATAGAGAGGAGGCCCGTGATCAACCCTCGCGACCCCCAGGACAGGGAGAGGAGGCCAGAGCCCGGGGGACCCGTCACTTGTGAACAGGTAAACACAAGCTATCTTTGTTCTCTCTTTTTCTCCCAATCTATACTCTATTTCACTCTCTCTTCACCTCTCTCTCTATCTTGCTCTCTTTTTTCTCTCCCCCTCCTTCTATCTCCACTTATAAGAATTACGCTTTCGTGGAAGCACAGCGTGCCGTTGACTGTACTTTAATCTTACTTTAACTATACTTTAAGTAGCCTAATCTTATCCAGCACTGCGCATGGTGTATTTGAAGCAACAATCCATTACTTATATACTTATGTTATTTAGTAATATTCGGCACTGTCTTGTCTATTCAATAAGGAACCATTATTGTATTAACCTAAGTTCATGTAATGACTGTTATGTGCCAAAATAAATTAAAAAAAAAAAAAAAAAAAAGTCACTAAGATAGGCCAACCAGTCATTCGTACAGTTCAGTCTAAATCACTTGTATGATTTTTTAAATTAGACAATAGTAGCCCAGCAGGTCAGTGAGAATTTCTTATAAAGGTCACGTTTGTAGGTCATAAGTCACTTTCGTAGGTCATGGAGTGTTGGAGGTCATTCTTGTAGTTCACTTTTGTAGATCCCTCTTAAAAAATCTTATCTAAAAAAGCTCTCTCTTTTTATCTCTCTCTTCATCTCTCTTATCTCTATCCCGACCTCTTTTTCTTCTCCCCTCCCTCTCTTTCCACCCACATAAGTCACTTAGAATTTAAAGTGACCTAACATTAAGAATAGTTTGATTTGGCCGAAAGTCACTTGAATAAGTCACTGTTTCTACTGTCCACGCGGATGAAGTCGCGGACGGAAGCTAGTAGTTTTTTTTTCAATACAGTTGCTCGAAAATGTAAGTTTACGATGACAGTCGAGCGTGCGGAAAGGTGATTTTACCGCACGCCGTGCGTTTTTGTTTACGAACGTTTTTTGTAATTATTTTGAAAATAGTAGTTTATGATACAAGGTTGGTAAGGAGGTTTTTAAAACGAGTTGACGTTTTATAAGCCCGAGCCGTAGGCGAGGGTTTATAATCGTCACGAGTTTTAAAAAACCTTAACAACCGTGTGCCATACTACGTTTTTCAATACATTTGCGAGAAAACATTATAGGTACTACTGAAATTGTAATCTATACATATATTAAAACTGTAAATTCTAAATATTTGTGCGCGAATTACGCAAAAACCGCTAAACGAATTTTGATGGATTTTTCACAATTTAGTAGATTGAGGTCCAACTTAAAATCTAAGCTATGTTTCATCAAATTCAGGTGGGTGGAACCAGGGAAACAGCTTGAACTCTCCGTAGTACTAGCTTTGATATACTAAAGGGGTCATTTTAAACTGGTTGCAATATGTTTCTACTGTCCACGCGGATGAAGTCGCGGGCGGAAGCTAGTAGAAATTAAAAAAAAACGTTCGTAAACAAAAACGCACAGCGCCGGCGTGCGGTAAAATCAACTTTCCGCACGCTGTACTACTCCGTAAACAAAAAGGCACGGCGTGCGGTAAAATCAACTTTCCGCACGCTCGACTGTCATCGTAAACTTACATTTTCGAGCAACTGTATTGAAAAAGAAATATATGTAGCTTACTTCCGCAAACAAAATATGCAAGATGCACCGCCCGCCCGCCCGCAAAAATATGCAGCAATCCACAAAATATAAGTGCACAATACCTGCATTTAGCAAGACAGCAACACACCTTGCACCTTCACCAATTAGGCTACTCTACACGTGTTTCGCCCCAACCCGGAGCATCCTCAGGAGTTGGATCGTGCGTAAACCAACACCGATTTCGGTGTTGGTCTTGCATATCATCTTGCATATTTTGTTTGCGGAAGTAAGCTACATATATTTCTTTTTTCAAAATGGTTTGGGACTTCCGCCAAGTGACGCCTGATTCAATCAATTTTTTTTTTGTAATTTCTACTAGCTTCTGCCCGCGACTTCATCCGCGTGGACAGTAGAAAAATATTGCAACCAGTTTAAAATGACCCCTTAGGTGTATGAAAGCTAGTACTACGGAGAGTTCAAGCTGTTTCCCTGGTTCCACCCACCTGAATTTGATGAAACATAGCTTAGATTTTAAGTTGGACCTCAATCAACTAAATTGTGAAAAATCCATCAAAATTCGTTTAGCGGTTTTTGCGTAATTCTCGCACAAATATTTAGAATTTACAGTTTTATTATATGTATAGATTACAATTTCAGCAGTACCTATAATGTTTTCTCGCAAATGTATTGAAAAACGTAGTATGGCACACGGTTGTTAAGGTTTTTTAAAACTCGTGACGATTATAAACCCTCGCCTACGGCTCGTGCTTATAAAACGTCAACTCGTTTTAAAAACCTCCTTACCAACCTTGTATCATAATAAACTACTATAAAAAAAGTTCGCAAACAGAAACGCACGGCGTCGGCGTGCGGTAAAATCAACTTACCGCACGCTCGACTGTCTTCGTAAACTTACATTTTCGAGCAACTGTATTGAAAAGTTTTATTAAAATTGTGTATTAGAATTTACAATATTAAATAAACTTCACTGCGTCGCCACTTTCGGTAAGAGTGCCACTTAATGAAATGTGTACATGTCGTGTCGTGTACGTGTTACAAAATAACCCCTAAGCTGATTTTTGTTGGCGATTTCAGAGTTGGTCCCATAGTAAAAGTTGTTCAGTTTGATGGTCCCTATCTACCATATTCGGCATTCGGGCACAGAATACATAATAGTACAAGTACAGAAGATCCACACCGCAAAGTCATTTAAATAAATAGAGACTCTATCCCAGAAACAATAAAGTTCAATTCAGGTCGCACACCGCTCCCTTGCCTACAGTTATATTCACCTTGAAATTGCCTCTCTGTCTACCGCGTAGCTCTTATTTCTTCTAACGACTTCAGGGTTATCTTCTTTTAAATAATAATTAATCTGAATACTTAATTTATTACAAGTTATTGTGTTTATAATGTGTACTTTAATGTGAAACATGCGAACGAACGACGCGACAATACGCGAACGCGGCGCGTGAATGAGTATCGAAATCGAACTAATACGATTCTTAATAACCTCATAGACACTCCTTTCCTCTTGGAAAATATATGTATTAGATGCCCTCGGACAAGTTCACGTCTTAACAAAATGTTTTCTTTACCTACTACCAGCTCTAAATATGCTGGCAGCACTTTTTTGTTTAGAGCTTGTAAGGAATATGACAAAAGTTTCACGTCTATAGATTTTTTCAATTGTAGTATAACTCAGTTTAAAAATCATATACATGAATTGATTGATGAATAGGTAATTGTAATTGTAAACATATCTTTAATTAACAGTTCCATTTTAGATGTAGTATAACTGTTAACTTACTCTGTGAGTTTAATTAAGTTCAAATTGCCCTGTAGTTTATTTTGTATGTTCTAATTATTAGAGGAAACTTTGCTGATCGCTGTTTTATAATATTTGGTAAAACTGTGAAATTGTTTGTTTCCCAAATAAACTAAAATAAAAAAGTAAAATAAAATAATGTTGCTAACGTGCGACGGCCCTCTGAAATTAGTCCGTCCGGACGGACCCGCCGGCTACTTGTAGCTTCGTACCTAAGGAGCGGAGTGCGCCTAGCCTGATTGGGGTTATTTTGTAACATGTGTAAGTAATTATATTAATATTGTCTAACAGTGCGGCATACAACTGAGAGATCTGAGACTTTACGCGCAGCACTTCCGGCGCGCGCACCCCGACAAGAACCGCACCAAGTACCCCGCCATGAAGACGCCCTGCATGTGCGAGCAGTGCGGCAGGATATTCCAGGTAACATAACGGGTGTAACAAGTAGGGTTGCCAACATATCTTTGGCGAAATATAGTATTTTTCAAATTCAGCTATAAAAAATATAGTACACTTAAAAATATATAGTATTTAATAGGCAAATATATTTTTTTATTTATTTATTTTTATAAAAACTATATTTTTTCACTTTTTGCATTTTTCAACAAGTTTTGGATATTTTTGGAGTCTTTTTTGTATCTTTAGCTTTTTAATCGGCGTTAGCGGCGCACTTGAATTGAACTTGACGCACTTTCGTTATCGCTACCACTTTCCATAACTAATTTATCTAAGACCTTTTTTTCTCAAAGAAAGATCAATTTTATATTTTGCTGATGATTACTCAATAAAATCTCAAAACAAAAATAGAGCATCAGCAGACCAACCAATGACCAAACTATCGTTTGAAGCTTTCAAATTTGATATTGACAAGTTCGGAATGCAAATAAGACAGATACGTTCAGAATTCAGATACGATATACAATAATTACACTACACGCTATAGAATCAGTCAAGCAATGCACGATCACAAATCTAAAAAACTTAAGATTTGTTTCTTAGCATTCGATATTGAAAATATAGTATTTTTGCGTACTATATATTTCTTCAACAGTATATAGTACGCAGACCCGAAATATAGTACAATACTATATATTATAGTACGGTTGGCAACCCTAGTAACAAGACACTCAACGAAGCCGAAGTCCACGCATTCCACCCATCAGGATCATTTTTGGGAAACCAATAGCTAAACTACTGCGCCATCGAGCTCCTCTATTGTTATTGTACATATTTTGAGCAGTTCCAATCCCGTACTAAACCTGTTCATTGTCATTACTTTTAATTATATGAAATAGTCTAATAAATTTCTTATTTCGTTCATTGTCCCAAATTATTAATTAAGGCGAGCCAGTTCCCGAAATTTACTCTTTCACTATGTCTTTAGAATAAGGTTGAATATTGCATAGCTTTAATTGACGCTTCGCCAGAAATTTGACGAAAAATGGTCCAAAAATATATGGAGCCTGGGCCTGCTAGGTGATTGCGTAAAGTCAATCGTATTCATTTGACAGTTCATATTGTATCTTAATATATGTCATCCCATACAAATTGCAGTCGATGGAATACAATATGAACTGTCAAATGAATACGATTACCTTACGCAATTCCACCCCAGGTCTATGTACGGCATAGAAAAATGAAGGAAATGAAATTTTATGTCGATTCAGACTATTAATTTTTCATGATTTAGCTTTATTTTCTGGCTCAAAGCATTTTAAAATACTTTGTGACATTTATACCGAGATGGCGGCATGTCAATGTCATTTTGACAACTCAATCTATATATATATCTCATGATTTGCAATAATTTTTGAAATGGATTTGAAACTATTTATTTTATCTGGTTGGACTGACGAAATAGTTTTAACAGTGATAAACCTAGTGGTATCTACCCAAATGCGACATACCTAACCTATAAGTAGGTACCTATAGGTAGTGCGTGGAAAATCTCAACATAAATCATCGATGAGCCAAAAAATTACTAGCAAATTTTAAATATTTCTATTTTTCTGAGGATTCCTTATATTTTTTCCTGTTTTTTGGTGTGCCGTACATATACCTGGCCCAGATTGGACCTTCTCCTTTAGTACATTTTTATTGATTTCTGAAATACTGGATCATTTATTAAAAATGTACTCGGTTATTGTGTTAGATCGATAAAAAAGCTATCATTTTTGCATAAAAAATCATATCACTGTCGTTGAAAATTACGAAATCGATTTGAAGTTTGTTTTTATGTGTTATTTAGGATTTATTTACAGAGTTACCAAGCTATTTTTCAATATTCTGTTCGGTTATTGTGTTTCTTTGTTTCTTTTTCAGTCTACAGTAATTTTTGTGAAGTAGAATTCTACATCAGAGGGCCTAGCCAAAGTAACATTGGCAAATCTTCGTTATCGCTTCACTTTCAAAACATGTATGGGATTGACATAAGGTTTCGCTAACAATCTAATTTTAAAACGTCAAATCCATACATGTTTCGAAGCGAAGCGATAACGAAAATTTGCAAATGTTACTTTGGCTAGGGGGGGCAGTTCTTCACATTGGAAGTTCGGAAATAAATCTTTTCACCAAATCATGAACTGGCCTCGCCCTAAAACAGACATAATAGGCATGTTGACTATTTTTTTTATTTTATGTTACATAAATTACCTCTCAAAAAAAGAAACATTGGTAAAAGAATTAAGTCGCTATCATGAAAACTGCCCGAGATATCACAGTGTGAAATCACACAAATGGACAAATGCCCAAAAACGCTCCATACTAACGGCTACTAAGTGATGACGTCACGCCTTGCTAGTTTGTATGCAACGCGTAGGAAATTTGTTCGGCAGCTATATTAAATATTGTGTTTATCAAAATAGTTTCTTCGACAAATTTGTTATACATTTTACGGACTAATTAAAGGTATCATTTATTTTAATAAATTGTATACTTTTTAAATGGACTTGTCCACCCAACTTTGAAGGGTCATAAAACAAATAATATGCAATATATAAAACCAAGAGGTATACAAGCTACTCTAAAAGTTTAATATGTTTACGATTTTTATTAGTATTTCGTTATTTTGTTCATTAGTCAACATCCCTATTATTCCGGACAACTCACCAATAATTTGGTCTCAAACTACAATATCAGTCCTTTATTTCAGAGCATGGCCCTCTTAAAAGACCACATGTGGGTCCACACCGGAGAGAAACGTTTCAAATGCTCCAGCTGCGACAAGAGTTTCACACAGAAGACTAACTTGGTGTTCCACATGAGAGTGCACAGTGCGACGAGACCTACGTACGAATGTCCACTGTGCGGGAAGCACTTCGCGTTCTTCAATAACAGGAGAAGGCATATGTTTGTAAGTATCACCACAAATAATATATAATACTCAATACTCAAATCATTTATTGCATTCCACAGTGCTACAGTACCTAGTTCTTAAATTATAATATTTTAGATCACTATGGACCCTGTCGGGCACTACAACAATAATAGATAGCAAACACTTATTCATCATTATATTATATTAGTAAGTATATTAGTTTCATTACAATAGTAGTTATTACTTAATTAATAAAAACTATTTTATTTATTAAATTATATTGCACTTATGTATTTAATTTAAGTTAAGTATTTTAATAAATTTAAGTTAAGTATTAAATATTAATAAATTTTAATTTTAATTAAGTTGACTTTTTATCTACAATATTCATATTTCGATATTTTCATCTTCTAAATATTCCTTCAAGTTGTAATAACACTTTTTTGTTAGTAATTGTTTTAAATTATTTAAGAATTTTTTATCATCGTTGACATTTTTAAGTGAATCTGGAAGTTTATTGAATATTTTTATGGACATGGCTAGCTATAATGTAATACTATACTTATCACACACTAACTGAGTACTAATACTTAAGGTGGCGCCGCGGTGAATTATATTTAATATTATAATTCTAATACACAATTTTAAAAATGTTTATCGTGGAGATTTTAGGGCCCACAGTTTAGTATTTTTAGACGGTATCGTTACATTCCCTCGTAGTCACTGCTAGAAGTAGATAGCAAAACTGCTAAAAGTGGCCGTTTTTGACACATTTGCTATCTACTTCTACGAATGACTACGAGGGCATGTAGTGATACCTTCTAAAAATACTAGACAACGGGCCCTAAAATCTCCACGATAAACATTATTAAAATCTTTTTCAATTAATAACTTATTAAATAAAAACCTCTGAGGGCGCCACTTTCGGTCATACAACCGCCTTAAGGCGATTAGTATCCTCCCAGTGGCGCCCTCACCTTAATTAAATTTATTGCTCGCTAAGTACATACTGTATCGAAAATTCAAACGTTGAGATTTAAGCTAAGGTTCTATAGTTTATTTACAAACAATAACCTCAGTAAAATATAGTTTGTTGTAGTAGTAGGCAAAAGAGCAAAAAGTGGCCGCTTTTAGCACTTTTGCCTACTACGACTACAACCAGGGCTCTGTCACTCCGCGCGCGAGTCTGAACCGCTCGGCGTCCTCTGAGAGGACAAATTTCATTCGTCAGAAAAGATAAGACCTACGCGATAGAAAGAGAGGCAACTACTAAGTGAATGTTTTGGAGCGAAGGGAGCGCTGTGCGACCTGAATTGTACCTTATTGTGTCGGAGCAAGAGTCGCAATTTATTTAAACGATTTTGCGGAGTGCAACTTCTGTACGCTAGTACTATTATCTATTCTGTGCTACAACGAACTATATTTTAGAAACGTTTATTATTTGTAAATAAAGTATAGAACTTTAGCTTCAATCGCAACGTTTGGATTTTCGATACATTATGTACTTAGCGAGCAATCAATTTAATTAAGATGAGGGCGCCACTTAAGGGCACTATCACCTTAAGGTGAACTTGTCACTCACACTACTACACTATATCACTTGACACTGACACTAAACACTAGCAACAGACATTAACTATAAAAAATATAGCACTTATAGTACAGTCGCCCGTGGTACATTTAAATCAAGAAAAAAGTTACCGTTTGCCTGTGTGAAGACTGGTTTACATTATCTTAGTCTTTAGTAGAGTGCTTTAGTTGAAACATGAAAACGGTCGTCTTATATGACTAAAGAGAGTAACGTTCTAGTAGCCTTTCAACTGGAATCATCGCTTTCCAGTAGAACCCCCTGGAACACTGGAAGCATGTAAATCGACATTTTAGTAGCGTATCTAGTAGAGTGCTTTAGTAAAATGTCACTGTACTGGAAGCATGTAAACGCTCACTGGAAAGGCACCAAAACTACTAAAGCACTCGCATTCGAATCTACTCGCACGCTACTAAAGCACTCTACTAAAGACTAAGATAATGTAAACCAGTCTTGATATAGTAATTTATTACGCCATTTTAGATTCTAAAACCACAGTACATATATAAGTTTTTCAAACAGTATAGGAGCTCCATGGAAACGGTCGAATTTGACGGCTGACGTCATTCTAAGAGTTCTAAGCAAAGTTCGCAGTACTTTAGTCGGGGTTGTCACATCGCGTGGATTAGTTCACCGAGACTATTGTTACTTACTTTTACGAGACGGCCGGAGAATGCCAACCCTAGCGATCCGACGGAGTGCAATGACAAAAGGGCCTAAGTGACGTTAGCTCTTCTACTGTTTGAAAAAACTTATACATTATGTACTGTGCTAAAACTTGTTTTTTTATATGATCTCCAAAAGTGTTTTATTTTTATTTTTCGAGGTTACCACATTGGTTTAGCTATTGTCGTGTTCGACAGCTTTGATCGATTGCCACAGATAATAGTAAGACTATGGAAAGCATACTCCATCAAAATGTATGAAACAGCTGATTTTTTTTCGCGATTTCAAGGTTGGTCCCATAATGAAAGTTGTTTTGTATGATGGCCTGATCAACCCCACGAGAGGTTTTCAATGAACCACAAATAACCCTGTATTTTGTAAAAGCTAAAGTCCTGGGAAAGCACACTATAATAAAATTGTTTAAAAAAAAAACAAAAAACCGACTTCAAAAAACCTACCTCTAAAAAGCAAGAAATAATATTCGTAATAATAAAAATACGTCTATTGAAGTCGGGTGGGGCTGGAGTACAGATTCCTTTTTTTTAATTCTAAAAGCCCCACCCGACTTCAATAGACGTATTTTTATTATTACGAATATTATTTCTTGCTTTTTAGAGGTAGGTTTTTTGAAGTCGGTTTTTTGTTTTTTTTAAAACATTTTTTTATTTTTAGTGTAGGTAGGTACCTTGTAGGTTAAGGTATTTACTTATATTATGTAGAAAAAACCGGCTCAGCCAAACGTAAGATAATCGCGGAGAAACATACATACATACGGGTCAAACTGAGAACCTCCTTTTTTAAGTCTGTTAAAGAACTACACTTATCTATCTCATTCAGTTCATAAACAAAGAAGTAATACGACGATAAGAGGTAATTCACACAAAATCATACTATTTTCGTGCTTTTTCAAGATTACTTTAAATTAAAAGTACTGAACCGATTTCCAAATTTCAAAAAATGGGACCAACTTGGGAGTTTACCTAATGTAATAACGTTTGAATCATTTCAATCGGTCCGGCCGTCTTTGAGTAATCGGTAGACATACACAAAAAAAAATTATACAGACGAACAGAGAACCTCCTCCTTTTTTGGAAGTCGGCTAAAAATCAGCGCCATCTATTTGACCTATAGTCAGGGGGGTATCACTCCGCGCTTAAACTTTTATATTAGCCTACTGCTCGCGGCCCACTCCAAGAGGGCCATTGTCGAGGGATATCACCGCGCCGACCGAAACGCGCGGCCGCGGCGTGTGCAAGCGACGAGAGCGCAGCGCGTGAACGTCACCAACGAAACGAGTCAGTCAAGCGCCGAATGCGGAACTGCATGCACTTCGTTTTTGATACTTAATTACTAACGTACCTACCTACCTACCAAAGTTTATTGTATTTTTGTATACATATTTACATATTTAGTTGTATCGAAGTTCGAAATATGGCACCAGTAAAGAAAAAAGCTAAAAAATATTTTTTTTTTTCACCCATCCCATAACCGACCCTTGCAAAAGTTGCTTAACCTCCGCAATCGTTGGGCCAGGCGCTATACCACTGCGCCATCGAGCTTCTCTAACTACTTAGAAATTCTTATTATTTATGCTCTTTAAATATGCTCAGCTCACCTATTAGGTAGATTTTTTTTATTTTATAAGTACCTGTTAGTAATTTCATTGTTTATTCATGGGCATAACGAATGTTTTCTATGATATCAGTAACTCGCAAGTAGCAACCCCGAAATGTGTCGGTTGAGACAGAGCTATGCGACAGAAAGAGACGCCTCTCTTTCTTCTTCGTAGGTGCATATAATTTTATCCACGCAGCGTTGTGCAGTTTGAAATTGTACTTTATTGCCGTGCAGCGAGAGTATCAGTAGCTTATTATTTGATTTCTGTACGTTAGTACTATTATATATTCTGTGCTATAGTTTCGAGTCCAGTGCTGACGTTTAACCTTAACGACATCGGTCTTTATTACACCCTAAATTCGTTCCCAGATCCACACCGGTCTGAAACCTTTCAAGTGCGACACGTGCGGCAAGTGTTTCACGACGTGCGGCGAGCAGCGCGCGCACGTGGCGCACGTGCACCTCAAGAAGCCGTGGCCGAAGCGCGCGCGACACCAGCGGCAAGGGGACTGGCCCCACTGTGAAGAGCGAGAGGATTGAAAAAAAAAAAAAATTAAAAAAAACATGGTTTTATTTCACTGTGGTCTCAAAGTTACTTTTTCATCAATAGGATTACATGAAAGTAAGATTGAAAAAATGGTTGAAAAAAATAATGTTATTTTGTGTGTCAAAAATCTTTTAATTTTTTTTACTCATCTCTGTTTTCCTTCACACCACAGAAATAATTGTAAGATATGGGGCCAGTTTCTCCACTGCCGGATAATGTCCCTGTTAACCTATCTGGCAGATAAGTGTTAAATTAAACCAGAAGATAGGTGTTATCCTCTAAGGCCCGTATTATAGGATCAAACTCAAATTCATATCTCTGCTTGAGTACAGTTAGAAAGGGATGGTGCTATTCATCGCATATAGCGCCATCCCTTTCTAACTGTACTCAAGCAGATACGAGCCTTAAAGTGCAGTGGGTTAAAAAAAAATCAGGTCAGTGGTTATGAAGGTACATACCTACTTACAAAATTTTATGTAAAATATCATGAATATCGTAAAATTAAAAAAGATCTCGCATTTTTATAAAAATAAAGTATTACTTATAAGATGTAAATGTTTGTATATTATTTATTTTATGGCTAGATATTATAGAGCCCAAGAAACATGTTCCTTTTTCTATATTTTTTAGTCAATTCTTTTATTTTATTAATAATTTCAACTATTTTATTGAAAGAAATGACCTACATTTTATTTATGACCAATTGTTTAATCATAAAACCGAAAAAAATATTTTAAAGTTTTGTAAAATTTTGTTTAAATGTTGCAATAATTTAGCTCATTAAATAAATTGTATTTTAAGTACCTACAATAGTTTATGTATAATATGTAATGTAAGGTTATCTAAAGTTATTGTCAAATTAGTCAATCGAAATAGGGATGATGACTAATGAATAAAATAACGAAATACTAATAAGAATCGTAAACATATTAAACTTTTAGAGTAGCTTGTATACCTCTTGGTTTTATATATTGCATAATATTATTTATTTTATGACCCTTCAAAGTTGGGTGGACAAGTCCATTTAAAAAGTATAAAAATTATTAAAATAAATAATACCTTTAATTAGTTCATAAAATGTATAGCAAATTTGTCTAAGAAACTATTTTGATAAACACAATATTTAATATAGCTGCCGTACAAATTTCCTACGCGTTGCATACAAACTAGCAAGGCGTGACGTCATCACTTAGTAGCCGTTAGTATGGAGCGTTTTTGGGATTTGTCCATTTGTGTGATTTCACACTGTGATATCTCGGGCAGTTTTCATGCTAGCGAACTTAATTCTTTTACCAATGTTTCTTTTTTTGAGAGGTAATTTATGTAACATAAAATAAAAAAATAGTCATCATGCCTATTGTCAAGATTATTTGGGGAGGCCTGTACCCAGCAGTGGGTGTCGTGCGGCTGATATGATGATGATGGGAATGCTTATATTTAGTTCTGTAGAAAGCTAGTTGTTGTCGAGACTTGATTAGAATACAATGATGATATTATTTAAGTATATTTATAATAATATTAATAAGAGAATATACACAAATGAAGTGATTAAATGTGGTTTTATTATTATTTAAAGCTTGTTGGCAAATAAAGGAAAGATGGAATAGTACAGTTCCATTCAAACTTAAGGGCGGACCGGAACATCGCGCAAAACACGCAGAACGTAATTTAGATGTTTTGGGAGACGGGAGGAAGGTGGGGCACCTTTACGCGCATACCCAGTGATTAAAAGCGCCAAATCTGCACACTTATGTGGCCGCTTTAGCAAAAAAACTCCATTACAAGTGAACAGAGAAAGAAGTGAACAGTACCCTTAGCACGAACAGCTATCGAAAAAAATAACGCACGTAAAATCATTCGAAAGTGCAATTTTGTATTGAAAATTCGTACAACGCCATCTACCCCCGAATAGCGAAACTAAAATTTCCATAGAGAATTGTCTATCGAGTAATTTTATGGTAATTTTACGTGCGTTTTTTTTCTCGATAGCTGTTCGTGCTAAGGGCACAGAACGGCAACATCGCTTGTGGTCAAGCACATAGTTTAATAATATTGTTTTTATTATTTATTATTTCTTTTTCCTATATTATCTGCGTTTTAACTAGTTGTAAATTATGATGTAAGATTATTTCAATCAAGATTTTATATTTATTATTATTATTTATTTATTAGGACATGAGGTTTCAGTCAAATTGTTTGACCTTCTCGGGGTCCTTTAGTACGATGAGCATTTTGATCTAGGCCTTCTCTAGCAATGAATCTTACATCATTGGAAAGGTTATTGTATGACAGCACGCGGCGCGCCGCCGCCGTCGCTGTAGGCGGTATTTGAGGGTGATGGTTGGTTTTTTTGGATGTTATTGCTGCAATTAGGCTTTAAATTTCTGACTATAGTCTAAAACCCTAACCTCACTGGTTTGCCTTAACGGCATGTGTGAGCTGTAGACACGTGTCGCCAGCTCGCACACATAAAACAACTCATGGTAACGAGCTTATGGTGGCTGCTATTATTATGTCTGGAAGTTTGATTGCTGCTATTATGCTTTAAAATATAGCATGCTTAGAATTTCTCTATAGCCTATGAGGAAGCTGGAGACCCACTCATTTGTTATCGTGGTCAACGCTGAAATTGATTTTGGTCTGAATCTAAATGCACCCTGATTCTGAATGCACCCGAAATGTCAGAAAGAAATTTTCAAATGTCAATGTCAAGTCAACTCAAAAAATGGATTATTTATTTTGGAAAACGATTTCTAATTTAATTAATAAACTAACTGCGAACTTGCCATCTGAACACGCAATGTTAAAGAAATGGATTCCCTAACTCCATTTCTAACTATTTTCTATTAAATTCGGTGCTGTAAACCTGTTAAAACAAAATGTGTAGTAGACACTTTGGCATAAAAACTTGTTAAAATGAAAAGTTATAATGTTTTTCTCACATTAGCCTTAGGTTTAACTGCTTTATGTGGTGACTATCTTGTGTTCAGATCTAACTTCACAGGTTCTAAGGTCATCATTGCCTTTACAGACAATATTATCCATGCAATTATAGGTTGTATTTCAGCACTTATATTTTTCAATCACGAAACAAGTATATCAAGATACGCTTGCCTTTTCAATGTAATATTTTGCACAATAGTATCGTCTTTTATAGACTTTGATCACTTCCTTGTTGCTCGGTCATTGCAGTTAAAGGTAAGATTTTGATATCAAAATAACTTAATTTCATTTTATTTATAATTGTTGTTTTTATCAGTCACTTAATAAGACCGTGGAAGTGCGACTTCATACAGTGAAGGAGTTTGACATTTTAGGTAAGATAAAACCGTAGGTACATTTTGATGGTAAAACCAAACCAAACATTTGAAGCAAGCAAGTTTCTCTTCTTGAGACATATAATTACACCCAGGAGCAAAACTATATGGTATAATACTTATTCCTAACAACAAACTAACTCGATAATTTTGATAACAAGCAAAAGTGATAACATTCTCATGTTTGTTTTTACCCAAAATGTCAAGGATTCCACGATCTTTGTAATAAACATTCTCTCCATGGGTTTCAATATGTAACAATTTCAATTTGTCAGTGGTTATAAAACCTGATTTCCACAACTGTCATTTGTTTTTATCAGTTTTACAATGTAGAAACCGAGTTTTACTGGCAATGAATTCATTAAACACCAAGTGGCCGCATGAGGCTGCACTACTATGGAAAATCTATTGTGCCACATTTTGTCTGGCTTAACGGGTTAAATAAGATTTTTGTTTTTTTTATTTCAGGATTTATTCAACCTCAAACAAAGAGGTGTTTTCCACTGTATGTCATTCTGGCTGGTTCTAACTGCAATTTTGTTTCTATACAGTAACTTATTAAAAAAGAACAACATATACGTTGGAGCATGGATGATCGTTATAGCTTTTACAACACATCATATACGTGATGCCAATAGAAGAGGATTATGGCTGTATCCATTTGGACATACATCACCCATACCAACATATTTATATATAAGTTTAACTATGTCGCTCCCTAATTTATATCCTCATATATATTTTTATTTGAAACCTTTAATGAATAAGCATACTGTAATTGATTATAGTTTAATTGTTTAAATTAAAATTATGTTAATAATTTATTGAAACCGAATAATCGATCTGTGATTATTACAGAATTATATTTATTTTTAAATAAAAATGAGAACCACAAACATTTTTTTTTTTTTATTAGAGTATTGCACATAAATGAAATGACAGGATAAAAGTAAAAATAAAAAAGGCTTATCAGTCAGATAAACGAGTGCTACATGATGGCACCACGCCACGTACCTATCACCTGGGTGAGGGGGACATAAATACATCAGTGCTTAATGGACGACCCCTAAGATAATACATACATACAGATAGAGGGGCAGTTAAAATAATACATATTACTTACACAGCCTACATATAGGGTTGCCACCTCTTCCGGATTTCCGGGAGTTTCCCGGAATCGTGCCCTGAAAACAAAAATCTCCCGTCTCCCAGAATTTAATGTAGAGTATTCCTCAATATTCGAATGTAATGTAGAGTTCTTTCGATTTGTGAGCTCCTTAGGAACGCATTTTAGTATCGTCTTCATCGATATATGGACAAAGGAAAGAAAATAAATGAAGAATGTGTCAAGGAAGTCCAGACATTCGTCAATTTTCGAATGGAATGTAGAGAGTTTTTTTTTTAATTTGTTAGTTCTAAACCAGAAATTTTGAAATCTGTACGAACAAATGAGAAATATAAGTTCAAAAATAACAAAATGTGTCAAAAAAATTTTTGAAGTTTTCTATCTCCCGGATACAGACGCCAAGAGGTGGCAACCCTACCTACATAGTATAAATGCATCTTATTTCCATTTGTGTAATAATTATGTTTTCAACACACTTGCTCGTAAAGTGAGCCTTAATACATCGCTTTTAGGGCCATAAACCGAGCTATAACAACCGCGTGCAATAATATATAAAACACTAGTTCGTAATAGAATTAACCCTACAAAGTTAAATTAGTACCTACCTTACTGCAAGTTCTATGCGAGTCAACAGAGCATTCCCAATTTAGCCGGGTAATACAGTTATATTTTTTTACAACAAAGAGGTTTTATGCTGCTGAAAATTCATATACATATTTGGAATAAATAAATGTGTAAGTCCTTAATTAGGTCAAATAAATATATATTATTATCAAATTATTCATAATTCACAATATTTTGTTATAAAATATTAAAAAAAATGTATTTTGTCACTTAAAATTATAATTTTGAAGTATTAGTAGTATGCTGTATATTAGTAGTAGGCTGTATGCTCCTCACCCCTTTGTTCGCAAAATATTCTTGCATTGGGCGTGTGAAAAAAAACAAAAAAAACATGCGCGCCTTTTCCCATAATTATCATATTTTGTTTTTGTCGTATTTGTTGCTGTGTGATAAATTACTTTGTTTTTTCCTCGCAAATGTGTTGAAAAACGTCGTATGAAACTCGTGAGCTCTTGCTTATTGCACACTCGGCTGAGTTACGCCCTCGCCTGCGGCTCGGGCTGCAACCCACAGCCTTGTGTGCAATGAGCAACCTAAGCTAACTTGTCTCATAATGTACTAATGTTACTATGTGATAGTTGATAACTAAACATAACTTATAAATATCTTTGGACCTAAGCTAGCTTGAATAGCTTCCCACATTTGAGTTTCTAAAGACTTGCTCCGTTTCGGTGTCACGTAACGTAACGAATCTAAGCTTAGCATTTAAGGTGGTACCCTGAGCGAAAGTGGCGCCGCGGTGAATTATATTTAATATTATAATTCTAATACACAATTTTAAAAATGTTTATCGTGGAGATTTGAGGGCCCACAGTCTAGTATTTTTAGACGGTATCGTAACATTTCCTCGTAGTCACTGCTAGAAGTAGATAACAAAACTGCTAAAAGTGGCCGTTTTTGACACATTTGCTATCTACTTCTACGAATGACTACGAGGGCATGTAGTGATACCTTCTAAAAATACTAGACCATGGGCCCTAAAATCTCCACGATAAACATGATTAAAATCCTTTTCTATTAATAACTTATTAAACAAAAACCTCTGAGGGCGCCACTTTCGGTCATACAACCGCCTTAATAAAGTGTGGCATTATAGCTTAACTATCATTAGAAATACCTATTTCACTTAGATTAGTAGAGCAACTGAAGTATTTAGATTAGAGGCTTTTAATATTTATTTATTTATTTTATCTAATCTCTTTATTGTACTACAATAAAATAATGTACAAGAGGCGGACTTATTGCTAAAAGCATTCCCTCCCAGTCAACCCTTAGGGAACAGATAGCCACTAATGCGGTATTAATATTGTTCAAAACTAACTCAGTTGCTATTAGCTCAGTTGTTCTAAGTGGAGTAGGTACCCTAAGTTGCTATTTGCTCAGTAGCACAAATGGAATACTTCAATCATTCTCCCGGCCACACCACACTTTCAATCCAGTCCAAATAGCTCGAAACTCGCGTGTATATAGCAGGGAGACCTTTGGCACACTCCTTGCCAAAGGAAGTCAATCCGACCACGTAGAATATGCAGGCATTCTCCTTAGATGCGATTTGGAGTGGGGAACCGGAGTCACCCTGGAACAATACATACGGTTTTTCATCACCTCTGTTTAGTCAGAAGAGCCTATAGATAGGTTCCTGCTGGGTCCGTGCCTAATCAACAATTCTTTTTTCACTTCTTATGCTCCTAAAGTTCGTCATTATGTTGGGTATAGGCTGCATAAAATCGCTTTTCATGCTCTAGAGCATAAAGCAAAATCTTCGTCTAAGTTCAGTCGGTCGTCAGGTAAACAGCCACACGCAATTAAACTTCGTTAAATAAACTTGTAATTTTAAGTAAGTTTAAAAAATGATGCGTTTTATGCACTTGTTGTAAAATCTACTATACTTTAATGTAGGTTTTGTCTGAACTTTTTAGCTAAATAACGTGCAGTTTTTTATAAACAAATAATGTTGAGAGGGCGCAGTTTGCACACTAGCGCCGCCAATCAAACGAGAATCAGTGCATTAAGGCGCCCTACCTACCCACTACTAGCGCCGCCATGCCAGTACATTTATTTTTATTACCTACTCGTAAACCAAGTCAATATTTTAAATATTGCAGTATTCTAAAAAAAATTTTTTTTTTTCACTACGTATAATAGCACCGTACAGCCGCCATGTTGGTTTTTTTATAACGCCACCTTCATAAGAACACTTGGGCTGAAAAGACCAATCTAACGATATCTTAATCATAGAAATCCGTTCAGCCGTTTGAGAGATATGAGGTAATAAAGAATATTACATACAAACAAACATACTTACAAGATACGCGCGAAATACATAACCCGCAGTCGGGTAATAATTATGTTGAACAAAAGTTCTAAACACTACCATCAATATGTTTTAAGTTTGCCTTTAATCTAAACACTACCATCAATATTTTTTAAGTTTGCCTTTATATATTATCTTGTTTCCATCTTTTCAGTTGACTTGTTTTTTGATGCATGTGGGTTTTTTAGTTTTCTATTTTTTTTGTTTTAGCTGTTCACAAAAACAAAAAAAGCAAAGGCACATTTGCACCATACAGCCATAACTTTAGTTCCTTTTTTCTGGCACGCAAGCCAACGACAAGACAGTTAATATTATAAAGGTAAAATTATTTAATAGGTACTATAATAACGATACAATAAAAAAAATGGTGCGCACAGAGTATATTACTATAAGAATAAATAAATATTACATTGTATTGTACCAGATTTATCAGAGACAAATCCTCTAAGTAATCTTGAATTATGTACAGCGCCATCTACCGCCGAGAAGCGAAATGAGATGGGTTATGCTTCTCGGCGGTAGATGGCGCTGCACGTAATTCAAGATTACTCAGAGGATTTGTCTGATTACTCATTTTTAATATTAATTAAATTTAATTAAGTTTCAATTGAAAAGTTTTTTTATTTCCTCGCATTTCTTGAGAAAAGCACTATACAAGCCTTGTTCTGGAAGCTACTTGCATTGCCTCGAATGATTAAAGCCCTCGCCAAACTAGGTATACTTGCTACAAAACCTAACAAAATCTACTTCATTAATATTTTTTTCACTCCTCTTGCTCAAAAAGTGCGTCATTGTAACGTACAAGAGTCGAGATAAAATAGCATAATAAGCCCTAGGGGATAAAGTTTTTTCTTTTTTAATGTTTGTCTATTACCAATGAGCGTACTAAAACGAAAAAGTCTTTATTCATAATCACGAATAAAAACTCGCTCGACTTAATACTGGGGGTCTATTACGAAAAGTTTAATGCGATACACGCAGCTGCGTCCGTGCTTCGTTCTGATTGATTCCTATTACAAAGCACTTGCGTATGCGATATTGCAAAGTGATTGCGTAAAGACAGTTTCTCTCTAGTGGATCCGTCACTATTCGTTCAATAGACTATGGACTACGATAGCTACATTGAAAATATTTGTAATAACTATAACCGACGAACTGCGGACGACTATCGTGACCAAGTTTCGTAATAGGCCCCCAGTTTCTCATTCTTATTTTTGAAAATGGAACTAAAAGCATCTCTTCGGTAAAATCATAGACTTATTTATACTCTGTGTACAGAGTGAATCGTAGAATGCGTGTTTGTGTTGTTTAGCTGCTACAGCAGAAATTAAAAAAAGGTACCATGGCGCGAAATCTTTAGAATTTTTTATAATTACAAACTGATAGAATTGTGTGACTGTAATAGGAAAGAAATAATTTTAATCTTCTGCCGTCGAGCACAAATAATTTATTTAAATATTGTACAAAAAGTGGAGGATAGAAAAACGAGTGGATTCGTTTACGGAAGTAAGTAGGTATAAACTATTTAATATTGTATTTTATTTTCTCGCAATCGTAGTGAAAAGTATAGTGTAACACACGACGCTAAAACCTATTGTAACTCGGTTTCTATTTATTCCCTCGCTAAAGCTCGGGAATAAAAATACCTCGTATGCAATGGGTACTTTTAGCGTCTTGTATAACAATCTACTATTTCAATATTAATGCAAGTAAAGTAATGCAACACGCGTTCCAATTAGATAGATGGAATCTAGTATAATAAATACTGAATGTACTCTAGCTAGCTAGATGGAATCGTATTAAAATAATTATCAATTAAAAAAGTTTTTCTTCTTATTTCTCGTTATCGTTTCTTCGATTCTTTTATTGTTATCTTTATATTTTCAGTAAAAACACAAAAGACCTTATATAATCTACAGAGCTAAACCATACCGAGATGTATTTGGCTACAACGCCATCTATTGATATGGTCTATGCAACTAGAAATCTATTGATGATGAATACAAAACCATACCGCGATGTACTCGGCTACAGCGCCATCTATTGATTAACTTAGCCGTGCCCTGCGGCATAGCCTGAGGCTTCGATCCCGAGGGATTTTGGGATGATATTATAGCCTATTTTTTCATCATGAATGTGGCTAACATACACAAACAAAATATAAATTTCTCATTGACATGTTTATAGCGGCCGCTCGCATTTGCGTAATATAATTTACTTTTTTTATTTTATTGTTTTTTTTATAATTATATTATGGTCATGATATACCTTTTTGAAATCCTTATAATAAGCCCTTTAATTTGACACCCATATTGCAGTATTCTAAAAAAAATTTTTTTTTTTCACTACGTATAATAGCACCGTACAGCCGCCATGTTGGTTTTTTTATAACGCCACCTTCATAAGAACACTTGGGCTGAAAAGACCAATCTAACGATATCTTAATCATAGAAATCCGTTCAGCCGTTTGAAAGATATGAGGTAATAAAGAATATTACATACAAACATACATACAAACATACATACATACAAACATACTTACAAGATACGCGCGAAACACATAACCCTTTCTTTGCAGTCGGGTAAAAAAGCTAAGAAATATTTTTTGAATAACACTTCGACAGTTTTCTTTCTTTCTGTAAGTTTTAAAATCCATTCTAGCCAAACTTTTAGCGATAAAATACCATTAAACTTTAAACGACAAGCAAGAAAATATTGTGAAAGTGATAAAAAGTATACCACAAAGCTTGTTCGGAGTGCACTACAGCTAGAGAGATACCTAATTCACAATTTAGTCTTTATTTAAGCACTACTTAATTATGTATTCTGTGCTACTTAGTTATGATTTTTTCCCAATGTGCGCTCTTCTTAAGCACTTTTGACACGCTGAATAATTGTTGCTTGTAATCATGAGTGGAACCACCCCACGGCGGGAGTCAAATGATTAAAATTTCACGCTGTAAGTAAGTATATCTTCCTACCCACCCGTTCCAGACTTTTTTGAACTGACAAGAAGAACGGGCGCAAGAAACTTATCGGCTTTATAAAAATAAGTAGTTTCTCAGAGGTGGATAAACTCACTTGACAGGTATCCTTGCCCCCTCTCAGCTCCCCCGCGCACAGCTGGCTCGGCCTGAACCCTTTCCAGAGTCTATTGTGAGTGTGCTCCAGTATTGGGTCACAGAACTCGTTCTCCAGCAGCGAGAGGGCCACTTTCTGGAGCTCCTTCGCAGTTTGTTTTGTCACTGAATCAATACGAACAAACTGATCAAAGTACCGTAAGCCCTGACCTGGCGTTATCCTGGCAAATTTTTTTCGCATCAAGATGAATGTAGAGAAGATCACACGTACTTAGCCATAGAGCTGCATTTTGCAAGAACATAAGCACCTACTTAGAACTTGGTCAACTTAAGTTTTTTGTGTGGTTAAGTTTTTTGAAACTTATTTTAGGAGCTTCCTTTAAATTGCAGTATTTAAGTTCTTTCTATGTTTAACACCTGTGCACACTTAAGTAGTTCGCAATAAAAGTTTTGTAAGTTTGTAAGAAAGGGATTGAAAATGGAGGTTCTCCATTTGCCTCTCGTTATATAACACCACGCATACGCTCATAAGTAGGTACAAAAAATATAAAAAATACTTGTTTGTTTAATGCAGGGGTTTCTTAACTAGTTACGCGGCCCCTATCCACAAAAATAAAAAATCCGCGCCCCCTCTACCCAGATAACCTACCTACGGACGTTGTTTCTGGGTTTATGTCTAAATAAGGTCCTTAATTACACAGCGGTTGCGGAAGTTAAGCAAAGTTCGCATGGGTCGGTCATGGGATGAGTGACCAAAAATTTATTATGTCGAGCTCCTCCGTGCTTCGGAAGGCACGTTAAGCCGTTGGTTCCGGTTGCATTTGCAGTCGTTAACACCCACCAATCCGCATTGGGCCCGCGTGGTGGGTTACCAATGGCCCATCCTCCTTACAACCCATAAGGAAGGCCTGTGCCCCAGCAGTGGGGACATCAAAAATGGCTGATGGCACACAGGTGGCCGCGCTCTCCTTGCAAGTCTCTGCGCCCTCCTCGAGAAGTGCGCCCCCCACTTTGAAAACCCCTGACTTAAAGAGTTATGATGATTACTTACAAATATTAGTCCGTCCCCACCCAGTGGCGACGCCATAGTTGTTGCCCCCGAAGTCTTGCCTCGTCCACAGACAAGCCGGCCGTATGGCGTCTTCAAACTGCACGTCAGATGCCAGCTCTATGAGAGCTATATCGTTGTACTTCAATGGCGGCTTGTAGTCAGGGTGTATGCGTACATTACGAATGGGGACCTGTGAAGATTGATTAGGTTAGGGTACAAAATACTTACAGTCATTTTTGGAATGGTTAAGAAAAAGATGGGTGACCGATATTAGATGCGGTAAATTATACTGTGCACTTTTGGTAAGATAGGAATGACCGATCGCCATATCGATGAAGGCCAAGCACTGACCCCTGTGGATATAAGGTACGTTTCTCACATAAATAGGTAGGTATCGCTGCCCCCCCCTGGATTTTGTTTACCTCCAACTAACTATCAATTGTTATCAATATGTTCTTATTTGCCATGCAATATACACACATCAACTTGGTCTAGGGATACAGGTGTTATTTTCATCCCAGCAAACATTTTAGGTCAAAATTACAATAAAAATACCAATTTTAGGTTGCAACTTTTACGGTGACCAAAATAAGATACTTAGAATCGACGTAGAGTCGACGTAGAATCACCCTAAGTGGGGAAAAAAAGCACGTGCCAGTGACGTTTTTTCCACGTAATTTTAGTGATTGCAACCAGCAGGTCAACAGATAGGTCATATTTTTACGTAAACTCGACGTCATAGTCACCACGACGTGCCTTGTAGTTGCAATTACTAATTTGGTAATCATTTACCTCTTTTAAACGTAGATCGCACGTGTTTTTTACAATTTTATTACATATTTAGGTGATGTTTATATCGTTTGCGATGAAGAGTAAAAGAGACAAAAATATTGTATTTTTACTCCAAAACAAAATGTCTAACTAAAAAGCTAAACTCTGTATCGATAGAATAATAATGGCGGCTTTACAAGTTTACAAGTTTTGGCGCTCATTACAACACGATATTATGACGAAATCTTCTGCGATGAAATTTTTTTAGCGCATTATGTTGATTTAACGTTGAAATCTGCTGACGGGCTTCAAATATATTTAAAAATTCAATTTTTTCAAGTCAAGATGTTTTTTTTATTATTTTATCAATAGTTGTTATCATCTTGCCTTTGCAGTATTTAGATACATAAACCCAACTAACTATCTGAATATTAGACAGTAGAGGTGCCGTTTAACGATATTATCCGAGAAATAACAACAAAAATTCTGCGATTTGAAATATCATTTCTTCGGATTATTAAAATAAAATGGCGGTTCGACTAAAATGTTCTTTTAACCTATATATCGACCTATAGGTATCTCTAGTAGTTATTTTACGTAAGTCTGACTTATAAGTTATCACGATATAACCTAACGGTATTGCAAATACTTTACAAGTATTTTTCACTCGATTGTCGCATTTTGGTATTTACTATTGGTAAAATTTACTTCAAAATTAGTATCAAATTCGACTTAAAATCGATGACCTAATGGTAGCTGAATAAGAAATAATTACGTAGTAAATACCAAGCAAGCACGTCAAGTATTCACGACTTATTGGTCAAGGTTTCAACCGTCAATTCTACCACTTATTTCGACTAAATTTCAACTTTAAAGTCCTCTACCAGATTAAGTAAAAATAACGTTTTAATTGCTATATATTTTGACGTAGCAGTTAAAGTGTGTTTGAAGTGAAAAAAAATGGTGCTTGGGACGTTATTTTTACGTGAATTGGTAATATATTCTTTAGTCTTGGGCAAAAATACTTAAAATGTTTGCTGGGATACGAGGTAACTTTGAAGCCTTGGTTTTCTGCTAGGGATGTACTGTGCTGTGATCTGATGATGGCTATCCAGGGAGTGAATGGAGGAGATTCAGATCGCTATATATACACACCTGACTGATCTGACCAGCATTCTAAAAGATTAATGGACATTTAAAAAAACCGCGAAAATAGCATGAAAATGAATGGAAATCCTGAAACTGAGAACTCTGACCCATCAATCTTTTAGAATGCTGATCACATCAGTTGGGTGTGTATAGCGATCTGAATCTCCTCCATTCACTCCCTGGATGGCCATCATCAGATCACAGCACAGTACATCCCTGGCAGAAAACCTAAGGCTTCAAAGTTACCTCGTTTGTATGAAAATAACACCTGTATCCCTAGACAAAGTTGATGAGTATATTTAATTTACGATAAAGATAAATTTGCCCCCCCCCTGTGGAGATACGATAGATTTGCCCCCCCCTGGCCTAGAACCTAGATACGCCCACGGACACCCGTGTTAGATGACGGTTGCTTAAATCAATAGGGCCTCGCTCCGTCGTTGACTTTGGGGTCGATGTTCTTGTCCCCGAGCCTGACGATCACTGGGGCGGGCTGTAGTAGGCGAGCGGGTCGCTGCTGCAGTGGGCGGCACTATCGTCACTCCAAACTCTGTACTTACCACTCTAAAGTTCTTGAATTTTACGAATGCGCGCGTCAGCAAGCACTCTTAAGTCAACGCAATAAGATTGAAACTCGTGAGATGCAAGAACTATAACTCCAAATAGGCTGTTAAACTTTAATGATGACAATTTGCTCACATCGATAGGGCTCGCTCCGTCGTTGACTTTGGGGTCAATGTTTTGGTCCCCGAGCCTGACGATTACTGGGGCGGGGTTGTAGGCGCGCGGGTCGCTGCTGCAGTGGGCAACAGTCAGTACGAACTTGGTGCTGATGAGCGACCCGCCGCAGTTAAAGCTGTAACCGCCCTCGTAGTTCGCCCAGCCTATGGCCGCCTGGGGAGGTTGGTATACATAAATTGGAGAACATCATAACACAGAGGAGTCCCGACACATTCCATAGAAAAAATGCTAAACTTGTATACAATCAGGGTTACCAGCGGGTCTACCGGCTAAAAATAATGAAGTTAATGTTAACTGTAATTTGACAGATGGATATGATACATTGCTTCTTTTCTTTGGTAAGTTTTTATTTGTGCCAAAACAAAGTAGCAATGTATCACATACATCTGTCAAATTACAGTTAACATTAACTTCATTGTTTTTAGCCGGTAGACCCGCCGATGACAGGATTTTTCCTGACATGTCAGGAATTCAAGGCATCTGTCAGGAAAACAGGGAAAAACTGTTGTTGTCAGGTATAGACGAATAGACTGGTGCTTACACCCAGAAAAAGCCTTTTAATTTACTATTATGGCCTTTAAAACTCTAACGCGGCTCTAGCACGCACCCCCCTAGCTTTGCCACGGAACTCGACGCCAGGCCCCCCATGCCTACACCACTACTCTATACGTGTTTAGAGAGCTTTTAGACCGTGCAAAGCAAAGCCACTGAAACTCGGTGGAAAAGACTATTCACATAGGTAGGTACAACTTACGCGATAACGTTTGCCCAAATTTTTTGCATATTTCGATTTGACCTGTTTCATAAAAAATGGTTCAGTCAGTGGGCCCAACATATACCTACCTAAAGTTTACCTACATGACATATCTACATTAGAATTATTCTGTAAATAGGTAGGTAGATGTATCTATTTTTTTTTTGGTAAATTTTGCCTACTTAGGTGCACTTTCAAGTAGCAGACAGAGTGATTACTGATTTCTCAACTAGTTGAAAGTTATTTACTCTCACAATTACCTATCCGATATGTAGTAAAAATTAAAAATAAAATGACCTCACTCTAAATGTGGAGCTCATTTTTCAATGTTGACGACTCTGTATGAAATATACAGGGAGAAAAAAAGCCGCCCTTGACGAGTTTGTTGCCGGTTCTTCTCGTTACAAGGTCTCCCACTCAGGGTTTGCGAACCGATGGCGTAGCTTCTTTGACATTCACAAGTGCTTGTCATCATCATATCGTATGGCCGACTGCGTCAGCATCCTACACCTCCAGTTGTAAGTCTCTTAGCCACTCTTTGGCCGCGGGCGTCAGTTGGTGAAGCTCCCCTAAACCACCACCGGAAAAGCAGTACAGCGGGCAGTCCTCAGCGACGTGTTGTAGGGTCTGGTCTGGGGCCCCGCATTCACAGGCTGGGGAGTCTTTTATGCCCCATTTATGGAGATGGTGGTTTGATCGCCCGTGTCCTGCTCTGTACCCTTAGCACGAACAGCTATCGAAAAAAATAACGCACGTAAAATCATTCGATAGTTAAATTTTGTATTGTAAATTTGTACAACGCCATCTATCGCCGATAAGCGAAATGAAATTTTCCATAGAGAATTGTCTATCGAGTAGTTTTACGTGCGTTTTTTTTCTCGATAGCTGTTCGTGCTAAGGGTACTGAACCTGTTAAGTTTGACCCATAGTGCTCGTTGTGTATCAAATCCTGCTGGTTTGTTTGTTGGGTTCCCATAAAGAAGTCCATGCTTTTTTCACGTTGAAAGGGGCTCTGATGTGTTCGTTAGCCCAGATGGGGGATCAACAAGTGGACAAGTGCTTGTAACAGCCTAGACTGAATAAATTATTTTTTGATTTTGATTTTGATTCTATACAACTTACCATATGTGGAAATTCCCCCCTATCCGTGTCCTCTCCACCAATGATCAGTTCTATACGAGTAAACTTGCATTTGGTGGCCGCCACCGAAATGCCATCGTCGCCGATGAGCAGCGATGAGACATCCACTTTCTGGGTAACAGCGTTACCATACGCGTCACATTCTAAAAAAGTGTGTTATATTGAGACATCGTTTTATTTTTCCTGTAATCTTTACATAAACTACTATAACATAGAATTATTTTAGATTTTTCTCTTTGCAAACTTCGGAGATAAAGGGGGGGAACGGTATTTTTTTTTACATTTTTCATCATAAGTCGAAAACTATGCGGCCTAAAAAAATGATTTAAAATGTGCAAACGACGCACTTTTGTATGATACCCCACATGCCCTAGTCGCCCCACTTAAAATTTTTAAGACCCCTTTTCAGTCCCTGTTGTAAAAAAACTATTTATTTTTTTATTTCTTTCTTATTTGCAAAATAGTTGGACAAAGGTCATCTTTAACTATTCCAAATTTCAAGTTGATACCATTAGTAGTTCTCGAGATATCCAGCTGTGACAGACAGACAGACGGACTTAGTCACACCATAAGGATTCCTTTTTACCATTTTGGTACGGAACCCTAATAAGTCTCTTTAGGTCTTTATATCGTACGTAATAACAGCTGTTTTCGTAGTTCAACTGTTCAACTTAACGTGCTGTCGTGCGTACATAGACTATTAAATTTATAAAAAAAATACTACTTACTTCGCTCACTCACTCTTCGTCTATCATTTTTGACAGCAAATAGTGGTTGTGGACTAAAAAGAAATAAACTGTTCAAAATAAAATTACGCATTATGTGCACGTGTATAATGTATGACGTCACATTTGTGCACATTCTTAAGAGGATTGTCAACCACGTGGTCTCCATACAAACGGCGATAACGTTTCCCACCCTCTAAACCTTAACCTACAGTAACTAATTTTTGGTATTTTTTTGAAATGCCTAAATACTAGGGCTGTACGTTTTGATTTTTTAAATATCTATAATAGATTTCGAAATATTTGCATTTTAGTGATTTCATACAAAACACAGAAGTGCCAATATTTTCAAATCTACAATGAATATTTAAAAAATCAAAACGTACAGCCCTAGTTTTTAGGCATTTCAAAAACATACCAAAAATTCATTGCTGTAGGTTAAGGTTTAGAGGGTGGGAAACGTTATCGCCGTTTGTATCGAGACCACGTGGTTGACAATCCCCTTAATGTAAAATGAAAACAGTAGGTATACCAAAGTCAAAGTAATGACTCATGCAGAGGCCTACTAGCTAGAGATTTTGTCACTAAACTATGGTAAGTGGAATTTAACTTATGAGGGAGCACAAATCTACAATAATTTTCCCGAGTCAATCAAAGAATGTAAAAAGTCTTTACAAAAAAAACAACTCCAAGTATATTTCTTCAAAGAAACATAACTGAAAATTAATTAACAAAAAAAAAAGCAAATTAAGGTTGAGAGAATTAATAAGTTTTTGTAATATTGCATTTAAAATAGGTCTTTTTAACTTAACTTGCATTCCGATAAAAATTATCTGATAAATTTCCTATAAAAGTGATTTTAATTTTAAAATAAAAATAGTAGCAATTCAAACCTATAGTCGACTGTAACTTGTGGAGCTCGGTGGAGCTCGGTGGCGCAGTGGTTTAGCGCCTGGCCCAGCGATTGCGGAAGTTAAGCAACGTTCGCATGGGGATGGGAGACCAAAAATGTATTATCTCGAGCTCCTCCGTGCTTCGGAAGGCACGTTAAGCCGTTGGTCCCGGCTGCATTTGCAGTCGTTAACACCCACCAATCCGCATTGGGCCCGCGTGGTGGGTTATGGCCCGTCCTCCTTACCACCCATAGGAAGGCCTGTGCCCCAGCAGTGGGGACATCAATAATGGCTGTTTTTTTATATTTAATGGGTTTGCTCTTGACCCCAGTCTTGCCCAAAAGCAAAGACAGGGTCTACGATGGAGCGAGCTTGCCCAGAAGGTGCTTATTCACTCTGGCCTTGAATAGAGTCAGGTTGTATGCGCTCGGAAACACAGACGCCGGCAGGGAATTCCATTCCATAGCTGTGCGCATTATGAACGATGATGAGTAGCGTTTGGTACGCAGAAAAGGTATATCAACTAAGAACGGGACAGTGATGGACAGTCGACTCTAAGTATTTCCGTAGCAGACTGACTCGACAGTACATCTAAATAAATCCTATTATCCATTGCATTGGTGTCGGGCATCTTGCTTCTTCGTTCGGTTTCTTTTTTTCGCATAGTGCGCGTACGCGCATGGTTTGCGTGTGTGCGGTATACTAGCTGTTATGATAACCATTTTTATTGTCCAGCCACATGCGACAGTCAGTGCTAACATTAGGCATTTGATAGTGTTATGTTTAAGTTAAGTATTCGTATTGTAACTATTGATTGCATTTGCGCTGCGCCGCCATAATAACATTTGTTATATGTTTAATTAATATTATATATCTCATTTTAACATGTAAGTTCTTATGAGAAATAAATGTCTTTAAACCCAATTAACTTACTCTGCAGTCTTAGGTTTAGAAGTCTGCAGTATTGTTTTTCCATCTTTACAGCACACCAACGATTCTCCGAATGCATTGTACTTGCAAAATGTAGGCACGATGCCGTTCTTTCTGAAATAAAAATATAATGATAACCACCATTACAATCACAATATGGCCCATAAGGAAGGCCTATACTTATGTGTGCTCCAGTCCAGCCACTGCGTGACAATAGGGATGTTGACTATTTTTTTTATTATATGTTACATAAATTACCTCTCAAAAAAAGAAACATTGGTAAAAGAATTAATTCGCTAGCATGAAAACTGCCCGAGATATCACAGTGTGAAATGCACACAAATGGACTCGATCAAAAACGCTCCATACTAATGGCTTGCACGTTATGACGACACGCCGTGCTAGTTTGTATGCAACGCATAGGAAATTTGTTCAGCAGCTATATTAAATATTGTGTTTATCAAAATGGTTTCTTCGACAAATTTGCTATACATTTTACGGACTAATTAAAGGTATCATTTATTTTAATAAATTGTATACTTTTTAAATGGACTTGTCCACCCAACTTTGAAGGGTCATAAAACAAATAATATGCAATATATAAAACCAAGAGGTATACAAGCTACTCTAAAAGTTTAATATGTTTACGATTTTTATTAGTATTTCGTTATTTTATTCATTAGTCAACATCCCTATTGTATCTTAAAAAGAAACTCCTTAAGGAATCTTTACATTATATTTTTTTCAAATTCGGCAAAAGATATTACTTTTGGAAACATAAAGCTCATAACCGACTTCTAACTTTTTTTAATTAGGTACACTGTCGACCCTCTCGGCGGCACTCATGACATCAAAACTCATCGAATGAAGATGCAAATCCTTCTTATTCTCTAGATTCAACTCACTGAGATTTTTTCTCCTACCAAACATGAATGAATGTCTTGGCGGGCAAAGATTTTCGTTAAGCCGAAAGGTGGTGTCTGAAATGGGCCCTCGCTTCAGTTAGTTTTCAGGCGATGAAAGAAAAAAATAATGGGTTAAAGAGGTAGGAACTTCGTTGGACTGCATACACAGAGCTACAATAAGATTATGTAGAGAAATAAAACAGAATATTCCGAAAAAAAGTGTGTCTTCATTACAAAGTCATGGACTTATCAATCCACCCTTTATAGGATTGACATTGGGTCCGTCAGCCATTTGAGTTGTATATTGATATGGTAGGTACTTACTCATGATTTAGCTTGGCAGATTGGCATTCATTTATCGGCGTGCAAGTGCCCAAAGTTCCTGTGTATTCTTCTACACAACTGGAGTACATGTCGTCCTCTGTAAAACAAGAATCTAGGTAATTACCACGAGCCATTGGACATGGGTCTCGACCGTTAAGTGCCCATGGTCCCCCAGTGTAAGTTCCCCTTGGGGTACCACGAGCAAATATGTTTGCCGGTGGTACTCCCTGAATAACAATCTCCTTTCCGTGGTACCCCATCTCAAACATTTCGATCTGACATAAAAAGATTAGGGGTACCACGGGCCATATAATTTTCCCATATAAGTATCCCTCTTGGTTGTAGGTCAGTCAAGAGCACTTAGTGAATTTATTCAAGTTTTGAGATGCGGGATTTATCGGAAAAGCATGTCAATTTCTCGGCCTTAGGACTTTGGTTACTTTGCAGTTAGCTACATTTTTTTAAACCTCTAGGGTGGGAGGTGGGGGGCAGCTTTTGACCATGGGCAAGTAACGGTCTCGACTGCTAATGTTAAGGTTACAATCGGGGCTCAATAGTGTTTCATTTCAATGGTGTTTCAATAGTATTTTTTAGTAAGATCTATCTAATCTAGGAATTCTATTAAACTGACGTTAGGTAGTTTCATAGGAGGACGTCACGCTCTGCTCTGGTATATTGTGAAATAAATCGCATTATACTTAAGGCGAGGCCAGTTCACGATCTGATGAAAAGTCTGATTTTTGAACTTCCAATGTGAAGAACTGATGTAAAATTCTACTTCACAAAAATTACTGTAGACTGAAAAAGAAACAAAGAAGCAAATTAACCGAACAGAATATTAAAAATTGGCATGGTAACTCTATAAAAAAATCCTGAATAACACCATAAAAACTTATAAAACTAAATTTCAAATCGTCAGATTTCGTAATTTTCAACGACAGTGATATGATTTTTTATGCAAAAAGGATAGCTTTTTTATCGATCTAACACAATAACCGAGTACATTTTTAATAAATGATCCAGTATTTCAGAAATCAATAAAAATGTACTAAAATTCGTCAAATTTCTGGCGAAGCGTCAATTAAAGTTATGCAATATTCAACCTTATTCTAAAGACATAGTGAAAGAGTAAATTTCGTGAACTGGCCTCGCCTTAAGTAAGTTTGTACTTACTTTTTGCAGTTGCCTTACCATCATCTGAATCTTGGGCCCGTAGCAAGCTTGGTTGAGGGCCAGGGCTTAAACAATGAAAAATCACAAAATAGTAATTATTTTCACCACAATTTCTTTTATTATTAGTAAGTGGATAAGCTAAGAAATTAATGGTTCTGTGAGCTGTAGACCTCGCTTTACTCCGCCATTTTGGAAAATTTCGAAAAAATTAATCGAAAAAAAAAACTAAATAATTATTTAACTTACCCGCTCACAAAATTTTAGTGTTGGTGATAAGATAAGAAAAGTGCAAGGCGTGTGTGTACCCTGTAGGTACCATGATTCTGCGATTCAAGAGCTTATTTTAAATAACGGCAGGATTTTGGATTCAGAAATTGACGTTGAGCATTTAGTCGAAATATGTCACTAACAACTTCTAAATTCAGACCCCAGCGTCTAGTATTATTATTTACATAAAATTAGATTTGGGTACTCACTCGGTAGGCTTAGGAGTTTGAAGCAAAGCCTGTCCGTGTTGGCAGCAAACGAGAGACGCACCGAACGCGTTGTATTGGCAAAACTTTGGCATAATTCCGTTTGTCCTGAAATAAGGGTAAAAAAGTTTGAACAGCTTTTTAGGGCTTGTACCAGGGGGGTCTCACTCCGCGCTTAAATACCGCTAGCGGCTGACTCAGTCGAGCCAGTGCACGAGGGATGTCATGTGTTGGTTGAGTCAGTGCTACGCAACAGAGAGAGAATCGCTTCGGAGGCGCTTATAATAATAGGCACGCAGCGCTGTGCAATTAGAAATTTTACTTTTTTGCAGTGTAGTGCAGTGAGAGTAGCTTATTATTTGATTGTCCTCGCGCGGATGAGCTTCTGTACGTTTAGTACTATATATTCTGTGCTTAGGGCCTGTGCACACGATGTTTTAAAGAAGCATCACTTTTGGTGCTAGGAGTTAGGACCACGAAAAACACCCAAGTATTTTGAATATAAATTAGTTGGTCGAATCTTACTGATAATTTTTCTTCGCTGATTCGCATTTCTCTAACGGTACACAAGTACCGAGTGTTCCGATGAAATTCAATTCACAGATGTCGCCCTCTGTTGGACAAAACGTAGAATTAGGTAGGTAAGTACCTAAATGAGATTTTCTTTCTTTTTCTTTCTTTTAAAAAAGTGTAGAACTTTTTAGTCAAGTCTAGACATTGGTTTGTATAAGTAGTCTATTCTGCACACGTTGTTTATTACTTGGTACAAAACATGATTTTGAAGATTCGCCAATTCCCTACCTAAATTGTTCCACTTTTCCCCATCAAGGCTAACTAGTGGGGGAAAATAGAATGCCTCAAAATGTGCAGTGGAATCTGCAGGACAAATCCGGACGTCTGGTAACAAAACACGAACCTAACTTCGAATCTGCCTCTTGCGTGGGAAATTTAAATCATAAATGAGATAATGATAGGCTGTTTTTTAATCACATAAGATTTAAGATAGGTACCTACTGTAGCTAGCTACCTAAATCCTTTTGTAATCGGTAAAATGGCTTAGATTCAGCTATTTCTAATAACCAATTCACGTGAAGTGAAGTGAGGTTCGAAGTGAGACACGATTCGTTACAGAATCAAAAGTGGGTTGGTAAACTTTTTCGAAGAGAATTGTTTTATATATTTTTTTGATAGCACAAGTTTAAAGAATAAAGAAAATAGTATTATGATTTTTTTATTTCACCTTGTTAACCAAATATAGTTTTTTATATTATTATCGCGATAAAATAACAAACGTACCGTTGAACACAAAGTTCCTTTGCATTTACTGATTAAAAAAACTGATTGAGACATTGACTTGATAGACAGTGACAAGAAGTTTTTTTTGGCGCCGTTTTGTCGGGTTCAGTTCGGTGGCTATTTTAATTATTTACAAATTGTTTTAATAGTAGATATTGTGTCTTAAAGTTGGTGCAGTTTTGTGGTACAAGTGTCTACGCATCTGAACAATATGTGGGAATTGAAATAGGTGCGATCTTGGTTGTGTGAAGCTGAGACTTTTATTGTAGTAGTGGCTACCTCGGCAGAACTTACTGAGTATACTGTATCGATATATTTAATGCCAAATGCTCCAAGCAGCATTGGAAGGCGATGCAACCGCATTCTAATGTAAACTGAAACAATACCACTCAATTATTTAACACTGGCAAAAATTACTCCCCGAAGAGGAGTAGATTGCCATAACAAAAATAAGAAGAAGAAGACAGTGACATAGAGTAATCATAATCACGACCTAATGTTGTTGTTTGTTTAGAATAGTATTGTGATTTTTTAGTGTTATTCTTGTTCAGTTATTGGAGAGCTAGAAGAAATCCTTTCCAGCTTATTACGCCGATGAAGTACACTGCTTTGTTCCAAAGATTCGTTTTGTTTGAAATAATAATAATAGACGTGACCATCGCTGAACAATTTTTTAACAATTCCTTGGCCTTTTAAAGAGACGTGGTGCAGAGGATTAAACAGGAATTGGCCTCAGAGAGCTTTATACGTTTGTGATGATCACGTAAATGTATGTATATCTGCAAACTTACTCACAAAAGAGTTATTTTATTTATTTTAGCTGACTGTGACTGACATGACAACTAAGTAGTTGACATTGCCAATGTCAAACCTTTTCTTTTTTTTTTGTTTTGAGCAAAGGCATTTTTTACGCATACAGCCGTAATTTTGATTTATTGTACCTACTATGCTGTAAATTAAAAATTAAAATTTTATTTAAATTAAAATGAAGTATAAAAGAATCCGCAATTTGTTATTCCTGACTCCAAAGCCAAAAGCTACCAGAAAATATATAATTCACAACAGTTTTGGAAAAGTTTACCAACCCCATTGCACTATCCACGTCTAGCATGGCTAGCATCCCTGATGCACTGCAATAGCGAGGCAGCCCCATCAACCCCCTAAAGGCGTTGTTATATTGGGTGGGTATAATTCACAACAGTTTTGTAAAAGTCGGGGGCCTGCCCACGGAGCGTGTCGCCCGCTCGCGGTCGCCATTCGAACATTTTTGTACGTTTATTATAATTAACAAAGCTCAGAATTTATTAAATATTACTCACCATATTTTTGCAGCATAATTTCATTTGCTAAAGTTATTATTAAATAAATTGTCTTTAAAGATATCAATCTAAACATTTTAAATTGGTGTCCTCTTTAAAACCGTCGTAGTGCCATCCGTTCTGTAAGAGAAAAAAACTTACTTATGAAAATTTAAAATTTAAGGCGAGGCAGTTCCCGAAATTTACTCTTTCACTAGGTCTTTAGAATAAGGTTGAATATTGCGTAGCTTTAATTGACGCTTCGCCAGAAATTTGAAGAAATTTAGTACATTTTTATTGATTTCTGAAATACTTGATCATTTATTTAAAATGTACTCGGTTATTGTGTTAGATCGATAAAAAAGCTATCCTTTTTGCATAAAAGATCATATCACTGTCGTTGAAAATAACGAAATCTGACGATTTGAAGTTTCATTTTATGGTGTTATTCAGGTTTTTTTTACGGAGTAACCATGCCATTTTTCAATATTCTGTTCGGTTATTGTGTTTCATGACATAATGTTCAGTATACAGTAATTTTTGTGAAGTAGAATTCTACATCCGTTCTTCACATTGGGAGTTCAAAAATCGATCTTTTCATCAAATCGTGAACTGGCCTCGCCTTAAATAATTTACATTATTCATATCGAGCGTATTATGTAAGATGCGGGTCTAGGATGTAAGTAACCATTACAAAAACCCATTGTGATAAAATAAGGAAAATGCAATATGTAAATCCTATATTATTTATTTATTTGTACATCAGCCATTTTTGATGTCCCCACTGGTGGGGCACAGGACTTCCTTATGGGTGGTAAGGAGGACGGGCCATAACCCACCACGCGGGCCCAATGCGGATTGGTGGGTGTTAACGACTGCAAATGCAGCCGGGACCAACGGCTTAACGTGCCTTCCGAAGCACGGAGGAGCTCGAGATAATACATTTTTGGTCACCCATCCCATGACCGACCCTTGCGAACGTTGCTTAACTTCCGCAATCGCTGGGCCAGGCGCTAAACCACTGCGCCACCGAGCTCCAACCACTGCGCCACCGAGCTCCTTAAAATTATTAATTTATTTATATTATAATACTAAATAATATACTAGAAAAAATACGACTCGCACCAGATTCCCGTCTGAGTATTGATCTGGTGCGAGTCGTATTTGTTCTAGTATATTATTTAGTATTGTATAAAAATAGCATTGTGAATGCAAAAATCTCTAAAAATTATTTTTATTAATTTATTTATTTATGTGATGAAAAATCCACTCACCACTACTACCGATATTTATAATACAACGTGTTACAAAATAACCCCTAATTAATGCCGAATATGGTAGATGGACCATCAACCTGAACAACTTTTACTATGGGACCAACTGGGACCAACTTTGAAATCGCGAAATAAAACAGCTGTTTAATACATTTTAATATTTTCGTTATTAATTTTTGTATGAAACAGCTGATTTTTTTCGCGATTTCAGAGTTGGTCCCATTGTAAAAGTTGTTCAGTTTGATGGTCCCTATCTACCATATTCGGCTAATGCCGATAGCCGGGGTATTTTTGTATCACGTTGTATAATAATAATAATACCATAATACTAAATAATATACTAGAAAAAATACGACTCGGATATCCAAAGGTCGCGGGTTCGTTTCCCGTCTGAGTATTGATCGGTGGGAGTCGAATACGAATAAAAAATATTTTATAGTATATTATTTAGTATTATATAAAAATAGCATTGTGAATGCAAAAATCTCAAATTTAAAAATAATACCATACCTAGCGCATGAATACATTTTGTGGATTCGTGTATAAACAATTCTTTTCCTGTTTTTCGAATGACAATAATTAAACAAAACCAGTATTTACATAACTTATGATAATATAATGCCATTTAGAATTTTCTGTGTCTTTAGTGGAGCTCGGTGGCGCAGTGGTTTAGCGCCTGGCCCAGCGATTGCGGAAGTTAGGCAACGTTCGCAAGGGTCGGTCATGGGATGGTTGACCAAAAATTTATTATTTCGAGCTCCTCCGTGCTTCGGAAGGCACGTTAAGCCGTTGGTCCCGGCTGCATTTGCAGTCGTTAACACCCACCAATCCGCATTGGACCCGCGTGGTGGGTTATGGCCCATCCTCCTTACCACCCATAAGGAAGGCCTGTGCCCCAGCAGTGGGGACATCAAAAAATGGCTGATGGACAGAATTTTCTAGAATTTTAACGATTTATATAGGTATCTATATATAATAGACAGAATTTAATTATAAATTGCATTTAGTGGAAATGTGCGAAATAATATGGTAGGTATTCTGGTATTCTATAATTATTAAATTCGTCGAATTTATTTGCTCGAATTGTGATCACAGTTATACAAAGGTAGGTTAGGTATCACTTAGGTAGGTACCATTGTTCGTGAATTTTAAGAGTACCTAGGTACCTAAGTATTTAATATAATGGTTTAAAAAAACATAGGTACAATAATAATACATACCATTATGTTCACATATTGATGATGGCATCAAAAATATCTATAATTAAAAAAAAATCCAGTAAGCCACTTCCAAATATAATCACAGATAAACGCACTCTTAGACCAAACAGTTTTTACTTAAACATTATAAAAAAATTGGTATATACTTAGATAAAAATACAAATGGCGCGATTTAACACAACGTTGTACCTAGTCGTTACGATTCAGAGATTACACTGGCAACAGGTTTGGCCTATATTAATTTTCTTGTTTAATACAATAATACAGTCAATAGGAAAACAGTAGGAGCCAAAGTATTACTAGGTGCGTAGTCGAGTATTCCAAGATGTCTGTGTCGCCATCTTTGAGGTTACGGGTTGTATCCCCGGCTGGGTCAATTTAAGGCCAGTATATTAGAAATTATCGAAATTGGCCTATTTTTGATTCAACGGTAAACAATCAAATATTGTTTATTTTGAGCAGATAAAAATATCATGTTGAAGTTTCATAAACGATCTTGATTATTTTACGGTTAAAAATACGATATTCGTATCTTCACTCGACTATAAAAATATGCAAAGACAAAGAAAATGTTCATTTATTGTATATTTTTTTGATAATACTTAAAGTGTATTAATCCCATATTCACGAATATTATAATATTGAAAAATAGGTAATAACATATAGAAGAATATTCAACGGTTACTTTTTCAAAAAGTGACTTTATGCTCAAAATAACAACAAAAACATTGATAAAGTGAGGTTATTTTCATTACTCTTCACTTCACACGTAAAGAAAAAGACTGAGACAGAGTTTTTGGAATATACTGGCCTTTAAAACGATTTTTTTCTTTATTATCTCAGATCTAGGTGTTTGTGATATTTACCAAGGTTGTTGCCTCTGGCTACAAACGCTACCATATCTTAACTAAGAAGTAGCAAGATACGATTGAGTCTATTCTTAATAAGCTATAACCCGGCGACAAATATCTGTGGACCTCGCTGGAATGAAATTCCCTCCCGCTTCCACCTAACCTGCCTTCCTATTGTCTAATTTCAAAATCTATCGCAATCGCTTTCAGGATGTAACACGTTGAAGCTTATTTATGACACAAACAAAAACTTACCAAAGAAATGCAGCAATGTGTCACATCCATCTGTCAAACGAAAGCGATTGAAAAATTAGACAATAGCAGGGGGGCTAAAAAATAAAATAAAATTCATACTTAGTTTGGAAAAGCGAGCTTTTGGTTTTTTTCATTTCTAGTAATGTTTTTTAATTTGACGTTGAACACTGACTCCATGGCCTACTCAAATGGCCAATTTTCTTTTTGTTCGCTAACTTAAGGCTTAAAAATAAGCAATTAGATGATCAAGTCACCCGTCGCAAGTTTATGTAAATCACAGACATTGTTGTATTGTATGGAATGGACAAGCCTCCGACACGTAATTTTAGAGTTTATGGCTATTATTTTTATTTTTTAAGTTAGCGAACGAATAGAAAAGTGGCCACTTGAGTAGGGGGGTAGGTCCACAGATATTGTTACCGTTTTAATTATAGATAACTATTTTGAGTAATCTAATTTTTACAGTGTCTCCTACTGCTTTCATCTCAATTATGAGTAAAATACAAGTTATACCATCCAGTTCAATATCTTTGTCTCGTCTTTGTTTTTTTTATGGAAATGATCTAATTTGTGTTTTTTTTTGTAGAAAACAAGATCCAAGCTGTCTCATGTTTGTTATTTAGTTTGTGGTGTTATATTTTGTTATTATAAAAAAAACATTATCATAAATGTAACGAAAAAACGCCATCTCCAATTTTTTTGAAAAATTAGTGTTATTTAAAAGCCAGTTTAATTTTAAAATAAGTACCTACGTACCTAAATCTTAAATAAAATGGGAATATCAGACCTCGTTAATGAAATATATAATAAGTATTTTGAAAATTTCGGAAAAGATCTTGGTTTATTCTCAATTTTACTCTATGCGTGCGTAGAGTTAGACGCATTCATTCTATTCATGATTTACGTAAACAAGATATACTCTTTTGATTACGTGCGTGTAGGAGTCAGATTATTTCACAAATCCCCTTAGATAATCCCCTGCTTAGGGGATTTATGGACTTTTTGCCAACAAATCCCCTCCGCATCGCAGTCAGGGATTTCTAGACTAAAAGTCTACAAATAAAAAATAAATAAAGACTGAGATTAATATGTAACAAGATGTTTCAAAGTCAAAGTCAAATAAGCTTTTCAAATAAACTTAATTATTAAGTACTTCATTTATTGGTCCATAAACATGGGTATTACAAGATTTTATATTGTCTATATTTTCCTACCACCCGTTCCAGACTTTTTTAACTGACAAGAAGAACGGGCGCAAGAAACTTATCAGCTGTTTATAGGTTTGTTTTGATATCGTTTATATTAAAAACAAACCTCATCAATATCTTGACTTAATTATTAAAATATTGAAACTTTTATTGCACATTATACTTGATTAGAAAAGAGAAGAGATACAATACACCCTTTACTTTTTAAATAAGAGTAAAGTTAGTTTTACAAAAATTAAGGGGAATTGTCTCCTTTGAAACAAAAAATGTATATACCTTTAGTTATGTATTAAAGTACCTACTTAGTTTTAAATCAGAGGTACTATATCTAAAAGATTTGACCTACTTTGTGACTTTTGACTTGCGACTATAATAAATCCGGACAGATGATGTTTTTATTAGTCATTTACTTAAGTGGTGTTATTACGTCAAATAGTTACAGGAAAACCTACCTAAGTATTCATTATTTGAGTCTTCTCGTAAAGTATAAATTATGTCTTTACGAAATGATAATAAATATTGGTTTGAATTTCTTTTTTATTACTAGTGGCATAGAATGTCCATCAGCCATTTTTGATGTCCCCACTGCTGGGGCACAGGCCTTCCTTATGGGTGGTAAGGAGGATGGGCCATAACCCACCACGCGGGCCCAATGCGGATTGGTGGGTGTTGACGACTGCTAATGCAGCCGGGACCAACAGCTTAACGTGCCTTCCGAAGCACGGAGGAGCTAGAGATAATAAATTTTTGGTCACCCATCCCATGACCGACCCTTGCGAACGTTGCTTAACTTCCGCAATCGCTGGGCCAGGCGCTAAACCACTGCGCCACCGAACTCACAACTATAACAAAGTTGTTTCATACATTTTGGTATTTTCGTTATATTTTTTTTGTATGAAACAGTTTTTTTTTTTCACGTTGAGTTATGGCCCATCCTCCATACCACCCATAAGGAAGGCCTGTGCCCCAGCAGTGGGGACATCAAAAATGGCTGATGGACATCTACAATATTCCGGCATTAGTGGTTATTTTGTAACACGTTGTTTACTTTAACGCACATGCAGTAATAACAACTTTTTCGCATTGCAGATGTTCCTGGCTGAAAATCCAAAACAAGTCTATGACTGTCTCTGGTATTCTGAGGGTACTTTATGTCCTTTAACTACTACGGCAAACTACCTTTGCCGGTCGACCTATATACTTGTCGTTTTCGGTGCCATGACAAAGCTACTATATTGCGCGCAGGCGCCAAGGTCAGGAGTCAAGGTTTGTTTTAGTACCAAAATGGACTAAATCGGATCAGTATTTCAGGAGATATTAACGTTTGCTAACAATTCAAATTTTATGACAAAAACAAAAATTTTCTGGAAATTAAAAACTAAAATTACTCAAAAACTCTTGATGCTACAGATAATTTTACTGGTTAAACAATTTGTATTTCAATAAGATCTATCGATTAAAACAAAAATTACGAGCATCGGTTGGAATGAGGATTAACGAGGTTTTTAGTTAAATATGTAGAGTTACAGTCACATCAAAATTAATTATTTCAGTGAAAGAATTATTGATATTGGACCAAAAATGACGAAGATAGAGCGATTTTCGTGTCGCATTGTCAAAAACGCTCCCTCGCTGTTGACGTCATCAGCCACGTGCGCCGCTCAGGTGTTTGTTTGTGCGATCGTGGCACGTGACGTCATCGCATGCCGGCCGCGTTTTTTAAACTCACTTTTTAAAACTTCAATAATTTTGTCATTACCTTAATGGATTTGAGAAATTTAAACAGAGATTTACTCAGTTGTTGATATTGTATTTGATGTGATATACAAAATTGATATATTCAATTGTCGTGTTGATCCTCATTTAACGAAAATATCGCAGGATAATAGCCAATTTTTAATATGTTTAGAGAAAAAAAAAGTAAAAAATTGAAATAACTTCCGCAATAGTGGGAAAATGAAAATAAACATTGTCTAGAAATATGCCAGCGATTCCATATAAAAGACATCAACGTGCTCTGTTTTTAAGATCGAAACGATTTTCCAAGTATGGAAATTTGATTTCGAATTTATTTCTCGAAAAGTATAAGGGGGATATGTCTCGAACAAAAAAGAAACAAAAATCGGAAAAATAAACACTAATGCGTACAAAAATCTCAGAGCGGTAGGTTCACTTTGTGTGTTTCAAAATGAGCTTCCATTACTTATATTAGGTAGGTTCTTTTCAGCACAGAATCAATGCACGGTATGAACTTTGTTTATCGGTTGTTGTGTTTAAATAAATAAATAACTGGAAGTTAATAATTATAAATTAAGAAACAATATTTTATTTCCTAGAATGCGGTACATAAGGGTCTTAACATATTTCATATTGTCACATTACATTCACCAGGAGCTGGCATGCAAAATATAATAGTGATAAATATAGTATGTCAACATTAATATTATTCAAAATTACAAGTCAAATATTATAAAATTATTAGCATTTATAATAAAAAAAAACAGTCATCGTATAAAAATAGTTTTATAGCCATGTCTTTAATAGATTTAAATTGATTAAAAGGCAGATCTCTAAAGTTATCAGGAATCTTGTTAAATATTTTGATAGCCATGGAATAACAGCTCCTTGATCTGAGTTTCGTTCTCATTGGTAATCTTAATTTATTTGGATACCTTGTAGGAAATTAACGAATTATTTCATCATTTCTTGTAAATAAATCAAACATAATAATACATATTTCTAAGACGTAATAAACAAGGGACAGTAAGCAGATTTAGATTTTTAAACAATGGCCTGCATGATACCATTTGTCTACATCATATATAGCTCTGATGCAAGCTTTTTGAGCAATGAGCACCTTATTCATATTGCAAGAATTACCCCAATTTTATTATTTGCATGGTTTAACCAAAATGTTAGTAAAATTAGTGTCTCTATGTTTGACTTTACACGGTTTTGATACTCCGTGTAGACTTTACCTGTGATATGGTGTAAAGGCTAAACACGTGGTCAGAATTTGGTGATAAGTGTAGGTGTCAGTATTAAAAATAAAATATCAAAAACAATTAAATTATCAATTTTATTTCTTATCATCAGTCCAAATAGTTAAAAACAGTTTATTAAATTATGGAAATACAGTTACTTTTTACCATACCTATCAAGTGCTTACCTACCTAATTCTAATTTTTAAAACATAATTAGATCTCAACTACCATACAAATAAACAAATAATAAGTTTTCAACACACTTGCTCGTAAAGTGAGCCTTATTACATCGCTTTTAGGGCCATAAACCGAGCTATAACAAACGCGTGCAATAATATATAAAACACTAGTTCGTAATAGAATTAACCCTACAAAGTTAAATTAGTACCTTACTGCAAGTTCTATGCGAGTAAACAGAGCATTCCCAATTTATACGGATAGTACCGTTATTTTTTTTGACAACAAAGAGGTTTTATGCTGCTGAAAATTCATATACATTTTTGGAATAAATGAATGTGTAAGTCCTTAATTAAGTCAAATAAATATATAATTATTATCAAATTATTCATAATTCACAATATTTCGTTATAAAATATTATAATATTTGCATTTTGTCACTTAAAATTATAATTTTGAAGTATTAGTAGTAGGCTGTATGCTCCTCACCCCTTTGATCACAAAATATTCTTGCGTTGGGCGTGTGAAAAAAAAAACAAAAAAAAACATGCGCGCCTTTTCCCATAATTATCATATTTTGTTTTTGCCATATTTGTTGCTGTGTGATAAATTACTTTATTTTTTCCTCGCAAATGTGTTGAAAAACGTCGTATGAAACTCGTGAGCTCTTGCTTATTGCACACTCGGCTGAGTTACGCCCTCGCCTGCGGCTCGGGCTGCAACCCACAGCCTTGTGCGCAATGAGCAACCTAAGCTAACTTGTCTCATAATGTACTATTATTGCCTAGTTTCAAAAATATTGCTTAGCAATATGACTCCTTACGTTTAACGTCTTAAAGCGTCATATTCCTAAACAAATTAAATGGTTAAAGAAAATTGCACTTAAAACACGTACTCAAAATTCATCAAGGATCAGACTGAATTGTATTGTTGGGGCGCAGCACATACTGTTCCTGATATTAGATCTCTTACGTCGCCTCTGAAAAAAAGGATCGAGTTAGTTTTATATCCTTTTGGAACCTATTATTTATTACAGAATAGTGATATTACAGAAAGTGATATTACGAATAGTGATATTACAGAATAGTGATATTACAGAAAGTGATATTACTAATAGTGATATTACAGAAAGTGATATTACAGAATAGTGATATTACATGATAGTAATATTACAGAATAGTGATTATACAGGATAGGGATATTACAGAATAGTTATATTACAGAATAGTGATATTCAGAATAATGATATTACTCGATGGTGGAGAGATTTTCGGACTATCACTAGGATCGGTTGGACAGTTATTAAGTCGCATTAACACTTACTTGTAGACATAAAAGTTGTATTCGTTCGTGTCATATCTCGAGTAGCCGAATCTTGGTAAAGTGTTCGCCATAAACCATACTTCATCACCCGTCACGTGGATATCTGGAAAAAAGAATATAGTGGTGAAATAAATGATAATTTTATCACCATCCATAGGTAGTAGAATTCCACTAAACCTTGAGTAGTGTCTAGTGTATTTGTCAAATAGTGTTATATGACTAGTGACGAAGAGTGTCGTTCATCTGAGGTTAACTCATTCGCCTCAACATCTTTCCCGCGTGCCAACATGATGGTGACAGTATAGTCGTCGGATCTCCACACATGTTGTAGTGGGTATATTGTATGTTGGAAATCTTGTATATTAGCAAATCATGTATTGTGTTATCGTGTATTGGCAAATCATGACATATGTCTATACAACGTGTTGCAAATAAACTCTATCGCTCACCTGAAGGGTAGCTCAGTCGCCTAGTGTCCCGAGCTAACACAGCAATGTTGGTGGACCTCAACACCTCAACCATTCATAACTACCAAGTTATGAATGTAAATAAAAGTTTTATGTGTCGAATAGTGCAAAATGTCTAGTGTTTAGTGTCGATATCGAGTGTTATGTATCTAGCATATAGTGGCAAGTATTGTTCACCTGAAAGGTAGCTCAGTCGCCTAGTGTCCCGAGCTAACACAGCAATGGTGGTGGACCTCAACACCTCAACCATTCATAACTACCAAGTTATGAATGTAAATAAAAGTTTTATGTGTCGAATAGTGCAAAATGTCTAGTGTTTAGTGTCGATATCGAGTGTTATGTATCTAGCATATAGTGGCAAGTATTGTTCACCTGAAGGGTAGCTCAGTCACCTCTAGTGTCCCGAGCTAACACAGCAATGGTGGTGGACCTCAACACCTCGCCCGTGTTCCAACAGGTGATAGCATCTCTCCCGATCTCCGCTCAGAACACCACGCCAGTGATATCAAGTGTTAGGCCGCGAATACACCTGCAAGAACTTCTGCGAGAACTTACATTGACAGCCTGTCACACAGTAGCTTGTAAACGCGTGACAAACTGTCGCCAGTGCGTTTGTTATTAGTTAACACTTTGTAAGCTACTGTCTGACAGGCTGTCAGTGTAAGTTCTCGCAGAAGTTCTTGCAGGTGGAAACCCGGCCTTATGACCTATAAAGTGTCATGTATTGTTTACCTGAAGGGTAGCTCAGTCGCCTAGAGTCCCTGGCGAGCACAGCGACATTTGTGGACCGCAACACCTCCCCCGTGTTCCAGCATGTGACGGCGTCTCTCCCGATCTCCGCCCAGAACACGACCCCCGTGCCGGGGTGGTAGTCGTGCATTGTGGATTGGGTCATCTCGCCGCGGTCACCCACCACCTGGGCAGGTGGACAAATTTAAGCTTTTAGCAGGTCAAACTGAGGAACTGGCTATCTTACCTCTAAGCTAACTGCCGGAACACAATGGCGTCAGACTTAGGTAAGATGGTGTTAGCTAGCCAGGTGGATTTGAAATAACTTCTACCACCGACCAGCCTGTTGATTCTGTAACCAAACTAGCATCTCACTTCGAACCTCACTTCACTTCCGGTGAATTTGTTATTAGAAATTAGCTGAATATAAGCTATTTTATCGATTGCGAAAGGTTTTAGGTAGCTACCATAGCTGCTATTTAAAATCTTTTGTGATTAAAAAGACAGCCTATCATTATCTCATTTATGATTTAATATTCTCGCGAAGTGAAGTGAGGTTCGAAGTGAGATGCGAATTTGTTACAGAATTGTCAGGCTGAGGTTGGGTTGGGCCTTCTTAGTTTACAGCTTGGCTTACTAAAATTATTGTTACTAGCAACACGTGATTTTTGCATACAAAAATCACGTGCCTGCACGTCAATCAACTTGCCTGTTAGTGTTGACTTTCCATTCAGGCAACACTCACGCATTTCAGGCGAAATTTGACAAACTTTTTAACTTGTTTTAATTAAACTTACAGAAAACATAGCGAAGTAGTTCCGATCGCTGCTGGCCGTCTTGTTCTTGAGCACGCAGGTGGACACGGAGAACTCGTGCGTGCCGATCAGTGGGTGGAAGTAGGCAGTCTTGCAGCCGCCGCCGCCCGGCACCAGGATCACGCTGAAGATGCCGTCGCTCCACGAGAAGCGGTGGTCTGTGGACAAGAAGAAATAATAGAGGTTTATTAAAGTTTTTTTTTCACACACCGAAACCTTCATAACATATCTTCTGTGATGTTGAATGATCATGACTATTCATGACGATCAGCAATTTTTTTTATCGCCATATCGTTAAAAATACATTAAAAGTGATCCCTTTTTTTTTGCAGAAAACTGTCAGCCGATACGATATCAAGTAGATACTATTTGGATTTGCCCTTTAAAAAGTAAAAAATTGCAAAAAAAGTGCATCAAAAGCCCAAAAAAAACAGTCGTCCAACTTCATTTGTTAACTTCGTTCACTCAATTTTCTTGTGGTCAGTGCCGGATTAAGACTACTTGGTGCCCTAAGCAATCCACGCCTGTGGGCCCCCTATCTATAGGATTACCATCTACGTAAGGGAGGGTGCCTGTTTAGGATATGCACAAAATTCTAAATTTTTCAGAAAAATGCTAGTCTATAGTATAAAAAAACGGCCTTTTTTTGTAAGTTTCATTACAAAAAAAGGCCGTTTTTTCTAATCTTGCCCAATGATTCTTGCCTGTCACTAGTTGAAAAAACGACCGAGCAGCGCAATTTGTAGTTAGTTTCATTCACTGTCTGTAGTTAAAAAAACACTAATATTGTTATCTTGTCTTGCCTGTCTATAGTCAAAAAAACGGCCGCGCAGTGCAATTTTTAGTCAGTTTCATCCACTATTTTTGTAGGTACTCTTGTCTTTAGTAAGAAAAACGGCCGCGCAGCGCGATTTTTTTGTCAGTTTCATCCACTAATCGTGTAGTAAGTCCTTTTGCATGGCCCATGAATTTGAAATAAATATATTTTTTTTTATCCTTACAAAAAAAAATGTTTTTCGTTTTTTTCGGTGCCGATTATGGTGCCCCCCCAGACGTGATGCCCTAAGCAATTGCTTAATATGTTTAAGGGTTAAACCGACACTGCTTGTGGTGCTTTCAGGAACCGACGGTGTTTGAGAGGGGTACTGAATAATAAGTACACTGATTCATGCCTTTCCAAACACCGTCGATTGCTCACTAATTCAGTAGCCGGCCTTACCGAAAATTCTTTAACTTTGGCTTTACTTTAAAACCAGGTTCTCATAAATTGAATATGAACAGAACAGCCTTACTTACCAGCTATAAACAGGTTGCCAGCGATAGGATTGAAGGAGAAGTAGTTGTGCTGGTGTCTCCAACTGTCGCGGTCTTTTAGTGAGAAGACTATGAGGCCGAAGGTGGTGAGGTCTGGCACGTACGCGTAAGCGTTGGCACAGTCGTTGTCGGTTATATCTACCGTGATTGAGGCTAAACCTGGAATAAAAAACATACATCCTAAATACGTACCTAGTTATGAAGACTTATTTTGGATGATCATTATTAGTGGCACAAAGTACGAGGGTGGATTGATAAGTCCATGATCTTTCTTATGTAGAGAATAGGATGGATTCATCTTCATTCGATGAGTTTTAATTGTTAATTTCAGTTTTGACTTATCTTAACATTCGCAAGCAAAGAGTTTCTTCGCAAGAAAAGAAAGCCTCTTTTCGGCATTTTAAGTACTTAACCGTTATTTTTGTACGAATACAGTTAAAAAATAAAAATCATTTGGACATGCGATCGAATATTTTCAGATACTCGCTAGCCATGTCCATAAAAAATTTCAATAAACTTCCAGATTCACTTAAAAATGACAATGATGATAAAAAATTCTTAAATAATTTAAAACAATTACTAACAAAAAAGTGTTATTACAACTTGAGGGAATATTTAGAAGATGAAAATATAGAAATATGAATAAGGTAGATAAAAAGTAAACTAAATTAAAACATTAAAATACTTAACTTAAATTAAATACATAAGTGCAATATAATTTAATAAATAAAATAGTTTTTATTAATTAGGTAATAACTACTATTGTAATGAAACTAATATACTAATATAAGTTAATGATAAATAAGTGTTTGCTATCTATTATTGTTGTAGTGCCCGACAGGGTCCATAGTGATCTAAAATATTATAATTTAAGAACTACTGTAACACTGTGGAATGCAATAAATGATTTGAGTATTGAGTATTGAGTACTCTTCAGTAATCACTTTTGCATCTATAGTTTATGTTATTAGGTAATTTAAATAAAAATAATAATTCTTTATGTACCTACCTGTAGGTGTATTTTCTGCTGGCACGTCTGTGCTCTTCAACTCGTATCGCAGAATCTGTTTGTCTGTATTTAAATCGTATATTACGATAGCTGGAGTTCGCAGCTGACGTTGGGTTCCTGAAAATTAAACGGGGGACTTATTTTCCAATTTATTTAATCCCGTCTTTCATCTATCAAATTTAAAAATTATAAAGCTATGCCAAATATCTGGAAATATATTTCAATTGAATGTCGAGGTAATTCCTCACATTGGTGAAATAACGCTGGCTTGCAGCGTAAGAGTAGGATATACTAGAAGAAATTCGACGATGTCACTAGTGACTCGGTAGCTCAGCGGTCAGAGCATTGGACCGGATATCCAAAGGTCGCGGGTTCGATTCCCGTCTGAGTATTGATCTGGTGCGAGTCGTATTTTTTCTAGTATATTATTTAGTATTCTATCAAATAAATAAATTATGCGACTAAAAAGATTGGTTCTGAAGGATAAATAAGCATTCAATATTTTTTTTTTTTTTGCGTATTTTATTGTTGTTCTACATAAATGTATAAAATAAGTACTTTATTTGTCTGAAAAAAAAGGTAGCAACCCTATACATATAACATACATTGCTTCTATTGCAAAGTACTACCACGTTATGTTTTGATATATCATTGCGTATAAGTAGTTTATTTTGATTTATCCACAACGGGATAGTGCTTGGCCTTCACCTCACCTGATGTTAAGTGACGATAAGGCCGAAGGTGGAAGCGCACTACACCTGGAATCCTCACCACTGAGGAACTGGCTATCTTACCTCTAACTGCCGGAACACAACAGTTTTTAAATTGTCGTTAGGGCGTCAGACTTAGGTAAGAAGATGGCAGCTAGCCATGCGGACTTGAAATAAGCCCTACCACCAACCAAACCGAGTACAAATTGTACTCCCCCTGGGAATCGAACCCGGGACCCCTACGTCTTACACGGGTGGGCGAACCACTAGACCACAAAGGCGGTTAAGGATCCACTTATGTGTATAGGTAGGTACATAATAATATACACACTGAAATTTTAATCAATTGGTTTCCGCAGTGGGGTGGTTCCACTCATGATTACAAGCAACTTTTACTATCTAAACCCTCTAAGTCTAAAGCTAGAATCTAAAGCCGTAATATGACGGCACCGTCATCCTAGGAAACCCTAGGGTTAAGCTAGGCTAGGGTTTCCTAGGATGACGGTGCCGTCATATTACGGCCGTAATTTAGCGGGGTAGAACGTTGTCTATGTAAAAAATACGGCGTGCCGTGCCATATTAATTTGTTTACATAGACAACGTTCTACGCCGCTAAATTAAGGCCGTAATATGACGGCACCGTCATCCTAGGAAACCCTAGCTTTAGCGCGAATAAAATCAGCTGTTCCATAAGGTCGAGTAGGTATTGCGCTTTTGTATGGAACAGTTTTTGTTTTCCGCGATATGAGGGTTGAATAGTAAAAGTTGCTTATAATCATTAGTGGAACCACCCCACTGCGGGAACCAAATGATTAAAATTTCACGCTGTATTGATTGACATACCGCTCAACTCCAACCGTCCCGTATCCACCATCCACAGCCGCCCACACGAGTCGGCCCGTGTCCTGTACACTGACGTTAGTTCGCCGGCGTCCCGTATGTTTGGGTACGGCTTGAGGGGGGGGGAGCGGGTCGTCGAAGAACCGGTGTAGTCTATATAGTTTAAGGTTGCGGGGATACCTGAAAAAGTCATCATGTTTCCTATTCAAGACCGAAAAACAGTAAGATCGATACTCAAAAGCTTCTTGGCTAAAATCTTAAGCACGATCAATTGCGATTGTCAATTTTTTCGTCAATGCCTTGTTGGAGGCATTGACAGTATGAACGATGAATTTTCGCATCAATGAGCGTCAATAACGTGAAAATTGTCAATCGTAAATGATCGTTACGGAGCGCTTTATTAAGTTAAGAGGGCCTGCAAAGTAACATTTGCAAATCTTCGCTATCGTTTAGCTTTCGAAACATGTGTATGGGATTGACATAAGGTTTCGTTAACTATCGAAATTTAAAACGTCAAATCCATACATGTTTCGAAGCGAAACGATAACGATGCAAATTTTACTTTGGCTAGGGGGAAGATCTCCTTAACTTTAAGATGGCACCCTGAGCGAAAGTTGCGCCGCGGTAAATTTTATTTAATACATAATTTTAATAAATTATATTTAATATTATAATTCTAATACACAATTTTGAAAATGTTTATCGTGGAAATTTTTAGGGCCCACAGTCTAGTATTTTTAGACGGTATCGTTACATTCCCTCGTAGTCACTGCTAGAAGTAGAAAGCTAAAAGTGGCCGTTTTTGACACATTTGCTATCTTCTTCTACGAATGACTACGAGGGCATGTAGTGATACCTGCTAAAAATACTAGACAACGGGCCCTAAAACTCCACGTAAAACATTATTAAAATCTTTTTCTATTAATAACTTATTAATAAATACTTCTGAGGGCGCCACTTTCGGTCATACAACCGCCTGGAAGCTGTCAGTTAGTTTATGTCAAAGACTACGTTTTTGAATCTAAGGTTTGAGTAGGTACGTTGTAATAAGGTTGTATTGCACATCATAGATGGCGCTCCATCCGCCAATCAGTTGTATTCGACATTGCATTTTTAACCGACTTCAAAAAAAGGAGGTTCTCAAGTCGACGGTATTTTTTTTTTTTTTATGTATGTTTTAACATAACTTTGTCAATCTCAAACCGATTTTAAAAATTATTTTTTTGTTTAAAAGCATATAGTTACAGATTGGTCCCATTGTCATAAGATCACGATCTGATGATGGGATCCTGGAGAAATCAAGGGAACTCTTCAAATATTATAGGCACACCTATAGCGATTTTGGTATTTTCTTAAGTAACTCGTGCATTTGCTTTCGAAAAGTACCATTTTGGTGAAGTGGAACTGACGATGAAGACCATAGATGATCACCGGAACTATTCAATAGGTACTAAACTAAGTATCTCACTGGTGCGATACGATTACTTTAATACGGTTGCTAGGCTATTTATGTTGTTCGTCATAATGCATATGGTGAAGTGAAGCTGATAGTGAAGTACCAGGAGAACTCCTCAAGAACTAACGCCCCTGCGTCGGGAAAACCAGTATTTTGTAAAAAATGATGAGCTTTTGACATAAGACTATTGTAACTTAGATAATATCGTCGCTAAATATACCATACTTACACAAAAAAGTTAAATTAAAAAAAAATAACTTTGGGTCTACCCATGTTTTATCTACCTAAATAATATACTTACTGGATAAGATAATATAAATAAACTAAAGTCTACCAAATACAGAAGGTACTTACTAACACTAAAAATAAAAAAATAAAAATGTTTTAAAAACAAAAAACCGACTTCAAAAAAGCTGAAAATGAAAACAAAAAAGCTTTAAAATTTAATACCTCTAAAAAACCTACACTACCTAATACAGAAGGTACTTACACTAAAAATAAAAAAATAAAAAAATTGTTTAAAAAACAAAAAAACCGACTTCAAAAAACCTGCCTCTAAAAAAAGTAAGAAATAATATACAAATCATTAGATACGCATTATCATTGTTATAATAAAACACGTCAATTGAAGTCGGGTGGGGCTTTTAGAATAAAAAAAGGAAGATGTACTCCAGCCCCACCCGACTTTAATAGACGTGTTTTATTATAACAATGATAATGCGTATCTAATGATTTGTATATTATTTCTTACTTTTTTTAGAGGCAGGTTTTTTGAAGTCGGTTTTTTTGTTTTTAAACAATTTTTTTAATGAGATAATTTTGCTTTGATAAATAGCAATCCCTATGTACCATATTCGGTTACACTTTGTATAATTGTTTGATTCTTACTATCACTATTGTAGTCTTGTATGCTAATAAATAAATACAAAATAAATCTTACCGTATCTTCTCCGAGGTAGGGCTATGAAAACTCTGTTTCCAACTCGCTCCACGCCCATAGGAACATTGTTGTATTGAATGAAGAATCTACCTTCATCACCTGAAAATTTAAAAATAATGTTCACCAACAAACAAGGCAGGGGGTCAAGTCTGCTAACGTTAACGTCAAAATCGTAGTTCAATGGTGTTTGAATGGTTAATGCTTTTTGACACACTTCTTATTTCTTAAACCCAAAATCGAGAAACAATGTGTCTCCGTGCGTTGGGTTTAAGAAACAAGAACTGTGTCAAAAAGCATTACCATTCAACGCCATTGTACCACGATTTTGAAAAAAAAAATTGTTGAAATAAAGTTTATGTAAAAAATAGCATAGTCAAAATCAATAGAGCTAAAGCCTAGCTTCTAGACTAAGTATTACGTAATTTGTAGGTAGAAAGAACCTAAAAGCAACAAATTGCATCAACAAATTGTTGAATTCTTTCAGCATACAGCGCCCACTAGCCTGAGAGTTGTAATAAAAGTTACCTACGTAGGTACTCCATATAATTGGTCCAGAGATAGGTACTTAATTTTAACAATAATTATTTCTGAGAGTCCTCTCAATGTGTAATAATGTAAATGCATACAAAAAAAAGTACGTGTATAGCCAAAGCACACTCCGGACACTCCATACAACCGCGCTATTATAAACAGATGACGTCAGACGTCAGATGACGTTTTTGTACACGCGCAACTGTGTGTGTGAGTCTAGGGCTACCGGTCAGTTTATGTTTATACTGTATTAGTAGGATGAGCGGCGTTCAATTTCATAATTCGAAGTTTTTGGTAAATAGAGTTACGACGCATAAAATTTCTTTGAACATCAAAGTAAGTTGACAGTTGACAAACACGACTAAAAAGTTATGACGCATCGCTTTGAATATCAAAAATTAGTTGACATTAGACAAAGTCCTCGCTCGAGAACGGGGGCGATGCGGGCGACGGGCGGCGAACCCCTGCCGCCCGCACCTCTCACGGTTCTTGTCTCCCCTCGCGCCTCTGTGCCCCGCGGGCGAGGACTCATTTTGTAAGTTCCTAATTGATTGTGGGGCGGGGCAGAGTGTCCTTTTTTCTGTACGGTAGTAGGTACTTAGGTATATCTATTCTATGGCCAAAGCTTAGGTAGTTCGTGCCCAAAACCTCAAAGAATGTCCTTAGATATAAAGATCGAATTATATCTTGACTATTGATTGTGTTGTGTTACTTACTATCACCGTTGCTACTAGGTCTTGTGGTTGTCGTACTCGTTATTGGGCCTTTGTTATCTGAAAATCAAAATTAATATCAGAACCCTTCATTATATAGTACATTGTACAGTACCCTTAGCACGAACAGCTATCGAAAAAAATAACGCGCGTAAAATCATTCGGTAGATAAATTTTGTATTGGAAATTTGTACGGCGCCATCTATCGCCGATAAGCGAAATGTAATTTTCCATGGAGAATTGTCTATCGAGTTATTTTACGCGCGTTTTTTTTCGCGATAGCTGTTCGTGCTAAGGGTACTGAACCCTTCATTCTACAGAACATTGTACCATTATTATTATTATTTTATTTTATTTTATTTTATTTTATTTTATTTTATTTTATTTTATTTTATTTTATTAGGGATAACAAACAGTTGCACAATGTATAACACAAACCCTTCATTGTACAGTACATTGTACCATTATTATTATTAGTTGTTTCTTATGGAAGAGCGACTCCATCTGGCACAGGTGCAAAGAGGGAGTCAATCCCCATTGTAAAAGTTAAGTGGTACTGAAATACCCTTTTTAAATGACCAACTTTTCTATTCTATTTAGAATTTGAATAAGAATGCTTAGCTCAAGCTATGTAACTCATTGCAAAATATTAAAAGTATGCTCAAAGGTTTAAATTCATTACTTACTATTAGTATTTGCAGGTGGCCGCCTAGATGTCGTTTGCCCACTCTGTTGTTGATCTGAAAATATTGAATGAAAAGTCAACATTAGTTAAACAAGCTATATACCTACTTACAACATACCAACACCAAAAGTAGTTCTCTTCTTCTACACTTCCACTATTTCTGCTACAATACTCTGCTCTACTACATAACACCAAAAGTTATATTTTTCATAGTCGTATTATTTCGCTTGCAACTGCAACCCATTCTGCACTCTTTTTTCTTCCTCTCCGTTCATATATTAGTATAGATCACTCTTTCATCTCTTTTCATAAGATTTTCTGTCCATACCAACCAGATGGTTCACTTGCAACTTTCTATCATTGATGCTGCATTAAAACTTCCTCTCATCAGTAATAGGTAGAATAGGTACTATAAGTACTATACTAATTCCTAATTTAACCCATTTGCGTCACTCTGCCGGTTCTGATGATATTGGGCGAAACATATTGTGTAGAGTATTTAATAGAATTTAATTAACAACCTGGCGAAAGTCATGTTAGCAACACACAAAAATAAAAAAAATAAAGATAAATACATTGGAACTGAAACTGAAAAAAAAAAATTACTTCATACCAATACGTGCGTGTCTATAGATAGGTCTTCAAAAATGACATTGAGGTTCCTAAGACATTTTTTTCTCAAAGTCAACCGTTTGAAAGATAAACACTGCCAAAGTGGTAAAATGTGTGTCCCCCCCTCTAACTTTTGAAATAGGTGAGTGAAAAATCTAAAAAAATATATGCTATTGATCTTAATAAAAACTTTCACAGAAAATTGGTTTGAACGAGATATAGCAATTAGTTTTTGAGATATATCATATTTTCCAAAACCGCAAATAAAACTTTGTCATTCATAAAAACAAAGTTATTTTTACAGACGAAAAATGATAGTGGTATTAAAATTATGGTATGGTATATAAGGTAACTACGGAACCCTACGGCGCGTGGCCCGACACGCACTTGGCCGGTTTTTTGTAATAAGCCCTCTAATTCTTTTAAATGCTCTACACGTGTTTCGTCTTTACACAGAGCATCATCGTGAATTTGCTTTGGTGCTTTTAAAATTATGTTTGGACGTACCCATACTCCATGACCATATCTGTTCCTCGTCGTCATCGTCAGCTTGCCGTTTACTCCTGCCCCCTACTGGCTCGTCTCTGTCTTGATTAACTGTTAAATAAAGACATTAGCGATGTTATTACAAAACATTTTTAAACACCTGTCTAACTTGGACACTTGTTCTCTCAGTTTTTTGACAAGCGGGTACAACACTGGAAGAAATTTTCATAGTAAAATTTATAGAAATTATTGGAAATATCATCGTATTTAATTGATTAGTTACCTAGGTACTTAAAACGATAAAAAAGTTTAATAACAATATCGTTCATGGTTGTTAAATAAATTAAGAAAATGTTAGTAGGTAGGTACTACGGAAATTGCAACTTTTTAAAAATTCTCCATACAAAACCCGGAATCAAGTACTTAGGTTATAAGTACGTATTTATTTAAGTATTTTTACATAAAAGGAAACCGCAGCCACAGAATATATAGCAGTGACTATGCATTAATTATGGTACTTTAGAACACTTAAGAAACCACCAATTTAAAATGACTTTTCATCAAAACACACAAAAAATATGGAAATCACTTGATTGGCAAAAACTAGAAATATGAGTAAAAACGTAACCAACTAGCGAAATAAATGCAGAAGTTTTAACTTGTTGCTATGGGATGAGGAATGGTATTATTTTTACTTATATGTGTAGCATAATATACAACAAAAAACTCCCTTTAGCCGAATGAATACCTATGGTAAAATAAGGTACACACCATAGTTATACCATACCTACCTACAACCCTGGAAAATTAATATAAACCCAGAATACCACCATTAAAAAAAACTTCTAATTACAAACTGCACAGTGGTAACCCTAAACCTGCATTGTGTTTTGTGGGATTGATTATCATAGTCTACTTGCGTTTAGGGTTGTCACTTTGCAGTTTTCTATACAAATAAAAATCCAAATTTTAATAAGTTTATCCTTGGCAAGAGAAACCCTGTCAAATCCCCAAATTGGATCCGATTCGGGGCATCTTTTCCAGTCTGATATTGGATCCCCAGATTGGACACTAGATTTGCTAATGTAATTGCGGCTATACTATAAAACCACAAGGCCCTGAAGTGGTCACAAGTGTAATCAGTACCCTTAGCACGAACAGCTATCGAAAAAAATAACGCGCGTAAAATCATTCGACAGATAAATTTTGTATTGGAAATTTGTACAGCGCCATCTATCGCCGATAAGCGAAATGAAATTTTCCATAGAGAATTGTTTATCGAGTAATTTTACGCGCGTTTTTTTTCTCGATAGCTGTACAGATAACTGAGAATTTTCCTGAAATGTCAGGAATTTAAAGCATCTGTCAGGAAAACGAAACAACTGTAATAGAGCGATGTCACAAAATTTATCCCGCTTGGTGGCGCTACTGCTGCTGGAGACCTTTGTATGGGCATTTATCCCCGATTTTACTATTTATTTTAAATAATATATATTTATATTTATTTGTACCTACTTACAAATAATTATTATGGTAGTCGGACAGTAAACGCATTAAAGATTGATGAAAACCAAAATGTGTTGGAAGAAAAATAGATATTTACGAGAAATCTCTTACAAACTTCCAACATCCGAAACTTGATAGAAAACAACGAAATGACAAGTTTACATCTACACTAGCGCCAAGTTAGTGGTAGTGTGCCGACTGGTGGACGATTTGTGAATCAGCAAAATTATCCTGCCATTAATTGTCAGAGATTTTTGTTGATCATTTTATTAATTATTTTGGTGAGAAAAAAAATATCAAACGTCTACTTTTAAGAAGATGTAGGTGTACAAAGTGTCAGGAAATTTACTGAAAAGTCAGGGAAAAAGTCAGGAAATCTCATTATTAGATTTGGTAACCCTAGCACACCTCGTGCATGTCCATGTCCATCAGCCATTTTTGATGTCCCCACTGCTGGGGCACAGGCCTTCGTTATGGGTGGTAAAGAAGGATGGGCCATAACCCACCACACGGGCCCAATGCGGATTGGTGGGTGTTAACGACTGCAAATGCAGCCGGGACCAACGGCTTAACGTGCCTTCAAAAGCACGGAGAAGCTCGAAATAATACATTTTTGGTCACCTATCCCTTGACCGACCCTTGCGAACGTTGCTTAACCTCCGCAATCGCTGGGCCAGGCGCTAAACCACTGCGCCACCGAGCTCCTCATATTGTATAATGCCTCGCCTCGTGAATATTGTCTAATTTGGTACTGATTTAAATAAAATAATAAAAATGATAATAATAAATGTATCTTGTCACGCTTATTCGAGTTGGATAGTCGTAATTGGCCTACACAATTGTTAAATGTGTTTGTAACTTTAAATGATATCGTGCTGTGTACTGTCCCTAATAAATAAAATAAAAAATAATTAATATCATAGTATTACTGTGATATTAAAGATGGATATCTTAGGTAAAGCTTATAATTGAAACATCCGCGTTTTAATTCACCACGAAGCACGATTTACATTATTTAACAAACCACAATCAAGGTTTTTTTTATAAAAAAACAAAACAAACAGGATGCACAAGGTAAACATATTGCGGTTGATATACTACCTATAATACCTACGTCGGCATTTTGCATTTATTGAATAAAAATAGCTCGTTTATGCATGGCTTATGGGATAGTGTATTGTTCTCTTTACATGGGATAGTGTATTGTTCTCTTTACATGTAGGTAGTTCTTCTTCTTCTTATCGAATGAGGATTAGTGGCCATTTCTGGTGTTAGAGTTTATCAAGCCGCCTGCAAGGCCTCTAACTTGGCATAACGACTGTTATCAGATGACAACAGCCGGGACCGACGGTTAAACGTGCCCTCCGAAGCACGGAGCGCTCAGTTGTAATGCCACTTTAACGGTCACCCATCCGACATGGCCGGACCGAGCGTTGCTTAACAAACGTGATCGGGTACGAGCAGTCTGTCAAGTTCCGCCAAGAGCGCCTGTTACATGTAGGTAAGTATTTAATAGTACATTACTGCAGCGGCACGCAAGACAGGCATTGAAGGACGAACGTGAAAATGTGGGCCGAGGCGAAGCCGAGGCACACATACGTGAGTCCATCAATGCCTAGTTGCGGCCAAGGCTTGTATAGTACTTTTCTCAAATAATGCGCGGAAATTCAAACCAAGTAGGTATTTTTAACTAATTCAAACCAAGTAGGTATTTTTAACTTTTAATTTTTATTTCAAATTAAAGCAAAAAATTGAAAAAAGAAGAAAGGAGCCAGTTTCTTTATTTTTTTGGAATGTGCACATCAAGGCCTGTCATTTGATACCCATATTGAAAAAAAACTTCCTTTTTTTTTTCTTTTTTTTTTTCAGTTTTTTTTTCATATTTTTGGAATGTGCTCATGAAGACCTTTCATTTGATACCCATACATACTTTTTCATATTTTTGGAATGTGCTCATCGAGACCTTTCATTTGATACCCATATACAAGGTATTTAAAAAAAGGTTTTTTTTCTTTTTTTCGTTTTTTTTTTCATATTTTTGGAATGTGCTCATGAAGACCTTTCACTTGATACCCATTTATTTAAAAAAAAGTTTTTTTTCTTTTTTTTTTTCGTTTTTTTTCTTATTTTTGGAATGTGCTCATCAAGACCTTTCATTTGATACCCAATATACCTAATATAAAAAAAAAATTGGATTGTGCTCGCTCATCAAGGCCTTTCATTTGATACCCATTATTCGTGTTTCATTAAAAAGTTCGCTCCATTTCTGAATTACACGTGCGTAATGAGTTTTTTTGTATGATGATTTTTTGAGCCGGCAATTTTTGTATGAAAATTCATTATTACACGTTAGAAATGGATTCTCATACTAAGATTGCCGGCGCGGTTTAGGTCAGTCCGGAAACTCCGATTTAGCACGAAGAAGGTTGTCAAAATAATGTTCGAATTTCCAAGCATGTTTGAGAAAAGGTAATTAAATACTTAAATAATTAAAATGTTCGTTCATTTTTCTTTTTTCCCTATCACAAATAGTAGAACTAAGCATTATTAATATTCTGTGACTTATTTCATGAGCACGCACATAAACGTTGCCTTTCAACTCGGACGCACGCAGCTGTGTAGCATTTATTTGCAGGCGCGGTCTTTTGTCACTAGGGTTGCCAACATGTCAGTGGCAAAATATAGTATTTTTCAAATTAAGCTATAACAAAATATAGTACACTTAAAAAAATATAGTATTTAATAGGCAAATATTATTTTTTACTTATTTATTTTTATAAAAACAATATTTTTTCAGTTTTTGCATTTTTCAACAAGTTTTGGATATTTTTGGAGTCTTATTTGTATCTTTCGCTTTTTAATCTCACTTGAATTGAACTTGACGCACTTTCGTTATCGCTACCACTTTCCATAACTAATTTATCTAAGACTTGAGTTATATTTCTCAAAGAAAGAATAATGTTATATTTTGCAGATGATTACCAACAAAATCTCAAAACAAAAATAGAGCAGACCAACCAATGAACAAACTATCGTTTGAAGCTTTTGAATTTGACATTGATGCAATAAGACAGATACTTTCAGAATTCAGATACGATATACACTCACTACACGCTATCGAATCAGTCAAAATGCACGATCACAAATTAAAAAAATTAAAGATTTGTTTCTTAGCGTTCGATGTTAAAAATATAGTATTTTTGCGTACTATATATTTCTTCAACAGTATATCGTACGCAGACCCGAAATATAGTAAAATACTATATATTATAGTACGGTTGGCAACCCTATTTGTCACACCAAAAATTAAAATCGTTTCCCAGCAATAATTTTGAACAGAAAGGGTCCTGATGATGGGCAGAATATATAGACCTCGGCTTCGTTGAGGGTCTTGTACACTTGTACACCCGGTATATTATTGGATTTTAGTTACGATTAGGTAACATAATAATATGAAGGATATAAATCAGAAAACTAACTAGTATTAGTTGCCTCACTTTGCATACGAAGCTTCTAGGTGTTCTAGGTGTTATTATTCTAAGCCTATAAAAAGATATTCAACCAATTTGTTTTATTTCAGACATTCCCCATTACTCCATCGAGTACCTACTTTACGCGCTGATATAACTTAGTTCAACTTACCGATCACGCCATCTATATCGAAAGTGAGTTGCTTCCAGGCGAACACCTCTTGAAACTTGCCGAGCCGCCTCTGCATCTGCGCCGACGACCAGCCCAGCATCAGAAGGTAGAAGAATAGTTGGTACTGACGCATTTTGCGGAAGCAACACTGTAAATAAACATAGTTTTTATAGGTACATAGTTCGTTCGTTCGCTCATGACGGAACTTGACAGACTGCCCTACTCGATCACGTTTGTTAAGCAACGCTCGGTCCGACCGTGTCGGATGGGTGACCGTTAAGTGGCAATACAACTGAGCGCTTCCGTGCTTCGGAGGGCACGTTAAACCGTCGGTCCCGGCTGTTGTCATCTGATAACAGTCGTTAAGCCAAGTCAGAGGCCTTACAGGCGGCTTGATAAACTCTAACACTAGAGGTGGCCACTAATCCTCATTCGATAAGAAGAAGAATAGGTAAATCTTATGATAAATAGTATAGTCGGTACATAGCTATACTTTTATCCCTAGGTAACTAATTATTATCTTATACAACGTTTAGAAACCATCAAACTGAACAACGTTGATAATGAAAATATCAAAATACGTATGAAACAGCTGTTTTTTTTCGCGTCGGTTTCAGAGTTGGTCCCATAGTAATATCCCTGGGGGCATCATATATAGATGCTTCCTTTTGGCACAAATAAAAACTCACCAAAGAAATGCAGAAATGTCACATCCATCTGTCAAATGAAAGCGATTGCGATAAATTTTGAAAATTAGACAATAAGTAGACTGATCACTTGGGTGTGTAATAAAGCGATCTGAATCTCCTCCATTCAGTCCCTGGATGGCCATCGTCGGTTCATTGCCGGGTCAATCCTTGGCAGAGAATAAGGCTTCAAAGTTACCTCGTTTGTATGAAAATCGACTGGTGTCTTTGATTATGTGACCGCCACTGTACATCGGGAAGTGTTCCATTTCCATGTTTTGTTATTTGATCTTATGACATTCGACTTCACAGGAAACAAGATGTAAGTTTATCTCGTTTGTATGAAATATTTATTTTCTCCCACAAAGTTTACATGGTACACACAGTGTGAATTAGTTACCTATCTAAAGTAATACTTTGTGGGAGACTGATGCCCAAACTAGACATATAAATGCCTTTTGACAACTTATAGGTATCACAAACGATAATTGTATCGGCTACGCTTGACCACTCGTTGCGTAGGTATCGAGTGCTAGCACTGGATAAATATCACCTTCGATATCACGAGAATACCGAATATCGATATTAGTTGATATCCGCCATGTTTTTTCGATAAATATCGAGTTGGATATTTTATCAAAGGCGCGAGAATTGGCTCCGTGTTTATCAAGCCGCCTGTAAGCCGCTAAGTTAATGAATTTACATCTAAGCTCATCCCATGTATAACGACACCTCGACCACCTAGAAAATCACATCGTAAATAGACCCCTGACGTCTATTTACGATGTGATTTTTTTTCATATATCTTTGACTTATGATATTATTGTTAACTTTTTAAGAGAGAAGTGAACTTTTTAAGAGTTAGCTTTTTTGTGTCGGGGGTTTTTTTTTATTTTTCATTTAAGTTTTATTTGAAGCTTTTTAAATAGGGTCCTGGAAGAGGCATACGTGGCGCAGAATACGTATAATAGTACTAGTGTCGCAAGACACGTTTATCACTTAAGCCGAGAAGGCGTAAAATGTATCTTGTTAATTATTAGTGTCAATGATAAAATGTTTGTTTGCTTAGTGTCGGTAAAGGTTAAGGTAAACAAAGCAACACACACCATCCATAACCGGACAGAATATTGAAGGCTTGGCTATATACTGTTCTATTCTCCAGCCATTAAGTATTATTGCGCATTTTATGTAATAATTCCACAAATACGTTACATATAAAACATGCAATAAAAAGTACTTTTGAATGGTAGTATCTACGGTTTGTTTGTACATTTTTTTCCTATAAGTTGATTGGCTATGCCTTATAAATACACAATAACCGGGTAGATTTTTAATTAAGTTTTTTCTGGCGAAGACAAAATTAACCACATTCTAAAGAGAAGTAGTGTGAAAGAGTAGATTTTGTGCACTATGTACCGTTCTTGACATAGTAACGTTTAAACATTAATGACGTTGAAAATAAAAGTAAACATTAAGCAATCCGAAAATGCATAAACTTTTTGACTCGACTATATTTGTTACCTTAAGTATGAGTATAATATGTTTACTGTTAATTTTGTTAATTTTATATACCTTAAGTAGGTATGAGTATAATATGTTTAATGTTAATTTTGTTAATTTTATATAATACCTAGGTACTTAAATTAGATTAATTTATGTACTCGCAGACAAACCTGATGTTAGGTTTTGCGAGACAAGTTGCAAACTTTGTGTACATTACTTTTTAATAATAAATAAAAAAAAAAAAAAAAAAAGAATTCAGGCATGGACTTATTAAATTTTTCACTTTAAATCGGTCATCTATGGACAAGTAAGTAATGACTTGAATAAAACTTGCAATTTTCAAATGCTTCTAAAATTAAATTCACATGCAGATTATAGTACCAAAACTGCATTTAAGATTAATAATTATACTATAAATAGCATATTGCAAATATATATTATTAGAAGCATTTGAAAATGGCAAGCTTTACTCAAGTCAGTAGATAGTAGGTACGTTATATTCAATACTTACCTCCTTAAAATTACAAAATTTTACCGGTTTTAGGCATAAAGCCTATATTCAGCAGTGGACGATGATAGGCTGATGATGACCGGTTTTAAAATAAACAAAAAAAACGTAGGTACCTAAGTCAGAAATAGTAAAACACTTTACTAAATAGGTAACCTGCGGGCCGATTATCTAATTAGAAGCCACCTAGCGACTTCTTCTTTTTGGGGTAAAAAAACATACCAAAGAAAAGTAGCAATGCATGTTAAATGAAACCGGTCGCTAAATAATTTCTATTTAGATAATCAGCCTGCAGAATTCAACAAAACATTCCCGTTTTATTGGTATTAAAACAAATCAAAGTAATATGTCATTACAGTAGGTACTCACATATTAATGAGGAAAACTTAAAATGTCACTATTTAATCACAAATTAATAATTATCACAGTCCGTCCGGTCAATAACAGTTTCAACACTGATGTGATCTTGTGTGATACCCTCGTCGCTTGGTCATAATAATCTGGTAACAGATATAAAGCTTGTAAACCAGTGAAAGATATGCATATATATATGGCCAGTATCACAATACCAGCAGCCTAATGGAAGACTTTAATGCATGTATTATATAATTGACTACTATTACTTGAGGGTCAACAACTTTATTCACTTACATAAAATGAGACGCAAAATTGACGTGTGCGCCGTGCGACCGAGGGGACATACGAGGTTTGACTTCAGGACGGGCTTCAAAAAGAAGCGAAATGGAGTCAAGTGGTTTTCTATTTTTAACCGACGTCGAAAAAAGGAGGAGGTTCTATGTTCGTCTATATTTTTTTTTATGTATGTCCACCGATTACTCGAAGACGGCTGGACCGATTGTAATGATTCAAACGTTATTACATTAGGTACACTCCCAAGTTGGTCCCATTTTTTAAAATTTGGAAATCGGTTCAGTACTTTTCAAGTAATTTTGAAAAAAGCACGAAAATAGTATGATTTCGTGTGAATTACCTCGATGATTGGTCGTATTACTTTTTTGTTTATGAACTGAATAAGATAATAATTTTTTTGTTGGAAGAGGGATATCTTAGAGGTTCTCAGTTTGACCCGTATTTAAGTTGTTTCTCCGCGATTCTCTTACGTTTGGCTGAGCCGATTTTTCTACATATATAATATAACTTACCTACAAGGTACTTACACTAAAAATAAAAAAATAAAAAATTGTTTAAAAAAAAACAAAAAACCGACTTCAAAAAACCTACCTCTAAAAAGCAAGAAATAATATTCGTAATAATAAAAATACGTCTATTGAAGTCGGGTGGGGCTTTTAGAATTAAAAAAAAGGAATTTGTACTCCAGCCCCACCCGACTTCAATAGACGTATTTTTATTATTACGAATATTATTTCTTGCTTTTTAGAGGTAGGTTTTTTGAAGTCGGTTTTTTGAAGTCGTTTTTTTGTGTGCTGTGCGTTGATTTGTCAGTCATTTTAAGCTTTTTTTTTGCCCCATTTAATACCTAAAGGGTTGATTTTCGGAAAACCACGAAACACGTGTTTGCTTATTTGTTTTCAGAAGTACTCCTACGAAGTTTTAAGTCGAAATGTCTATTATTTTTTTTCCATACAAACTTTGAACCCCCATTTCACTTTAGGGGTGGAATTTCCAAGAATCCCTTCTTAGTGGGTGTTTACACTGTATAAAATATCAATTCAAGTCTCTAGGTTCAGTGGTTTGGGCTGGGCAATAGTCTGTCAGTCACCCCTTCACTTTTATATAAGAGATAATCGCATTCTAAATGCTAATACTTTTGTCATTCCATCGCAAGCCATAATAATAATTATCGCTTACAGTGTCACGTCGACCTAAAATGAGCTCAATTCGCATCCATACGTTACATATACAATAAATAGATAAATAGGTACCTAACCTACGTAAATATGTGATAAGTAATTATTACTTGATCATAACATAAGGATAAAAAACCCGCTATCCTTGCAGTTGCTTGGGTTCACATTCGTTTTAAAAAAAAACAAAAGAAAACCTCGCGATAAAAAACTGTTTTATTTTTCAGTACAAATACACAAATGTATAATACCCACATCATGGGAACCAATCACTTGTACGAATTTCATTTGACCGACGTCTGTTTTGCTGTACAGCGTGTCCCAAAACTTTGCCACATGGAGGGAAAGTACCTTAAATTGTAGATAGAACATATAATGAAAGAAGACTTTATTTAGTTTTTAAAAACAATTGGAACTCGCATACGATGCCATACATATTCATACAATACGTAATCTATATATATAAAATTCAAAGTCCTGACTGACTGACTGACTGAGTGAGATATCAACGCACAGCCCAAACCGCTGAACCTAGAGACTTGAAATTTTGCACATAGATACCTTACATTATGTAGGCACCCACTAAGAAAGGATTTTTGAAAATTCCACCCCTAAGGGGGTAAAATAGAGGATGAAAGTTTGTATGAAAGTCCCTCAGTTTTAAAGCTAGGACCTTCAAATTTTGTGATAAGCCTGACAATTGAAAATTAATAAATACGGGTCTTAGCGTTTATCAAAATTCTGCCCCCGAAGGGGTCAAAAGGGGGATGAAGTTGTGTATTGAAGAAAATCCTTTATTTTAGAAGTAAAAATCGCTAAATTTATAATTTAGGCTTATGAATGGAAATCTAACGCAACGTATATTGTTATTGTTAGTATTTCAACCCCTATGGGGATGAAATGGGGGTGAAAAGGGGTAAAAAAATTATAGAAATAGAAATCGGTGTTGGGGTTTTCTGGGATGACGATTGCAAAAATGACATTTATTTTGAAATCCAATACGGTGGACATGATTTGACCCCTATAGGGGTGAAATGGGGTTAAAATTGTGTATGGAAAAATGATATAAAATAGACATCACAACTTTAAACTTCGTAGGAGCACATCTAAAAATAAATAGGCAAACATATTTTGTAATTTTGAAAATCAACCCTTAAGGTGTAAATGGGGTAAGTAAACATGAAAATTGTGTGTGGATGTCGTTCTTGAGGTTTCATGGGATGGTGATTGCGAAAATGACATTTATTTTGAAGTCCAACACGGTGGACATGATTGGACCTGGACATGCACATCCAGGAGACGGGGGCAGGGACGGGAACGGGATACTAATATCTCTTGATAGAATTCTGAATATTATAAACAAGCTTCCACGTGTGTCAGCATTTTTGACAATACCACCCCCAAAGGGGTGAAAAGGGGGATGAAATGTTATATCTGAAAAGTCCTTCATTTTCAAAGTAAAACTCACAAAATTTATTATTTAGGCTTAAATGGTTGGAAAGTAAAACAAATAAGCAAACACATATTTCGTTTTTTTTGTCGAAAATCAACCCCTTAGAATTTAAATGGGATAAATAAACCTAAAAATTAATATGGATGTCGTTTTTGAGGTTTTACTGGATGTTGATTGCGAAAATGGCATTTATTTAGAAGTCCAACACTGTCTGTAGGTAGTGATGAATCAGAGGTTGACAGGCAATGAGTTGGCCCGCCTTCTTCTCGCCTTTTCGCCTTTAGAACGCCTTCAGGAACGGGAACGGGAACGGGAACGGCAACGGCAACGGGAACGGGAACGGGAACGGAAACGGGAACGAAGCGAGCAGCTTCGTGCGAGTCCTGCCTCGCGAGGCAGCGCGCTTGGTGGGAACCCGCCTAATCACGTAAAAACGGCTGATCAGAATTTAATGAAATTAAAACATAAAATACTGTTTATCCTGGTTTAAGCTTCTCTGAAGATTTTATCGAATATCCGCGCGGACGAAGTTGCGGGCGGAAGCTAGTTATTAAGGCGAGGCAGTTCCCGAAATTTACTCTTTCACTAGGTCTTTAGAATAAGGTTGAATATTGCGTAGCTTTAATTGACGCTTCGCCAGAAATTTGACGAAATTTAGTACATTTTTATTGATTTCTGAAATACTTGATCATTTATTTAAAATGTACTCGGTTATTGTGTTAGATCGATAAAAAAGCTATCCTTTTTGCATAAAAGATCATATCACTGTCGTTGAAAATAAAGAAATCTGACGATTTGAAGTTTAATTTTATGGTGTTATTCAGGTTTTTTTTACGTAGTAACCATGCCATTTTTCAATATTCTGTTCGGTTATTGTGTTTCATGACATAATGTTCAGTCTACAGTAATTTTTGTGAAGTAGAATTCTACATCCGTTCTTCACATTGGAAGTTCAAAAATCGATCTTTTCATCAAATCGTGAACTGGCCTCGCCTTGGTTTTCCTTTTGTTTAAGATGCTGTGTTATTTAAGAAAATAAGCCCTATACTGATTTTCTAAAAAACCTGGGGGGCGGAAGCCCCTCACCATGGGAGTTGTGTAAGATTAGGTTAGCATTACGATTACGATCAAAAATGCGCAAGCCGAGCGAGCGAGCGTGCCGCGCGCACTAACGACGGTAAAACCTACATAGGTAGTTACTAGGAATTTTCGGAAACATAACACTATGAAAAGTAAAAAATGTGAAACGAAAGTACCAAGTCGAAAACTTTTCGCTCAAATGAAATTCGATCAAAAAAAGGTTCGAACTTATGATAGGTAACCCTTACAGGTTTTGGAATCTTAAGACTGGTATACACTTTGTTTAGTTAAGTGCTTAGTGTTTAGTGCACTGTTTAGTGTGTAGTGATTAGTAGATGTCCCCATACTGTTTATCATTTATCGAACTGAATCTGAACATTTATCAAAAAAAAACGCGCGTATGTAAGGCGCTGTAGCAACCCATACAAAGTTACTCGATCGATTTTTGTACGCGCGTTTTTTTCCGCGATAGATTTGTTCGCGCTGGCTGGCTACGTACGGTTACAGATTGAATTTATCACAAAAAATCCATTCAGAACTTTTTTTGTATGAAAAATTATAACGATAGCCCCTATTTCTTTGAACAATATCAGTACGTTCTGTATCTTTGATGTTCTCTTTATTTTGTGATATAAGTAGGTAGGGTAGGTACTAGGTAGGTAGGTAGGTACTTACCTCATTGTTTGCTGTAATCCTGACGATTTCCTTAAATCTAAATGCGTAATTAAAAAATGTGTCTCGGCCACATTTCGCAATTTAAGGCGGTTGTATGACCGAAAGTGGCGCCCTCAAAGGTTTTTATTTAATAAGTTATTAAAAGAAAAATATTTTAATATTGTTTAACGTGGAGTTTTTAGGGCCCATGATCTAGTATTTTTAGAAGATATTACTACATGCCCTCGTATAGTCATGTCATTCGTAGAAGTAGATAGCAAATGTGTCAAAAACGGCCACTTTTAGTAGTTTTGCTATCCTAGCAGTGCAAGACTACGAAGGAATCTAACGATACCATCTAAAAATACTAGACTGTGGGCCCTAAAAACTCCACGTTAGCCATCAGCCATTTTTAATGTCCCCACTGCTGGGACACTGGCCTTCCTTATGGGTGGATAAGGAGGATGGGCCATAACCCACCACGCGGGCCCATTGCGGATTGGTGGGTGTTAACGACTGCAAATGCAGCCGGGACCAACGGCTTAGCGTGCCTTCCGAAGCACGGAGGAGCTCGAGATAATACATTTTTGGTCACCCATCCCATGACCGACCCTTGCGAACGTTGCTTAACTTCCGCAATCGCTGGGCCAGGCGCTAAACCACTGCGCCACCGAGCTCCTTACTCTTAAAATTATGGTTAAATTAGGTAGGTAATGGGGAATTACAAAATGACAATAATTCTAATAATAAAATGTCTTATAACAGAATAACAAGGAAGTTTTGTCTACCTTAATTACATTGACACTAAATATATTTTGGAAAATCCTTAATAATATTATGAGAATGCTTTATATTTGTGAGGAAAAATATAATTATGTTAACAATAATCACATTGTTGTCCCCCAATTTTTAGGGTTCCGTACCAAAATGGTAAAAAGGAACCCTTATGGTGTGACTAAGTCTGTCTGTCACAGCTGGATATCTCGAGAACTACTAAGGTATCAACTTAAAATTTGGAACAGTTTAAGATGACGTTTTTCCAACTATTTTGCAAATAAGAAAGCAATAAAAAAATAAATATTTTTTTTACAACAGGGACCGAAAAGGAGGTCTTAAAAATTTTAAGTGGGGTTACTAGGGCATGTGGGGTATCATATGGAAGAGCGCTATTTGCACATTTTAAAACATTTTTTTCTTTTTTTTAGGCCGCAAAGTTTTCGACTGATTTCGAATGATGAAAAATGTAAAAAAAATACCGTTCCCCCCTTTATCTCCGAAGTTTGCAAAGAGAAAAATCTGAAATAATTCTATGTGATAGTAGTTTATGTAAAGATTACTGGAAAAATAAAACAACGTCTCAATATAACACACTTTTTTATAAATTCAAAAAAAAAAAAAAAAAAAAAATTAGTTCCTCTACCAGTCAACAGATGGCCCTGAACTAAGAAAAATTTATTTAGTTCTACTATCGGTCAAGAGATGGCGCTGGCCTAAGAAAAAAAATAGTTCCACTATCGGCCAAGCGATGGTGCTGACCTCATGCTGCAATAATAATTTTATTATTCTACAGCTCTGCAGTGATGCACAGTTACTTGTTGTATGGTCTGTAATGAATCATGGTACGGAAACCCTCGATGCGCGAGTCAGACTCGCTCTTGACCGGTTTTTTTTAATTATCAGTGTCTAAGTTAAACAGGCGTTTAATGAATTACTAATTTATTTATTAAAAATATATATTTTCTTCAATATACATTGATCAATGATCAGTCTAAACTGGTAGAACACATCTTGTCCCAGCTATCAACTCGTGAACTGATCCCCTGAAAAAAAATATTCCAGAGTAAGAAATTAAAAATACCGTTTTCGCATATTCTAGCTCATGACAATGTATGGGAATGACACAAGCTAACGCTGAGCTCCTGTCAATCCCATACATTGTCATTCTATTCTACTAGCATTAATTTTAATATAATAGACATTCGACTAAAATTCGAGTAGGCCCTAAAGCTAGGGTTTCCTAGGATGACGGTGCCGTCATATTACGGCCGTAATTTAGCGGCGTAGAACGTTGTCTATGTAAACAATACGGCGCGGCATATATGTTTACATGGACAACTTTCTACCCCGCTAAATTACAGCCGTAATATGACGGCACCGTCATCCTAGGAAACCCTAGCTTTAGGGCCTACTCGAATTTAAGTAGATTGGGCCATAACCCACCACGCGGGGCCAATGCGGATTGGTGGGTTAACGACCAACGGCTTAACGTGCCTTCTGAAGCACGGAGGAGCTCGAGATAATAAATTTTTGGTCACCCATCCCATGACCGACCCTTGCGAAATTAGCTTAACCTCCTCAATCGCTGGGCTAGGCGCTAAACCACTGCACCATCGAGCTCCTCCCTCACCCTGTATATTACGTAGGTTAAGTTTTTCCCACCTCCTGTAAAAACAATCACACTTCGCTGTCGTTAGCATCAAGGGCGTCGCCAAGGGTGGGCAGGGGGGCGCAGCTGCCCCCCTGGAGCTGGCTAGCTGGAGGCTAAAAATGTAGTTAACTCCAAAATAACTAAAGTCATAAGGCCGTGCAATTGACTTGCTGTTCCGATAGATCCCGCCCCCATCTCAAAACTTGAATAAATTTCACTAGGTGCTATTGAATTTTTAGATTTTAGCATTCACAATGCTCATTTTATTATATATAAAGTTACTTAATATAATTGAAAAAATACTAGAAAAAACCGACTCACCCGTAGCAGCTCAGACAGGACTCGAACCCGCACCCTTAGGATTCCGGCCCAATGCACTAACTAATTAATTCGAATGTTGAAGGTAAATTCTTCACATTGATGAAATAACGCTGGCTTACAGCGAAAACGTAAAAGTACTAGAAAATTTCGCCACTCCCACTAGCGACTCGTTAGCATAATTGGTTAGTGCATTGGGCCGGAATCCTAAGGGTGCGGGTTCGAGTCCCGTCTGAGCTGCTATACGAGTGAGTCGATTTTCACTAGGTGCTCTTGACTGCACCTAACACAATTCATATTTTTCTCATCCTCTTTAATATTAACTTCCCCCCCTGGGCCATGGGCTGGTGACGCCCTTGGTTAGCATTCTCTCCGTGGAGTGTGAGTTTTTTTTATTTTAATAAAATATGTCTCACCTCAATAAGAAATAGTTCTCTTCGTTTATGTTTTGTGTGCCATAAATGAATTTCGGTATTTGATTCGTTAACAACCAAACCTCGTCCCCTTTAACTTTTAAATCTGAAAAGGAAAAAACATAGGTAACTTATGGGGTATTTTTAGTATGAAATTGCCGTTCTGTATCGAGAATTTTAAAGAATTTGCATTTTTATTTTATTTATTAGGACAACCAACAATAAGTACACTCACACAAAAAAATATTATAACTTACACATGAGATATATATATAATTTTAGTGTCTTATCAATTATAGGCAGTCACATCATACATCACACATTTTCCACACTTTCTTAATTTATTTAATAACCATGACCGCTAATGTTTTAAAACTTTATACACATAATGTTTAAACACTCAGGTAACTAATGCCACATGTCATTGTATTAAGTGAAAAAAAAATCTAACAAAAACCGACTTCAAAAAACCTGCTTCTAAAAAGCAAGAAATAATATTCAAATCATTAGATACGCATTATCATTGTTATATAACGTCTATTGAAGTCGGGTGGGGTACAAACGTACCGGGAAGTAGGTACCTACAACTTCCTTTTTTTTTCTAAAAGCCCCACCCGACTTCAATAGACGTTATTATAGGAATGATAATGCGTAGGTATCTAATGATTTGAATATTATTTCTTGCTTTTTAGAGGCAGGTTTTTTGAAGTCGGTTTTTTTTGTTTTAAAAAAAAAAAAATTTGTTATGTAAGTATTCTGTACTATTAGTCGCTCGCAAGTGCACATGCAAGAACTAAAGAAGTTATTAGACCTTCCTGAATAACGGATCCGATATTCAGACGCTTCTAAATTCAGAGATGTTTAATTGCATTCAGGAAGGTAGGATCCGATTTAGCATCCGTTTTCAGGATGAAATGTTTAATGGTCGCCGACGTAACGGATGCTAAATCGGACTCTGAATATCGGATCCGTTATTCAGGAAGGTCTAATAACCTCTTTATCCCCACTCCTCCGTCAAAAAATCATAGAGCATAAGCGAAAAAGTGACAAGATGGATCAAGAGTTATGTAGGTATGATATTTTAGTAAAAACAATATTTTTGTGGCTTTGATACCAGCCCTCCTACTACGGCCTTCGATCAAGAATATTCTAGATAACGCTTCATGAACTAAAACAGTACGCAAAAATGGCACCTCAAATAGCGTGCCACTTAAAAACTTAGCGCTTATTTTTATATAATCACCACTTATTTTGTACAAACATACATTTTATATCACTTATTTTGTACAAAAACACATCTTTTATCACTTACTTTTTGGCAAAATAAGCGCCGAGTTTGTAATTGGGACGCTATTTGGGGTGCCATTTTTGAGACTAACCGGACATCTAGGGTATTCTTGATCGAAGCCTACGGCACGTAATTTTATAGTTTAGGTACTGCTTATTTTAATAGAATTATGGCCATTTGAGTAGGGGGCAGGAACCTTTTCACCCTTTCTTACCAGATATATAACCAAGCTTATTGGCATCTTGTGCCACAATCTGTGTGTCATCTTTTACATATAGTATAGTATTTATATTCCAGCACATTACCGCCGATTGCGCTAAATTCGCAAAAAACATAGTATTTGTTGCTTCGTGGAAATCATGAGAGCCTCTTTGTGTATTTGGTCCGGAATCTCCTATATTCTGAAAAAAAATGCGTCAAAAAATATTTTTCACAAAAAAAATCGGACAAGTACAAGTTGGACTCGCCCACCGATTGTTTCGTACAAACTCAATGATTGAATACATATTAAATTAAAAAAAAATGATTCCCTTGAGTGTGTCGAAATACTTATGCGTTTTTTGCGTCATAAACGGACGTAAGTATACAGACCTATCATTTCTTTACGTAAACTTAGAAGTTAGATTTTTTCACAGGTTCAAGAAATAGAAATATATTAAATAGAAATGAAGTGAAGTGAAGTGAAGTGAAGTGAAATAAGCTTTATTCAAATAAACTTAATTGTTAAGTACTTTTGAATCGTCTATATTTTCCTACCACCCGTTCCAGACTTTAAAAAAAATAGAAATAGAAATAGAAATAGAAATAGAAATAGAAATAGAAATAGAAATAGAAATAGAAATAGAAATAGAAATAGAAATAGAAATAGAAATAGAAATAGAAATAGAAATAGAAATAGAAATAGAAATAGAAATAGAAATAGAAATAGAAATAGAAATAGAAATAGAAATAGAAATAGAAATAGAAATAGAAATAGAAATAGAAATAGAAATAGAAATAGAAATATAAATATAAAATATTTTTTATTTAAATAGACTTATTAAAAGTTCTTTTAAATCGTCCAGCTTTTTTTCCCTACCACCACCAAGAGATTGTAGACCTGCCCCCTTTTGACTGTCAAAAGTAATATCGAAGCGATGTTGTGATTGAGATGGCGCTATACGCGATGTATAGCTCTGTCACTGTCTCTATCACAATTCACAACATCACTTTAATGTTGCTATAAGAGCTTAGAGTACGGCCATTGAGCTGAGTCATCATCATCATATCAGCCGCACGACACCCACTGCTGGGTATAGGCCTCCCCAAGGATCTCCACGACGATCGGTCCTGTGCTGCCCGCATCCAGCGGCGCACCGCGACCGCGCACCAGATCGTCGGTCCACCTTGTCGGGGGCCTCCTACCCACGGAGCGTCGGTCGTCCGGTGCGCGGTCGCCATTCCAGATCCCTTCCGCCCCAACGGCCATCGGTTCTTCTCGCTATAAGTTCAGCCCATTGCCACTTCAGCTGAGCGATCCTTCAAGCGATGTCGGTTACTTTGAGCTGAGTATGTGGTTTAAATTTCCACTCGTTCCTGATATAAAGTGCCTTGCGCAAGTGCACATGCGCGCATTTATCCCCGTCGGAAGAGCTTCAAGAAATTCACCAGATTCAGGCCATCCAACGAAGCTCTCGTCTTTAGATCCGTGGTGCTGACTGCAAACTCCTTACTGGAGACCAGGGGGTGGTAAAAAGCCAGCTTTTCTCCATCACGTTCGGCGAGGGCAATGCTGAATATGCCATCACGCCAATTTATTAGATGCCCTGAAAATATAACAGTACTTAATGATATTATTATTAAACTAATCTGCCCGCGACTTCGGTCCGCCTGGATATTCGTGAAAAGACTTAGGGGACCTTTAGCCAGAATAAGTAGTATTACATGTTTTAATCTCATCAAAATTAGATCAGCCGTTTTTACGTGATTATGCGGGTCACCAAGCGCGCTGCCCCCCTTTTTAACCGACTTCCAAAAAAGGAGGAGGTTCTATGTTCGTCTGCATATATTTGTTTTTTTTATTCTCCCACATGGAGTTCGTCTCGCGCGATGTTCACAGAAGTCATAAAGTTTGAATCGGGCTTTACATAAATAATTTTGTGAATGTTACCAACATTAAATGTTCAAGTTGTGTCTTTGTAATCGTTTATCCCACTAATATACTCCTCAACTTTGTCTAGGGATACAGGTGTTATTTTCATACAAACGAGGTAACTTTGAAGCCTTGGTTTTCTGCCAGGGATGTCCCGTGCTGTGATCTGATGATGGCCATCCAGGGAGTGAATGGAGGAAATTCAGATCGCTATACACACCCAACTGATCTGATCAGCATTCTAAAAGATTGATGGGTCAGAGTTCTCAATTTCAGGATTTCCATACATTTTCATGCTATTTTCGCGGTTTTTTTAAACATGTCCATTAATCTTTTAGAATGCTGGTCAGATCAGTAAAGTGTGTATAGCGATCTGAATCTCCTCCATTCACTCCCTGGATAGCCATCATCAGATCACAGCCGAGTACATCCCTGGCAGGAAACCAAGGCTTCGAAGTTACCTCCTTTGTATGAAAATAACACCTGTATCCCTAGACAAAGTTTATGTGTGTATTATAAATGTGAAAGTTTGTGGGTTTGGATGTTTGTTCCTCAATCACGCAAAAACTACTAACCGGATTTGGTTGAAATTACACACAGATAGTAAATAGCCTAGATTAAATCATAGGATACTTTTTATCCCGATATTCCCACGGGATCGGGAGCCACGCGGGTGAAACCGCGGTCGGCCGTATAGTATCCAATTAAAAACGAAATAAAAAACTGATCTCTTACCAGAAGCAGTAAAGTTGACGGCAGCTTCATCATGTTTGAAGGTGGGGTGGTCCACTCGCCAGCTCTGGTCGTCTCTCATGGAGTACACCACCAGACCTTCGGTGGCTAAATCATTGATGTATGCGAACGCTTCTTGGCAGTTATGCGGATCTACGTCTACTGTTATAGATGTGAGACCTGGAAAAGTCACAAAAATGGCATTTTTAATAATTTAATAAACGGCCACTCGCGACTCGCGAGTGTCGAATTCGTTTAAGTGGATTTTTTTCTCTACCCCACGGGAATCGAACCTACTTTTGTTATGCACTAGGGCAAGGGTCTTCAACCCGCGGCCCGCGGGCCGCATGCGGCCCGCGGTTACGTTCTTGGCGGCCCGTCATTGTATTGACAAAACTAAATTCACATGTCTACAAATTATACCTATTTTACCTACCTACGACGTTACGTACCTACACGCAGCTGCGTCCGTACTTCGTTATGATTGTTTCCTTTTACAAAGCACTTGCGTATGCGATATTGCAAAGTGATTGCGTAAGTTTGACAGTTTTTCTAGCGTATCCGACATCATTCGTTCAATAGTCTTTGGGCTACGATAGCCAAATTGAAAATGTGTTTCAACCGACGAACTGCGGACGTCTATCGTGACCAAGTAAATACGTTACGCAATTGCGTATGTTATTTTCGTAATAGGCCCCCTGATGTTAAGGGACGATAAGGCCGAAGGTGGAAGCGCACTACACCCGGAATGCTCACCAGCACCATTGAAGAACTGGCTATCTTACCTCTAACTGCCGTTATGGCATCAGACTTATGCGTCATCAAGTTTGCGACATATTGTTCATATTTAAGCTTAAGTAGCGTAGCGATCAAACGCATAGAATGTTGGCCATTTCTAATGAAATTTCCCCCTAATGGGGGGAAGTACAGAATGTATTTTTTTGAGTTTTAACTCGTTCGATTGCAGTTTCACTTAGTAAAAAAAAATTTTTTATCTCTGCTCCCCAAACACGAGGTTCGGGCCTTTTTTGTATCTAATTTCCTCATTCATTCTAATTCACACATAACATGCCACAATAAAATAAAATTGGAATATATCATTTCAGTAAAATTTGCCATCATCAATATTTAAGGTACAGGCATAATTTTATTTATTCATAGGGTACATGGGTATGTTGATCAGGGAAATTTAAGCAGTAGGTATAGCCGTCTCCATTGCTACTCCAATAGAGACGAAATTTCACTGCGCAAGATCGGTGCCGAGCCCTGAACTTTCCCTCCAACTTCCATCTTTTTTCTCACCATCGAGGTACCAGACGCCGGTTAGTATATCACCCTTACATAATATAGATACTTCAAGGGTCCTTACCAAGCGCTTTGCCAATACATTTCTTATTGAATGCGCTGCCTGCTCATATGTGTTCCCCTGTGTTCCCCGATAGTTACAACCCTGCTGGTCTCTTCAAGGCAAGACTGAATAGGCATTTCCTGGCAAACATGCTACACCTTAGACAACATCCTGTTTACCAAGCAAGTGGTCAGCTCAGTTACCAATAAAATAAAATAAAAAACAAAATAAAAAACCCTTTAGGTACCTATATAGTTTTTACTACCTATCTCTTACCTGCCGAGGTTCTCTCGTTCACTTGTATTGACGGACTGAGTTCATGCCTTAGAATTTGTTTATCAGTTTTCAAGTCAAATATTACAATAGCCGGTGGCTGAAGCTGTCTTCTGTCATCTGTAAAAAAACGATATTATACGAATACGAAAATCAGCGTCTGGTCTTACAAACAAGACACATGCTGAATTGGCTTCAAGGAAATTATAAGTACTTATTGGCTTCCTAACTTGACGCAACCTTGAGATTCTTTTTTTTCTATTTTTCTTTTGTTTTTGGTTTATATAAAGAAAAAAACTGTTTTTTTATTAATGTACATACCAACGCAGCAGCATGTAACTCTCATCTCACGTCTGTATGTCTAATAAAATAATTTTCACATCTCATGCTCGTAAAGTTCGTCATTATGTTGGGTATAGGCTGCATAAAATCGCTTTTCATGCTCTAGAGCATAAAGTAAAATCTTCGTCTAAGTTCAGACTTTAAGACAAAGGTCGTCAGGTAAACAGCCACACGCAATTAAACTTCGTTAAACAAACTTGTTATTTTCTTCATTTTTATACATAATCCATGTTTAATATATATTTTTTTCAAGTTTTGAAACCTTGATGATTTTTTTTTTCTATTTTTGATTAGTGGTATCAAATGAAAGGCCTTGATGAGCACATTCCAAAATTATATAATTTGTCACTAAGAAAATATTTTTTTTTAATTTTTTGAATATGGGTATCAAATGACAGCCCTTGATGAGCACGTCCCAAAAATAATAATATTATGTATGTTTTCACAAAAATTTAAGAAAAAAAAAATATTTTTACATTTTTGAATATGGGTATCAAATGAAAGGCCTTGATGAGCACATTCCAAAATTATATAATTTGTCACTACTAAAATTTAAGAAAAAAAATTTTTTTTTCAATTTGTGATTAGGGGAGGGGTATCAAATGAAAGGCCTTGATGAGCACATTCCAAAATTATATAATTTGTCACTAAAAATGAACAAATTTTTTTTTTTAAATTTTTGAATATGGGTATCAAATGAAAGGCCTTGATGAGCACATTCCAAAATTACATAATTTGTCACTTTTTTTTCAATATTGTTGAAAAAAAAAGTTTTCCTCACAATCGAAGTGAAAAGCAAGAGTGTAATTTCCAGGAGCACTTTAGTCAGCTGGCCCCAAAACTTATGAAGACGGCAAATGCACTGGGGCGTGTCTTGCCGAACATCGGCGGCCCCAGCGATAAGTGTCGAAAGTTGTTTGCCGGTGTGCTGCGCAGTATTGCCATGTACGGCGCACCGGTGTGGGCAGATCGCCTTTGCGATAAAAATGTGAGAAAGCTTCGGCAGGCGCAAAGGGCAATGGCCATCCGAATCGTCCGGGGATATCGGACGATCTCAGGCACTGCGGCCTGTGCATTAGCTGGTACGCCTCCCTGGGAGCTAGATGCTCAGGTACTCAGGGAGGTGTACAGGGAGCGCAGAGAGGCGCTCGAAAGGGGAGAACGTCTTGCTCCTGAGGAGGTAGTGGCAAACCGTCGAATGATGGAAGAGGCTAGGCTTGAGGCATGGGCGGAGAGGCTTGAGTCAGAACCCTACGGGGTTAGAACCGCACAGGCAATCGGTCCGAGGCTGGAGGAGTGGTGCGCTAGGAAGCACGGGACGCTGACGTATAGGCTGACGCAGATACTTTCCGGGCACGGGTGCTTCGGAAAGTATCTGTGTCGGATTGGTAAGGAAGCGTCCGCACAGTGCTATGAGTGCGGCGATGCGGAGGACAGTGCACAGCACACCCTTGAGGTGTGTCCTGCCTGGGCTCCGCAGCGCGGCACTCTAGCCACTGTGATCGGGGGGGATCTCTCGCTGCCCAGCGTGGTACGGGCCATGCTGGCCACCGAGAGATCCTGGGAGGCGGTAGCCTCCTTCTGTGAGGATGTAGTCCTCCAGAAGGAGGCATCGGAGCGGGTTCGCGAAGAGGAAGCTCATGCGAACCGGCTCGGACGCAGGCGGGTGGGCGTAAGGAGGAGGCGCTACGCGCACCTCATTCCGCTCTGACGGGGACCACGCAGGCGATGGGTGGTGACCCATCGCCTGCATTGCACGGTCCTCGACCGTCTGGGGAGATGGCCAAACTTGCCCGGCCATCTCTCAGCCGCGAGGAGGCCTGGGTAGCCGGGCGAGCCACCGGGTCAATTGGGGTGATTACCACCCATGGCCCCCCGTATGACCAACCGGTGGCGAGTGGGCAAGTGCCGTAGTTTTTTAGTGGGTATTCCCTCCTCCCGGAATCCCACCGAACCTTCTGGTTGGGTGGGATCACGGGAGGCAGTCGTGGAGGGGGCCGGCCCCCTCCTGGCGAGTCCCACATACCCCCTTCCCGATCACCAGCGGGATGGGAAGCACGTAAATGCGTTTTTCTACGGCATAAAAAAAAAAAAAAAAAAAAAAGTGTATAACTCGTACATAAAACCCATTTTATGCACTTGTTGTACAATTTACTATTCTTTTCTTTCTTTCTTTTAATATTTTACAATGAGTCAGTTCAGTTCTTGGCCTTCACTTCACCTGATGTTAAGTGACGATAAGGCTGAAGGTACACCCGGAATTCTCATCACTGAGGAACTGTGGGCCTATTACAACAAAGAAACACGATAGTCGGACGCAATTCGTCGTTTAATTTACTTGATATTGAACCTTATTAGTGAGTCAATAGTGCCACGGATTGGGACATCACACGCTTGTCGCGATGCTTTTGTGTAATAGGCCCTCTGGCTACTTACCGAACTGCAACCATTTTTAAATTGTTGTTTAGATAGTGCCCTTAAGTGGCGCCCTCATCTTAATTAAATTTATTGCTCGCTAAGTACATAATGTATCGAAAATTCAAACGTTGCGATTGAAGCTAAAGATCTATAGTTTATTTACAAATAATAAACTTTCTAAAATATAGTTCGTTGTAGTTGTAGTAGGCAAAAGTTCTAAAAGAAGCCACTTTTTGCTCTTTTGCCTACTACTACTACAACGAACTATATTTTACTGAGGTTATTGTTTGTAAATAAACTAATAGAACCTTAGCTTAAATCTCAACGTTTGAATTTTCGATACAGTATGTACTTAGCGAGCAATAAATTTAATTAAGGTGAGGGCGCCACTGTGAGGATACTAATCGCCTTAAACCCTTCGATCAAGAATATCCTAGATAACGCTTCATGACCTAAAACAATACGCAAAAATGGCACCTCAAATAGCGTCCCACTCATGAGCGTAGCCAGCCATGGGTTCAGGGTGGGGCAGCAGTCTGAAATAATATGTAACTAGCAAACTATACCCGCGGTCTTACACTGGTAAATTTTTCTATGCATATTTTGTATTGCTACGGGCCTATCTCATTAATTCCGCGTCATTTTTATATTTTCTTACTTAGGTAAGATTAGGTAGGTACCTCACAGGTCAGAGACAGGGTGGGGCAAGCCCCACCGTGGCTACGCCCATGGACTCCCACTTATAAACTTGGCGCTTATTTTTAACCGACTTCAGCAAAAGGAGGAGGTTCTCAATTCGATTGTATGTTTTTTTTTTATCGTTGTTCGCGCGTATCTTCGACATTTATGGACCGATTAAGATGATTCTTTTTTGTTCGATTGAGTTTTCTTGCGAGATGGTCCCATTGAATTTTTTTTCAAATCGGTTCAGTAGTTTACAAGTAATCCTGAAAATACTATGATATTAAATCAACTAACTTGACAATTTTGTTATTTATGAACCGAATTAGATGATTTTTGTTGTTGGGGAAGGGATACCTTTGTGTAGTCTTTTTAACCGACTTCAAAAAAAGGAGGTATTCCGTTTGTATGTATGTATGTTTCTCCGCGCTCCTCCTTTTGATGAAGTCGGTTAAAAAGGAAGATGTACTCCAGCCCCACCCGACTTTAATAGACGTGTTTTATTATAACAATGATAATGCGTATCTAATGATTTGTATATTATTTCTTGCTTTTTAGAGGCAGGTTTTTTGAAGTCGGTTTTTTTTGTACAATCACCTCTTATTTTGTACAAACTCACATTCTTATTTTGTACAAAATTAGCTTATTTTGTACGTAAACATCTTTTATCACTTACTTTGTGCATTATAAATGCCCAGTTTGTAAGTGGGACGCTATTTGAGGTGCCATTTTTGAGACTCTGACCGGACATCTAGGGTATTTGTTACCGATGTCGGCAACCTCGACACTGTATATTAACGTCAAGCGGGAACGAATTGAAACACCTTCTTGAATCACTCTGAATGCTCGTATATTGTGGTTACAAAGAAAAAATGGGTGTGCGAGCTTACAAATCGCCCTGCGTCCGCGCACCCTGAGGTAGTCTGTTGCATGATTGCAACTGGTACACTAATACACAAACTTACAATATCTAATTAAGTTGGGTACTTGATAAATCTACATTTATTTCTACCCTACGTTACAACGAGTTTGTTAACGGTGGTAGGGAGTGCGCTTCCCCCACTCCGCGCTCGCAACCAACTTGGCAGCGGTGTGAGAGGGACAGCGAAACCCCTACTCCTCTCTCTTTATGAGACTACCTACCTCATTTATTATTTAGGTACCTTTCAGTATTTACATTTTGTCTTTAGGTATTTAGGCACCTCATTACCTTTAATCAGAGACCTATACAAGAGGCCTTTATTTTACATAGTCTTACCTCTTAGTACCTCGTCAAAACCTTAGGGCTTATAGGACAAAGGCTGGCGTTTGACCTAGACACATTTCAGGTCGAAACTACCACCTCCTGGACCTATAGTACCTGGCCCATACCTCAAAACCTTTACCGGGTAATGCAATTGAAACAACAAGACTTTAAATCATTTAATGCATAGGATACCTAAATACCTAAACAATACCTATTTGAGCTAAAACCTAAATATCTCACAAACTATAAAACTTACAGCTACGCTAAATATTTCATTTTACAGCACTTTTCATAAGCTACATTTTAAAATCAAATAGAACGTTACACATTAATAAACTTCAAAGTAATTAAAAACACAAACTAATCAACTCAAATAGTTATAACAAGCTATTGCTTATGAACAAGGTACTTACATGAATATTCACAAACACAATTTTCACCACTAGGTCGCACTTAGTGTCCACTAAACTGTCTTTTTGTTAATCACTTTTTCACTGAATTAAGCTGTCCGCAACAGTCTCCCCCCGGTGCAGCACTCGCGGCACCTTCTTCTTCAGTAGGGAGGACAGCCAATCTCGTTGTCGGGCGACGAAAAACTCCTCCTCTTGTCTTAACATCAGCGTTGCGAATCTCGCCGTCTGGTCCCGGATGCACCGCCGTCACGACGCCTCGCGGCCACACATTGCGAGGCAGGCTGGAGTCGACGATGATGACGACGTCACCGGGCTTAAGTGAGCGGCCCGTGACGTCACGCGCGCCCCCGCGCGGAATGAGCTCGGGCAGGTACTCGCGCACCCAGCGGCGCCAGTACTCGTCGGCCAGCGCCTGCGCAGCACGCCACAGCTTACGCGAAGCTGGCTCGCACGGCCCAGTGAGTGGCAGGCCGCGCGAACCGCCCAGCAGGAAGTGATTTGGGGTGAGCGCCTCTGGATCTTCTTCGCTGACTGGTACGTGGGTTAGCGGGCGAGCGTTTATGGTGTGCTCTACCTCCGCCAACAGCGTCGCTAGTACCTCTTCTCGCGGCGACTTCTCGTTCAGTGTGACTCGTAGCGCACTTTTGACTGAGCGCACGAGCCTCTCCCATGCGCCCCCTTGATGTGGTGCCCCCGGCGCTATGTAGCGCCAGTCCATACGCTCTGATAGTGCGTAATCACGTAGAGCCGGTTCCCATTCTTCTATCGCACGACGCAACTCTACGTCGGCGCCTCTGAAGTTTGTTGCATTGTCTGAATACATAAGACGCGGCCACCCGCGGCGCGCGCCCATTCTTCTTAAAGCCATGATTGCCGAGTCTGTCGATAGCGACGCCACCAACTCTATATGTATCGCTCTTGTTGTGAGACACGTAAATAATGCGCCCCACCGTTTTTCATGCCGCCGTCCCACCGTCACGGTTATTGGTCCGAAATAGTCCAATCCACAGTTTGTAAAGGCTCTTGTATATGGTTGTAATCTTGCCTTAGGTAAATCTCCGTGCACTGGAACCACAGGGCGGGCCTTTCGTACACGACAAAACACGCATTTGCTAGCCACTGTACGTATCGTCGGTCTCAATCGTAGTATCCAGTATTTGGCTCTGACTTCGTTCACAACGCGCTCATTGTGCGCGTGGTGGGCGCGACGGTGCTCGCGATATAGCAGCAGCCGCGCATACGGGTGCCTGCCGTCCAGTACTACGGGGTGAGTAGCGGGGGCAGACACACCCGCTGCCCTTATTCGTCCCCTGGCACGCAGCACACCTTGTTCGTCCAAATACGGATCCAGTTTTCGTAGCCGGCTTCCCACTCTGAGGTTTCGCTTTGCAGTGATTCGTTCTATATCTTCAGCGAAACATTGGCGTTGCGACTCTCGTTGCAATCTCATCTCAGCCTCTTCTATGAGCTCTACATTCATCGTAGCGGCACGGTCACGACATTTGCGTACGAATAGTAATACTCTCGCCATCGCTCTCACCAAGCGTTCATATGAGGAAAAACGCTCGGCTCGGGGCATACTATCGTTTGCTTCTCCCATTGTCGTGAGCACTGTCTCTACCGTGTCTTCTTCCGTTACGATTTCACATGTGGGCCATAAAGCCTCATCTTCATATAAAAAATCAGGTCCTTTAAACCATCTGTCATTACACGTCTTCATCTCTACATTTGGGCGCGTTGCGTCGTCCGCCACATTCAGCGCTGTCGGAACCCATCTCCATTGGCTAGCGTCCGTAGTCTCGGCTATCTCTCCTAAGCGGTGCGCCACGTATGGTGTGTAGCGCACGCTATCATTACGTATCCAATGCCACACGGTACGCGAATCCGTCCAATATACAGTTTTCTCGGGTTCCCAGCCTTGCTGTCTCTTGATAGAGCTTGCCAGACGCGTCCCTATCAGGCTCGCTTGTAACTCCAACCTTGGTACGGAGAGTGGTTTCATTGGCGCTACCCGTGCTTTAGCGGCCGCTAGTGTCACTTCTATTTCACCATCTTCATTCTTGACGCGCCAGTAAGCCGCGGTCGCGTAAGCAACTTCACTTGCGTCACAAAATATATGTAGTTCTCGGCTTGGCTCTCCCCCCGTTCGAGCGTAGAGACGCGGTAATCTTAGTGTTCGTAGCTTTTCTATGTCTTTTAGCCATTGAATTATCTCTTCGGCCTCCGGCCCTGGTAGAGCCTCGTCCCACTCTACATTTAGTTTCCAAATGTTTTGTAACACAATCTTCGCTCGTATGGTGTAGTAACTTAGTAAGCCCAACGGATCGAAAACCGACATTACTGCACTCAGCGCTTCTCTTTTTGTCGGCGGTCTCGCTAACGTCTTCACTTCGGCCGGTACCCTTGCAAGCGTCGTATTGAACCCCAGTGTGTCGGTCGCCGCATCCCATAGTAGCCCCAGCGTGCGACCACAGTCATCTAGGTTGGATCCCAGTTGCTTGGGCGATGACGTAGCACGGCTCTCTAATGGCAGCTCAGCTAAGACTCTAGCTTCGTTTGAGTTGAAGCTTGTCAGCTTGAATCCTGCTCGCCTGTGCACTTCAATCACTTGCTTCATCGTAGTAATCGCCCGTTCCTTATCATCGAAACTGTCCACCCAGTCATCCATATAATGATTGTTCGTTATCGCTTGACATGCTAGCGGGTACTCATCGGCGCTCTCTCTCGCGTTCCAGTCGCGCACACTATGTGCTAAGAATGGCGAACTCTTTGCCCCAAATATCATTGACGTCATTTTATATTTTCGTGGCGGCCCGTCTCTATCACCGCCTCTCCATAAAAACATCTGTGCCGGTTGGTCTATAGGCGCAATTTTCACTTGTAAAAACATCTCTTGAATGTCGGCTGTTATTGCTATCCTTTTCTCACGGAACCGCAAAAGCAACCCATTTAAATCTTGTAATAAATCGGGCCCCTCTAAAAGCTCATCATTGAGGCAAACATCATTGGCTTTTGCTGCCGCGTCGAAAACCAATCTTATCTTTCCCGGCTTGTTCACGTTGGTGACCGCGAAGTGAGGCAGGTACCATGCTCGTGGATCGTCTGTCTCTTTCCCACTACACTGCTCCGCGTAGCCTTTCGTGAATAAATTTTCTATCTGTGTTGTATAAGCTTTTTCAAAGTCGCTTGACCGATCCATCTTGCGTTCTATAGATTTCAAGCGCTTCACAGCATTATAATAACTGGGCGGTAGCGTGACGTCATCTCTCTTCCATGGTAATCGTACTTCGCACTGGCCGCCGACTCGCTTTATACTCTCATCGAACGCTTTCACCGCTTTAACTTCCATTGGGTTTTCGCGTTCCCTCCCAGCGATACCGAGTGCGTCTATTTCAAAGTAACGTTTCACCATGTCTTGTAATTCAACCTCGGGTGTGATGAGCTCCGTCTTGTAAACGTTAGACGCGCCCTCTAGCGCCGTAATTCGAGGCGCCGTTCCATGTATGACCCACCCTAGCTTCGTGAGCGACGCTACCGGTTGTCTTCTGTTGCCCATTAACAACTTTCGTGACACAATCAAATGCCAATTATCGGCCCCGATCAGTAAACGTGGTTTCACTCTGTCATAACACACGTCACTAGCCGCTAATCTTCTTAAGTGTGCGTACTGTAAGCAATCTTCACTAACTGTTTGATGATTGAGCGTCAAACTTGTCATCGTTTTGGCGCGAACATGATGGGTGCTTTCATCTCTTGCTACTAACACTAGGTTTACGTCTTCACTGTTCGCTACGCTCCCTTGCGCATTTATACTACATATGCTCAATTCGCTTACAGGCCCTTTCGCACCTATTTCGTCCGCCAGGTCATGATCAACGATCGTCACTGTCGAACCCTCGTCCAGCAGCGCGTATGTCTGTACGGCGCCGCCGGGTCCTTTTACTGTCACTGGACACACCTTTAACATGACTTTCGCCGCGACGTTGGCCCTATTAATCGTGGCGATCGTCTCAGTCTGCGACTCTCGCACCAACGTCTCTTCATTACTGGCGGCACGGTCCTTATGCAACGTAGCGTGGTGACGCGCATTACAGTTGTTCACCCCGCATAGTTTGTGTGTACAGCGGAACCTCCGGTGCTTATTGTTCACACACCGAAAGCACACTCCATTGTTTCTTGCCCACTGCCATCTCTCATCTACCGTCATGGCTTTGTACTTAGTACAGTGGGGTACTTCATGATCGTTTCCACATAGTAAACACGGCGCAGGCGGCGTCTCTTTCTGGCCCAAAGTGTATATTCTTGCTACATTTTTCTTCTTATCGGTGCGTTTCTCGCTACGGTTTTTTACAGCGACGTTCTCTCTTTGCTGTGACGTAGTCGGTACGTATGCAAAACGCAGCGCGCAGTCGGCCTCTTTCATGAGAAATCGAGATAAAATAATTATGTCAGGTTCACTCGATTCATTCTTCTCGGCGTAGGCGACCCAGTTCGATAACAAATGCGGGCTGAGCTTCTTTATCACCTCTCGAACCAATAGCGGATTTCGTAGGTACCCTCGGTCATCAACCGCTTGAATAACGCAAACTATATTTTGCAATTTCACAGCGAGGGCATTCAACTCGGCAGCACTCGTACCTGAACGCGGTAAGCTTTTCAAATCTTCGAGCGCTCTATCTATAAGCACTTCAGGGCGGCCGTAGCATTGTTCTAATGTGGTCATGATACGATCGGGGTCGGTCGCACTCCATAATAGCGCCGACACACTCTCTTTCGCCTCCCCTTTCAAGCTCACGCGTAATCTTGCTAGATTTTCCTCTGCAGTGAACTTGTATAATCGTGTGGAATCACGCACTGCGGCCTTGAATAACAACCATTCATTCGGTGAACCACTAAACACGGGCAACTCTTGCGCGTACCGCGGCATCGGTCGTCTAGTTAGAACCCTGTCCAATGTTTCAGCGAGGTTTTCCACCCCGTAGCCCTTTTTCGTATCGACTACGGGCCTCGCGTCAGTCTCCATTGGATTTACACAAAAAGTTCGGTTTTTATCCATTTCTAAGGCACGCGCCTCATTGCGCTTCATATCCCTGTCTCTGTCTTGCACGATAACGGGAGCGATATCTCTGTCTCTGTCTTGTGAAACGACAGGGACGATATCTCTGTCTCTCTCTAAATTTTCATCTACCCGACACCGAGGATCGGCTGTGGTATCCAACCATTCTTTCAGCCTCTCTGGAACGCTCTCGGCGGGTAAGCTCGCACGGGTTTCTTCTTCCAAAATAGTATCCATTTCAACTTGTAACCTTTGTTGAATTAATTCACGTTCTAGTTCCATTTCTTTTCTCTTAATCTCGGCCAACTGTTCCGCGGCCCGAAGTTGCGCCTGCCGGACGCGCGCAGCGACACTCGATGAACACACTGACGGCGGGTTACGTCTCAAAGCCTCAGTGTCGGTGGCGGCGGCGGCGGCGGCGTTGCCATCGTCAACTTCCTTGGTGGGCGGCGGCGGTAACGGTCTCTCTGTACCACTTTCTGTGGCCTCTTCTTGCATCGTGGCTGTAGTCAATAACGGTGGTGGTGGCGGTGGCTGTGGCGCGATCGTCGAAGGTGACGCCGGTGGCTCTTCATGTGTGATTGCCCCCCTCTTCTTCCCTCCAGACTGGCTTCTTGTGATTGGCATCTTCTTCTTTCTTGACGCCCTACTATACCCTACTCCTAACAATCCCGCCCGGGCACACTACCGCGGGGAGCCCAGGTGAGGATGGAGGTTGAAGCAGGAGTGGAAGGGAGGAATTACCCGGCAGAGGGGGTGTGCAACTCCGAGGTGCTCGGCCACCGGGAGGAACGCCCGGCAGCTTCGGCAGTGCCTACAGTCCGGCCCTCAGTGCGACACAACCCGTACCGGCGTAATCGGACAATTTCAGCTGCCTTGAAAAAGGCGGCTGGCAGCCGTGTCCGTTAGACTGCACCGCCTTGAACGGCGTTACTCACACTAACCACACTTGGCACCGTAAGGGTGTGGCAGTGTGAGCCGCGGTCCACCCGCGTATTGGCAACTAGTTACTGTGATTCTTCTTTTCTTCAGTGATGCTTCGCTTCTTCTAGCTTGACGCGCAGATTCTTCCTGTCCGCCGCTCTGCAGGATCACGCAGTAGATTCTTCTTATCCGCGCTGAGGATCACGAAGCAGCAGATTCTTCTTATCCGCGCTCTGAAGGACCACGAAGCACTGTTACCGATGTCGGCAACCTCGACACTGTATATTAACGTCAAGCGGGAACGAATTGAAACACCTTCTTGAATCACTCTGAATGCTCGTATATTGTGGTTACAAAGAAAAAATGGGTGTGCGAGCTTACAAATCGCCCTGCGTCCGCGCACCCTGAGGTAGTCTGTTGCATGATTGCAACTGGTACACTAATACACAAACTTACAATATCTAATTAAGTTGGGTACTTGATAAATCTACATTTATTTCTACCCTACGTTACAACGAGTTTGTTAACGGTGGTAGGGAGTGCGCTTCCCCCACTCCGCGCTCGCAACCAACTTGGCAGCGGTGTGAGAGGGACAGCGAAACCCCTACTCCTCTCTCTTTATGAGACTACCTACCTCATTTATTATTTAGGTACCTTTCAGTATTTACATTTTGTCTTTAGGTATTTAGGCACCTCATTACCTTTAATCAGAGACCTATACAAGAGGCCTTTATTTTACATAGTCTTACCTCTTAGTACCTCGTCAAAACCTTAGGGCTTATAGGACAAAGGCTGGCGTTTGACCTAGACACATTTCAGGTCGAAACTACCACCTCCTGGACCTATAGTACCTGGCCCATACCTCAAAACCTTTACCGGGTAATGCAATTGAAACAACAAGACTTTAAATCATTTAATGCATAGGATACCTAAATACCTAAACAATACCTATTTGAGCTAAAACCTAAATATCTCACAAACTATAAAACTTACAGCTACGCTAAATATTTCATTTTACAGCACTTTTCATAAGCTACATTTTAAAATCAAATAGAACGTTACACATTAATAAACTTCAAAGTAATTAAAAACACAAACTAATCAACTCAAATAGTTATAACAAGCTATTGCTTATGAACAAGGTACTTACATGAATATTCACAAACACAATTTTCACCACTAGGTCGCACTTAGTGTCCACTAAACTGTCTTTTTGTTAATCACTTTTTCACTGAATTAAGCTGTCCGCAACAGTATTCTTGATCGAAGCTTAAGCCCTCACTTACTAGGTACTTCTAAATGTCCCGTGTCCACCATCCAGAGGCGGTCGCAGGCGTCTACCCTCGGGCGGTAGACTGACACGAGCTGCCTGCTGGTAGACACGTCTGGGTAGGGCTTTAGGGCAGGTGAACGGGGGCCTTTATGTCCTCTATTAAAGTAGTTCAGTGTAGACGGAATTCCTGGAAAGTGGATTTGTTGAATTTATAAGTAAGTACCGAGTTCAACAAAAGGAGGAGGTTCTCAATTCGATTGTATGTTTTTTTTATCGTTGTTCGCGCGTATCTTCGCCATTTATGGACCGATTTAGATGATTCTTTTTTGTTCGATTGAGTTTTCTTGCGAGATGGTCCCATTTTATTATTTTATTTTTTCAAATCGGTTCAGTAGTTTACAAGTAATCCTGAAAATACAATGATATTAAATTAACTAACTTGACAATTTTGTTATTTACGATCCGAATTAGATGATTTTTTTTGTTGGGAAAGGGATACCTTTGTGTAGGTAGTCTTTTTAACCGGCTTCAAAAAAAGGAGGTATTCAGTTTGTATGTATGTATGTATGTTTCTCCGCGATTATCTCACGTTTGGCTGAGCCGATTTTTCTACCTAAATAATATAGGTAGATACTTACACTACCTAATACAGAAGGTGCTTACACTAAAAATAAAAAAATTGTTTAAAAACAAAAAAACCGACTTCAAAAAACCTGCCTCTAAAAAGCAAGAAATAATATACAAATCATTAGATACGCATTATCATTGTTATAATAAAACACGTCAATTGAAGTCGGGTGGGGCTTTTAGAATAAAAAAAGGAAGATGTACCCCAGCCCCACCCGACTTTAATAGACGTGTTTTATTATAACAATGATAATGCGTATCTAATGATTTGTATATTATTTCTTGCTTTTTAGAGGCAGGTTCTTAGAAGTCGGTTTTTTTGTTTTTAAACAATAGTTAATAAAACAATATTTATGACATCTAGACTCTAGATACTCCTATGGTGTTATAAATGTTTTCTAGAGATATTTTCCTGGAGTGGTCTCATTTTGTGTAAAAGTTTCCTTAATTTTTCAGTTAATTAGTAAAAAATCTGGGGTCTTTTTGTGTAAAAGTTTCTTTAATTTTTCAGTTTGCTAGTAAACATTCTGGGGTCTTTTTGTGTAAAAGTTTCTTTAATTTTTCAGTTTGTTAGTAATCATTCTGGGGTCTTTTGTGTAAAAGTTTCTTTAATTTTTCAGTTTGCTAGTAAACATTCTGGGGTCTTTTTGTGTAAGCGTTTCTTTAATTTTTCAGTTTGTTAGTAAACATTCAGGGGTCTTTTGTGTAAAATTTTCTATAATTTTTCAGTTTGCTAGTAAAAATTCTAGGGTCTTTTTGTGTAAAAGTTTCTTTAATTTTTCAGTTTATTAGTAAACATTCTGGGGTCTTTTGTGTAAAAGTTTCTTTAATTTTTCAGTTTGTTAGTAAACATTCTGGGGTCTTTTGTGTAAAAGTTTCTTTAATTTTTCAGTTTGTTAGTAAATATTCTGGGGTCTTTTGTGTAAAAGTTTCTTTAATTTTTCAGTTTGTTAGTAAGCATTCTGGGGTCTTTTTGTGTAAAAGTTTCTTTAATTTTTCAGTTTGTTAGTAAACATTCTGGGGTCTTTTGTGTAAAAGTTTCTTTAATTTTTCAGTTTGTTAGTAAACATTCTGGGGTCTTTTGTGTAAAAGTTTCTTTAATTTTTCAGTTTGTTAGTAAACATTCTGGGGTCTTTTTGTGTAAAAGTTTCTTTAATTTTTCAGTTTGTTAGTAAACATTCTGGGGTCTTTTGTGTAAAAGTTTCTTTAATTTTTCAGTTTGTTAGTAAACATTCTGGGGTCTTTTGTGTAAAAGTTTCTTTAATTTTTCAGTTTGTTAGTAAACATTCTGGGGTCTTTTGTGTAAAAGTTTCTTTAATTTTTCAGTTTGTTAGTAAACATTCTGGGGTCTTTTGTGTAAAAGTTTCTTTAATTTTTCAGTTTGTTAGTAAACATTCTGGGGTCTTTTTGTGTAAAAGTTTCTTTAATTTTTCAGTTTGTTAGTAAATATTCTGGGGTCTTTTGTGTATTTCTTTAATTTTTCAGTTTGTTAGTAAGCATTCTGGGGTCTTTTTGTGTAAAAGTTTCTTTAATTTTTCAGTTTATTAGTAAACATTTTGGGGTCTTTTTGTGTAAAAGTTTCTTTAATTTTTCAGTTTGTTACTAACAAATCTGGCAAATCTGGGGTGGGCACAATTTTTTGCTAAGTTACCTATACGTTTTCTATTCTACTTATTCTTTTTTATTCTAAGAAAACCTTACCATATCTTCTCCTAGGTACGGAGACAAAAACCTTATCTTTGTATATCTCAAAACCTATCGGTACATTATTTGGCTGTATGAAAAACTTTTCACTGTCTAACATTCCTTCTAGCAAATTGGCGTCTTTTCTGAATTCATAATCTGTACTATTAGTATCTGTAACAAAAAATAAAATAATTAAGATTGGGGCTCTCTAGCACGAACAGCTATCGAAAAAAATACCGCTGAAAACGCCACCGCTGAAGTTTTAAGTTTTTTTTATTTACAATGCTTTGCATTTACTAGGGAGGTAAAAAACGACGCGTCATCGTCACTGCAGTGATGATATACCTAAATCTATTTTATCTTAAATAATATGTTAAACTAAATACTACTAGAAAAAACACGACTCGTGTCAGACGGGAATCGAACCCGCGAACCCGTGACTTTAACTTTGACTTTTGATTTTTTTTTCCAGCTCACACAAAATAATATCGGAAACTTTGTTGGAAATTACACTTTTTCATTTTATTATTTTTTAACTGACGATTCCGACACTTTTATAGCTGCTATAGTCCAGCCTTGTTACGAACTGGCCATCGGGCCGGGCGTGTAAATACTTTTTAGTTGTTTCTGTTTTTCTCTTTTCCTCTGTCTTTATTGCTTTTGATTCTGTCATCCTGCTACCATTGTCTTCGCTGCTATTTGGTTCGTTTTTATCTTTATTTATTATAATTAATTATTTTCAAATCAAATCAAATCAAATATGTTTATTGCATATCATGTGGTACAAGGATCTTAAAATTATTTTAGTGCTTACACATGAGCCCTGGAAGGACATAACAATATTGAAGAGTAGTACTTAAATTAAATTTAGATTTATTCACTACCTACTTTATTGCATAGGCTTATACTTTGAGCCTTCTCATTTTCCTCTCCTTAACAAGCCTTATACTGATAAGGGACCCTTTGACAAATTGTCTGTTTTGTCATTTACCACCCATCTGTACCCTTAGCACGAACAGCTATCGAAAACAATCACGCGCGTAAAATCATTCGATAGTTAAATTATGTATTGGAAATTTGAACAACGCCATCTATCGCCGATAAGCGAAATTAAATTTTCCATAGAGAATTGTCTATCGAGTAATTTTACGTGCGTTTTTTTTCTCGATAGCTGAGGGTGCTAAGGGTACTGTTTGGATTAGGGGTCGCAATACCGGCCCCTCTCTCCAAAACCGGTATTTTCGGTATCGAATCTAGGCAAATACCGGGATCCCGGTATTTACGGTATTTTCGACATTTAGATAAATATATTGAAATTTCTTAGTTTTCCTTTTTGTTTAAGTCATTGTTATGATTTACTAATCGTCGACGACTCTCCACCTCCCGAACAAGCAGGGTTCCTAAAAGGATTTAGTACCCAGACCACATCCATACGCTGCGGCAGGTTATACAGAAGACTATAGAGTCTGCCTCTTTGCTTGGCGTACGTGGACTATGAGAAAGCTTTTGATTCGTTAAGGACCAGGGCGGTGCCAGTGCTGTAGTCTCTCCAGATGTGCCCAAAAACTACAGGTATTTCGAAATGTTAAGGTATTTTTACGAAACTGCCACCATGTGTTGGTCCGAGTACAGAATCAGTGTTTATATCCCATCCAACTGCAGCGAGGTGTGATATAGGGAGACTTTATTACTCTGAAACTGTTCACATCACAGCTGCGTTGGAGTTGGAGGACATTTTTAAATTCTTGGACGGGGATTGGACTAGAACGGACTCGATATTAACATTAATGACCAGTACCTAACACACCTTCGTTTTGCCAACGATACACCAGTTCTTATGGCTGAAACCTTGGATTAGAAGACCTGACAATGCTCGAAGATCTCCGTAGTGCTTCCCAAAAAGTGGGTCTTAGGATGAACATGGATAAGACGAAAGTCATGTCGAATGCCCATGTTGTACCCACTCTAGCTCATGTTGAGAACACTACACTCGAAGTTGTTGACTACGTTTACCTTGAACCGGCGACTGCCTGTCCAACTGGATTTAAGTAAGTTCAGCTTCGAGAAAGAGATCTCTCGTCGAATCCAACTCAGATTCAGGAAGCTTCGTTTTTCGTGTCCATATTACCTCGGTGTCTCGAGAGACGAAAGTCTATGACCAGTGTGTGTTGCTTGTGATGATTTACGGCAGTGAAACGTGGTCGCTAACTATAGGTCTCATAAGAAGGCTCAAGGTCACCCAGCGTGCAATGAAGAGAGTCATGCTCGGCGTTTCCCTAAGTGATCCTAAGACAACTAAAGTATAATAATGACCGACATCGCTCAGCTGAAGTGGCAGTGGATGGGACACATAGCGATAAGAACCGATGGCCGTTGGAGTGGAATGGTTCTGGAATGGCGACCGCGCACCGGACGACACTCCGTGGGTAGGCCCCAACAAAGTGGACCGACGATGATCTGGTGAAGGTCGCGGTGCGCCGCTGGATGCAGGCAGCGCTGGACCGATCATCGTGAAGATCCTTTGGGAGACCAATACCCAGCAGTGGGTGTCGTGCGGCTATGATGATGATGATGAAAGTCATTATAGTATAGTGAAATCCAAAATTTAAAAGGTATTATAAGTTTAAGTACCTATTTAAACCAAGTTAAACAATAAAAGAGGATTTAACCTCGTAAGGCCCTCGGTCCAGTAGTACTTACTTATAGGTAGTTACCAAAGTAATTCAGACCTGTCCCTCCTAGACGCAATGTAGTGTAGTTATCACGACTCAAGGGTTTACCAGTAGGTAATACGAATAAATTGGTTGTTTAATTTCATTTGAAGATTATTGTGAAACAAATAATATTAGGTACCTCACTAATGCATGTGTCCTACCCATAGCTTATTCTTTTTGAAAAAAAATGACCCAAAACCATATCTCCCATAAGCCCTGAATTTATAACTTCAATAGGATTACTTTATCATATGAGAAAACAACTCTGAATACTGAATGGTACTGAATGACTATAAAATATTAGTACAACTAGCTAGTAGGACGTTGGGGATGCAATGATTAGGACACCATTTAATGTCTGAGCCTTAGGAAGAAAATCACCTTTTAAATCACATAAAACGAGAATTTATACGAGATTTGCGATTTGCGTCGTTCTGTGATGAATACCGAAAATATCGTAAATCCCGGTATTTAAAAATTCAATACCGGTATTGTAAAGGCTTCTTTTCGGCCCGGTATCCCGGTATTTTCGGTATCCGGGATCCCGGTTTGCGACCCCTAGTTTGGATGGAGGTAAAATTCACGCTGACTTTAATCATTTGGTTCCCGTAGTGGTGTGGTTTCACTCATGATTACGTAAGCAACTTTTACTATGGGGCCAACTCTGATATCGCGAAAAAAATCATTCCATACAAATGCGCAATACCTAGTATACCTACTCGACCGTAATGTATGGATCAGCTGATTTTTTTTCGGGCAGTCAGCGGGCGCTTTTCAATCGTAAAAATAAATAGGTACTACCTAGGTAACTTTAAAAATATACTTAATCGGATTTTGCATTTGATTTGATTTTGGATTTTCGTAAATTTTTGAGTTCATTTTCAATGCTCCGATTCTTGCGGGGACTGTAAAACCTGTGAATTTTTTTACATCAAAGGTGGTAAAATTTTTATAAATGCTTTCAATTAAATCTATTATGTATTATTTCAAGTACATTATATATTTTTTCCATGATAGCTTCACGCGTGTAATCTTTCAATAATTTGAATTGAATATTGGGATTTGACCCACCTCAGGGCCTTAAGCATAAAAGTTTCCGAATTGTCAGTGAAAAAATTATAGAATTAAAAAGTATCTTTCGGACTAGTGTTTTTGCGTAATTGTCGTATCAAAATCAAAAACACAAATTACTATTAGGTACCAAGTAGGATTTAGGATATAATAAAACATACTTACATAAAACTCCATCAAAGTCATAACTCATCTGTTTCCATGAATACATATTTCTAAACTTCTCCGGTTTTTTACCATAACCATACCCAACACACACATGTACGATAGTAAAAAGTAAATAAATTAAAATAAAGGTTTTCATTTTTTTTACTTTTACTGCAATTCACTTCAAGACACTAAACTTGTTAACACTGTAAAGAATATCTTACAAGTGACCGACCTCCTGTTATATAAATATATTTATTTTTCATTAAGAAAGTTGTCCATTTAATGAAAAGTTAGCTTACCACAAACTTCGCAGGAGAGATACTAACATCATATAACCATAACAAAACAACATTTATTCTACGACTTTTTCGAAAACAGACAAAAAAACTACTTTCCAAAAAAAATCCGAACAGCTGATCGAATTTTCTATGAAAAGTTGAATTTTTTGTCTGTTTTCGGACTAGTCGTTATTTTGTTTATGATGTTAGTTATCTACACTTGCGAGGAGGAGGCGATGGAACCAACTCTGATATCGCAAATCAAAAATCTGCTTTTTTAATATACAAAAAATAATACGGAAATATCAAAATGTATCAAACAGCTGATTTTTTTTCGCGATTTCAGAGTTGGTCTCATAGTAAAAGTTGTTCATGTTCAGTTTGATGGTCCCTGTTTACCAAATTCGGCATAGGGGTTGTTTTGTAATACCCTGTAGGTATAAGTATCAAACTTCAATTAAGTAAATGGAGTAACTAGTTAGGCACTGTAACTAGGTACTTAATTGTACAAAAATTCACAGATTTTACAGTCCCCGCAAGAATCGGAGCATTGAAAATGAACCCAAAAATTTACGAAAAACCAAAATCAAAACAAATGCAAAATCCTATTATATTTTTAAAGTTACCTAGGTAGTACCTATTTATTTTTACGATTGTGACACTCGGCTTCGCCTCGTGTCACAAAAGCGCCTGCTGACTGCCTCGACGCGGCCGAAATATTATTAACCGATTTTCAAAATTCCAATGCACTTCTCGTCAGCTTCTACATCTTTTAACACTTATTACCATGACGATCGGTCAATCATATAAGCTACATCACTTTTTATTATGTACGGAAACACCCGTTTTTCTACAATTTCAAATCTAAAGGGGTCACAATTATTATCCGATTTCCAAAAATTAAAAATTTTCTAGGGTATTCCCTAGGACCAATTTTTATTCATTTTTTCTTAAGTCGGTTTTTTCCGAAATATTTACAATTTAGTACACAAACACCCCCCAAAAATTACCCGAATTTTGCATAATTCCAAAAAAGTTACCAGTAGATTTTCAAAATTCAAACGTTCACACGTGTCTCGATAAATTCCTCAACTTTTGGTACTATTCCCATTTCGATTCTCCCAAAATCCTCGGAGATATGGCCAGAAATACGTTTTAGGCGATTCGCATCTGATAACCATTTTCAATGGTAAAAAGTCTCACTAGTTACTTAACATAAGATATGTTAGCATGTAATTACATTAATGTAACTACAATGTAACTAGATGGAATAGAGATATAGCTCCCTGCTTCAAGCGATCAACTGGACAGTTATCCTCATTTCGTAATCATTAGATTGTATCGGACGAAATTTGAATTTCGACTTAATTTAGTTGTTTTAAGACTTAATATGAGTTTTTAGCTATATTCAAGAGTGTCTTTGACGTAAATACAAGTCTTACTTGTTTTAAGGTTTTCCTCATATGTCGTTCACCTTACTGACCACGATTTAATTCGGCATAATCTTCGATTGTTGAATTTAAGCAACTTTCGCTTAGGCCGGTAATAGGATGGGTGACCATCGGTTTTGTTTTTTTACATTTACTTACGCCCTTACCACTATAAATTGTATATTCGTATGAGAATCCATTATCAGTAAAATTTAATAACAGAACTTTAAAAACATCAAAAAATAAAATTACTTAGTAGAAAATATATTTACCTACCTATCTGTTACGCATTTATATTTAATTATGTTTATGATTAAAAGCACGTTTATTCTTAGTAAAAATCATTAAGGAGCTGTAGGTAGTGAAACTAGCGCCGCCACTACATTTATTTTTATTACTCGTAAACCAAGTCAACATTTAAAAAAAGCTCATGTAAAAATTGTCTCTAATATTTTTTGAATAACTCTTCAACAGTTTTCATTCTTTCTGTAAGTTTTAATGGGTACGTATCAGAATGTCTAAAGTTAGAATGTCTAAACTTAAAATGGCAAAGTTCAAATTGTCAAAAATTTGAATGTCTAACGATTAAAATGTCAAAAGTTCAAAATGTCAAAAACGAAAATGTCAAACGGTCAGATAGTGCTAAATAAAAATGTCTAAATTCAAATGATCAAAACTTAAAATGTCTAATATTTAAATTACCAATTCATAATAAATGCCAATTACATTTTTTGATGATGTGATGGTAGTAGCAGTCCACCAAAATTGAAGTTGAGAAAGCGTGATTTAAATAAGCTAAGAAATTTTGGCGGTAACATAAAGCTGGAGCTTTTTCAAAATCCATGACGACAAATAATGGATATATAATGTAATTTCATTTTTGTACAATATTCAGGAATCAAATCAAACATAACATCATATTATGATGCTTTTCTTTGTGTGTACAAAGCGCAAATAGTAACGGAAACGTTTTTTCACAGTTGTATGTGGGGCCATGAATATCTGAGGAACGATTTTGAAGGTTCCATCCATAATCCAAAAAAAGTAGCTTGACTCAACAATAGCATGAGTTCTTTCGTGCTAAACAGAATCACTCTTTTACACTGTGCAAAAGTCCTTTCTTTTATGAAAAAGTTTTTGTTATTGTAAGTTGTCAGTTGTTCATCAATATAAAAATCAAACTCGGTTGGTTCCTTACCTAGTTTTTCTTAATGCTTTTTTTTCTCGCGATTTATCATCTATTGCATTGAATCTTTTGTTGGTAAATAGATCGCAATATCGGTACTTGGAGACGCTATATGATTTTGCAGGGCTCACCTTTCCATTATCAGACCACGAGTTTTTTTTATGTAAAGAACTCATGATTTGGAACACGCATACGAAATTTTATGTTTAGGAACCAAATAATACGCGAGAAAAAAAATCTGAAAATTAAGATTTTCTAGGAAAAATGACAATTTTAAATTTGTGTCGTAATTTTTGACGTTTAATAGCGGCGCACTAAGTTGGTAGCACTACTAAGGGACCGCAGGTCACATGATAGGTGCGAGGAGCGCAGCGACGAGCATGTTAGGTGTACATGAACCCAGCGCGCGAGCCGAGCGAGCGAAGCGAGCGTGCCGCGGTAGCGGCCGGCGAAGCGCCAGAAACGACTTTTTTTACGTGCGAAATTTAGTACGTACGTCCCCTCCCCTCTCCCCACCATTTTTAGCCTCCCCTGCTTAATTTCCAATTTTTTTGTTTTTTTTAACCATTTAAAAAAAAAGTATCCATCTCCTAACTTTCAAACTTTAGGCAAATATTTAAACTACAAAGAATTGCTCACAAAATGTTGCAAGGCGATAAATGAAAAAAAAGGTGAATTGTTGTTTTAAAATCATTGTAAACCTTTGACTTATGGACCATTGATATTTTAACTAGTTTGATATGTGAACCGTTTGACATTTTAAATTTTGCTATTATGAAGTTAATCATAATGATTTTTGACATTTTAAACAATTTGCATTTTGATTTTTGACATTTTGAACTTTGCCATTTTAAGTTTAGACATTCTAACTTTAGACATTCTGATCAATACGTACCCGTTTTAATAGTAGTTTATGATACAAGGTTGGTAAGGAGGTTTTAAAAAACCTTAACAACCGTGTGCCATACTACGTTTTTCAATACATTTGCGAGAAAACATTATAGGTACTACTGAAATTGTAATCTATACATATAATAAGACTGTAAATTCTAAATATTTGTGCGCGAATTACGCAAAAACAGCTAAACGAATTTTGATGGATTTTTCACAATTTAGTAGATTGAGGTCCAACTTAAAATCTAAGCTATGTTTCATCAAATTCAGGTGCGTGGTACCAGGGAAACAGCTTGAACTCTCCGTAGTACTAGCTTTCATACACTAAAGGGGTCATTTTAAACTGGTTGCAATATTTTTCTACTGTCCACGCGGATGAAGTCGCGGGCGGAAGCTAGTAGAAATTACAAAAAACGTTCGTAAACAAAAACGCACGTCGCCGGCGTGCGGTAAAATCAACTTTCCGCACGCTGTACTAATCCGTAAACAAAAACGCACGGCGTGCGGTAAAATCAACTTTCCGCACGCTCGACTGTCATCGTAAACTTACATTTTCGAGCAACTGTATTGAAAAATCCATTTTAGCTCAAAGTGGCCACTTTTGGCAATTATGGATTTTAAAATTTACAGAATGAACTGTTAAAGAGTTATTCAAAAAATATTAGAGACAATTTAAGAGATTATTACATGAGCTTTTTTTAAATATTGACTTGGTTTACGAGCAATAAAAATAAATGTAGTGTCGGCGCTAGTTTCACTACCACCGCGCCATTGAAAAATATAAAAAGTAGTATACGTTAGTACTATTATAATATGTATATTTTGTGCTAGTTTTAACTATCAACTTTTTTTGTATGCGTTTAATTTTCAGTTTAAATGTGTTCGCGTAGTTAAAATCTGGATTAATGCCCAAAGTGACCCTTTAGGCGTTAATCCAGGTTTTAACTACACAAACACATTTAAACCAGGCAAAAAACGAATACAAAAAAAGTTTATAACTAATACTAGGTACAAGTTTTTATATTTTTCAGTATTTCATTAAACATATACCTAGTGATTTCGTTGTAATTATTTTTTTTGATCGGTGGGGCCCTTAAACATTAATATAATATTTAAGTAGCTTCAATCTTAAGCTAGGGTTTCCTAGGATGAAGGTGCCGTCATATTACGGCCGTAATTTAGCGGTACAGAATGTTGTCTATGTAAACAATAATACTTACTACTAACCCTATTAGCTTTTAAGAGATATTATATGGATATGTTTGAAACAACCGCGAAATTAGCACAAAATGTATGGAAATCCTGAAATTGAAAACTCTGATCCTTATATCTCTTAAAATGCTGATCAGATCAGTTGGGTGTGTACAGCGGTCTGAATCTCCTCCATTCACTCCCTGGATAGCCATCATCTGATCACAGCTAGGTCAATCCTTGGCGGAGAACCAAGGCTTCCAAAGTTACCTCGTTTACTCGTTAGTCTTTAATTATGTGACCGCCACGTACCTATGTAGATATAGGTACCTACTTAAAGTTGAGAAATGTAGGTCAACCGCACCTCTTACGTGGTAAGTAAACAATAAAACAATTATTTGTAAAGTTAAACTTAAATTTATTAAAAATATTCTTTACAAAAGTGTTTAAAAACGTCATGTTACAAATTGAGTATCTTTAACAACTGTATTTCCTAAGAATATTGTGACTAAGTTTGAAGTTTACAGGATGTCATTTTCGTGATTTTTTTCTTATTTATCTGTAATCAAAATTGAAATTAATTAGTATTTAAGTAATAAAAATATGTTCTATAAGTTAGAGGTAAGATAGCCAGTTCCTTAGTGATGAGGATTCCGGGTGTAGTGCGCTTCCACCTTCGGCCTTATCGTCACTTAACATCAGATGAGGTGAATCAAATCAAAATCAAATCAAAAAATCATTTATTCAGTCTAGGCTGTTACAAGCACTTGTGAATGTCAAAGAAGCTACGCCAAGGCCAAGCACTATCCCGTTATGCATAAAAAATACTTACTTCACGTATTCTGTATTGTGTATTCAAATAATTCTGGAGTGAGACATGCCGACATCCCTCCAAGAAGCGAAGTATTGCTTGAATGCCGCAGGTTCGGTTCCCTGTGGAATCTTTACCACTTGCACCTATAAAATAATAATAAAGTATATCTTTAACTTATCTTTATTAAGGCGGTTGTATGACCGAAAGTGGCGCCCTCAGAGGTTTTTATTTAATAAGTTATTATTAGAAAAAGATTTTAATAATGTTTGTCGTGGAGATTTTAGGGCCCATAGTCTAGTATTTTTAGAAGGTATCACTACATGCCCTCGTAGTCATTCCTAGAAGTAGATAGCAAATGTGTCAAAAACGGCCACTTTTAGCAGTTTTGCTATCTACTTCTAGCAGTGACTACGAGGGAATGTAACGATACCGTCTAAAAATACTAGACTGTGGGCCCTAAAATCTCCACGATAAACATTTTTAAAATTGTGTATTAGATTTGTAATATTAAATATAATTCACCGCGGCGCCACTTTCGCTCAGGGTACCACCTTAAATAGAGGGTTTCATAAAATAATGTGCAAGAACTTTTAGTTAAGTTTTAGGTACTTATTAAAATAAGGAAGGTTTCCTTCACTATTATGGATCCTCTTTTTCCTAAAGTAGGTACTGTAGCGCCCGTGAGAGCTACATTAATAAAACAACTCTTTGAAATGAACAAACTATGATTTTATTTAAATCTTAATAATTAATTTCGAATATAAATGTAAGATGCTAGAATCGGCCTGCATGCCCGCACACATTTTATTTATCTTACTCTATGGTGTGGCAAATGTACAAATCGTACGAGCCAAAAAAAAACTCTATGGTGTCCCCTGTAGAAAATCGAACCTTAACTGTTATTTACGTAAATTCAAAACCATGTCACCGCGCCACCGCAGTAACGGCAACGGGCATAGACACCACTGTACCTATTTATTTAAGGTTTTATCCTTTTTCTTCAGGTTTTAAACGATTATGATTACGAAATATTTCAAGATTTATTGATTTCACTTACCCATGATGGATAGTTTTTGGAAACTAAGGTCTGTTGGGCTTTAGACATGGCCTCTGACTTTTCCTGTAAAAATGAAGAAATAAATTAACATTGGTTAAGGCCATGTTGCTGTCTGCAGATATTTTTATGTGCATTTATTTGCGGGCGGTGCGTAAATATCTTGCATATTTTACCATCTGTAATATAGAAGTTATTGCTAAATATTGTTTAGCATCCATTATACTGTCTTTTCTGATTTATTACGAAGCCTATACTCGAATCAACATAAGTAGTAAATGAACATTAGCAGTATATTTTCCTACTGTGTCATTTACGACGCGGTATTTTCCGATAGCTATGTGTCCCGCCCGCATATTCGTAAATACCCGACGCGTTGTCCACCTGAAGTTGCTTCGTAAATAGCAGACGTGTCAGAGTGAATACCTGACGCGTTAGCCACCCGAAATTGCTTCGTAAATAGCAGACGTGTCGGAGTAAATACCTGACGCGTTAGCCACCCGAAGTTGCTTCGTAAATAGCAGACGTGTCAGAGTGAATACCTGACGCGTTAGCCACCCGAAATTGCTTCGTAAATAGCAGACGTGTCGGAGTAAATACCTGACGCGTTAGCCACCCGAAGTTGCTTCGTAAATAGCAGACGTGTCAGAGTGAATACCTGACGCGTTAGCCACCCGAAATTGCTTCGTAAATAGCAGACGTGTCGTGATAATTCGTCTGCTATTTACAAGAGCCAGAATTTGCTTTGTAAACAGCAAACGTACCGCGTCAGTTTTTTATAATAAAAGAAAATATTTGTCTGTCATAAAAAAAAATTATAAATCGATCGTCGACACGTCAGGTCAAATACGAGCGCCTGAGCGGCAGCCGAAACTCCCCCAGTGGATAACGCGTCGGGTATTAACAAATATGCGTCCCGCCCCACTGCCACTTCTGAATTCCATACAATATGGCAATATCTGTGTTTTACATAAACTTTCTGTAGCTGAAACGCTCATGGCGGAGCTTGACGGACTGATCGTACTCGATCACGTATGCTAAGCAAACGCTCGTTCCAGCCAGGTGTCGGATGGGTGGCCGTTAAGTGGCATTACAACTGAGCGCTTCCGTGCTTCGGAGGGCACGTTAAACCGTCGGTCCCGGCTGTTGTCATCTGATAACAGTCGTTAAGCCAAGTTAGAGGCCTTACATGCGGCTTGATAAACTTTAATACCATGAGGTGGCCACTATCCTTATACGATAAGAGAGAGAGAGAGATAAACATGCTACATGTTACTTCTACGTGTCTCACCTTGTCTGTAGCTTGTCTTCCGACCCAAACATAAATGCTTCCGCTTACTGTATCTAAAATGTAGGCTTCCTGTAAACAAGATAATTATGAGTAAACATATTTTAACAATTAAAGAATGTGAACATGAGCCAAATTCTCTTCCGAATAGGTATACCATGGAAATAAAACCTTGAAACCGTCTGAGTTGCTTGCATTTATTTAAACAAAAAACACCCCAGTGGTGTCGCCCAGTGGTGTCACTGACAATACACGAGTAGCGTTAGTACTATTATTTATTCTGTGTTAGTAGGCCAAAGTAGAATATCTTACTGTAGGCTTTAGTTGTTCTTGTCTATAAGGCTTGGTGAGGGAATTTGCCTTCACTTTACCAGTAGCATCGCTTATTTCAGTTAATACCACCGATTGTTCCTCGCTCTTCTCGAATGCCTGTAAAACAAAATTAAATATAAGGTGGAACAAAACTGAACAACATTCTCAAAAGAACATAGGTCGAAAAACGAAAAAAATATTTGTATAGTACCATACAAAATGTATATCTCACCGGCAATGTATGAAATGCAGGCATTGTATACATTGCCTGGCCCATTTAGGCAATGTATGAAATAGAATGAATATTATTGTCTATTTCATACATTACCTAGGTAGTATATACAATGACCAGGCATTGTATAGAATGCCTGCTGGTCCACCGGCAATGTGTAAAATAAAAAGATTTTGATCTTAGTTGGTTAGAGGGCAGACACAAAAGCTCTGGGATGGGCTCGGGGGTTCGCGGAGGGCACGGGGGGGATCGAGGAGGGCTCAAGGGGGGCTCGAGGGGGCTCGAGGGGACTCTAGGGGGTCGAGTGGGGGGTCGAGTGGGGAGTCGAGGAGGGTTCGAGAGGGTCTCGAGACGATCGAGGGAGGGTCGAGTGGGGGTCGAGGAGGGCTCGAGGGGGCTCGAGGGGGTGTGAGGGGGCTAGAGAGGGCTCGAGGGTGATTCGAGGGGGTCAAGGGGGGCTCATTGAGTATGGAATCGAACCTGCTTTACTCCTGTAGGTCCCGGGTTAGGTTAGAAATTTCGAGGTTATTTTTTTATAACAGACAACAGAAATATACTTATTTTACACATTGCCGGTGGACCAGCAGGCATTGTATACAATGCCTAGGCAACGTATAAAATGAATAATATTTCATACATTGCCTGATCGTTTCAGGCATTGTATACAATGCCAGATTATACACATTGCCGCTAACATATACAACGTGTTACACATAACAAAAAACCCCTAAAGCCCGCCGGTAACGATCAATTGCGATTGTCAATTTTTTCGTCAATGCCATTGTTGGAACAATTGACAATCGCTTCAATTGCACGCGTAAACGATCAATTTTCGCTAGACAATCGCAAATGATCGTTACCGGCGGGTTTAATGCCGAATATGGTATATGGTAGATGGGACCATCGAACTGATTTTTTTTTACAATCGGACCAACTTTGAAACCGCGAAAAAAAAATCTGCTGTTTTGTATAAAAATTAATAACGAAAATATGAAAATTTATGAAACAGCTCGTTTTTTATCGCGGTTTCAGAGTTGATCCCATAGTAAAAGTTATTCAGTTTGATTCTCCCTATCTACCATATTCGGCATTATTCGTATTTTTGTAACACGTTCTATACAAATATAAAAAATATGCACCTGGTCATCTCCACCAGCAGTATCTTCAGGGACGGTGTTGGGAGCACCAGATCCGAGGGTGGTGAAGAACTTCTGGACGTCCACCTCACTGGAGTATTGGTCTGTTAAGGAGATTACAAAATTATCCTAAGTCTGCGTTCAGACGATAACGCACGACCCGACCTCAACCCGAACTCAACTCAAACTCAACTCAACCGGAGCCCACTCCTTCAAATACAGCGTTTTGAGTTTTATGACAATTAATAAGCTCCGTTATATTTTTTGTCGATACAGCTGCACACGCCCCGTGCTCAACCCGAATTCAACTCAAACTCAACCTGAACTCACCTCAAACTCACCTGAACATTACACAGGAGTTTATTAATGTGTCATAAGACTCAAAATTGTAAGCGATGTATTTCAAGATGGGCCGCGGTTGAGGTGAGTTTGAGTTGAGTTCGGGTTGAGGTCGGGTCGTGTATTAACGCAGCCTCAAGCAATGCGAACTCCTGTGTAATCAAATGGTGTAAAATACGATACGCAAAGGAGGTACTGATGAGAATTAAATTCAATTTTATTCAACCGTCTCTGTTGTCTAGTGGTTTAGGTTAGGCCAAACTTGCTCGGCCAACTCCCAACCGCGGTAACTTTGTTGCAATCAACTCTAACAGAAATCGCAGTTACATCGCTGCTTTAGTAAGAACCAATGTGACAACTATCTTAACTAAAGCAGCAATGCAACTGCGCTTTCAATCGATTTCAATCGAGAATTGTTAGCAACAGACTTACGTAATTCGCTAGCCGGTAGCCGGGCCGGCCGCAGTCATGATCATTACAGTCACGGCTGTAACTGACGATTAACCTACCGTGTAATGGGGTGACTGATGGTTGCATGAAGTTGATTTCTTCTTTCCATCAGTCAATCAGTCAAACGAAATTCAGCGTGTAATGGCTGCCTTACAAGGTGGAATCCTACAAGGGTCCCTCAGGGCCAACCGGCGGCGAGAGGGCAAGTGCCGGAGGTTTTTAGTGGGTATTCCCTCCCTGAGATCCCACCGAGCCATGTGGCTGGGTGGGATCACGGGAGGCAGTCGTGGAGGGAGCCGCAACGCTGAATGTTGCAGTCCCCTCCTGGCGAGTCCCACATACCCCCTCCCTGCCTGTCGATTCTGTAACCAAACTCGCATCTCACTTCGAACCTCACTTACCTGCGGGTTCGATTCCCAGGGAGGGTATAATTTTTACTCGGTTTGGTTGGTGGTAGGGCTTATTTCAAGTCCACCTGGCTAGCTATTAATCACCATCTTACCTAAGTCTGACGCTATAACAACTTTAAAAATGTTGTGTTCCGCCAATTAAAGGTAAGATAGCCAGTTCCTCAGTGGTGAGGATTCCGGGTGTAGTGCGCTTCCACCTTCGGCCTTATCGTCACTTAAAATTGAGGTGAAGGCCAAGCACTATCCCGTTGTGCTTAAAAAATTGCTTTTCATACTAACCAATGATCTCAACCCTTCCCCTCCCGTTGTGGTCTTGGTCTCTTATCTGGTTTGCGAACGAGATGGCCTTTAGTTTCTCCACGTTTCTGGCCTTCTTGCCGACGTACACCAGGATGGATTGGTCTATGTCCAGAATGAAGCAGTCACCTTCATTCATTGAGGAGATGAGGGGGTCCACCTGTTAGTTTTGAAAATAATAAATGAAAGCATTTTAATTGACCTCGAATTACATTACTTGTTGACAAAGACAAAACATTGAAATAATTTGACATGTTTAATTTTTTATTTAGTTTTATTTTCTATCTTTAGTATTAATGACATTTTAATTTTAACATTCGCCATTTCCATATAACTCTAATGAAATTTGCGAATATGAAAATATCTGACAATAAATTGTAATAGTTTAATATTTGACACATATGAGAATGATCGCAATCGCTTTCATTTGACAGATAGATATAATGTACACATAAATTCAATTGAAAGAATTAATAGTAAATTTTATAAACATCTAAACTACAGAGCACGCTGCTCTAACGTACCTGTTCCTAATATCCCTTCATTGGTAGATCGCCGTACAGAGAGAGATCAAGTGTTTCTTTACAAAATTTTAAGAAATATTATTGACTCTCCCTATCTTCTGGAAAATATAGGTCTGAGATGTCCTCGGTCAAGCTCGCGTCTTAAAAGTGTGTTTTGTTTGCCCACTACTAGAACTAAGTGAGCTGGAAATACTTTTTTACACAGGTCATGTAATGTTCATAACAAAAATTTTACGTCAGTTGACATATTTAATTGTACTCCTCCTCAGTGGAAAAAAAACATCCATGAGCTGATTAGCAGCGATAATAATAATAGTGGTGGGTAGGTAGTTTATAAATAATGATATCATTTTAAATAATTTAACATTAACTTTTTTTTTTAAATTAACTCAGTTTTTTGTTTTACCTATTTTAGCTCAATTGTTTTAATTTTCTCCTTTTGCGCCCGTTATTGGATAAATTTAGATACTTTGTGTGTGTTATGTAACAGTGGAAACTTTGCTGATGTATGCGTTAAAATTTAAGTTAAGTTTATATAAGTCTTATAAAACATTGTATGTTTCCCTAATAATAATAAAATAAAATAAAAATAGATGTGAGACATTGCTGCATTTCTTTGGTAAGTTTTTGTTTGTGCCAAAAAGAAGCATCAATGTGTTACATCCTGAAAGCGATTGTGATAGATTTAGAAATTAGAGAGGCTGGTAACCCTAGCTAGACCAATAGATCATTATTCATCTCATCACATTCAAAATGTAGAGATTCATACCTGTCGTATTCTGATGTTCTTCTTGCCTTTCACCTGGAACAGCCTCTTGGCGGCGCCAGCGTTGGTGGTCACGTGTTTGAATCCTGTGCCGACACCACCGTCCAAGTACTTGATACCTGCAAATTAAAAAAATATTTTTTTGTAGTCTTAATTGCTTTGATTCTATGTAATTCGTAGATTTACCTATATCCTATAATCCATGACCTATAAAATATTTTTTTATTATTTTCCTTAATTTCGTGCACGGAAAATGTAAGTACCTATACCTACCTTAATTTTTTTTTTAATTTTTACAACAAAACTTGTTGCCAATTCTAAACATTGTGATATGCTATGGTTTGCTACAGTGCGATTAAATTGACAATTATGTACAGTGGTTTGCGGCAGCTTCAAAGCGCTTGCGGTACAAAATACATTCTCGAGTGAAGTTGTAGCGAATCAGTGTCTATCATTATTTCACTTTGCCTAAATTTTACAGTTTCCATAAAAAAAAAAATTGTATCAAACAGTACAGGGTTCTAGAAAAATACAACTTATAATAGCATCATTGTAATAGTATGAGTATAAGTACCAAGATTAGGCAATTTGTCTATGAACTGAACCACTGAGTTGATTCACGTACAGTCAGCAACGAAAGTCACTTAACACTTTAGTGCTGGTAAAATTTATTTATTTCTTCCTCTGTAGGTCTACGTTTCTTGCAGAATAAACCAGACTAGTCTGACTAAACTGTCATGTGTCAAAGTTTGCGTTTATGTGCGCTTGACCACAGACTATGCAATGCACTGCACAGATAAAGAATGTGTTTACTTATATTTTTAAATAAACTTTTATAATTATTTGTTTAAATTCTGTGTTTTTTCGGTCCTGATGTCATTACGGTGCTCGGCAGAATATCAGTGCAGCTGGCCTTGCCTGCTGCTTATACTGAGCCGAGTACAGTTTTGACATCATGCGACATGCGCAATGTTTTTGTTAATTAGCCTTTGATGTGTTTTAGTTTTTTTATTGTCTTTGTAATTTTGTGTATCGTTGTGTGTTGTTCAAAATAAATGTATTTTCTTTCTTTCTTTCTTTTTTTAGTACTTCGTCATAGCAACTTTTTACACAGATGTCTCACAGTTTGAAACATTAATCAAAAAAGTTGCTACGACAAAGTACTAAAGTGTTAAACGATTTTCGTTGCGGACCGTACCTACCCTCCGTATTAGTATACTGTGCCACGGCAGGGTATGTGTCATGCAAAGTTGTCTTGTTTTTCTTCCAAAGCGACGCATTGTTACGCTAAGTAACGATAATTAGCAATTCTGCAGATGATTCACAATTACCTCATTCTATCGAGGAAGGTCTAATTGTAAACAATTATTCTGTTGCCGTGAATACTAAGGAAAGATCGCTCTTAACTATGAGTAAAAATTTGCACAAAGTGTATTAACACTTTTTTGTTTTATTGTAATTGTAATAGGCAGGTCATCTTAAATCAGCAACATTTCTAATGACTGCTGAGGCACATTAGGCCTTCCTTATGGATAGAAGAACTCTCTTAAATTATGGAGTTTGAACTCAATGTTGTTCCAAACGACATGGCTTTCAAAATGTCATTAAAATATTTTTTCAGGCAGGGTTGGCGTGATTAGTGGAAGAATATCTTTTGGTTTTCCATCGTTATGAAATATTAGTTTAAATAAGTAGTAGAATTATCCCGCAACTAAATTTAGTTTGGTAGAATTTTACCCGATACCAAATTTTAGTTTGGTAGACCTTTCCTGTTACTAAATTTTAGTTAAGTAGAATTTTCCTGAATGTTACTAAGTTTTAGTTTGATAGAACTTTCCCAAAAAAAATAGTTTAGTAGAATTTTCCCGTTTGCAAATTCAAACAAAACCCTTGTCTTGATTTTTTCTGCGCTTCCTAAAGACGTCTTTTGCTTAACTTCCAAAATCCTCTCACCATTAGGGAAGTAGCTCTTGAATAGCTCGCTCTCATAGCCCATAGCCTCCCTGTGTTACAAAGCAGCGCCCCCAAACTTGTCATCCAGCCCGACTGTCAAAATGGCCGCCATTCTCTTTTTATATAGGTACCTGTCTAGCTTTTACAGCACAGACAACAAAGCCCTATATACAAGTATTATAGACTATAGACAACCTCGTTCTAGCATGAATACTTTATCAATGATAAGTTGAAAGCTTCGAGAATAATCAGTAAATTCTGTTGTTACCTGCATCCCCTCGGCTTATATCGACTGAAACTTTTTAACCGACTTCAACAAAAGGAGGAGGTTCTCAATTCGATTGTATGTTTTTTTATATCGTTGTTCGCGCGTATCTTCGACATTTGTGGACCGATTTTGATGATTCTTTTTTAATAAGGTGTCTTGACCGTAATTATGTTTCCTGAGTTACACAATGACACTTCCAAAATCTTCTAGCTCACCATTAGGGAAGTAGCTCTTGAATAGCTCGCTCTCATAGCCCATAGCCTCCCTGTGTTGCACAGCGGCGCCTCCAAACTTGTCATCGAGCCCGACCGTCAAGATGGCTGCCGCCCCAGACTCGTCCTGGGTCGACTCGCTACCAATCCAGTAGTAGATGTCATGGGATAGGTTGTTGCGTTTATCGGATGTGGTCTGGAAAGAAAACGGTTATATAAAAGAATATTTATTTAAATAAACGAATAAAATACATACACCTCCTGGAGGCATATTTGTAAATACCCGACGCGTTATCCACTCGGGAAGTTTCGGCTGCCGCTCGGGCGCTCGTATTTGACCTGACGTGTCGACGAACGATCGAATCGAACTGCTTTATTCCTGTAGGTTCCCGCGTATAGGTTAGAAATTTCGAGGTTATTTTTTTTATAACAGAAAACAGAAATATTTTCTTTTATTATAATAACTGACGCGGTACGTTTGCAGTTTACAAAGCAATTCTGGCTCTTGTAAATAGCAGACGCATTATCCCGACACGTCTGCTATTTACGAAGCAATTTCGGGTGGATAACGCGTCAGGTATTTACTCCGACACGTCTGCTATTTACGAAGCAACTTCGGGTGGATAACGCGTCAGGTATTTACTCCGACACGTCTGCTATTTATGAAGCAACTTCGGGTGGATAACGCGTCGGGTATTTACGAATATGCCTCCTGGAGACGACAATACGACAGACAATAAATAAAAACATTCATGAATCTAGTTCAAAGGAGTATTTTGAAACTATCAATGATTCCTAGGATCGAAATAAAAAAAACATATCTAACAAACTAAATAGCACAAAAATAGAATGTACTGAAAACAGTAACTGTTTTTTTTTATTCCGGTGACTAAACTATTGGATATTTTTAAGTGATTTTTTATGCAGACTGAAGACAATTAATTTATTGTCGTATTGATATCTCCAGGATAGATGCAAAAACAATATCCATTTAGTAATCACTTTCCGGTGGAGCTTGGTGGCGCAGTGGTTTAGCGCCTGGCCCAGCGATTGCGGAAGTTAAGCAACGTTCGCAAGGGTCGGTCATGGGATGGGTGACCAAAAATTAATTATCTCGAGCTCCTCCGTGCTTCGGAAGGCACGTAAAGCCGTTGGTCCCGGCTGCATTTGCAGTCGTTAACACCCACCAATCCGCATTGGGCCCGCGTGGAGGGTTATGGCCCGTCCTCCTTACCACCCATAAGGAAGGCCTGTGCCCCAGCAGTGGGGACATCAAAAATGGCTGATGGACAATCACTTCCCGAAATGGAGATTTGAAGAGCTCTTACTTAGTTTAGTAAGTATACTATTATAAGGCTGCAATCCTACCTTTAGTATGATGTAAGAGTCTCCTTTGTAGAATTTTCCGTAATCGTTCTGTGCTACAGCTACAGGGTTGAAAGTCTGAAAAGGGAATAAATTGTTACTGAACTAATTTCGATCGATCATAAGGAATGCCCGTACTTATGTGACTGTGGACCCCTATAATCCACAAACGTAGTGTCCATTTGGGGCGACAGGTCCTACCTAATCGACCCGAAAATAAAACCTCTTAGGCTGCCTGTCCATTGACGCGGAGCGAGGCGAATTACGGAGCGGAGATTTTATGCAATCCTATTGGTTAATATTTCCTCGTTTCGCCGCTCCGCCGCTTCGCTCAGCAGCAATGGACAGGCTGCCTAAAATACCTAGGTCTTAGATCTTAAGTAAAAAAAGGAAAATACGGACTCCCTAGGCACTACAGGGTAAGGCTTGAATAAATACTTATAAGTTTGGAGGCGAGTTACAAGTCACAATAGATCATTTAGGTCGCAGTGACTACAGCTTTACCATCCCTCTGCCACGACATCACCGCATGCGTCTTGCGTCTGCGTCTCGGCAACCACTGCGCGGTGACAACGACGAGCCGAGAGGCCGACATTAAGACAGCGCGCAGTAGTTGCCGAGACGCAAGACACAGGACGCGTGCGCAGAAGTGATGTCATGGCCGCGAGGCATCAGATCTGCAAACCCTACCCTTCAAACAATAATGCCCGAAGATGGGCGTAGGAAGGGGGGAAGGCCCGCCCCAGAATAGTCTGGTGCCCACCCCTGAATAGACTGGTGCCCGCCCAAGTATAGTCTGGTGCCCACCCTAGTATAGTCTGGTGCCCACCCCAGAATGGCCTGGTGCCCACCCCGGAATAGTCTGGAGCCCACCCCACAATAGTCTGAAGCCCACCCCAGAATTGTCTGGTGCCCACCCTAGAAAGATCAGGCCCCCTGGAAAATATCTCTAGATACGCCCACGTGCCAGAGCCCCAGCATAAATGGAGGGGGACATAAAATGGCTCATCTTGATGACAAACTCACCTCTATCCTCCATACTTCCACACCAGCACGTTTGCCGGCGTTGGCGAATGCTGGATGTACGCTCGCTTTTGTTCTGGCATCCTAAAATAAAATAATAAGTCGATAACAATTAAAAAACAACTACTCCATGGCCTATGGTGCAACTGCAAATAGTTTTAAGTAGGTATTTCATCAATGTCACATTCACACAATCACACAGTGGAATCCTCACCACAGGTTTACCTTATCAGTGAGCGATGTGATCTGAGCAGCGATCGGCTTCTGGGTGGCCGTGACTCTCGCCTCGATGGCCACCGCCAGTGCCAGCAGGCACCAGGCGAACAACAGCTTCATACTGAAACAAACATTTTAAGTACACATATTAGGTAAGTTTTTTTATTCACAACATCTGTATGTACGACATGAAAAAAGCAATTGGACGACTGCTCTGCTGTCTGTATGGGTATACAGAGAGCAGAGCAGTCGTCCCATTGGGGCGGGCCAACATTCAATGCATTATTGAGCGCTATAGGAAAATATGGTTTGCGCGGGCCTTAGAGTAAGACGCGCTTCTGTTCGGTACGAAGCCGAGATGCTCGAAGGCGCGGGCTATACATATTTTTATATAGAAAACGTTGTAGCACAGAATAGATAATAGTACTAGCGTACAGAAGTTGCACTCCGCAAAATCGTTTAAATAAATTGCGACTCTTGCTCCGACACAATAAAGTGCAATTCGCTTCAAAACAATCACTTAGTAGTTGCCTCTCTTTCTATCGCGTAGGTCTTATCTTTTTTCGTAGGGACGCCGCCCGTGCGCTTCAGACTCTGGTTGTAGCCAAAAATAGTAGATTGTTATACAAGACGCTAAAAGTACCCATTGCATACGAGGTATTTTTATTCCCGAGCTTTAGCGAGGGAATAAATAGAAACCGAGTTACAATGGGTTTTAGCGTCGTGTGTTACACTATACTTTTCACTACGATTGCGAGAAAATAAAATACAATATTAAATAGTTTATACCTACTTACTTCCGTAAACGAATCCACTCGTTTTTTTTTCCTCCACTTCATAAACTTTTTGTACAATATTTAAATAAATGATTTGAGCTTGACGGCAGAAGATTAAAATTATTTCTTTCCAATTACAGTCACACAATTCAATCAGTTTGTAATTATAAAAAAATTCTAAAGATTTCGCGCCATGGTACCTTTTTTAATTTCTGCTGTAGCAGCTAAGCAACACAAACACGCATTCTACGATTCACTCTGTACACAGAGTATAAATAAGTCTATGATTTTACCGAAGAGATGCTTTTAGTTCCATTTTCAAAAATAAGAATGAGAAACTGGGGGCCTATTCGAAACTTGGTCACGATAGTCGTCCGCAGTTCGTCGGTTATAGTTATTACAAATATTTTCAATGTAGCTATCGTAGTCCATAGTCTATTGAACGAATAATGACGGATCCACTAGAGAGAAACTGTCAAATTTACGCAATCACTTTGCAATATCGCATACGCAAGTGCTTTGTAATAGGAATCAATCAGAACGAAGCACGGACGTAGCCGCGTGTATCGCATTAAACCTTTCGTAATAGACCCCCAGTATTAAGTCGAGCGAGTTTTTATTCGTGATTATGAATAAAAACTTTTTCGTTTTAGTACGCTCATTGGTAATAGACAAACATTAAAAAAGAAAAAACTTTATCCCCTAGGGCTTATTATGCTATTTTATCTCGACTCTTGTACGTTACAATGACGCACTTTTTGAGCAAGAGGAGTGAAAAAAAACATACGACAAGCTAAATAGACTCTTGTATGAAAAGTCTAATATTTTTTTCCTCTTGTTTTCGGAAATTTTTTGTTTATGATGAGTACCTAATCTTAATAAAGCGAGGTTGTTAGTGTTTTACAAATATCTCTGTATAACAATGTAAGGAATATCTTAACTACCGGTTTTGATGAGAATTTACTGTAAAAAAAAACCTTACCTAGCAAAAACTAGATCACAGATATAACAATGATGGTATGAATCACATTTTATAATGTTATGCGGTTAAGGAAATCGTTTAAGGGCACAAGACTATGGTCACGGGGCCAAGCTTCATTTCTGTGAAATCATTACGAAAAATCACGGATAATAGTACCTACAGAATAAATATTATGTTGTACTCATAAGGGGGCTCAAGTTCACCCAGCGTGCATTGGAGAGAGCCATGCTCTACTACGTTTCCCTGCGAAATCGAATCCGCAGGAGAACTAAAGTAACCGACATCGCTCGATGAATCGCTCAGCTGAAGTGGCTTCTTCTTCTTCTTCGTTTGAAGGCGAATCAAATTTTATATTACTACTACTAGTACTCCGACACATCCACTCCTTTGGCAGTAGCCCTCGTCGAGAGTGCAGGTGGTGGGGCAACGTGGGCAATGCCTCAGGTGGTGCATGGTATGTGGTTGCCTGCATAGTACCCACCTTCTGCAGGATACCCCACTTCTGCATGTTCTCCCTAGAGCGACCGACGCCACATCGCAGTCGGTTTAGGGATTTCCAGTTCGACCACTTCAACCGCAACCCAACAGGCAGTTTTTCGGCGAAGCTGAAGTGGCAGTGGGCTGGACAGTTGGACACATAGCGAGAAGAACCGATGGCCGTTGGGGCGGGGCGGTTCAGGAATGGCGACCGCGCACTGGACGACGCTCCGTGGGCAGGCCCCCGATAAGGTGGACCGACGATCTGGTGAAGGTTGCGGGAAGCCAATGGATGCGGGCAGCGCAGGACCGATCGTCGTGGAGATCCTTAGAGGAGGCCTATACCCAGCAGTGGGTGTCGTGCGGCTGATATGATGATGATAATGATTTTGATATGTATAGCCTAGGCAAGGCTAGGCTAGGCTGCTAGGCTGCCTAGTATACATAATAATCTATAGGGTATACGTCTCACTCAAGCATGTCTGTTCGATTACTTTTTTATGCACAACGGAATAGTGCTTGGCCTTCACCTCACCTGATGTTAAGTGACGATAAGGCCAAAGGTTGAAGCGCACTAGACCCGGAATCCTCACCACTGAGGAAGTGGCTATCTTACCTCTAACTGCCGGAACACAACATTTTTTTTAATTGTTGTTATGGCGTCGTAGCTAGCCAGGCGGACTTGAAATAAGCCCTACCACCAACCAAACCGAGTACAAATTGTACTCCCCCTGGGAATCGAACCCGGGACCCCTGCGTCTTACACGGGCAAACCACTATACCACTGAGGCAGTTAAAACAGACTAGTTACGGAGTTCCTTAACATCCCTATGAGACCTCTTTTAACTAGTCACATTTTTTTATAAACATATTCTTTGTTATTTCCTTGTAGTTACTTAGGTGCTATGTTCTGTATTTCCTCGGGATGATTCATGATTACGTGCCAAGGTTGTTATAACTGTCAATGGCTTAAAGAATTTGTCTCCAACTCTGTAGGTACAAAGATATAGGAGGAGGTTCTCAATTCGATACGTATGTTTTTTTTTGTATCGTTGTTCGCGCGTATCTTCGACATTTATGGACCGATTTAGATAATTCTTTTTTTGTTCGATTGAGTTTTCTTGCGAGATGGTCCCATTTTTTTTTTCAAATCACTTCAGTAGTTTACAAGTAATCCTTAAAATACTATGATATTAAATCAACTAACTTGACAATTTTGTTATTTATGAACCGAATTAGATGATTTTTTTTTGTTGGGGAAGGGATACCTTTGTGTAGTCTTTTTAACCGACTTCAAAAAAAGGAGGTATTCAGTTTGTATGTATGTATGTTTCTCCGCGATTATCTCACGTTTGGCTGAGCCGATTTTGCTACCTAAATAATATAATATCTACACTACCTAATACAGAAGGTACTTACACTAAAAATAAAAAAAATGTTCAAATTGCTCAGCCAAACGTGAGATAATCGCGGAGAAACATACATACAAACTGGATACCTCCTTTTTTTGAAAGTCGATTAAAGAAGGAGTCACTTCTTAGGTATAAACTTACTTTTTTTTAAACGTTAAGGAAAGAAAATCACAATATTTTTATTGTTGATATAGTTTGCCGTCATTATCATATTAAAAATAATCAAGTATAGTCAGGTGGGATAAGTGAAACATACTTTATTTTTATTTTTATTTAACAAGGTTTAGTAAAGCTATAAAACTCGCAATTAAAGTAGCTGTGTAGGCAATGTACTCCTAATTTAATCAGCCTTTAAAGGTATGAATATAAATATCTAAAGACTTGCATTATGCAACAAAATCACGAAAAGAATATAAAGGCTAAGAAGTGTTTCACTTACCCCTGACAAGGGGGAAGTGAAACAGTGGCCAAAATACTTTAAATATTGTGTCCATTTAATTAAAAACAGGACAAAAGGATCATGTTAAACCGTTAATATCCAAAATGCATCAAATTCTCATAAAATAGGGTCCAGTTTTAAAGATTTATCAAAAAAACATAATCCGGGGGAAGTGAAACATAGTTTTTTGGTTTTTTGGTTTACAAGCTAGTTTAATGATCGCAGCGATATCTGTGTTTAATTAAATTAAATTAAGTAATTCGTCATTCCTGCTTTATCGACACATCGCTATGAGAATAAACTACGATAGTTTCTTAGATATGGTTGGGTGTTTCACTTGCCCGATGTTTCACTTACTCCACCTGACTATACTTATTTACTTGGTAGGTAAAGTATAAGTATTCCACGATTTACGTTGAATTACGTAAACATATAGTTTATTATGTGTTTATCGGGAACATATCAGTGTGTTTGACCTATTACACAAGTTAACTATCTTTTAACTAAAGTTCAAGAGATAAGCAATTTAATTTAAATTTAGTTTTAGTTGGAAATTCAAGCATCTTTAGTAGGAAGATTAACCACCAAAAATATTATAATTTTCTTACTACTAAGTAGTAAGACGAAACATCTACGCAAAATTGAAAAAAAATTGACACATTGACTCTTTAGAAAATCTTAGGTACTTACTACTATCTACCTACTGAATTATTTTGAATTTAATTTATTATTTTATTGAAAACTAATAGGTAGGTCAGTAAAAAGATACTAAACTTAAAAATTTTACCTACATAAAAGTAAGTAAAGTAATAGATAGTATTCTTTTAACATTAAATTATACTTAAATAAATTAGACAAAATCATCTAACTTATCTAAGTAAATAGTTTCATTAACAAAAAACTACAAATAATATGTAAAGGAAAGACGTGAAAAACTTAAAAGTCCAAAACGTAAGAAAAAGTTTATGTTTTTGATAATGATCAAAAATATTTAATTTTATTTCTTATAATTAATTATTTCCTCTATCTTAACTTATACTCCTTCTTATTAATTAATGCGATTTGTGATTAAGTTATTTTTAATATCGCTTTACAAATTTCACATCAAATGAAAGTTGCTAACTTACAAGACATGATTCAAACCTATTTTTTTTTAAATCAAGTTTAAAAACTTCCATAGAAAACTTACTGCTATTGTTACGTAGTCCATACAACTAAATTTTATTCATAAACAGGTTTTATTCAAGGCAAAAAGTTTGATAAAAACAAAAAAGTTATGTATAAGAAAAAAGAGAAAACGCAAATCAAAAAGTTTTGATTAAAAAGTCCTCATAACTTACATGTTTTGTTGAACTCCGGTTGAATTAAAAAATAAAACAGATTTCGTGTGTGGTCACCACAGCTGTCAGATCACTACTGGCTTTAAATGGATAGTTGTTTGTAGATCTACTATACCTTTACATGATCGTTTAATTTATATATCTCGGTCAAGTTATGTCGGGCACTCGGCGTTACATGTTGTTAGGCCACGTACGCACTGACAGGTGTCAGGTGGCTTGCTTAGCGCCTAGAGAAGGGATGCACAGATGGGCGAATGATAAACTAATGGCGGGCCACTAGCACAAATTAAAAACATAAAAATAATACTAAATAATATACTAGAAAAAATACGACTCGCACCAGATCAATACTCAGACGGGAATCGAACCTGCGACCTTTGGATATCCGGTAGATAGCGAGTGACTCGGTAGCTCAGCGGTCAGAGCATTGGACCGGATATGTTATTTCGTTTTTGTGTAAAAATAGCATTGTGAATGCAAAAATCTCAAATTTAAAAACATAAAAATAGCCAAAAAAAAAATTTTTCTTTCAAACGTACGAGGGAATATTTTTGCTGGCGGGGCCCCTAGCATATTGACGGGCCTGTGCATCCCTCCCTGGCCTAGAGCGTAGCGAGTCACCTAGCGTGTAGGGACTAGCGCAGGCGCCAAGCGTGCAGTGCGGCTGGCTTTCGCTAGTTTCCTAGCGGGTTGACAACATTCGTGAACGTTTATTAACTTCGCTACGCGCTTGACTCGCTCAGGCTCTCGCACCCTACTCTAGGCGCTAAGCATGCTGCCTGGCAGCAGTGCGTACGAGGCCTTAAAGTTCTTTTAAAATATTTGGAGATTATTTTAAAATTAATTTGGTATAGGTATACCTAAATCAAAATCATAATAGGTAAATAGTTATTACTGATAGTTGGCTGTTGTAATAATAATATTTGATATAATACTCAACTGTACCCTTAGCACGAACAGCTATCGAAAAAAATAACGCGCGTAAAATCATTCGATAGATAAATTTTGTATTGGAAATTTGTACAGCGCCATCTATCGCCGATAAGCGAAATGAAATTTTCCATAGAGAATTCTCTATCGAGTAGTTTATCGCGCGTTATTTTTTTCGATAGATGTTCGTGCTAAGGGTACAGATGCATTTAAGATTTTAGAAGTTAAAAGGTTTATTGTGTGTGAGAAAAAAAATGCATTTTTTTCATAATAATAGCAATAATGACGCAAAAAAGTTTCCATTGTACAAATAGTGATCGTTTTATGTTTTAATTCAGTAAACATTATATTATAGGTAATGTACATACAGACAAACTATACGCTTTTAACATTAGTAAAGATGAGAGAGGCAATGAATCACAATTATTGTTGTGGTTTTAGTATTTGTCAATTTTAAATTATATTTTTATTGATTAATCATATTCCACGAAAGCAAGCACAGTAAACCTTTGTTTACTCATTTCAAATAAATGATGATATTTTTACACGACTGCCCAAAGGAGTGAATGTGTTCAAGGAGTGAATATTTGTGAGTTTCTTGATTCCACCATTTTGATGTGTGGGGTATTGTTAGAATCCTTTACATCACCTGATCACCTCGAGTGATACTGGCTTAGATTAAAGATTTTCAGAAGAAAGGGGTCGTATTTAATCGGGTAATAATAAATTCCCATTTTGGGTATGAAAAATACTGAATATAATTAACGAGTTTCGGAAAACCATGAAACACGTGTTTGCTTATTTGTTTTTAGAAGTACCTAAGTTGAAATGTCTATTTTTTATAATATAATCTTTGTTCCCCTATTTCAACCCTTTAAGGGTGGTATTTCCAAAAAATGCCTTGTTAGTGGATGCTCACACTGTATAAAGAAATCTATGTACAAAATTTCAAGTGGTTAGTTAGTTCTAGGTTCAGGGTTTGGTCTGGGCGTTGGTCTGTCAGTCACCCCTTCATTTTTGTGGCATAATATATACACGCCAGCAGGTCGGTTCTGGCGTTGTTGGTCACAATGGAACCTAACATTCCTCCTCGGCTCCTCTCTCGCTGCGCCCGCTCGTCGTCGCACCTAGTCGTCTGTTTACCAGCACTAAAGTTATAAAGTCGGTAAAAATTAATTTGTATGGTGCAAAGTATTCATTTTAAAGCTAAGTAATTAAATTGTATAGTGCAAAGTATTAATTTTAAAGCTCAGCATATTTATAGTGGCAACCATTATTTTTATAGTTCATTCAATACATTTTGAAGCTAAACATTTTAAAGTGTGTTACATTATTTTTAAAGTGCATTTATATATTCCACATTTTAATATAAGAGATAGGAAGGGACCATCAAATTGAACAACTTTTACTATGAGACCCAAGTCTGAAATCGCGAAATAAATCAGCTGTGGCAATACATCAAAGTATGGTGTGGTGTACAAGAGCGTATCTCATAATCTCACTGATAATTACCCATTTCTTGAACAGATTTCAGTAGCAAAAACGGTTTGTTTACATCTTCATTAAGATAATATTTGTTTTGCATAGAGTATCGAGAAACTGATTATATTCACGGAATACAGTTAAGTAATTAGAATCGAAGAGTAAACTTCAATAATGTGCTTGATTGCAGTGTTTTCCTGTTTATTTGTAGATATTTTTTAATTACTTTATCTCAAATACAATATGTAACAAAAGCCCTGTCGAATAGGTACTGAAGGTGATATACCTAGTGTTGCTAAAACTGAACAATATTATTTAAGAGGATTGTCAAGCAAACGGTCTCCATACAAACGGCGATAACGTTTCCCACCCTCTCAACCTTAACCTACAGCAATGAATTTTTGGTATGTTTTTGAAAGCTTAAATACTATGGCTGTACGTTTTGATTTTTTAAATATCTATAATAGATTTCGAAATATTTGCATTTTAGTGATTTCATACAAAACACAGAAGTGCCAATATTTTAAAAATCAAAACGTACAGCCCTAGTTTTTAGGCTAAATTTCACCACTCCCACTAGCGACTCGGTAGCATAATTGGTTAGTGCATTGGGCCGGAATCCTAAGGGTTCGAGTCCCGTCTGAGCTGCTTCGGGTGAGTCGATTTTTTCTAGTATTTTTTCAATTATATTAAGTACTTAACTTAATATAAAAATAGCATTGTGAATGCTAAAATCTAAAAATTCAATACTATCAGCTGTATCAGATATCTACAGGGTTTTTGTTACATACCTATTGTATACTTAACAAAATCGATTTTGAAAAGGAATTTTCTGTTTTAGGTAGGTAGTAGGTACCTATATAGATTTTTATTTGGATATAAGGTTATTTAGAAGAAAATCCGTTTTGATTTTTTAATAACTTTATTTTTACACTTAAAAATAAAATAATAATAAAAATATTTTTAAAAAGCGCTTTATACTTAACTTAAATATACTTTTGTGCGTAACATAATACTAGCAGCAAATAGAGATTTTTTGAGATTTATTACAAAAACAATATTTTTTCTTTCCGTCGCTTGACTCGAGAGAGAAAACCACTCGGAACGGAAAAAAACGCACCGCGAGACGCCACGCCGCACGCGACGCGCAACGCCTCGTGTCATGAAAAACCATCGTCTCTAATGTACGAATTCATCTACGAGCTCAACGACGGACTCATAGACGATACATCCTTGAGATCGACCGTGAAGTCGGCGTTGTACAAAATAGTATTCACGAAGCTCCTCGGCTGCTGTAGCAGCCTAAGTTCGTCGGCGAGCTTTGTGAATACCGTTTTGTCAACTCAAATTGCAAGGAAAAATGTCAAACCGTTAGTTCCATCTCACGCCATGCTCGTCGTCGAAGCGTTAGTGTCTCCAGGAGTTGTCAAACAATTTTAAGTAAATACCAAGTTGTATCACAACGTTGCCGGAACGGCGAACTCAAGGATGTTGACTTTAGTTAGAGAATAGCATAGTAGGGTGTCGGCGTCGTATCAGTTCAGTCGTACGTTTCGTCGCCGAACGGTGTTCTCGCTCTAACAAACGATTTTTCTGAGCGGCGGACAGAGATATATAGATCTATGGTAAAGTGCCGTGCGGTGCGATACATAATCTTAAGTGATGATTCTTACATTAGTATTCAAGTCTCTTTGGTTTTAATGCATACTTATGTTATTTTACTTAAGTTATATTATGCCATTGCAAAATAATACGAGATAATAAAATACTGTGAAACGTTCTTATATTAATATTACAAATTAAGTGAAAAATGCCAAGCAAAACAGTACAATGCGATATTGAAAAAAATATCATTTCCAATACATACATATAAATAGTAATTCCAATACATAGTAATACAATCAAAATTGTTTTCTTGTAAGTTTAGAAACATATTAATTGTTTAACAAAGTGTTTTCTCAAAAATTGTGTCAAAATATAAATATAGTAAACTTAAAAAAAAAACAAAAACTTTCGTAAGAAATGCAAAAATGTTTTAAGTTTACCAAAATGGGGTTTGCGCGATTTAATTAAAATGCTAAATCAAATAGGATTTTTTTCATGTAATAGTAATATAATTTTTATTAAGTACTAAATATTCCCAAATATTTATCGAAAATTATTTCTTAAATATTTTAATTTAGCATTTTAATGGTACATTTTTTTTTCAATTCCAGTCTTCAAAATATGGTTTAAAGGCAGTTGGCTCCAATTCTTCAGGCACTTTCGAAACGTGGACCTGAAAAAAAAAGTCAAAGTCATCAGCCATTTTTAAAGTCCCCACTGCTGGGGCACTGATTTCCTTATGGGTGGATAATGAGGACGGGCCATAACCCACCACGCGGGCCCAATGTGGATTGGTGGGTGTTAACGACTGCAAATTACTCGCCCATGGAGGCAGGTTGTGGGATGGGTCATGACCCACCACGCGGGCCCAATGCGGATTGGTGGGTGTTAACGACTGCAAATTACTCACCCATGGAGGCAGGTTGTGGGCTTTCAAGTATTGTTGTGCTTTGTTCATGGCTTCAGCTTTTTCCTGTAAAAAAAACACAAATGTTAGTCTATGCTGATTGCTGACTGAATAGCGCCTATTATAATTAAGTTTTTATTTATTATTCTCTAATAATGCAGGCACTACAACCCCCCTACTCAAACGCCCAATTTTCTATTCGTTCGCTAACTTAAAGCTTAAAAATAAGCAAATTAGACAATCAAGTCACACGTCGCAAGTTTATGTAAATCACAGACATTTTTGTATTGAATTATACAAATATAAATCACAGACATTGTTGTGTTGTGTTATATTGTACCGAATGGAAATTTTAGAGTTTATGGCTTATTTTTATTTTTTTAGTTAGCGAACGAATAGAAAATTGGCCATTTAAGTAGAGGGGCAGGTATTGTTTAAAATGTGACTTTATTTAATTTGCCACTATAATGGATTTAAAAACTTACAGAAAGAATGAAAACTGTTGAAGAGTTATTTAAAAAAATCAAAACCTTAGTACCTTTTCGTTTGAATTCCTGCCCACCCAGACGTAAATGCCGCTGCTGCCAGTATCCAATATGTAGCATTCCTGGAAAAAACGAAATAAAATAAGGAAATAAACTAATAAAAAAATAGCAACTTACACTGTTTTGTGTAGCTCGATATTGATTAAAGGGTAAATTATAGGGTATTTTCCTATTTTTTTAAAACTGCCTAAAAGTATTTAAAGATTGAGACGAACGATTTAATGGAAAAAATATGAATTTACCGCCTAAACGCTCGGTTCGATGACGTCTACTGTGTGAACCATAGAGTAAATTGTAAAAAATCACTAAAATGCGCTAATGAGGATCAACGAAGATTTAAGTTAAATATGTAGAGTTACAGTCACATCAAAATCAATTATTTCAGTTAAAGAATTATTGAAATTGGACCAAAAATGACGAAAATAGAGCGATTTCGCATATAGTCGCATTCTCAACGCTCCCCAATTACACGATTCGCTGTTGACGTCATCTGCAGCCACGTTCGCCGCTCAGCGGCGCGGCGGGTGTTTGTTCGGGCGATCGTGGCACGTGACGTCATCGCATGTTCCGCAAGGGCCGGGTTTTTTAAAACTTTAATAATTTTGTCATTTTTTGATGGATTTGAGAAATTTAAACAGAGATTTACTCAGATATTAATACTGTATTTGATGTGATATACAAAATTGATATTATTATATTCAATTGTCGTTTTGATCCTCATTAACTAAAGTCTCCCACTTTAGTTGATTAGCGCTTTTTATCGACAATCTCTTGTAAAACCTAATCGCAAACATAATTTCAATGAGGTGGTCGACTCGTGTAAATACCCCATAAGACGTGAAGGCGTAACAAACAAACAACTGACTTTCACATTTATATTATAGTAAGGCTAATCTAATAATTTAATTTATTAATTAATTAATTTAAGGGCACAAGTTAATGATACCAGTACTAGGCTTCGAATGAACTCACCCAGTCCACTCGAAATGTCAGTAAAAATACACAATAAATTACCGAAAGAACTAACAGAAGAAAAAAGTTACAGTATATACTTAAAAAAGTTACAAAAACTGTTCTTGGAAAAATGCTACTATAGTGTTTCAGATTTTTTAAATGATAAAGATTTAAAAATTTAAATAAGTATTTAATATTAAAGTATTGTCATTTAATTGAAAAAAAGTCGTCCTCTCAACTCCTCTCCAAATAATTTGCTGTGCCCTATTCAGGGTCTACAATGTACTTTGTTATTTTACCTACCTACCATCTTGTTATCATTGTGGAATGCAATAAAGTGCATTGAATTGAATTGAATATTATGAAGTAAGTAAGTATTATACAGGATTAATATAAGTATGAATACCTTAGAGTTAAGTTGTTCCTTGGTGTAAGGACGAGGTAGTTTGGTGATCTTCATGTTGCCAGTACTGTCCGAGATTTCACTTAAAGTCACTTCTTGGGCGTCTTTGCGCTCAAATTCCTGAAAAAAAATTAAGTTACAAAGTTAAGCAAAACCGACATCTATAAAAGGTCCTAATAGAACGCGACTACGCAATCATCGCAAGTACGCGCGAATTTTAATCTTACGAATCCGCGATCAAACATACTGATGTCGAGTAGGTGTACTAATTGGCATTCGGTCATCGGTACGCTATGGTGATGATGTATCGCGTTGTATTAAGAAACTTGTCTTCTCTTCTCAACTTAAGAGGATTGTCAAGCAAACGGTCTCCATACAAACGGCGATAACGTTTCCCACCCTCTAAACCTTAACCTACAGTAATTAATTTTTGGTATGTTTTTGAAATGCCTAAATACTAGGGCTGCACGTTTTGATTTTTTTAATGTCTATAATAGATTTCGAAATATTTGCATTTTAGTGATTTCATACAAAACACAGAAGTGCCAATATTTTCAAATCTACAATGAATATTTAAAAAATCAAAACGTACAGCCCTAGTTTTTAGGCATTTCAAAAACATACCAAAAATTCATTGCTGTAGGTTAAGATTTAGAGGGTGGGAAACGTTATCGCCGTTTGTATGGAGACCGTTTGCTTGACAATCCTCTTAAGAGCCGCGCTCCTGTCTGTGTAGCTTCCTCCACTCGTTTCTGTCCAAAGCCAGTTCCTTGGTTTCTTGATAAGACACGACGTTAACCTTCTCTTTGATCTGTTCCATATAGGCTCTTCTTGGTCTTCCTCTTCCTATATATATATATATATATATTATATATATATATATATATATAATACTAATGGCTTCCATCTCCGCTTCTGCAGCCGTTGAGGTCTGCAGAAGCCATTAGTACGGTAATGCAGGCGGAAGGGGCAAGTCACAGGGACTAAAACCTGGATCCTGACAGAGGGCAGCAGTAACTGTCAGTACTACCCAGAGGCGGAGGGCAGGAGGCCTAGCACGGCTCTGAAGTAGACTTCTCTGGACGCCGACCCACAAGCGTTAGACAGAGGTACTGCGGGGCGGAAGGCAAGAGGGAAACCACCGCTCTAGTGTCCCTAAACTAGTAGCATGGAAAGTAAAAAAATGAAACTTGATGTCATCGCACGATAAAGCGATAGTCGCGTCGCTTACTCGCGCGATGATCGCGTAGTCTCGTTCCCATAATACGCTTGTTTCAGAGGTCTTTTTACGTGACGCGATCTAGTATTACAAAAAAACCATATGCCGATAAAACAATAAAGAAAATGTGAAAAATATGCATAAATGCCGGAAATACCCTAACAATAATGAAAGGCAAAACAAATGCACATGTATGTGAGATACGGTGAGTGACCAACATCAGAAACTACTGAAAGATAACTCTAAACCATTACATTTGTGGTGTTACACTTCATGGCCATTTCTTGGTGTCACTGAAAGAATTTCAGCACACGACCTGCGTCGAGTCCTACGAATTGACCCTAAAGTACAACACCACCATGTTACAATGGTGAAAATACCACGGTTGCGAATTATATACGCAACATAATAATGGTGCTTAGATAGAGATGGGGACCATTAAATTGAACCACTTTTACTATGGGACCAACTCTGAAATCGCGAAAAAAGATCAACAGTAACTGGGGGCCTATTACAAAAATAACTTGGCCACGATAATCCGTGGGCAGTTCGTCATTTAACGTTCGTTCGTCAACAAACATTTTGAATTTGGCTATCGTTGCCCATAGGCTATTGAACGAATGATGTCGTTTACTCTAGAGAAAAACTGCCAAACTTACGCAATCACTTCGCGATATCGCATACCTACGCTACGCAAGTGCTTTGTAATAGGAAACCTTAGAGCGTTCTATATGCTCTAAGTAGGAAACAATCAAAACGTAGCACGGACAGCTGTGTGTATCGCATTTAACTTTTCGTAATAGACCCCCTGTTTCATACAATACATTTCGATATTTTCGTATGAAACAGCTGATTTTTTTTCGCGATATTTGAGTTGGTCCCATAGTAAAAGTTGTTCAGTTTGATGGTCCCTGTTTACCATATTCGGCATTACAGTTTTTTTTGTAACAAGTTGTATACTAATGGTTAGTTTAGTACCTCATCATCTTCTGAGTCTTCTGACACTGACTCCAGGTCTCCAGAGCCGAGGGCTTTAAAGAATTTCTCGATGTCACCTTCACTCGCGAAAGGATCTGGAAGAAAACAAATCATGGGTTAAGTAAGTATATTAAAAAAAGGAACGATATCGAAAAACTCCATTGCTTTCCATACTCATATAAACTGAAGCACATTTTGTCAGCTGAGCCATGGACGCTTCCTAAATACATAAATAGCTTAACAACAACATGCATTGACATACTTCATTCGCTAAATCCAGAAAATACCGATTTTGAATGTCAACTTCAAACTCAAATATCTCAGTAAGTATATCACTTACGCATCACTTACGAGATTTTTTGCTCATTACTTTTTGTTTGTAATATCTTCCTCTATCGATTGACACCACTTTTATCGGCCAAAACCGACTTTTTTCAAAATGGCGGACAGGTAGGTATGATACCTACTATATCTATGTAGGTATGCCAAAAGGGCCTGATGCTCTTTGCCTTGACAGACAAAAGGTAAGCTAATTATACTCCTCACCAATAATGTCGATCTACTCTCCCGTTGTAGCCCAGCCCTACTCAAATGGCCAACATTCTATACGTTTGAACGCTACGCTTTTAAAGCTTAAATAATGAGCAGTATACGATTTATTTCGAATCAGAAACGAAGAGATCCGCAAGAGAACTAAAGTAACCGACATCGCTCGAAGGATTGCTCAGCTGAAGTGGCAATGGGCGGGACACATAACGAGAAGAACCGATGGCCGTTGGGGCGGAAAGGTTCTGGAATGGCGACCGCGCACCGGACGGCGCTCCGTGGGTAGGCCCCCGACAAGGTGGACCGACGATCTGGTGAAGGTCGCGGGAAGCCGCTGGATGCGGGCAGCGCAGGACCGATCGTCGTGGAGATCTTTAGGGGATGCCTATACCCAGCGGTGGGTGTCGTGCGGCTGATATGATGATGATGATTATGATACGATTAAATTACTAGTCGCAAACTTATGTAAATCACGTGTCTGTGTACGTGTCTGTGTGTGTGTGTGACTTCGATACATGTATTTTATGGAATTGACACGCTTACATTCCTATGCTTAAGGTACGTAATTTTATAGCTTATAGCGTAGCGTTTTTGTTGATGTCCCCACTGCTGGAGCACAAGCCTTCCTTATGGGTGGTAAAGAGGATGGGCCATAACCCACCACGCGGGCCCAATGCGGATTGGTGGGTGTTAACGACTGCAAATGCAGTCGGGACCAATTGCTTAACGTGCCTTCCGAAGCACGGAGGAGCTCGAGATAATACATTTTTGGTCACCCATCCCATGACCGACCCTTGCGAACGTTGCTCAACTTCCGCAATCGCTGGGCCAGGCGCTAAACCACTGCGCCACCGAGCTTCACTAGCGTAGCGAGCGTAGCGTTTAAACGCATAGAATGTTGGCCATTTGAGTTGGGAGCTGTGGTCATTAATCTGATTGGGCACCATGGGAGAAGGATTCCAGGACAAACTACCAAAAGAATTATTCCTGAAATTCCTACTTGAAGCAAAACGATTTCTCACCAATTATATCGATCTCCCCTCTCCCGTTGTGGTCCTGGTCATTGATATGATTTGCCACGGTGATCGCTTTCAGCTTCTCTACAGGCTTGGCCTTCTCGCCCACAAACACGTAGATGTCGTGGCCGAAGTCTAAGACGAAGCAGTCGCCTTTGTTCATGGAGGCCACTGAAGGTTCCACCTGAAAGATTATCCGTATTTTTGGCTAGCTGCTACCCAAAGCCGCATTTCCCCCTACAAGAAAACTTCTGTGAGAAGTGTCTCACAGCCTGTCACACAGAACAGGCCACCACGCATGCAAGTTTTGAAATGAAACAAAGAATAAGAACAAGAATTTTTATTTGCATAATACCATGTACAGACAGCAATGTATACTTTGGGGTCACAACAAGTTTGGTAACGATCGCGTAAGTGGCTGACTCTGGGTTCACAAGATGGAGAGGCACTCTGAATGCTGAATAGCTCAGATGCTAAATATGTCGGTTTGTTTGCGTGAAGTGGTTGCGATCTTTTTATATGCAGGCTGACAAATGTGTTATCGTTACCAAAAAAAAAACGATAAAATTTCAATAGTACTTACTTGCTGTAGGTACTATTGTCATTTACCTTATCGTTTTTTTGGTAACGATAACACATTTGTCAGCCTGCATATAAAAAGATCGCAACCACTTCACGCAAACAGACCGACATATTTAGCATCAGAGAGTGCCTCTCCATCCTGTGAACCCAGAGTCAGCCACTTACGCGATCGTTACCAAATTTGTTATGGCCTCCTAATCTAATGTGGATCAATAGTATTATATACCTACCTTATGAATGTAGGCATGCAAATATTTTTAGTGCTAGTATTTACACAGAATACATAATAGTGTATTTTTTACAAATTATCAATCAAGAGATCAAAATTAAAATAAAAAATTAATGATGTCAAATAAGTGATTAATAGTACGTACAAAATTAATAAAAAAACACAATAATATGAATATCATAGTTCTTTTGATTCTAGATATGTTTAGATTTGTAAGTTCATGCTTGTATTATACCTACCACGGGTATTTCAATAGAGAGAATATAACATTAGCTTTATGGTCTTTGAGACGTCAGTTTTCAAATGTTCACTCGCTGATGTGTTTAAGATTAAATAACTCATATTATCTTTGCAGAAAAACATTTAATTTATTGAAGAACGGTTTAGATAATTTTACATTTTAAATGACACTCAAATCAAAACTGACGTCTCAAAGACCATAAAGCTAATGTTATTTAAGGCCTCCTTGGCCAAGACTCCTTGATTGAATAAAAGTTCAAAGCAAAAAGTACTTAAGGCGGTTGTATGACCGAAAGTGGCGCCCTCAGAGGTTTTTATTTAATAAGTTATTAATAGAAAAAGATTTTAATAATGTTTATCGTGGAGATTTTAGGGCTCATGGTCTAGTATTTTTAGAAGGTATCACTACATGTCATCGTAGTCATTCATAGAAGTAGATAGCAAATGTGTCAAAAACGGCCACTTTTAGCAGTTTTGCTATCTACTTCTAGCAGTGACTACGAGGGAAAGTAACGATACCGTCTAAAAATACTAGACTGTGGGCCCTAAAATCTCCACGATAAACATTTTTAAAATTGTGCATTAGAGCTATAATATTAAATATAATTCACCGCGGCGCCACTTTCGCTCAGGGTACCACGTTAACTATCAACGCTGTAAATCTGTAGATAGGCTATTAAAATATTTGGGGACTTAGTATTTATCATAATGCAGAATGATGGTTTCATAACTTGGCCCTTTTCAAGGCTAGAGCGAATAGGTTTTATCTATGTGAGCATGCTCCGTCGTATTCCGCATCATCACTTAGCTTAGGTGTGATTGTGGACATGTATATGCTCACTTATTTTCAATAAAAAAAAACTTGGTATATGTATTGTATGAGCTTCCTCACCTGGCGAACGCGCACGTTCCTCTTGCCCTTGATCTGGAACAGCCTCTTCTCGGAGCCAGGGTTGATGGTGACGTGGTTGAACCCTGAGGAGTGGCCACCGTCCATGTACCTGATAGCTGGAAGAAACTCATGATTATTTCATTTTCCCCATTATACAATGTATTACAAAATAAACCTTAACTTTGAATATGGTATATAGGGACTATCAAACTGAGGGTGGATTGATAACTCCATGACTTTTTAATGAAGATAGACTTTTTTTCGGAATATTTTGTTTTATATCTCTACATAATCTTATTGTAGCTCTGCGTACCTATTCAGTCCAACGAAGTTCTCAACGAAGTTCCTACCTCTTTAAACCATATTTTTTTTCTTTCATCGCCTGAAAACTGGTAGGACCCCAGCCAGAAGTGAATGTCCCAGGTCCCAGGATAGGCAGAATACAAACCTGGTTCAAAATATCCCAAGAACTGCTTCGACTCGTGACCCTGTGTCTCCCTGTGTTGTATCGCGGCGCCATTGAACTTGTTGTCGTCAAGGTTGACAGACAAGATGGCGGCCGCCCCAGCCTCGTCCACGGATGTCTTGGACCCCAGCCAGAAGTGGATGTCCCAGGATAGGCAGTTGGGGTTACCGGTTGTCTGGAAAGAGGCGAATAAGCAGCGAACTAAAATCTATGGAACAAGCATTCAGCTCAAAAAAGTTATGAGATAACAAACATAAAAAAAAAAAAAAAAAAAAACAGACGAACTGAGAACCTCCTCCTTTTTTTGAAGTCGGTTAAAAATGGCAACACACAACAACTACTTAAGTGGGTGGAGCTAAAAATGCTGGCATTTAATTATGCAGCACAAAGCGACTGAACACTGGTTACATATAGCGACCATAATTTTTATACCTACTTATAGATATTGTCTAAGTATTATAGTCAAACGAAAAAATATGATGCGTTATTGCTTCATCTTTTATCTGCATTCTTTGCGTCTTTTACACCATTAGATTACACAGGACATTAATTTCTAATAAACTCTCTTTATCTCTATCTTTTTGTGATACAAACTGCAATTATTGTAAAGAACACTAACGTCCGTTACTGGCGCGTGGCTGACCCGACTAAATCTGTGCGAGATGTCATTTTTTAGCCCCGTGGCACAGAATATATAATAGTACTAACGTACAGAAGTCCGACCCCGCGAGGACCATCAAATAATAAGCTACTCTCGCTGCACGGCAATAAAGTACAATTTCAAACTGCACAACGCTGCGTGGATAAAATTATATGCACCTACGAAGAAGAAAGAGAGGCGTCTCTTTCTGTCGCATAGCTCTGTCTCAACCGACACATTTCGGGGTTGCTACTCGCTAGTTACTGATATCATAGAAAACATTCGTTATGCCCAATGAATAAACAATGAAATTACTATAATAGGTACCTACTTATAAAATAAAATAAATCTACCTAATAGGTGAGCTGAGCATATTTAATAGAGCATAAATAATAAGTATTTCTAAGTAGTTAGAGAAGCTCGATGGCGCAGTGGTATAGCGCCTGGCCCAACGATTGCGGAGGTTAAGCAACTTTTGCAAGGGTCAGTTATGGGATGGGTGAAAAAAAATAGTATTTTTTAGCTTTTTTCTTTACTGGTGCCATATTTCGAACTTCGATACAACTAAGTATGTAAATATGTATACAAAAAATACAATAAACTTTGGTAGGTAGGTAGGTACGTTAGTAATTAAGTATCAAAAACGAAGTGCATGCAGTTTCGCATTCGGCGCTTGACTGACTCGTTTCGTTCGTGACGTTCACGCGCTGCGCTCTCGTCGCTTGCACACGCCGCGCGTTTCGGTCGGCGCGGTGATATCCCTCGACAATGGCCCTCTTGGAGTGGGCCGCGAGCAGTAGGCTAATATAAAAGTTTAAGCGCGGAGTTATACCCCCCTGCCCGTGGTCCCATTTTTAAGCATATTTGTTTGCAATTTTACACTTCCATAGATTTTAGTTCTATTTTAGTTCGTAACAATGATCACTACCATACAAGAGTTAATCTGACAAATATTTTTTTTTAAAGTTCATGTACCTACTTATAAAAAATATATTTGAATCGTTGCTATGACCGTAAAACATTAATATCGATCATGTATAAAATGCAATTTTATTAGATATTGGTGTCGATTCGGTTGGCAACGACTTAACTAAATTGACAGGACTAAACTAAATTTAGTTTTCCATCCTTTTCTTTCTGTATCGAAAAGACAAGAACAGAATGCTAAAAATTAAGTTTAGTCCTGTCAATTTAGTTAAGTCGTTGCCAACCGAATCGACACCAATATTGCATTTTTATTGTTATTTATAAAACATTGTAGACAAAATGTTATATTGTCTACGAATCGGAAAATAGTGATAAAGATCATGAGTATTTAATTGCAAATGACAAACAAACAACACCATATTTTCCCGCTGCGTTACTAATGAGACATGAATCATCTTATAACAGATGTATGCTTTTCACAGGGCTGGCACAAAATAATCTAACTACCAACTAATATTATAAATTTTAATGTGAAAGTTTAGATATCTGTTACTCAGTCACGCAAAAACGGCTGACAGGATTTGGATTAAATAGGATCTTTTTTTTATCCCGATCAATGGTTCCGAGTGTCCACTCGGACGAAGTCGCGGGCGGAGGCTAGTTAAATTAATATGTTTTATGATCAGAGTATGTTTCGGGCTTTGCTTTTCTAATTTAAAAGGAAAATCATGACATTGAGTATTGACTTTTATATTTCTTCACTCTTATAAAATCTAAGATCAAAAAACTTGTATACAAAAAGTATGCTATGGAAGTACAAAATAGTGATATCAGTAAACTGACCGAAAAACAATTTTTTGTTTTTTTTAATTAAAAACAATTTTGGCTCAAAATAATTATGGCGGTTTTTTTAAATAATGATGAAATAAAATTAAAATAATTTTTAAACTACTGATATGAAAATACAATTACCTACACATTATTCATCATTATTCACGTAATTACGGAATAAATTGGAATTTCAATTGATAAAAACCAAAGTAGCAGCCCTGCTATTACAAGATGCAAATAGAAGCATCACATCTGGTACATATCAGACGCATAACACTTCTATATCGACTCAAGTATATTTATTTTATTGACTTGCCAATCGGTTTTAAAAGTGGATTTATTTTATTAGCTTGTATTTTTAGTAACTACTGTAACTAGGGTTGCCCGATGTCCTTTATTTTAAAGGACATCCTCAATTTTAGACGCAAAAATTGATCTTGTCCCTTAATTTGAAATCTTCAATAGAGGACACTGTAAAACCAGAACTATTTTAAAAATCAACAATTGTCTTTAGAGCAGCCAAAAGTTAAGAACATAAGTACTCATACTACGATAATACATTGCGTATAACCAACATTGTTTTTTTTTATAACAAATGGAGCTGCTTGATGCATATCAGCATTTTATTAAAATTCAGATATTATCCTTAATTTCCATCCTTTGTACTTTATTTAATCTTATCAAATCCTTTAAAACATAGAATGAGAGCTAGCAACCCTAACTGTAACTCTACCATGAGCTGTTGCATGCGAACAGTTTTCGCTACTGAAAACTATATCGGATATTATATACTGCCATAGAGAAGGCTATGATACTTAGTGATGTCTTGTTTAGAAAACTCGAGTCGTTGAGTTCTACTTTTGAAGACTCGACTCGGATTGGCAGGAGTCGGTAAGCTCGGTAGGCTCTTAAGTCCAAGCCTAGTCGAGAAACGAGCTCTCTGAGCCACGCCTCGAGACTTCAAAAGAGTTTCAAGCCTTCAAAAGAGCTCGAACCTATCAAAAGAGCTCGAGCCTTCAAAAGGCTTAGAGTTTATTTAATTTAATTTAATTTAACTATTTATTTCAGGCATCAATGGCCCATACAATAAATACCTTAAAGACTAACATACATAATATAAAACAATCTTATATTTACACTTTATCACGTATTGACGGCGACGTGTTAAGCAACGCAGTATATAGTAGTAGTTTATGACTTTAATATCTATATTTACAATATTATTATATCAATTGCATTGTATGATGTGGAAGAGCGAGGTCTCTTGGCACAAGTATAATAATACTTAAAAGGGGATCTCAGTATATTATTCTTTTGTAAAAATTTGATGTTACTGAATAAATATTTTTTATTTTTTATTTATTTATATTATATCCGTAAATATTATTATTTACGGAGATATTAAAGCCGAGCCTATCGAGCTCACAGAGCCCTGAAAATCTGACTCTAGTCTCCAAAGGTTAAACTCAAAAAGATGAATGTCTTATGTTATAAAGAGCACCGTAGATGCTTAATCTATTGTGCTTTAGCTCTACTTATCTTCATTCATCAGCAGCCCATCACAACTAGTGCGCCGAAAAAGACTCGAGCCGTAAAAAAGCCTCGAGATCGACCGAGCTCTCAAAAAGGCTCGAGCCGTGAAAATGGCTCGAAATCGGCCGAGCTCTGAAAAAGACTCCCGAGTCGTCGAGCTTCATACAAAAGAGGCGAGCCCTGTAAAACGACTCCGAGCTCTAGACAAAAGGACTCGGAGGACCCGAGTCTTGTACATCACTAATGATACTGCTCACTCACAGTCAATGCGAGTGAAAGAGAGAAAACGAGTAGCGAAAACAGTTTGCTTATGTAGGGCCATGTTCATCTTGATTGGGCTAAAAAATTTCGTGAAAACAATATTAGGTCCTTATTTTATAAAATTGACGTTTTACTTTACGTGATACTTGTTTACATTGCTTGACTACATTATTTTTTTTTTCTTGTTTATTTATTCGTTTATTTATAATCATGCACCTTAAAAACTAAACACATATTGGGATATAAAGCGATTGTTTTAGTTAGTAACTTAATAGTAATGTTAGTAAATTGTTGATTTTTATAAAATGTATGCCTATGTGAGCGTAAAGAGGCGAGTGTCAGTGTGCGGACAAACCAATACTGGTTTTTGTCACATTGTTAGCGTAAACATCTTACTTTAAAGACCTTTGTAATTTCTTAATAAATAAATAAATAAATATGGAGAATTTTAAACAAATTGCATTATCCATTGCATTTTCATAATTTATTTGACACGATCTCCTTATATTAATGTATGAAAGCTAGTATTACGGAGAGTACTAGTTGTTTTCCAGGTTCTGCTCACCAGAGTTAGATGAAACATAGCTTAAATTTTAAGTTAGATTCTAAACTACCAAACTGTGAAAATACCATAAAAATCCGTTTAGCGATTTTTGCGTGATTCGGGGACAAAGATTTAGAATTAACAGTTTTATTATACCTATGCATAGAAGATACTTAAAGTGCCTTGGTTAAAAAACTTACTTTTAAAACGATGTAAGAGTCGCCGGAGTAGAAGTTGCCATACTGTTTCAAAGGTACTGGCACAGGTTCAAAATCCTGAAAAAAAAATTAAAAAAACAGTTAAGTTAAGCAACGTTCGCAAGGGTCGGTCATGGGATGGGTGACCAAAAATTTATTATCTTGAGCTCCTCCGTGTTTCGGAAGGCACGTTAAGCCGTTGGTCCCGGCTGCATTTGCAGTCGTTAGCGCCCACCAATCCGCATTGGGCCCGCGTGGTGGGTTATGGCCCATCCTCCTTACCACCCATAAGGAAGGCCTATGCCCTAGCAGTGGGGACATCAAAAATGGCTGATGGACATTGAATAAAATTAATGACATTATGCGGTGTAAAAAAAATATTGAAAAGATTCATATTATCTTTATCTATGAAATTGGAGATTTTTTCTCAATAGAAAACCTCGTTACTTCTATATTTAAAATAAAATTTTTTTCGATAGCTGTTCGTGCTAAGGGTACAGAGCTATCGAAAAAAATAACGCGCGTAAAATCATTCGATAGATACATTTTGTATTGGAAATTTGTACAGCGCCATCTATCGCCGATAAGCGAAATGAAATTTTCCATAGAGAATTGTCCATCGAGTAATTTTACGCGCGTTTTTTTTCTCGATAGCTGTTCGTGCTAAGGGTACAGATCAATACTCAGACGGGAATCGATCGAATCTGGTGCGAGTCGTATTTTTTCTAGTATATTATTTAGTATTGTGTAAAAATAGCATTGTGAATGCAAAAATCTCAAATTTAAAAATGGCATAAGTTATCTTAGTCTTTAAACGTTAGCGCACAAAAGTTTTAAAACATTGGCGTTATTGGTTATTAAATAAGTACCTAGGTACATTTTTTCTACAAAATACTCTATTCAGAAAACAGTTTCAAACTTTGTTTAAGTTATAGTAAAATTTTACTTTTTCCTTAAAAAGTTTTTATCGTATTATTTTATTTGATCCCATTAAACAAGTTTCTCGCGTTCACACAAACTGCCATTGTATGGTCGTTTCTCATAACCTTGAACTACCTATGTAGCTAACTAAATATAGCAGACAACAGAGTCAACAAAAGGCAAAACTATCGATATTATTATTGCATTTTTAGATTTTAGACATTCACAATAGCGCGGTGGTAGTGAAACTAGCGCCGCCACTACATTTATTTTTATTACTCGTAAACCAAGTCAATATTTAAAAAAGCTCATGTAATAATCTCTTAAATTGTCTCTAATATTTTTTGAATAACTCTTAAACAGTTATCATTCATTCTGTAAGTTTTAAAATCCATAATTGCCAAGCCCAAAAGTGGCCACATTGAGCTAAAATGGATTTTAAAACTTACAGAAAGAATGAAAACTGTTAAAGAGTTATTAAAAAAATATTAGAGACAATTTAAGAGATTATTACATGAGCTTTTTTTAAATATTGACTTGGTTTACGAGTAATAAAAATAAATGAAGTGGCGGCGCTAGTTTCACTACCTACAGCGCTTTATCGATATTATCCTACTAACAAAAGTAAGTTTGTTTGAGCGCATATTCACGGCTTAATTGATAACTTAAAAGGGGGTATAAAATAGAGCATATATCGCCATCTTAGATTTCATTTTTTCGATAGTAATATAAAATGCCAATCCAAAAAAAAATACATAAGTTGTTAACACGTTCACGGACACTCCGTCTGAGGACGTTGAAAGAATTAATTTTGATATGACACACCGTCTGTAGACGGCATGTTTTGTTGCTTTGAAACTGACTTCCCGTCAGCAGACGACCGATTTACTAAGCAGCATAAGGGATCACGTGACCCTGTGTCACAACACGAAATATTTTATCTTCCTAGTGTCACTGCAAAAGATTTTATGTCAAGTTTTAGGAAGGTTTGTATGTGTGTGTTGGCGCACACATCGAAATGCGTGTTGTGACATGTCGTCGGCAGCCGGCCGATTTCCGAACACGTTCGTTCGCGCAGTCGCCCGGTGTCACAGTACGAGAAGGTCATGCGCATCGCAATCGGAGCGGCTACAACCAGTTTCTAGATGATTCTAAGCTGAGTTATTGCAATAGTTTTTCAATTAGAGTGATGTTTAGGTACTTGTAAACATAGTAAGTGCCCTAATATTACTGTTCTGTGTTCATATATTTCGAATTCAATAAGGAAATGAATAAAAGTAGGGTTGATAGCCAGTATAGTACCTACCTCGATATTTGTTGTGATCTGATTGTTTTGCTTGTAATATTTAGCAATATTATTGAAGTAATAAGCATACGGTGAGTAGGTACAATATATCAAAGTAAAAGTTGATAATTGTATGTATTTGTGGTTACTGGCTGATATATGATCGGGGTGTTTTGTTTGGGTTATTTATCGACTTTGGGAGACGAATAGGTATACTTACATAGCGTAAATTCTGCCCCTTTTGCAGATGGCTTATGATATAGCAGATGACTGATATATGGTGATATATGACACATGTTTTGTAGTATGAAGCGTGACGGCCCGTCCGCAAACGTTGTCGTTTGTAGCCGGTATCGTCATAGCACATATGTACTTCAAGTCAAAGCGTGACGTTTCGTCTGCAGACGTTGACGTCCATGAACGAGTTTGTCACAGCACATGTGTAGAAGTATGGCATAGGTGACATTGCGTCTTCAGCCGTCATGAAAAAATGTATGGGATTTCGAAGTGTCATATTTCAAATTATTCTTTCAACGTCCTCAGACGGAGTGTCCGTGAACGTGTTAAAAATATAATATTTTTTCGATAAAAAAAGATCCCGAAGGTGCGTCAAATTTTACAACTAAAATCAACTTGTTTTTTTTAATTTTATTTTTAGAGTTGGTTTTTAACACTATTCATTGAATTAGCAATTTTCTAAGTTTATAATCTAATAACTTAATATCTCACGAGTTACATAATGTTAATTATTTCGCGTTTTGTGGTTTTGCGCGATTTTTTTATTCCTATGTAACATACTAGGTACGTTATGAACAGAGAAAGGAAGACACAACTAAAAAAATATTCCCGAAATCGTAAAATGAAGTTAGAATAATTACGATTCTGAATATTATGATTGTTAATGTGAAATGAACTTCACAGATGAAACATAAAAATGAATATCACCATTTTTAAAGGAAACTTTTCAAAATATTTCTGCAAAAAAACCAGTCGACATTAGCCATTTTTTATGTCCCTTATGGGCGGATAAGGAGGATGTGCTATACATATAACCTACGTGGGCCCAATGCGGATTGATATAAAAAGATAATGTTTCTATACAATCTTGCCCTTTTACTTGTGTTTGTGTCCACGTTTTAAAATAAGGGGTATAATTTTTATCGATATGTCAAGAGTATCGATATTAACCCTTCACTAGCACCATAAAACCAGACTCGGACCAATTATTTTGAGCTCAGACAGTATAAATAATGGGTTTAATTTTTTTTTCCTTAGCTGCTGCTATGTAGGCAGTAGGCAGTTTATTTGGAGCAAACCAATCTTGACGCTAAAACTACCAACTGTAATGCGTTTAAATTAAGTACATAATTCTTATGTAAAATCAACGTAAGTAGGTAACTATTTAATTTATTTAAATATCGTTTACAAGTTTTGACATTGAAAATGTCTTTTCGTTCGCTCCAGTATAGGCTCCGATTTCACGAAAAAGTGCGATCCCCTTATATCTCAGAGGATTGTGAAGATATGATATTCAAAAAAGACTCAAAAGACGCGTATTCACGAGAGCTGAAAGCTGCAAAAATAATTATCCGAGAAAATAAAAAACGAAAAAAAAAATATGGCCGAAATAGTGGAAAAAAGCTATTTTTTCCAATTATTTGATTTTGACGCTCGATATTTTGGAAACGAAGAATGATATCAAAATTTTGAGAAAAATTCCTCTGAACAATTTAGTCAGCTACAATTTGAGCCTAAAACAAAGAGGTTTGCCCTGTAGCTTAACCTTTAACATTGAAAATGTTTTTTAGGCTATAGCCGCCATTTTTGCTCAAAGTGCGACATCGCCTTGGTTTCGTAAGTTTTAAGGCTACATGAATGGTTGAAGCCTCAAAAGATAATAAATAAATAATAAATAATCTTTATTTCTCTCTCCAACAGTTACAATTGTTAACTATATTAAGTTATAAACTATTTTAGATAGTCTAACATTGGAGAGAACTGGTGCCAGTACTAGGTAGGGTCAGACCCTCCTGTATGATAAGTCACCAGGCTCACTCCACCCTTCAAATTATAACTAAAATTATGGTCGAAGACATTGTTTACACTGGGTGTTCAGATTATAAGAATAGAGAGATTAAAAATAAAATTAGTTAACTTAGATGACTACAATATGACTAAGATGGCTACAATATGTAGCGTGTTGGCGTAGTTTTAGAAAGCGCGCTCCTTAGATGCGCGTCGCGTCGCTGAGTTGCTATGGAGGTTTGACGTAGTTGAAGCCCGAGGCAAAGCCGAGGGCTTCAAATAAATCTTAGATTATTTTTTTATATTTTAGGTTAAAGTAGTACTTTTAATTTATCTTTCAATAAAATAGTAATGTTTATAATGAAATATTTTTACATGAATTTCATACCAATATAGATCCAAAATTGTTCATGGCTTTGCTGTGATTTCAAAGTATTGTAAGTACTAATTCAAACAAAGGAATATATTTTTTATAAAATTCGATAAATTCATTTTCAATGTACCGAAGGTCGTGAAAGGCACGAGATCTGTGAATTTTTTTATTAAGTAGGTAGGTACTACTTAAGTGTATTTGCCCGCTTGCATTAATTACGACAAAAATATCAAATATAAAATCTGATATAGGTAAAAATTACATTTTATTTAGAAAAAAAGTAAGTATACACTGTTTCTGAGCTGATAGAAAAATAACTGAGCTGATGCAGACGAAGTCGCGGGCGACAGGTAGTGTAATAATATTAGCTATGGCTCAGGTATGCTATGCTGAGACTTAATTTTTATGTGTAACTAAATATCAAAAAGTATATCAAAATGTAACGCCCTGCCAAAAACTAACTTAATAAAAAAAACACATTTGAAAATGGCGTTGTAGTCGCTTTTTTTTTAAATATAGCCAGTGTCACTTGTAAAACGATGTAAGGATTTAAACGATACCACATACATTATGGTGGAATAAAGAAACTCACATACCCACAAACATACATGAACACTGAACACCCCTTTTTAGGCAGTCGTGTAAATAAAAAACTATAAAAAAATAATATAGTAGCGCGTTTATGTCATTTTTGAACATTTTTAGAAATGGCTCAAATATGATTTTCCCAATATCTCTAAAATGTTGAAAAATTTTGAAATACTGAATCGCCAAAAAAATTCACGAGACTCGGTTGAGAAATGCGACCGAAAGCATTTTCACCCAAGCTGAAAAGCGCTCGCGCCACGCTCGCTCGGTCAATGGGACTGTCAAGCATTGTTTTGACATTTTTAAATGTCAGATCCAATGTTTAATTGGCGTAGTTCTCGTTCTTATTGTTTTTTTATTCCCCCATCTGTTTTAAGAATAGCAATTTGACAGAAGTTTGACAGGTGTACCTACTCAGTAACAGTCTGATTGAAAACAATTCTGAAACTCAATCATGCATAGACATAACACCCCTTCCATCGCTGAACATGATATTCTCAAAACATCATATTCTCAAAACATCTAGGTACCTATTGTATTGGTTTTCAAGGTCTTTGGCACAAATGTAACAACAACAAATCGTAAATAAAAATAACAACTTGAATGAATCATAAATTTTATTTTAACTCAAAAGCCAAAAGCTTACGATACCTACGAGTAAAAATCCATCCATCAGCCATTTTTGATGTCCCCACTGCTGGGGCACAGGCCTTCCTTATGGGTGGTAAGGAGGACGGGCCATAACCCACCACGCGGGCCGAATGCGGATTGGTGGGTGTTAACGACTGCAAATGCAGCCGGGAGCAACAACTTAACGTGCCTTCCGAAGTACGGAGGAGCTCGAGATATTACATTTTTGGCCACCCATCCCATGACCGACCCCTACGAACGTTGCTTAACTTCCGCAATCGCTGGCCAGGCGCTAAGCCACCGAGCTCTACAGTAAAAAGTCAGTAAAAATGTGAAAATGCCTAAACATTTTTTAGCTTCTATACTCTACGCGAAAAAAAAATAAAAAAATACTAATTTGAACGACAACAGAAACTATAAATTTTGATAACCTACTTCGGCAATAAAAATTACAGAAATATCAAAAGAAAAAATGTAAATAAAATTATTATCACTGGATGAGATTGAAATTAAAAATAATATTATTATATCACTTAGACGAAATCGTAATTCACATGAAACAAATCCGTGTGTAGGTGTTAATGGCCTACTTAAAGTGACACCGGCTTACAGCTATCAAAACATTATTTAGTTTTTACTCAATCAAGTTATAATTAGCTCACTGTTGGGCAAACATTTACGTGTCAATTATCATTATTATGCATGCAGGAGATTTTAATTAAAAAACAATAAAAAATACTCTACCCCCATTACTCAGGTAGTGAAACTAGCGCCGCCACTACATTTATTTTTATTACTCGTAAACCAAGTCAATATTTAAAAAAAGCTCATGTAATAATCTCTTAAATTGTCTCTAAATTTTTTGAATAACTCTTCAACACTTTTCATTCTTTCTGTAAGTTTTAAAATCCATTTTAGCTCAAAGTGGCCACTTTTGGCAATTATGGATTTTAAAACTTACAGAATATTGACTTGGATTACGAGTAATAAAAATAAATGTAAAGGCGGCGCTAGTTTCACTACCACCGCGCCTTAATTCTGAAACTCAATCACGCATAAACTTAACAACACTAGATATTGTATTGGTTTTCAAGGTCTTATGCACAAATGTAACAACGAATCGTAGTAAATAAAAAACCAACGTGAAAGAAACATGAATTTTATTTTTACTCAAAACGAGTAAAAATGTGAAAATGCCTAAATATTATCATTTATGCATAAGTACAGGAGATTTTAATTAAAAAACCATAAAAATACACTGCTTTTTAAAACTTTTTTATAACACAGAAATAAATATACGCTACTACGCTATTTTATGGGAATAAATCGGCTTTGATGTTTTTTTCAGATATTTATTTTATGTTCATTAGTAAAATCAAATTAGTACCTATTTTAACACTAAACTTCATTTGTCAGCCCCTCTCATGACCACTGAAACACGAAATAGGTATATCGCCTGATATTAGCATTTTATTGACACTCAACTGTTAAAATCCATTGTCTTATGACAGTTACACTTGATAAATCTATATATATAAAATTCAAAGTCCTGACTGACTGACTGAGTGAGATATCAACGCACAGCCCAAACCGCTGAACCTAGAGACTTGAAATTTTGCACATAGGTTCCTTATGAGGTCCAGGGGTGCACTAAGAAAGGATTTTTTAAAACTCACCCCCCAAGGGGGTGAAACGGGGGTCCAAAGTTTGTATGTCCCTCAGTTTTGAAGCTAGGATCTTCAAATTTTGTGATTAGGCTGACCATTGAAAATGAATAAATACGGGTCTCAGCGTTTTTCAAAGTTCTACCCCCGAAGGGGTCAAAAGGGGGATGAAGTTGTGTATTGAAGAAAATCCATTAATTTTCAAAGTAAAAATCGCTAAATTTAAAAATTAGGCTTATGGATGGAAATCTATCGCAACGTATATTGTTATTGTTAGTATTTCAACTCCTATGGGGATGAAATGGGGGTGAAAAGGGGAAAAAAAACCCAAAAAGAGATATAGATGTAGTTATTGGGGTTTTCTGGGATGACGATTGCAAAAATGACATTTATTTTGAAGTCCAACATGGTGGACATGATTTGACCCCTAAAGGAGTGAAAATGGGGTTCAAATTTTGTATGGAAAAATAATATAAAATAGACATTACAACTTTAAGCTACGTAGGAGCACATCTTAAAATAAATAGGCAAACATATATTTTGTAATTTTGAAAATCAACCACTTAGGGGTAAATGGGGTGAGTAGTAAACATGAACATGAGGTTTCATGGGATGGTGATTGCGAAAATGACATTTATTTTGAAGTCCAACACGGTGGACATGATTGGACCTGGACATGCACATCCAGGGGACGGGGACAGGGACGGGAACGGGATAGAGACGGGAACGAGAACGGGAACGGGATACTAATATCTCTAGATACAATTCTGATTATTATAAACTAGCTTCCGCCCGCGACTTCGTCCGCGTGGACATTCGATAAAATCCTCATGTTTTAATTTCATTAAATTCTGATCAACCGTTTTTACGTGATTAGGCGGGTCTCCACCAAGCGAGCAGCCTCGTTCGAGGCCCGTGCGGCAAACGTCTTGCCTCGCGAGGCAGCGCGCTTGGTGGGAACCCGCCTAATCACGTAAAAACGGAATTTAATGAAATTAAAACATTAGGATTTTATCGAATGTCCACGTGGACGAAGTCGCGGGCGGAAGCTAGTCGCTATATCAAATCGCGTTACGGTAATTATGCCAGGGGACAGGGCTACTCCTTTACCTGAAAAAAAAATACTACAGTCACAATACACTAACCGACTAGCCTGTTTTTTGCCTCTACATAATGTATATTTGTAAAAACTGAGAATTGTTTTGATCAGCTCTTCTGTCATCATTATAATTTTGTAGTTTATGATACAGTTACGACATTCAAAACAAAATATTTTCATTGTTATGTTGAAATATTAATGCAGTTTGGCACAAGAATCAAAATACAGTCAGCTTTGGAACTCATAATCGTGCAAGCGATGAGTTATCGAAATATTGACGTGTAGATTAATCATCATCAGTCTATTTCAGGCTAGAAACTGAAATATCCATAATGCAGGTTTACAGCTACGATTCAGTCTTCAATAAACTACCAACTTTTATTAAAAATGAACCAAACCTCAAATTATTCTCTAAGTCATTGAAAGCCTACTTAATACAAAAATGTTACTACTCTGTAAAAGAGTTTATAAATACATAAAATATATTAAAAATATTAGGATCTGTTCGAATTATATAATATTTTTATTTTTTAATCTTATTGGTTTAAGTGCCTATTCGTTTTAATTCGTTTTAATAAAAGTACCTACTGTCAAAAATTTGCTATACTTACCTAAATGGTCACTAAGTCATGCACTTCATTAATGTATTGTAACACCTCTGTACACTTAGTTGCAAATAAACTTGATTTGATTTTGATTCTGTTATATTAATGTAACAATTGTGTTTCAATGGTGTATCAGTGGTATTGCTTTTTGACACGGTTCTTGTTAGAATTCCCATTACACTCCCCAATTTATCGCATGCATTTTTTTTTTAATTTTTACCGCAAGCGCCTTGGGTGGTGATTGTGACAGGCGGAGAGGGTTGGGACGGAAAACGAATAGTACTGTAGCCCGCAGACATCTGAATTACGAAAAAGGTAAATGGAGATTTTAGATTTATCACTGTCTATGGTTATGGCGGCTTACGATCTTAAAGACTTCGGTTTTAGTGTAGAAAATTGCAAAATCTATAACAATAACACAAAGGCAAGCGGTAACCTTTTTTCGTAATTTAGATGTCCGCGGGCTACAGTACTAGAATATTTCTTGTGCGTCAGGTAGCTAGCACTTGGTTAAAAAAATGCTCTAAGGCTGGCTAGCTGAGGGCTGTTAAGCAATGTGCAATTTTGAATACTGTGTAGATGTTAAAAAAAACCAAAAATGTGATCGAGCGCAACGTTAAGGCCGGCCACACACAGACGTAATCACGTAACGGAATTCCGTACATACGTGATTCCGAACGCAGCTAATCCATACAAAACTATTGACTACCACACACATGCGGGATTTTTCCGTACGGAATCTTCATACATTATCGTAAGTCCGTTCGGAATTCCGTAACGTGATTACGTCTGTGTGTGGCCGGCCTAAATGTTAGTATCATTTTGTCAACGTTATTATTTAATATTATTTAAAAGTGATAAAAGCACCATTGCAGCGATAAGAAATTTAATGAATCCGTTATCAAAAACAAACTATTAACATAAAGTTAGTTTATCTATTTGTTAAGTAATTATGAAATGTGGTTAAAACATCATTACATTCAATGATGCGTAACTTATTATGTTAAATGCTAATTACATTTTTAATAATTATGGGTTTAACACTGAGCTGAGGTCAGTTTTTTGTCATCTCATAGCACTGTAAACTCACTTGTTTACATAAGAACACTATAGTATAGTCCATAATTTCGATTTTTAATGCCATTTTTTTTATTTTATCAAGAGACAAATTAATGACAATTAATTCACTGTTTGTGTTTTAGTTTGTACCAAAATGATTTGCAATTTGAGCATTATATAACTCTTCTTGTGATGTTAATTAACAATAAAAATTAATGCGATTTTAAATTTTGTATGAAAAAATGTAACTGTCGTTTGTTTTGAATTGGGATAGTATTTTGGTTTTTTTATTTAATAGAATCTTAGACGAATCTGTCTTAATCTGAATAACATCACAAGAAGTGTTAATATTATACGTTAGTACTATTATATATTCTGTGATATTATGCTCTAAATGCAAATCATTTTGGTAGGTAAGTACTCGCATTGGCAGGCCAACATATTTATGAAAATTTAGTTTATGTAAGGAAACACTATGATTCATTTGATGAGAACAGCAATATCCACCAGTTTAATACAAGAAATAAAGATAAACTTGCCGTTCCAAGATTTAGGCTTGCAAAAACGAGAGGTTCATTTATGGGGAAAGGCCTATGCCTTATGCCTTCATTAATAAAGTTCCACAACAAGTGATTGATCTTCCTTTGCATTATTTTAAAAACCATGTTAAAAAACGCTCATGGGTAAAGGTTATTATAAAGTTGACGATTATCTTAAAGATCAAAATGCGTGGAAATGATGTAACACATAACTTGCTATATAAGTACTTTGTTGAAGTAATATAATAAGTCTATGTTGTTGCCAATAATCCTGTCACCCTGTTGTAAATGTCTGGTAACGATATATTCAAGTTTGTAAATATCGTTACTTATGGCTGTTACAGCTGATAAGTTTCTTGCGCCCGTTCTTCTTGTCAGCTAAAAAAATTAAAAACCCGCCTGCCTAAAAAAAGACAAGTCAACAGAAAAATAAAATAGAAAAACTAAAAAACCCACATGCATCAAAAAAACAAGTCAACTGAAAAGATGGAAACAAGATAATATATAAAGGCAAACTTAAAAAATATTGATGGTAGTGTTGAGATTAAAGGCAAACTTAAAAAATATTGATGGTAGTGTTTAGAACTTTTGTTCATCATAATAACATGCAGTCGGAGGCATGCATAAAGAAAGTGACATTATGAATGATTTTACTTATCATTCAATTCTATGCCTCCGACTGCATGTTATTATGTTTTCAGATTTATATCACTAAAATCCAATAATATAGTAACTTTTTTTTTTTTTTTTTTCTCTTTATTTGGGTCAACTAACAACCACATATTAATAAACTATAACAATAAAATATTTCTTATGAAATTTAAACAAATATGCAGTCAAAGCCGTTAACCACATGTTACTACAGAAGAGTTAACAAGACAGTGGGATGCTAAGCAACAACAAAGATAAACATTATACTTAAACAACAAAATAACCAAGACTTATAAAGCCCTACAAGATAACTACTAACACTAGGCTATGCAGTAAACAAATTTTTACTTACAATTAAATCAATTAATTCATTTTAGTACACTTCGGATGGAACGCTTGAATTGCACATCAGAGAGTGTAAATATGTCAGCGTTCAGAAAGAATGAATTATAATTTTCAGTTATGCGTCGCAGAGGCGAACGTTTACCTGCATTAGTACGACAACCACCAATAGCGAACAACTTACGGGTACGAACTTCTCTAATGTGAATGGTTCTAGGAACAACATAACACAGTCTGTTTGTCAGCTCAGTACAGTCGAACTTGTTGTGGATAATACCATGAAGCACCATACATTCTAGAAGCTTCCGTCTAGATTGCAAGGTAAGTAGATCATACCTATCTAAAAGTTGGTCAGACGGTAGATATGAGCCATAACATCTGTAATGCATGGATCTCAAGTATTTGCGTTGCACACCCTCTATCATATCGTTATACTTATTATATAAGGGATTCCATACCGGTACGGCATATTCTAACTGGGAACGTACTAAAGTTTTATAAAGATACAAATATGTATAAGATTTCTTAAAGTCTTTAGACGATCTCATAATAAATCCGTACATTCTATAAGCCTTTTTTATTATATTTTCGACATGAATGTCTAAATGCAATTTATTATCCAATGTGACACCAAGGTCACGTATAGAAGAAACTTTACTTAGAGCTACGTTACAAAGGGAGTAGTTAAAATTAATATTTTGTTTCTTCTTTGAAAAACTTATATAGCTACATTTGGGTAGACTTAACTGCAGCTTATTTCTAATACAATAATCAGACAATCTATTTAAATCCTCTTGAATAAGAACACAATCCGAGATGTTCTTGATGGGTTTGAAAATTTTGAGGTCATCTGCATAGAGCAAGAAGTTGCAATTATGGAAACACCGTCCAATATCATTGATAAACAATACAAAAAGGAGCGGACCAAGTATGGACCCCTGAGGAACACCAGATGTTACACGAACACTCTGAGACTGAAATCCATTAATAACAACCTTTTGAGTTCTATTAGTTATGTATGAAAAGAACCAGCGCAGTAAATTGCCGCGTATGCCATTAAAGGATAATTTCTTCAAAAGGAGTTCATGATCAACCCTGTCGAAGGCCTTTCGAAAGTCTGTATATATAGCATCTGTTTGAGTATTATTATCCATGCTTTCAAATAGTGACGAAACATAAATCATTAGGTTGGTAGTAGTAGACCTTCTTTTTACAAATCCATGTTGTTCCTTGATAAAAGTACTATGTAAAACAGGGTAAACTTCATTATGAACAAGTCTTTCGAAAAGCTTCGCCAGGGCACACAAAATAGAAATGGGTCTGTAATTTTCTACCTCTACTTATCTAATAAATGTAGGAAAATTTAAACTGTTTTGTACTTATTTGGTATGATTAGGTAATAATGGAGAATAAAAATCTAAAAACGGGGCCATTTTGGCTGTTTTAGTTGCCTCACTTTTGACAGTGCGCTTTGTAGAGAACTATCGTTCTAGGTGTTAAGTATTATTCTAAGCCTAGATTATTATTCAATTATGAGTACCTACCAGTATTCTTTGAATTATTCTAAGAAATCACATCATAGCCATAGTGATCTAAAACTGAAAAATCACAAGTTTTCATAGAGATAATAAATTAAACAACTCTGAAATAAACCACTTGAATATTTTATGAGGAGAGTAAAGAGTAAATGATTGTGATTCTGGCAAGTTCAGCCTTTGATATATTAGATAACATAAATAATGCCACAGCATAAGAAAGTAGGCATGAAAATCGAATTCGTATCGAGAACTTTTAACATTGAAATGTGTTCAATGCTTTTTTTTACATTTGGCCGCGGACCGAACGAACACGCGGGACTTTAGAGACGGTGAAATCCAGCGTCCATTATGTATTCTGTGACGTCGTTCACGGCAGTCCAAAGATGTCGTCAGGCTCTAGATTTAAGGGCTGGTTTATACGATGTCAGTGACTGGAATCCAGTGTCTCGGAATTTCGGACCCTGTAACTGGGTACATGACATAGACAGGAATCAGGATCGGCAGTAAGTCGTACTGTGCCCGAAAATAAAACTGGTGGCAAGTCAGCTGGACTGACTTGCGAGCGGGAAGTCAGCACTGGGGCCGTATTATGACCTCTTATTTCCTGGCAGTTTTATGACTGGTTATTGATCTATCTCTTTTATTTGCTATACAGCGAGAAAGAGATGTAACTATAGCAATTCAAAAACCTGGCAAGTTTTAAGAGGTTGTAATACCCCCCTGGACTGGGTTGAAACAAGTGTCTACACGAGCCCCATCCAGTAGCAAAACAGCGCTGGACTGGCAGCTACTGTACTGCCATGTTACTGGCCCCAGTTAACTAAAATCGATTGAAGCGACTGGCATAAAATTGTTCACATGAAGACGTGCTCATACTACTGTCTATTCGCTACGCTGTGACCGTACAAAATTACATTACGCGTACGTCCGCTGAATCTATTTTCGTTTGTTTGCCCAGTTTGTTTTATTATCTCAGTTCAGTGCATCTACTGAGATAAATATTGTTTAGTTGCGATAGAAATGTCAAACAGTTGGATCATTTAATGTGAAATAATGAACGGAACCAGTTTTGTTCAGTGTCTGTCTAAAGTTAGATCAAACAGAGTTCATGTTCTTCTTCTTATTTTTGTTATGGCAATCTACTCCTCTTCCAGGAGTAATTTTTGCCAGTGTCAAGTGTTAAATAATTCAGTGGTATTGTTTCAGTTTACATTAAGAAAGCGGGTGCATCGCATTCCAATGCGGCTTAGAGCATTTGGCATCAAATATACAGTTTACTCGGTAAGTTCTGCCGAGGTAGCCACCACTACAATAAAAATCTCAGCTTCACACAACCAAGATCGCGCCTATTTCAATTATCCCACATATTGTTCAGTTGCGTAGACACTTGTACCACAAAACTGCACCAATTTTAAGACACATTCTACACTATAAAACAATTTGCAAATAATTAAAATAGCCACCGAACTGAACCCGACAAAATGGCGTCAAAAAACCTCCCAGAGTTCATGTTATTGGTGCATCCATTCCACAAACTCTTTGTTTTTCAACATTTTTCTAAATTACCAGACCTCAATGAGAAACAAATAAGTCATATTATTTTACCGAATGTTAAGTATCGTATTTCAAAATGTTACAACAAAAAAATACTTTTGTGTTTGATAAACATTATCTAAAAAAAAATACCTATAGGGACCATAAAACTGAACAACCAATGGCAACTATCGTAACTAACTATGGGACCAACTATGAAATCGCGAAAAAATATCAGCTGTTTCATTTTGATATTTTCGTTACTTATTGCTGCTGCTATATGCTATTCGATAAGTTGACCAAAAGCTCGGTGGCGCAGTGGTTTAGCGCCTGGCCCAGCGATTGCCGAAGTTAAGCAACGTTCGCAAAGGTCGGTCATGGGATGGGTGACCAAAAAATATTATCTCAAGCTCCTCCGTGCTTCGGAAGGCACGATAAGCCGTTGGTCCCGGCTGCATTTGCAGTCGTTAACACCCACCAATCAGCATTGGGCCCGCGTGGTGGGTTGTGGCCCATCCTCCTTACCACTCATAAGGAAGGCCTGTGCCCCAGCAGTAGTGACGTCAAAAACAGCTGATGGACAATAGCGAGATTGTTGCTCAATCGCTGAATGCCACTACGATCGAGCTTCACTTTTTTTTATAGAAGTACTTAAGTATTTTATTTGGAAATGGGTAATATTTAATCGGGTAACAATAAATTCCCATTTTGGGTATCAACAATACTGAATATAGCGTACTGAAATACTAAGTGGGCGACGGACTGAGGGCGACTACAAATGTTAAAATGGGTGACTTTAAAATACAAATTGAGTAAAGTTATTCAGAACGGGCGACCAAATTACTATTTGGGCGACAACCTTAGGGCATACAAAACATTTCAAATTTAGCATATATTTTATTTAAAAATGGTGACTATTATCCTTTGGATCTGGATTAGTCGAGATGACAAAAATACCAGCTTAAATCAGTTATATAGTTTAGTTACCTACTTGGTATAATAGTTGCCCACTCAGTATTTTTGTCACTAATTTAGAGTTTCACTGCTAACTTAAATTATAAATCTCCCACACGTAGTCGCCCGTTTACGTATTTTTTGTAATCCACAGTTTTAGTTAGTTTAGTTTTTTTGTCGCCCAAAAAATAAACCGCTGCCAGGTTTAGTATTTAGTATCCCATTAATAGTCGCCTTTAATTATTTCCAGTCACCAAATTTATTAATTCCCTTTTTAAATTTGAGATTTTTGCATTCACAATGCTATTTTTATACAAACTAAATAATATACTAGAAAAAATACGACTCGCACTAGATCAATACTCAGACGGGAATCGAACCCGCGACCTTTGGATATCCGGTCCAATGCTCTGACCGCTGAGCTACCGAGTCACTAGTGACATCGTCGAATTTCTTCTAGTATATCCTACTCTTACGCTGCAAGCCAGCGTTATTTCACCAATGTGAGGATTACCTCGACATTCAATTGAAATATCTTTCCAGATTTTAGTATTATTAATTAATTCCCTTTGAAATTCTCACTTTTGACTAACCTCAATTCTCCATATTTCTATACCGGCTTTTGCACCAGCGTTTGTGAAAGCGGCGTTCAGTATTTCAGCTGGCATTATCTGCGAACAAATAAAAACAAATACTATTTTGCGTCTAGGGTTGACACTTTGCATTTTCCATACAAATAAAACAACAAAATTTCTCAGCCATATGTGGTAGTTGAGAAATTTTGTTGTTCAACAACGAAAGTTGCTCAGCACTTTAGTACCTTGTCTTGTCATAGCAACTTTCTGATATATGTTCCAAGCTGTAAGACATCTGCCAAAAAAGTTGCTATAACAAAGTTGGTACTAAAGTGTTAAGCGACTTTCGTTGCTGACTGTACCCTATCTTTATCTACTATACTTGGCTTTATACGGGTATTAACAAACAACCTATTACATACATAACTACAACTACGATTTCTAAATCATTTACTCTACTTTCGGTGAACCAGTTACAGATTTTTAGGGTTCCGCACCCAAAGGGTAAAACGGGACCCTTTTACTAAGACTCCACTGTCTGTCTCTCCGTCTGTCTGTCTGTCACCAGGCTGTACCTCATGAATGATAGCTAGACAGTTAAAATTTTCACAGATAATGTATTTCTGTTGCCGCCTTAAGGGGGTTACTGCGCTACACTAGCGCCGCCAATGGAAAAAAATCGTAGTTCTTAAATAAAGACGAAATTGTGAATTGTTTTCTTCTAGTGTAGGTACTTCGAAAAAGCTTTGTTGTACTTTTTATCGTTTAAACAATATTTAAGAACCTGTCGTTTAGTTTATTGTTAAAAGTGGCAACTTTTAGCAATAAAACTCCATTAAACTAAACGACAGACTAGAAAATATTTTTTAATGGATAGAAAGTACAACAAATCTTTTAGGAGTACACTAGAAGAAAACAATTCACAATTTTGTCCCATTGGCGGCGCTAGTATAGCGCATAAAATAAATATTGAATGTATTTCTGTACCCTTAGCACGAACCGCTATCGAAAAAAATAACGCGCGTAAAACCATTCGATAGAGTAATATTGTATGGGAAATTCGTACAGCGTCATCTATCGCCGTAAAGTGAAGTTAAATTTTCCATTGATAATTCTCTGCCGATTACTTTTACGCGCGTTATTTTTTTTCGATAGCTGTTCGTGCTAAAGGGTACTGTTGCCCATACAACAATGTTGTATAGATAATGGTACGGAACACATCGTGCGCGAGTCCGACTCGCACTTGGCCGGTTTTTTGTTTCATAACCTAATATATCGTCATAAATACTAGGTATAAATTATATTAGTTAGTTACCTTCATAAAAAAGATACATTAAACAAACTATTTTTAACAAACACGTAATAGTCCTATTTTCTGTTACCAACGGGCGATAAAATCAAAAATAGTGCAGTTTTATGTTCGTAACGAGGGTTGCCACCTTTCTTTGGACTAATAAAGTATATTGGTTTGTATATAGGTAGAAAAGAACAAAAGCCATTGACGCTCTGGAGCACTGTAAAAGAATGAAGTGGAAATGGGCTGGGCATATCGCACGTATGGACGGAGGAAAATGGGCACAAAGAGTAACAACTTGGACAGGACCGTCACAAAAAAGAAACAGAGGCAGACCAAAGGAAAGATGGATAGACGAGATACATAAAGTAGCCGGCACGGACTGGATCACAAAGGCGAAAGATAGAAAGGCATGGATAAAACAGGAGGAGGCCTTTACCCGTAGAGGGGTCCTTAACTGATAAATTTATATAGATTTTATTTTATTTTATTTCTTTATTTCTTTATTTATACATTTGCACTACATGCGACTTAACTACTAGATCTTAAAGTAACTAATTATCGCATGCACCTTGACAGGCATAGCAATGTGGAAGAGAGGGGCAGACATTTAAATATTCCTATCATTAAAATATTCGTTAACAGAATAATAACATTTAGTTAGTAACAGTTGTTTTATTGAATTAATGAACTTATTGATTTTTGGTTCGGCTTTTAGATTTTCTGGTAATTTATTATAAATTTTTATTGACATTATTTGCATGACATGTAATCATTTATTTTATAAATTCAATTCATTAAGGAATAATAAAGGCTTTAATAATAATAATAAATAATAGGTAGAAAAAAAGTACAGTGTATGGAAATAAAGTATTAATTTATTTTACACTTAAAAAAAACTTTTTACTTATGCTTTTGGCAATTTTTAGAGACTGTGTGAAATAAAGTATTTTCACGTACTTTATTTTCCTCATATATAGAGTACAATTACCCTGAAATAAAAGTATATACTTTATTATAAAGTACGGGTGGCAACTGGCAACCCTATTCTTAACATCCTAACTTTTTTATATTTTCGACTTTATGCGCTTGCAAAAAGTTTCGCATCTGTGTAGCGGTGATAACATAAATATGTGGTTAATTGTACTCGTAAATCAATGTCATACAAGTGAATTCGTGAAAAAGTGACTTGGCATTGAATTCTGTATTTTTTTGAAGATATTTTCGAACTTTTTGATTGCGAATTTATCTACATACTTTGATCTGTGAAAAGATTCATTTACCTACGTATACTTCTATAGAAATATATAATATAAATTTTTTTGAAAACTGAATGTAAAAAAATGCATATATAAGATCATACTTTATTATATTTTTGTTGAATTTGATATTCATTTCTATCGAAAGTTGACCAAAATAATTTTAGTAGTTACCTACCCATTAATGCAAAGAAAGCATGACTAATATAAATCTTACATTCATTTTTTTTATCAAAACTGCTTTAGAAAAACAACTTGTACTATATTTGTGTAGCTAATTAATCTTCATTTTATTTGTGTAGCTGGCACACTGCCCTTCAAATCTTTTCTCAGCTAACTATGACCAAAGGTTGCTTGGAAGAGATCGCTTTCAGCGATAAGACCGTCTTTGCCCACCATAGATTTAAGTTTTAGTGTGTGCAATAAAGTGTTAATCAATCTATTTAATGGGAATCTAATCCACGAACTATCACAATCCGCCCTGACCATAATGAGCGTTACCACAGTAAACAGTTTTTGAAAAAAACTAATATCTATACGCGCCGTTACCGAGTTGATTGAAAAGTAGTAAAGATAGACTGTCTCCATAAAGTTAATATACCTAACGGAATAGAGGAACAAAGGGCTGAGCAAGCAAGATGTCACTAATTGACAACACGGTGTGATAAAAAGAGATGCATGATGCGACGTGATAGAACTCTTTTTCGCAACTGATTGACAGTTTGTCTGCTCTTATCGGCACGCTGAGAATTTGAGTTCTGTGAATATTTCTTATTTTACGTGCAATCGCGGATATTTTTGAGAAATAATGCTTAAATGGTGGTGACTTGTTCAATGGTCGATTGTTAAACAACAAAGCGAAATAACCCCGACAAATTATCATTTCACAGGTAAATTATTCCAAATCGACACATCCTAATCCTTGGGTTTATTTTTGCCAATGCGCTTCGAACTTAACACTGAGCGTGATTATTCTCTTCTATAAACATTTATTTTGGTAAGAAGCAAAGATCGACTAGACATAATGCAAAATTATTTACGAATATTTTGTGTAAAGAAATAATTTTCATTTTATACTAGGGCAGCATCAAGTTATCGATATTTTTTGTCGATTGCCTATGAGAAATGTTAAGATTATAACATTTTCACTCCATCCATGCTAAATGTAATTAAATTTCGGTTTCGTTTGACAGCTCATGTTTGTTCCTCTATTCCGCTAGGTAACTTTATGACTGTCTCCTAACCTAAGGGACCTAAATAGTAATTTGACAAATGAATTTGTTCACTCTACTATGTCAAGGCATAGTCAAGGTCATTCCATAAAGGTTTATAGGGCATCGATCCAAAGACATTATGGTGGTTATAATATATCGGATCATTTTGAACTTACCATCCCAAGGATGTGTCCAGTCCATGAAACTAAACAACTTTCCCTAAGAAACGTGTGTCGAATTTCGACACAAAATTTCGGTCATCCCATACTAAATTGATCACGTGATCTCTTTGATTTGTATGGATAGTCTATTTTTTTTTACATAATTTGGCCATGTGTTCCTTATAGAAAGTTGTTCAGTTTCGTGGACTGAACACATCCTCAAAATTTGGATGGTGAATACAAAATGATCTTGTATAAGATGGTACCAAATGATGTGTGATGAAACAGGTGATAGTATTGCTTAATTAAAATAAACATCTTTCTCCATTGGAACAGAGGTCGAAAACAAAAACAAAAAATATATACTCCCATACAAAATGTATGTTCCTTGGAGAATGTTGTTCAGTTTTAGCAACACAATCACCTGTTACAACCATCAGTCACAATCACCTACCACCTACAACCTTACCTATAACTTCTATAATGTTGAAGAACTATAGCAAACCTTTAGATGTAGCTGCATTTTGAAAGCTTTAAATTACTACAAAATATTAAGATTGAATAAGATTTTGTCATCGTGTAAAAGAAAAATTAGTTCATTATGATTTTGTCTAAGTCTAAAAGTCTAAAACTGCATTGACAGTCCAGTCTATATTAATAGGTCTTTACTATGAAATTGCCCAGCACCAATCCACCAAAATACCATGTAAATATTATTTATAGCCTTTTGTTATCTCCATACAAATAATGTAATACTTACATGGTAACTTTTTTTATGTTAACGTTTAATAATGGAACCCATTATAATCGCACATTTAAGGATAATGTTTACATTTAGTCATACAAACTCGACATCTCTTATCTTATCACATTTGTTAACTAGAGGACTGACCAATGAATAAAGCCCTATAACAAAATATCATGGTTTTTTGTGTAAAAAATAAAATTATAAAGTTATAAGGTTAGTTTTATATCCGTTTTAACGACAGACTAGTAAACCGTCTTTATGTGTCTCTTTACATACTTACAGTTTTATCAACCCGGATTTAAAAGTTACTTTTATTGAAACAATAGATTTAAAAAAAAACATTACGTTTTTTTGTTGTTCTACCCTTAGCACGAACAGCTATCGAAAAAAATAACGCGCGTAAAATCATTCGATAGATAAATTTTGTATTGGAAATGTGGACAGCGCCATCTATCGCTGATAAGCGAAATGAAATTTCCCATAGAGAATTGTCTATCGAGTAATTTTACGTGCGTTTTTTTTCTCGATAGCTGTTCGTTCTAAGGGTACTGAGATCGGTCCTAAATTCCCGAGTAAAAGTCCCGAGAAAAGTCAAGAAAAGTAAAAGTAAGTCATTAACTTAGGCGAGTGACAAACTAAATTAATAAGGATAGCATTAATATACACATGTTAAACAGTTACGTTTTAATAAACTTTAATAGCTAACTTAGGGAGCTCGGTGGCGCAGTGGTTTAGCGCCTGGTCCAGAGATTGCGGAAGTTAAGCAACGTTCGCAAGGGTCGGTGATGGGATGGGTGACCAAAAATTTGTTATCTAGAGCTCCTCCGTGCTTCGGAAGGCACGTTAAGCCGTTGGTCCCGGCTGCATTTGCAGTCGTTAACACCCACCAATCCGCATTGGGCCCGCGTGGTGGGTTATATGGCCCATCCTCCTTACCTTACCACCCATAAGGAAGGCCTGGGCACATCAAAAATGGCTGATGGACAAACTTTAATAACATAAGTTGGAAAAACGAAGAAAATTTATTAACTAACACTTGTCTATTTGAACATTGCGGCAGCCAACTAGACCGTACCATAAAAACTCATAAAAATTATACAAAACGCAATAAGTACTTAAATTATCATTGAAGCAAAAACCTCTCCTGCTTTACCGAAATGCAAAAAGACGCTCGACAAGTCTTGCAAAAACAAACAATCATCTAAGATGTTTACTATCAAGTGCCAAAACAGTTTTTATTTACAAACAAAATGTTGATTGAATAAACAAAATGAATACTCACGAAGACGTGTAGTCGCGACAGCAGCCGGCAAAATACTGGCTAGCTATATAGCTGCTTAATAATCTGGGGGAGCCATCGCGTCATTTGTGCTTTTCAATGTCAATGCTATTTGTAGGGTGACTAAGTTGAAATGAGGATAAATTAAACTACAAACTTAGAATAATTCATATTCATATATATCTTTATTGCGTCTTGTTGTATAACAATATGGTGTTACAAAAAATATTTGGATACAAACAAGAACCCTGTAAGGGCACGGCAACATACTTATGTAGGTATATAGGTACAATACATAAATCTTATTTCACTAATTATAGGTAAGTACTAATATTATACACACTTAATATATAACACCTGAAGCCGTGTCTGAACAAAAACATAAGCATAAACGCGTGCCATTTTCATTATGCTTGTGTGCGTAATCTGTATATGTATCTATGCTCTTCTAACGCTATGGTTTAGAAGAGTATAGATATATAAAACTTAGCTTAGACATGGCATGTGGAGCTCGGTGGCGCAGTGGTTTAGCGCCTGGCCCAGCGATTGCGGAGGTTAAGCAACGTTCGCAAGGGTCGATCATGGGATGGGTGACCAAAAATTTATTATCTCTAGCTCCTCCGTGCTTCGGAAGGCACGTTAAGCCGTTGGTCCCGGCTGCATTTGCAGTCGCTAACACTCACCAATCCGCATTGGGCCCGCGTAATGGGTTATGGCCCATCCTCCTTACCACCCATAAAGGAAGGCCTGTGCCCCATCAGTGGGGACATTAAAAATGGCTGATGGACAAATTTGGTTTGTTTTTATGTCCTTACTTTATTTTGTCGACAAAGACAAGTAATTAGTAGGTAATGGTTCAAAAAACATAACAAAAAAGAACAGCGTAAAACAAAAACAATAGATCAATAAAAACTAAGATAATCATAATTTTACACAACAGAGTCTCTTTACAATCCATAAATCTTGGTCACCTCAGTTTTCATTAACGAAGGCTGCGGGCGGATAAGACATAATGTTGGCAAACAGTCAAGCGTGAACTATGTTGATCTACTAAGATAGCGGCGATTTTAACGATATACATTATTAGGAGCTTCAATTAACCAAATACGTTACAAAAGAGAATAACTAAAACCTTTTTTTACAACAATGACACGTTATTCGATCATTTGCGCGAGTCATTATAAATAAATAAATAAATGCTTGGACAATTTCACACAGCGCCATCTAGCCCCAAACTAAGTAAAGCTTGTAATATGGGTGCTAGACAAACTGATATAATACTTATATACTTTTTAAATATATATATATATAATTCTACATAGTAACACCCAGACCCGTCACAGAAATTAAAATTCATCTTTTTTAATTTCTGCCCGGCCGGGAATCGAACCCGGGACCTCTTGCGTGGTAGGCGGCATGTTGACCACTGCACCACATAGGTCGTCAATAGAAGGCAAACTTATGAATAGAAGGCAAACTTTAAAGTTAAGGTGGCGCCTGAATAGAAGGTGGTGGCCCTGAGCGAAAGTGGCGCCGCGGTGAATTATATTTAATATTATAATTCTAATACACAATTCTAAAAATGTTTATCGTGGAGATTTTAGGGCCCACAGACTAGTATTTTTTCACTCCTCTTGCTCAAAAAGTCCGTCATTGTAACGTACAAGAGCCGAGATAAAATAGCATAATTACCCCTAGGGGTTAAAGTTTTTTCTTTTTTAATGTTTGTCTATTACCAATGAGCCTACTAAAACGAAATAGTAGATTGTTATACAAGACGCTAAAATTACCCATTGCATACGAGGTAGTTTTATTCCCGAGCTTTAGCGAGGGAATAAATAGAAACCGAGTTACAATGGGTTTTAGCGTCGTGTGTTACACTATACTTTTCACTACGATTGCGAGAAAATAAAATACAATATTAAATAGTTTATACACCTACTTCCGTAAACGAATAGGTACCTACACTCGTTTTTCTATCCTCCACTTCATAAACTTTTTGTACAATATTGAAATAAATGATTTGTGCTTGACGGCAAAAGATTAAAATTATTTCTTTCCTATTACAGTCACACAATTCAATCAGTTTGTAATTATAGAAAAATTCTAAAGATTTCGCGCCATGGTACCTTTTTTATTTTCTGCTGTAGCAGCTAAGCAACACAAACACGCATTCTACGTTCTACGATTCACTCTGTACACAGAGTATAAATAAGTCTATGATTTCACCGAAGAGATGCTTTTAGTTCCATTTTCAAAAATAAGAATGAGAAACTGGGGGCCTATTACGAAACTTGGTCACGATAGTCGTCCGCAGTTCGTCGGTTGTAGTTATTACAAATATTTTCAATGTAGCTATCAAATAATGACGGATCCACTAGAGAGAAACTGTCGAGAGAAATTTACGCAATCACTTTGCAATATCGCATACGCAAGTGCTTTGTAATAGGAATCAATCAGAACGAAGCACGGACGCAGCTGCGTGTATCGTATTAAACTTTTCGTAATAGACCCCCAGTATTAAGTCAAGCGAGTTTTTATTCGTGATTATGAATAAAGACTTTTTCGTTTTAGTGGGCTCATTGGTAATAGACAAACATTAAAAAAGAAAAAACTTTATCCCCTAGGGGTTATTATGCTATTTTATCTCGACTCTTGTACGTTACAATGACGCACTTTTTGAGCAAGAGGAGTGAAAAAGTATTTATTCATAATCACGAATAAAAACTCGCTCGACTTAATACTGGGGGTCTATTACGAAAAGTTTCATGCGATACACGCAACTGCGTCCGTGCTTCGTTATGATTGTTTCCTATTACAAAGCACTTGCGTATGCGATATCGCAAAGTGATTGCGTAAGTTTGACAGTTTTTCTCTAGCGTATCCGACATCATTCATTAAATTGAAAATGTGTTTAATAGCTACTACCGACGAGACGAACTGCAGACGATTATCGTGACCAAGTGATTGCGTACGTTATTTTCGTAATAGGCCCCGTGTTTCTCATTCTTATTTTTGAAAATGGAACTAAAAGCATCTCTTCGGTGAAATCATAGACTTATTTATACTCTGCGCACAGAGTGAATCGTAGAATGCGTGTTTGGGTTGCTTAGCTGCTACAGCAGAAATTAAAAAGGTACCATGGCGCGAAATCTTTAGAATTTTTCTATAATTACATACTGATTGAAGTGACTGTAATAGGAAAGAAATAATTTTAACCGTTTGCCGTCAACAAATCATTTATTTAAATATTGTACAAAAAGTTTATAAAGTATGGAGGATAGAAAAACGAGTGGATTCGTTTACGGAAGTAGGTATACTATTTAATATTGTATTTTATTTTCTCGCAATTGTAGTGAAAAGTATAGTGTAACACACGACGCTAAAACCCATAGTAACTCGGTTTCTATTTATTCCCTCTCTAAAGCTCGGGAATAAAACTACCTCGTATGCAATGGGTCCTTTTAGCGTCTTGTATAACAAATCTACTATTAGACGGTATCGTTACATTCCCTCGTAGTCACGCTAGAAGTAGATAGCAAAACTGCTAAAAGTGGCCGTTTTTGACACATTTGCTATCTACTTCTACGAATGACTACGAGGGCATGTAGTGATACCTTCTAAAAATACTAGACCATGGGCCCTAAAATCTCCACGATAAACATTATTAAAATCTTTTTCTATTAATAACTTATTAAATAAAAATCTCTGAGGGCGCCACTTTCGTTCATACAACCGCCTTAACGTTTCCCGCTGAATTTATGTTTTTGAAATGCCTAAAAACTAGGGCTGTACATTTTGATTTTTTAAAAAACTATGATAGATTTTGAAATATTTTCATTTTAGTGATTTCATACAAAACAAAAAAGTGCCAATATTTTCACATATATACAATGAATATTTAAAAAATTAAAACGTACAGCCCTAGATTTTAGGCATTTCAAAAACATACCAAAAATTGATTTATCGCCGTTTGTATGGAGAACGCTTGCTTGAATCAATGCAATCAGACAATCCTCTCAGTACTTACCACAGAGAGAGAAAAAAGTAAGTAAAGTAAAAAAAAGTAGTAAAAGTAAGTAGGTACAGGTACTCGATAGAGTAATTTTATCTATGAGAAGCTTCATTTCGCTTTTTGGCGGTAGATGGCGCTGTACAAATTTCTCATACAAAGTTACTCTATCGTATGTTTTTACGCGCGATATTTTTGGGTTCCGTACCCAAAGGGTAAAAACGGGACCCTATTACTAAGACTTTGTCCGTCTGTCTGTCTGTCTGTATGTCTGTCACCAGGCTGTATCTTATGAACCGTGATAGCTAGACAGTTGAAATTTTCACAGATTATGTATTGCCGCTATAACAACAAAATAATAAAAATAGAATAAAATAAATATTTAAGGGGGCTCCCATACAACAAACGTGATTTTTTGCCATTTTTGGTACGGAACCCTTCATGAGCGAGCCCGAATCGCACTTGGCCGGTTTTTTTCGATAGCTAAGGGTACTGTTCGTGCTAAGGATACTGAACGAATAAATAAGTTACTTTCAAGTCCTTTATTTGTGTGTAAAAAAACAGAAAACTTGTGATCATTTTGAGCAATTTTGCAAACGATCTTCGATTATCTATGTAAGTTTCGAAGCAAACGATGATAAAAACAGCTGCCCTTTGGGTCTTTTTAATAAAAGGGGGTACCTAACTTATCAAAAATAAAATTTTATTCAATAAAAAAATAAAGACTGTCTTTTGAGTTTCGTCCCATATTCTTTTAGGGTCGAGTTAAAAGTTCTTTTGTTTGTTTACATGTCAAACTAAGTAATATAGCTGTAAGTTTTCTGTAAAACTATAAAATAAATAAAATGAAAACTCCGCCATTTTGTGACGTCACACTTTCACGGGATTTAGATTATGCCTCATTGGTCTTTTCAACAACGTTGTCCAAGTGTTTGTCAGAACACATTGCTATTCTATGTTTACAGGCGTTTTAAGCTTAAAATTATTTAGACTAAGTGGCTCTGTGAGCTGCAAGCAGCTGCAAGCTGCAAGTATGCCTTTGCATAGCTTAAAACTGAATAAAATAAAATCACACAGCGCCATCTAGCCCCAAACTAAGCAAACCTTGTAATAGCGGCGCGGTCGCTAGTTTTGAATAATTTCGAAAAACTGAATCGACAAATAAATCCACACTTACCTAAAAAATAAATTTTATCCCTTTATATACAGATTGATGTGATATTGGTACACACTTTTTCAGTTTCGAATCTTATCTTTTTTGTAATTATTCCTGTAATTTGTGAGCAATAAAGCTTTTTATCTATTTATCTATCTACTTAGGTAAATTCTAAATAAATAACGCCTAGAAGCCGTGTCCGCGTATGCAAAGTGAAGATAGTTTTCGACTTATGATGAAAAAGTTGCAAAGAGAAAAATCTGAAATAATTCTATGTGATAGTAATAGCAACCCACCCCGTCATGGGGCTGGTTGTTCCAACGTTGGGGTTAAAAGTTCCAGTAGTATTTTCGATCATTACTGATACAGTAGTAGTTTATGGTTATGTATAAGTAGATCAGACACAAAAGTTCTTAACTAAAATATCCATGTATCATTTATTTAAAAATATGAGAATTTCAAGTCATATAAACTGATAAAAGATTATCAAGCCCTAATAGTACTGGAATTAACTTTTTGACATAGATGTCATAATATGGCATATTTTTTGAATTCCCGAGCATCTTTAATTCACTTGAAGTCATTCTAAATTCCATTTTTGTTTTAAGGTTCTTATCCTACAGCAAACTTTGTTTAAATTAATCAGTTTCTGTATCATAGGGTATGTTTTTACGCGGCACAACCAGCCCCATGTCAGGGGAACTTTGAGCCCCAAATTCCATTTTCTAGATTAAGTAAAATATTTAAAAATACGTATCATATAATCAAAAGTGATATTTAGAAAAACAATCTCTATAAATTTTCCAATAAATGAATACAAGTCACACATTAATAGATATAAAGTTAATCAAAATAGACCAAAAAGTGTCAATACAAAAATAGTTACAAATGTACCATTTATGTACCGCTGAGTGACTGCCACACTTTCTGGCCGTCATGGCGTCACTAAAACGGCTGCCGCAAGGGCGCTATGGCATGACGTTTTACAACGTGCTTCACACTTATTGCTATCACTTTTCTTGGCGAAGCTATTTGCATCGGAACAAGTTACCCCCGGCACTTTGAACCCCGGCCTCCCCTACACAACTCGTGAAAAAAAAATTTATCTCGGTCCTTTGTATCCCTCGCTTCGCTCAGGATTCTACTTTTGAATCCTTCGCTGCTCTCGGGATCCAACTTAGTCCCTCGAACTAAATTCCCTCTTTTTTCACTTGTTGTATAATCTACTATAATTATTATGATGGTACGGAAACCCTCGGTGCGCGAGTCCGACTATAGCTCTTGACCGGTTTTTAGAGTTTCGTAGCCAAAATGGCAAAAAACGGAACCCTTATAGATTCGTCATGTCTGTCTGTCTGTCCGTCCGTATGTCACAGCCATTTTTTTTGTATAAAGCAGCTGATTTTTTCGCGATTCCAGAGTTGGTCCCATAGTAAAAGTTGTTCAGTTTGGTGGTCCCTATAATTACCATATATTCAGTACCCTTAGCACGAACAGCTATCGAGAAAAAAACGCACGTAAAATTACTCGATAGACAGTTCTCTATGGAAAATTTCATTTCGCTTATCGGCGATAGATGGCGCTGTACAAATTTCCAATACAAAATTTATCTATCGAATGATTTTACGCGCGTTATTTTTTTCGATAGCTTTTCGTGCTAAGGGTACTGATTCTGTTAAACGTTATATATCTTTGGATAAGGTAAATAAATCAAACAACAACCATATAATTGCAAGTAATATAATAACTATAATTTCATGTTATGTCGAGTTAATTGTTACATCTCTAGATGGCCCAGATAACATATTTCCTATTTAATTTATTTATATCATATGGATGTGGTTTTAATTACAATATTTTGGAAAAAAAACACATTTCGGTAGGTAGGTAGGTAAGTAATCAATTAAAAATACAATAATGAGTTTGAAACTGACTTTGACAATTACAAACTTGTAAACAGTTTAAAATATTCTTAGAACATTTTTAACACGTTTCTTTTAATATAATAACTACCTACTGTTTAAGACCGATTGCAAAAAGACATCAAGATAGGTATTATTGTTATTGGCCTTTCTAATAAATAATAGTGAAAGTTTATATTTTACATTATTACATTCACATACTTAATACAAGCGAAATAGGAACTATAATGCTCTGGCAATAAAATACAGAATTTTAAAGCCTAGAAAAAAAAATACGATAGAAACGAATTGGTGAAAAACCAAAAAGTTTGTCAAACTTATGGAGTTAGTCATTAAGTATACCTTACTAAATATAAAATAGGGTCACTATATACAAGGTGTTTGATAAAAGCCTTATAAAGCCGAATATGGTAGATAGGGACCATCAATCTGAACAACTTTTACTATGGGACCAACTCTGAAATCGCGAAAAAAAATCAGCTGTTTCATACATTTTGATATTTTCGTTGTTAACTTTTGTATGAAACAGCTGATTTTTTTTTCACGATTTCAGAGTTGGTCCCATAGTAAAAGTTGTTCAATTTGATGGTCCCTATCTACCATATTCGGCTTTATAAGGCTTTTACCAAACACCTTGTATATGATTTTCAATACAAACAAGCTAACTTTGAAAAGGTATTTTTATGATAAACACAATCTGATTTTATTTGAATTTGATATTGTTCGAAAGTAGTAATAGTCGTCTTGCGGGCTTCGTTTTCGATTACTGTATAATTTGTCATTCTCCATGTGTCAGTTAGAATTGAAAATTGTTAAATTTCGCGTAGTATTAGTTTTTTGTTTTTTTTGTTTTTTGTTTGACACTACAATTTCTTTCTATTCTGTCCATCAGCCATTTTTGATGTCCCCACTGCTGGGGCACAGGCCTTCTTTATGGGTGGTAAAGAGGCTGAGCCATAACCCACCACGCGGGCCCAATGCGGATTGGTGAGTGTTAACGACTGCAAATGCAGCCGGGACCAACGGCTTAACGTGCCTTCCGAAGCACGGAGGAGCTCGAGATAATAAATTTTTGGTCACCCATCCCATGACCGACCCTTGCGAACGTTGCTTAACATGCGCAATCGCTGGGCCAGGCGCTAAACGCTAAACCACTGCGCCACCGAGCTCCCCCTTTCTATTCTAATCTAATTAACACACGGCGAGTAGGTGAAATTACTTAATAACAATAAATTCTACAAAGCCAGCAAGTTGGCTATTACACAATACTAAAGCTATTACAGCTTTCGAACAATATCAAATCCAAACGATTATCTTTGTACTTAACAATTTTTCTAGGCTTTACTACCTACCTATTTATTTGTAATGCAGTTTACTATTACTCTAATAAATACCTTATTCTAAATTCTAAACTAAGTGGTATTTTGTAATTTATAAAATACTATTTGACTAAAATGTGACTCTTTTAGTGACTAAAAAAGGGAGATATTTTAATTTAAAAAAGTAGTCTATCATATCATAACATTGAAAAACCTAAAACTAAATCATTTATCCCAAGAACAATAAGCAGTCGTTTTTTTTTAAATAAAATAAATCATCATTTTCATTTTACTTTTACAGTAAATCTTTTGCAGTACATTTATCTTGTTGGAAAGATAAGTTTTGACCTCCATAAATTCTTGGAGCACCCCAAAAACTAAAACTATAAAATTGAATAATAAATTAATGTTTTTTGAGCGTATCCTGACAGGCAGTATGTTGCAACCTCTTTGCAAAGAATTAAAACCAATAACTGAGAGGCCAATCTCGAAGGTCTATAAATTATAAATAGCCAGATTGCTGAATCATTTTTGAAAGAGATGGGGAGATGCGAATTATAGCGAACTCAAATTCATGATAAGGTGTTTCCCACTCTTCAACAACCAACATAATGACCAGCATGTATTTTGTTTTATGTCAAAAACCAATATCTCACAACATTTTTTTAAATTTTTATTTAGATTTTTTATTGGTTTTAAATAGGTATTATTGTTTGAAAGAAGTCGAAATGCCGCATCGCCAAGGAGATTTAAATTACAAAAAAGACAATTTTATCAATAATTTAACATTCCGTGAGTTCAGTGTTTTCTAGGCACAAGGTAGAGGCTGAAAGTGTCTTTAGGTAATGCTACACAAGCCGGCTTTTGTCTTAAATCCTCTAAATTTTCCGCTGCCACGTCAAACTCTTGCATAATACTGGCAAACATGACGAAACTCATAGTGGTGACCAGAGTTTGGCCTATACATGTCCTTTTGCCGATGCTAAAAGGTAAAAAGTGGGGGATATTTTTCTTGACGGATAAAACCTCCCTTTCCGTTTCAGTAGCTTTATCTAAAGGACCAGACCTTTCACTATCAGATTCCATTCCAGAGTCGCACAAAGAATTTCTTCGCACCCGAATTTTAGTTCTCTCCAAAAACCTTGATGGGTCAAATTTCTCAGGTTGCTTCCAATATTGGTCAGAGGTGTTCAATTCGTAGTTATTGATGAAGACAACTGTTCCTTTTTCTACTCCATACCCTGCGACGACTGCGTGTTCCGTCGCCACGTGTGGTACGATCGGCGATGACGCATATCTTAGGCATTCTAGAACAGTTGCTTCAGTATAGGGCAAACTGCTGCGATCCGACAGCGTTATTGCCCTCTTCCCCTTAGTATGCCCATCGATTTCTGCCTTAATCTTCCTCCCAACATCAGGATCTCTCGCAACAGCAGCTAAACAGAGCATGACCAAGTTCCCGACCGAAGAATGCCCTCCCAAGAAGTCTTCTAGCATAAAAATGATCGTATTCCTATCTACAGTCGGGTCATCACGTAGAACTTTAAGTAGACCATCTAGGAAGTCCTTCTCTGGACCCTCCACATCCAAATTCATCTCTCTCTGTTCAACAATCCTTGATAAAATGAAGGAACGGATATCTTGTGACCAACCAGAAAGTTTGTCCATATGCTTCTTATACATTGGTTCTAACCAAGGTAGAAAGTCCACAGCATAACCTTGATTGATCTCCCAGAAAATCTCGTCGAAATGATCTACAATATTCTTGAATTCTACGTCGTTTTCAGCGTCAAATCTGATATTGCACATGTAGTGGCAGAACATGTTCATCGCCGTTGACATAAGAATAGGTTTCAAGTTGATGCTGGTCTCCGTGGTGTTGGCTATGGTCTTCAAGGTTTGGACCATGTCTATAGCCTCGAATGTGGCAACACTGCCGATGCGCGCAAAGTTGTCTGTGTGTTGTTTCGGGCCACAGTGGCGACGAGCCATGTTCCTGCGACGTGTTTGTAAGTTTGACCAGTCGCAGAGAGCCAGAGCTGTGGACAAAAGAAAATACTTTAAAGTTTCATAATCCAACTAATCCAACTAATATAATTTTATAAATGTGATAGTTTGTGGGTTGGGATGTTTAGATGTTTAGATGTTTGTTCCTCAATCACGCAAAAACTACTAAACTGATTTGGTTGAAATTTGGCACACAGATAGTAGATAGCCTAGATTTAAACATAGGATACTTTTTATCCCGATATTCCCACGGGAACGGGAACCACGCGGGTGAAACCGCGGGCGGCCGCTAGTAAATACCATAAATATAAAATACCATACATCAGAGATGTCCTTACAGGGCGAAAAGCCAAATATCAACTTTTACTATGGGACCAACTCTGAAATCGCATCTCAGCTGTTTCATACATTTTCATATTTTCGTTATTAATTTTTGAATGAAACAGCTGATTTTTTTCGCGGTTTCAGAGTTGTATTTGTTATTAGTTAAGTATACATATTTGTTTATGTTAGTTTTTGCATTAGTTGGATAACAATTAATCAAACTGTGCACACACTACTTGTGGACTATTGCCTAGTCTGTCCATCAGCCATTTTAATGCCCCCACTGCTGGGGCACAGGCCTTCCTTATGGGTGGATAAGGAGGACGGGCCATAACCCACCACGCGGGCCCAATGCGGATTGGTGGGTGTTAACGACTGCAAATGCAGCCGGGACTAACGGCTTAACGTGCCTTCCGAAGCACGGAGGAGCTCGAGATAATAAATGTTTGGTCACCCATCCCATGACCGACCCTTGCGAACGTTGCTTAACATCCGCAATCGCTGGGCCAGGCGCTAAACCACTGCGCCACAGAGCTCCTCTTGTCTAGTCTAGCTATGTCTAATTCTTGAAGTTGTCATTATAGGAGACGATAATATGTCAGTGGTACGGTCAGCAACGAAAGTTGTTTAACACTTCAGTACTTTGTCATAGTAACTTTTTTTGACTAATGTTTCAAACCGTGAGACATCTGTTAAAAAGTTGCTATGACAAAGTACCAAAGCGTTAAACAACTTTCATTGCTGACTGTACCTGCGCATACACCGTTATTTTTTAGGTATAGGTACCTATCTAAAAATGAAAAGGGGATTTCAGACCACATAAATGAACAACTTTTTACTATGGGGCCAACCACGAAATCGCGAAAAAAAAATCAGCTGTTCCATACATTATAGTCGAGTCGATGTTGTTCTTTTCTATGGAACAGCTGATTTTTTTTTCGAAGTTTAAGCGACTCGGTGAAGACGGAATGTATTGGCGCGTCGCTAGTGGCTAATAATTATCAGATATACCCCAAGGTTAGAAAAAAAAGTTTTGAAAGTTTCGGATACCCAGATGTAGGTACAGCCATGTATGTGTAGGTACATTACTCATGTCATTTTGAAAGTGCGTATTCAATAAAATTGTAACCTGATCCATAGGTAGTTACAATAAACCAAATATTTCAGATTTTAACAATATTTGACATACATATTGAGCTGATTTTAAAATTAAAGCAGAAATAGGTGATACTTTTTACGCATTATGTAAGAATTGAATTTTGATCAATACATTTTATATTTAGAAAAACCATTATTTTTGTTTTATTACCGCTGAAAGAAAAATCTCGCATATAAAATACTAGCTTTTGCCCGCGATTTCGTTCGCGTGATTAAGATAGTTGTGCATTTATTTTGAAAGTCACGGATTACCAATATAACTAGGTATTTATCAGTAGACCTCATATCACACATTTAAATTTAAAAACTGGAACACTGTAGCACCCTGTACAACGGGAATTTTCCAAAACCCTTTCTTTGTGCTCACCTACACCATGAAAGGTATCTACCCTCCAAAAATAAAGAAAAATAGAAGTATAAATAAAGAAAATAGTATCACTACCAGCAAAATGGTTTAGCCCTATACAAATTCCCATACAAACTGGAACACCCTGTAGCACCCTGTATAAAGGGCCCTTCCAAAAATTGTGTCGCTACTTCAATCCTATATTTAAACACCGTGTAGCACCCTGTACAACGGGAATTTTCCAAAACCCTTTCTTAGTGCTCACCTGCACCATGTAAAACCTGCACCTTCTAAAAATGGTGTCTCTACCTTCAACCCTATAAAAATTGTCATACAAACTTGAACAACCTGTAGCACCCTGTATAACAGGAATTTTCTAAAATCCTTTTCTTAGTGCTCACCTGCACCATGTAAGGTATCTACCCTCCAAAAATGGTGTCTCTTAGAGATGTCACCTAGTAACTTATACAAGGTTATTTTTAGTTAAAACAAAACCTCAAATACAAAAATCTGCTGTTCCATACAAAAGTACAATCCTACTCCATCGAAATGTATGCAACAGCAGATTTTTTTTCGTGATTTCGAGGTTGGTCCCATGATGAAAGTTGTTCTGTTTGGTCTGATCAACCCCACGAGAGGTTTTGTATTAATTAAAAATAACGTTGTAATTTATTTTCTCGGAGCTCGGTGGCGCAGTGGTTTAGCGCCCGGCCCAGCGATTGCGGAAGTTAAGCAACGTTCGCAAGGGTCGGTCATGGGATGGGTGACCAACAATTTATTATCTCGAGCTCCTCCGTGCTTCGGAAGGCACGTTAAGCCGTGGTCCCGGCTGCATTTGCAGTCGTTAACACCCACCAAACCGCATTGGGCCCGCGTGGTAGGTTATGGCCCAGCCTCCTTACCACCCATAAGGAAGGCCTGTGCCCCAGCAGTGGGGACATCAAAAATGGCTGATGAAAGACAGAATAGAAAGAATTTTTTTAAATGACAAAAAACTGTAGGCTCGATAGATGGCGTTGATAAACAGGCAAGTGTCAACTGTAGAAAACGTGGGAAAAGAAACAATGAGCGGTTTTCTGACAGCTGAGAATTTTAGTTTATTTTTATGTTGATAGATGGCGCTATTCGACTGGGTAGGTTTTTTTTTCATTTTTCTCAGCAGCATACCACTTTATTATTCAACACTTGACACTAAAATTACTTTCTGAAGAGGAGTAGATTACCATAATAACGTCAAAAATTGGCATTGACTCCTTTCATCCTTTGCTTATTTCTTAAAAAGATACGTACTTAGTTGAACAACGACATCTAGCCGTCTTTTAGGTACTACTTTTTTTTTAAACTGCCTTTTGAAAACCGCTCATTGAAAACACCAAGATACACCGCTAACAACCAATTAACGCCAAGGAACTAAAATTACTTTTTAGGGTTCCGTACCAAAATGGTAAAAAGGAAACCTTATTGTGCGGTCAGTCTGTCTGTCACAGCTGGATATCTCGAGAACTACTAATGGTATCAACTTGAAATTTGGAACAGTTTAAGATGACGTTTGTCCAACTATTTTGCAAATAAGAAAGTAATGAAAAAATAAATATATTTTTTACAACAGGGACCGAAAAGGGGTCTTTAAAATTTTAAGTGAAGCGACTAGAGCATGTGGGGTATCATATATGAAAGAGCGCTGTTTGCATATTTTAAATCATTTTTTATTTTTTTTTAGGCCGCATAGTTTTTGACTTATGATGAAAAATGTAAAAAAAAATACCGTTTCCCCCCCTTATCTCCGAAGTTTGCAAAGAGAAAAATCTAAAATAATTCTCTGTGATAATAGTTTATGTAAAGTTTACAGGAAAAATAAAACGATGTCTCAATATAACACACTTTTTTAGAAATTCAAAAAACAATAAAAAAATCGTATGTTCCTCTACCAGTCCACAGATGGCCCTGACCTAATTAAAATTAAATTAGTTACAGTATCGTTCAAGAGATGGCACTGGCCTAAGAAAAAAAATTAGTTCCACTATCGGCCAAGAGATGGTGCTGGCTGACCTCATACTGCAATAATAATTTTATTATTCTACAGCTCTGCAGTGTATTTTTATTATAATGGTACGGAAAAGGGTTTCCGTTCCGTGCGCGAGTCCGACTCGCTCTTGACCGGTTTTTTTTTATGCACATGCCACTTTTTGGAAAAAAATGTTTTTGTTTTTGGAAAAAAAAAATGTTATATTTTGCTTTTGCCCAATAATGGAATTAATTGATGAGTCTATTTGCGTCTAGGGTTGTCACTTTGCGGTTTCCCATTTAAATAAAAAATAAAAATTTACGACTTATTATGAATCACCCTGTATTATACCGGGTGTAAAAAGACCCTCAACGAAGCCGAGGTCTACGTATTCTGCCCATCATCAGGACCATTTCTGTTCAAAATTATTGCTGGGAAACGATTTTGATTTTTGGTGTTAAAAAATCATTGCATACATTACCACGCAATGTAACGCGTACAAAAGACCGCGCCTGCGAGTGAATGCTACACAGCTGCGTGCGGCCGAGTTGAAAGGCAACGTTTATGTGCGTGCTCATGAAATACATTGAGTGATGACGTCTTGAAGCCATTGTTTGTTACGAAATACAGAAAATTTTGATAATGTTTCTGTAGACAAAAATTAGAAAATAACAAATAAAAAAAAATGACTTTGACCTTCAATAACTTTGTAGCTATTGGTTTCCCAGGTATAGTTTGAAAGACAAAAATGATCCTGATGATGGGCGGAATGCGTGGACTTCGGCTTCGTTGAGTGTCTTGTTACACCCGTTATAAATCCGTGTCCTTCAAGTTAACATCAAATGAAGTGTCATGTAGTTGAGTAATTAGCTCGATAGACATATGGTGCCATTGTTTGTATCAAGTAACTTAATAAAAGAAACTAGAGCATTTTATGCTTTAATTTGTGGTCTATGGCATAAGCAGAAGCGGTTTCAAAAACTTTACTTTTTACTGAGATTGAGAAAGTTACACTAGTAACTATCCAACGTGTTACAGAAACCCCTAAAACTGAATATGGTAGATAGGGACCATCAAACTGAACAACTTTTACTATGGGACCAACTCTGAAATCGCGTAAAAAAATCAGCTGTTTCATACAAAAATTAATAAATATCAAAATGTATGAAACAGCTGATTTTTTTCGCGATTTCAAAGTTGGTCTCATAGTAAAAGTTGTTCAGTATGATGGTCCCTGTGTACCATATTCCACTTTAGGGTTTTTGTAACACACTGAATATCTTCAACTCGGGGCGTCATTATTATTAATTTACTTTGGAATTTCAAAATATTTATTTTTAGTCATTTATGAATGGGAGCCATTTTACAAAAATAAACTACAGGAACCGGAAGGAAACAGATCTAGTTTGGTTTTGGTCAAACCGGATATTAGGTTACAACTATCGAAATACGAAAATGTCATCGAAAAAAGTTTCACTAAAATATTTCGGAGGTGCAAAATGTTTACGTCATATTTCAGAATTTCAATTTAACAATGTAGGTAGTAAAATTTTAATTGATGAAATTCAGAAATTGACTATATTTTTTTAAACATTTTGTGCCTCCGAAATTATTTCAGACGGAGATCCGCAAAATAATCCAACCGTCCTAAAGATTAATAATAAAATATTTAAGTTAATACATAAGTTAACATAACAATTAATATTTTCTTATTATTTTTCGCGGTATCAAATTAATTACAATTTAAGTAATGTTTTATGGTAGGTTCTTTTCACCGGACTGTCACACGCACCGCAGAAGCTTTCAGCTTATCACTTAAACCACACATAAGTACAAGATGAATGCCTCGATAGTTAAGTACTAACTTAACATAACGTTAATTTAGAAGGTTAAAGTCATTCATATGAGTTTGAGTAGGCGCCATGTTAACACTTTAAACTTAAGGTGGTACCCTGAGCGAAAGTGGCGCCGCCGCTTTGAATTATATTTAATATCATAATTCTAATACACAATTTTAAAAATGTTTATCGTGGAGATTTTAGGGCCCACAGTCTAGTATTTTTAGACGGTATCGTTACATTCCCTCGTAGTCACTGCTAGAAGTAGATAGCAAAACTGCTAAAAGTGGCCGTTTTTGACGCATTTGCTATGTACTCCTACGAATAACTACGAGGGCATGTAGTAAAAATACTAGACCATGGGCCCTAAAATCTCCACGATAAACATTATTAAAATCTTTTTCTACTAATAACTTATTAAATAAAAACCTCTGAGGGCGCCACTTTCGGTCATACAACCGCTTTAATACGTCATACGAAAGCGAAATATAGTTTAATGACAGTTAGGTATATATAGGCAACCATTTTGTCATAATATAAGTAGGTAATATTAAAAAAATATTTTAGATATGAACACTCGCTGTCGAACAAATCTTCTCAGCAGATTAATTTCATACAAACGAGGTAAATTTGAAGCCATTGTTCTCCGCCAAGGATTGACCTAGTTGTGATCTCATGATGGCCATCCAGGGACCGAATGGAGGAGATGCAGATCGCTGTAGGTACACACCCAACCAACTGGGGTGCGATTGCGTAAGGTAATCGTATTCATTTGACAGTTCATATCGTATTCCATCGGCTACAGTTTGTATGGGATGACATATATTATGATACAATATGAACTGTCAAATGAATACGATTGACTTTACGCAATCACCTATCTGATCTGGGGTGGAATTGCGTAAGATAATCGTATTCATTTGACAGTTCATATCGTATTCCATCGGCTACAGTTTGTATGGGATGACATATATTATGATACAATATGAACTGTCAAATGAATACGATTGACTTTACGCAATCACCTATCTGATCTGGGGTGGAATTGCGTAAGATAATCGTATTCATTTGACAGTTCATATCGTATTCCATCGGCTGCAATTTGTATGGGCTGACATATATTATGATACAATATGAACTGTCAAATGAATACGATTGACTTTACGCAATCGCCTAGCTGATCAACCTTCTAAAAGATGTAAGGATATGTGCTTAAAACTGCGAATAACAAACTAATGGAAATGAAAAACCTGAAACTGAAAACTTTCCTCACATCTCTTAGGATGTCGATCAGGCCAATTGGGTGTGTATAGCGGTCTGAATCTCCTCCATTCACTCCCTGGATGGCCATCATCAGATCACAGCTAAGTCAATCCTTGGCGGAAAACCAAAAATTCAAATTCAATCAAAGTTACTTAATTATTTAAGTCGATAATCGATGTCGATAGGTGCCCATCTAATAAGTAACATTAGATTTTATAAATTTTTAATGTTATTTTGCATAAAATTTTATTAAATATTGTAAAATGTTAAATGAAATAAAAAAAAGTTTAAGAAATTATTTTCTGAAAATTATTTTTTTATGTGTTTGAAAAATAAACGAAAAATCATTCAATGCTTTTATATAAAACAATTGGATTTAAAAACGTCACATCTAAGAGAGATAAAAACAAATGAGTATAATTTTTAAATTTAACAATTTTACGTAGTTTATTTTATATCATAAAAAAGAACACTTTCAACTATAATTTTTACCGATGGCCTAGCTTCTTTGACATTCACAAGTGCTTGTAACAGCCTAGACTGAATAAATTATTTTTTGATTTTGATTTTATCTTTAAAAAAATACAAAGCTCAAGAATTTGAGTTCTTTTTCGCCACAAGTCCAACAGACAAACTGCGATTAAATTGACAATAGACAATGATCCTCTGCAACTTCACTCGTTAATGTAAGGAAAAAAGAAAATTTCAGATTAAAATTTGCGAAAATAATTTGCTAAAATTTTTTCAGAAAAAAACCGCAAGCGCAGTCAGTGAGTCACTTCAGTTGTACAATGGTGTCAATTCAGATAGCAACGACATAACTAATTTGACAGGACTAAACTAAATTTAGTTTTTCATCCTATTCTTTCTATATCGGAAAGACAAGAACAGAATGCTAAAATTCAGTTTAGTCCTGTCAATTTAGTTAAGTCGTGCCAACCGAATCGACTCCATTGTCAATTTAATCGAATGCTCAGTCAGTGCTCCTAGCATTGTATTTATGGACGATCTTTTCCGAGTTGACTCCTAAAACATTAAAAAAAAATCGAGAAAATCTAGTGTTCCCGCCAAAAATGAATCCATAGACAATCACTAGCACAGAGTATGAATGACGGATCACAAATTGTACGATCTAATATCGTATTACACGGAAATGGTAATTATTGATTGCAATTTTTCGCAAAATGTGTGTTAAATAATTTAACACACTTTGTAAATTAATAAATTGGTGTCAAGTTGTGTGAAACGGTTTCATCAGAATTAGGTGGAGATTTTCGGAGAGTTTTTACCTTCTATGGTAAGTGGAATAATATATTTCTTTTCTAAAATATCTTACTAGAAACACACAGACCTTTAAACTGTATAAATTTCAAAAAGGAGGCCCTATGCTAACAGTGTTAATAAAACTATTGTAATGCTAGTCTATGAATATAAAAAAGGTTATATATACTTTATTCTAGTTCCAAATAGCGCTAACTTCCGGTTTAATTTGAAAATAGGACAGAATTTATGTTACTTCCTACTATCCTACTTCCTACTTATATAAATTATATAAATAATATTAATAAGTTTGTGGGTTTGGATGTTTGGCTGTTTAGATGTTTGGATGTTTGTTCCTCAATCACGCAAAAACTACTGAACGGATTTGGCACAACGATAGTAGATTGCCTAGATTAAAACATAGAATACTTTTTATCCCGATATTCCCACGGGAACGGGAACCACGCGGGTGAAACCGCGGGCGGTCGCTAGTAATTTAATTATTTTTTTCATAAAAAAAATAACAAACAACAACGCGTTATCGTAACTAAAATTGTTTTATTTAAAAATAAAAGCTATTAATTGAATTTTTTTACATTACATTATTAAATTTTAATAAGTTGTATACACACAGAAAAATAATAAAATACAAAAGGTACTCACAATTATTCCGGTCACCAGCGAAAAGTTTGTGAAATCTGATGAAATCGGGCCGCCCGCCGAAGAATTTTCCGTTTTGGTTCAAAACTTCTCTTATCAACTCCAAATTATTTACAACTAGACACGGTGTGTTCCCCAATTTAAGGCTGAATATATCGCCATATTGCTTCGACAGCTCCGTAAACGCCTGGAATGGCGACTCGTGCTTGCCCAAAAGGTGTAGATTCCCAATAACAGGCAAAGGCATCGGTCCGGGAGCCTTTTGCAAAGTCGTTTTAACTTCCCCAGTCTTGTTAACTCTTTTCAAAGTTACTCTGTTACTAGAGAAAAGTTTGTATACGCATAGCGCTATTACGACAGCAAGGAGGATCGCACTCATTTTTATTTTTTCTAAAAAGAAATTATTTTAACGAGTGGCCACCCCGGATGACAGGAGTTTTGGCGGGAAACACGCCTGCACTGCACAGTGGTGCGCGCGTCCGCCATTCTTATACGCGGGCCGGCACAATTTACATTTTACGCTTTTGCATTCAACATTTGTTTTGTATTACAAATCAAATCAAAATCATCTTTACCATCTTCGAAATAAGAGCGTTATTGATAAGTGAGGCGTCGATTCTGCATTTGATTTACTTTTTGTATGACGTGGGTGAATTACTTTTCTTGCGATTAAAAGTAAAAAGATTGACTATGGAGGCGTGATACAAAATTGTGATACAAGGGGGTTGTTTTAGGATTTCCATTCATAAAAAGGAAAACGAGAGTACTTTAAGAAGGTATCACTACATGCCCTCGTCATCATTCGTAGAAAGAAGTAGATAGCAAAATGTGTCAAAAACGGCCACTTTTAGCAGTTTTGCTATCTACTTCTAGCAGTGACTACGAGGGAATGTAACGATACCGTCTAAAAATACTAGACTGTGGGCCCTAAAATCTCCACGTAAAACATTATTAAAATTGTGTATTAGAATTTATTAAATAAAATTCACCGCGGCGCCACTATCGCTCAGGGTGCCTTAAGCCGAAAAATATTAAACTTGTTAGTCAACTCAATCAATGGGTAAATTGGTCCATATAGTAACTGTCTGTCCCAAATAGTCCTATTGACCCAGTTCCATGATGGGCGAGGTGTGATGATTATGTCCCGTTAGTCCTATCCCATGGGGCTCGGTGGCGCAGTGGTATAGCGCCACGCCCAGCAATTGCGGAAGTTCGCAAGGGTCGGTCATGGGATGGGTGACCAAAAATTTATTATCTCGAGCTCCTTCGTGCTTCGGAAGGCACGTTAAGCCGTTGGTCCCGGCTGCATTTGCAGTCGTTAACACCCACCAATCCGCATTGGGCCCGCGTGGTGGGTTATGGCCCATCCTCCTTACCACCCATAAGGAAGGCCTGTGCCCCAGCAGTGGGGACATCAAAAATGGTTGATGGACATGGGCAACTGATACTAATATATTTTTTTAAAGTCCCATGGGACGACTTTTTGGTAAAGTGGACCAAAAACGGTAGGTACCTACTTTATCTATTCTGTGCCAAAAAATAGGTAACAGCGCTTTTCGATGTACACGAGCCAACACTACAAACCAACCAACCAAGAAAGATGATGGCAACACCTTGCCATGGGAGAGGGAGATACGCGAGCCTACGCCAAAAATCTTATAATATATTAATATGATATGATTCTTGGCCTACGCTGGTGCTCTCTCTCTCTCTGCTGGTTGACAGTTATAAAAAATATGGTTATCATATTTTTTTACAACTGGCAACTTTGATAATAATCCTACGTAATTTTTTCCGCATTTGATTCAAATATCGAACAGCGTAGTAACAGAGAAAGATAAAAAAAATGATTTGAATATCAAAACTTTTTTCTTGAGAATTTGGTACAAGTTTTTTTAAGCAATACGTGAATGGCAATGAAATAAAACGTCTACTTACCTATTATAATTTAATTCGAATAGTTTTGGCATAATGCTTTAATTCATTTGCCGATTTTTTTTCAAAATGTTTTATGCTTTTAAGATTTTACTCAAAAATGCGGTATAAATAGTGTGGTCATTATTTTGACAACCTTCTTTGGTTGACCAAAAAGATTGACCTTTCCGCGCTGCTTGGATGGTGGCGCAGAAAATTTGTATGGAATCTCATTACTGTCGAGTTTGAGCCACCAGCAATTTCCTTTGAAAATCCATTATTGTCGAGTTTTGTTTTTAAAAAGGGTTAAAAATAGTTCATCGTTCATCTAGAGAAGAAAACCCTATTAAAAATATAAGTTTTTATACTTTTACATAAAATTAGTATAGGAAAATATAAAAAACTCGCGCTTGACCATTTTTGATATTTCTTTAAATTTTTGGCTCCGACTCCGACGCACCGTTTCTATTCCAGATATCAGATAGGTATTTACACTTTTGTATTATTTTTTAGAAATTAGTTAGGTAGATACTTAAATAATGTACTATAATGTAGGTAGTACTCGCATTGTTTCCGTAAAACACTTATACAAATCTTGGTACATAATGACTGCACTGCTGGCCACGTTATGATGGCCTCGAACTTAACCACGCTCTCGGCCTTCAAGCTTGGTCATCATTGCAGCCCTTGCTGTCCGTGCTATAATGGCTCCGACCCTTGTCCATGCGCGGGCTGCTGCGCTAAGCTCCGCTCTCGGTCATCATCATCGCTGCCAGCAACGCAGTCATTATATACCGCGGCAGTAATGTACTATTATGTTTTTCCTATTATTTTTAGTGGCGGTAAAATGAAAATATTATAATATAATATTTGAATCTCTCAAATTAATTAGTGAGGCCTGCTTTCTTGTTATTTATAAGCATATTATTTATTAAAAATCTCATTTCTGCCCGATTCAAAATCAACTGCCGCACAATTTTTTTTAAATAGTTGTTATGGCGTCAGCCTTTGGTAAGGTGGTGGTAGCTAGCCAGGTGGACTTGAAATAAGCCCTACCACCAGCCAAACTTACTTCGTCTACTTCGAACGTTATAAAGCTGCAAATTCTGGCCAAGGCAACCTCGTCTGCGTGGACATTTTTTTTTTTATTTATTTGGCACAATAAATATTCGCAGATTGTATGTAGGTTTTTAAAAGTAACACATTACTATAAATGTAGCCAACCCCGTTGTGCGCGGATTGAGTATACATGAAAACATATAGGGGGGCAGTGATAATAAATTATTAAAATTAAAACTACACTCTAAACGTTTCAACGAGAGATTTTGTGTATTTTATGACAATTGTTTTTTCTTTTTTTTGGGAATAGATATTTCTGTACCCCTTATAGTGTGTATGCAAAATTTCATGATGATCGGTCAATTAGTTAACACGTGAAAGCGTAACAAACAAACTTACTTTCGCATTCAAAATATTAGTTTGGATTCATTCAAACCTCTTTTCCTGAATAAATTCTTGATTTACGTCAATGTTAAAATTATTTAAAATCGGAAATAACAGAATTCACATCACAGTGTAATAATGCCAGTAACGTTTGCTTTTATGATGTAATAAATAATAATAGTTATTTATGCAACTGTACTATAATGAGGGATATTAAATAGCCTAATTATGTGCAGTTGCATACAAGACATTATCTACACCCATGATATTATTATGTATCCTCTTTAAAGGGTTTTGATTTTGACTTTCCTCCTCCTCCTCGTCATGGCATCATACGAACGATTTTGTACTGAATTTCATTATGTAACTCGTCGGGTGGGCGCGGGGACGAGCGCGACATCCTCTCGCTCGGATATTGTAATGGTGGCAGTAAGCTAACTGTTTCAGAACCTTGTGTAGATAAAACTTTCTTTATCCACATCGGGTCAGTGCTGGTGCCCCGCGCCATGCTTGTAGTCATGAATAAAACCACCCAACTCAGGAATCAAATGATTAAAATTTCCCGCTGTATAAGTACTTAACTTGGCACTGTTAGGGCAATTTACTTTTTGTTATTTACATCAACATTGTTACATCATGTTTTTAGATAATATGTCTGTTTAATGCCATTATTAAATGAAAAGCACACAAAGAAAAGAACTTTCTTATTATATATAGAATCAAAGTTTTACATAAGTTTTTTTCGCGTTTGCTCCTACTTTTTCAAACTTACACTATGGAACCAAGAAGGTGGTATTGGTAATGATATTAAATTATTTATTTATGTAACACAATGGATTTAAAACAATAAAATAATTTTGCATTTACCACTTGGTTCTTTTATGGTGACTCAAATTGTTTTTAACACATGCATTGGCCCCCATTATTTGAGACGGAAAAACTTAAAAGCTTACCATAGGTAGTGAGTGATGATATATACCTACTCTGATTTAAATACTCTTCTACAAAGAGTTCTGAAACGGTTACCTTACTGCCAACATTACAATATCCGAGCGAGAGGATGTCGCTCCTCCCCGCGCCCGCGCCCGACGAGTTACATTATGAAATTCAGTACAACATTACATTATAACACTCGTTCGGATGATATAATGACGAGGAGGAGGAGGAAAGTCAAAGTCCCTTTAAATAGAGGATACATTATTATTTGTGTATGCAACTGTACAAATAATTAGGTATAATAACACTCATAAAATTATTATGATCTTTTAATGAGCAATTTTAGCTAAAGTATAAAACAACTCTATTTCGTAGACTTACACTGGCTGATCGTGTAAAGTTTTCCGAGTGTTCGATTCCTGGCTGAGACAATTTCGGTGACTCAGTTTTTTCTAGTAATAGGTAAGCATTTTTTAATATTGTATAAAAATTGGGAACTTTAATAAAATCACAAATTTAAAAGTTATTTCATAGCTATTTCATCTTAATCGACGAGACGAGTCTTACACACCGGAAGTGAGAAAATGCAGGTTTGAATCCTATAGTTTTATTGGTATAATATAATAATATCCATAGCTATGAAACTTGTCCATCAGCCATTTTTGATGTCCCCACTGCTGGGGCACAGGCCTTCCTTATGGGTGGTAAGGAGGATGGGTCATAAGCCTAACCCACCACGCGGGCCCAATGCGGATTGGTGGGTGTTAACGACTGCAAATGCACTCGGGACCAACGGCTTAACGTGCCTTCCGAAGCATGGAGGAGCTCGAGATAATAAATTGTTGGTCACCCATCCCATGACCGACCCTTGCGAACGTTGCTTAACTTCCGCAATCGCTGGGCCAGGCGCTAAACCACTGCGCCACCGATCTCCTATGAAGCTTAGTTAAAGATTTTTTGAAATCCGTTTGGAAATGGTTGAGTTTTAAATCGTTTAGAATGGTTTTGAAGAAAATGCCAAGCTCAGTGCAATATGTGCTATATCACGTACAACATAAGGTTATCGTACGTCTCGATGACGTCATAATGACCTTCCAAAATAACAGTGTTTTAGCTCGTATAGCTTCTCAGGTTTAAGAGATATCGTAAACTTCACAGTTAATCATGTGGTGGCATAAGCTTTCTGATATGCCACTAAACAAAAATCGTTACTGCGATCCTTATTCGAAGTTTTTGGTAAATAAAGTTATGACGCATTGCTTTGAATATCTAAATAAGTTAACAGTCGACAAACACGAAAGTAAAAGTCAAAAATGATCCTGACGATGGGCGGAATACGTGGACTTCGGCTTCGTTGAGTGTCTTGTTACACCGGTATATCTATTCTGTTTCGCAGTGACAAACTGTTGCGATCGTGTTAATTGCAGTTTTGTCTTTCGAAGTTATAAACTTAGATTATTTATATGTCAAGATAGACAGTCACAAAGCACGAAAGCGTCGAAAAAAATATCACCCAACAGTTGGGTGAGCAAAACACGCACACATTGTCAGTAGTGTGACCTAATTAGAAACCATCTAGCGACCAGATGAATGTGATACATTGCTTCTTCTTTTTGGGGTAAAAAAACATACCAAAGAAAAGTAGCAATGTATGTTGAATGAAACCGGTCGCTAAATAGTTTTTATTTAGATAATCAGCCTGCCGGTCATAGTTTTTAATACAATACTCTTTGGTCGCAATGATGCTAAAAATGCACACCAACTTAAAAAAGTTGGCCTGTTTTGTTTAATACGTCAGAAGCGTAAAGACATATAAATAATAATCTAAGGTCATAAAATACACTCGTAACTTTGACTTACGGCCAGGCCCAATAATCAATCCACAGATAGGGATACGCCTAATCCAGATTAGTTTCTAATAGCCTAAATGGCAAAAAACGGAACCTTTATAGATTCGTCATGTCTGTCTGTCTGTCTGTCCGTCCGTATGTCACATCCACTTTATTCCGAAAGTATTAGGACTACACAGTTGAAACTTGGCAGGAAGATGTATTCTGTAAGCCGCTTTAAGGTTTTTACGCAAAAATAAAAAATACATGGAACTGAAAATGAAAAAAAAAAAACATCATACCATACGTGCGTGGTGTCGATAGATAGGATAGGTCTTAAAAAAACCGACTTCAAAAAACCTGCCTCCAAAAAGCAAGAAATAATATACAAATCATTAGATACGCACTATCATTGTTATAATAAAACACGTCTATTAAAGTCGGGTGGGGCTGGAGTACATCTTCCTTTTTTTTATTCTAAAAGCCCCACCCGACTTCAATAGACGTGTTTTATTATAACAATGATAGTGCGTATCTAATGATTTGTATATTATTTCTTGCTTTTTGGAGGCAGGTTTTTTGAAGTCGGTTTTTTTGTTTTTTAAACAATTTTTTATTTTTTTTATTTTTAGTGTAAGTACCTTCTGTATTAGGTAGTGCGTAGGACGTAGGTATATTATTTAGGTAGAAAAATCGGCTCAGCCAAACGTGAGATAATCGCGGAGAAACATACATACATACAAACTGAATACCTCCTTTTTTTGAAGTCGGTTAAAAAGACTACACAAAGGTATCCCTTTCCCAACAAAAAAATCATCTAATTCGGTTCATAAATAACAAAATCGTCAAGAAAGTTGATTTAATATCATAGTATTTTCAGGATTACTTGTAAACTACTGAACCGATTTGAAAAAAAAAATAAATGGGACCATCTCGCAAGAAAACTCAATCGAACAAAAAAAGAATCATCAAAATCGGTCTTGATTCATCGATCGGTCGGAATTGAGAACCTCCTCCTTTTGGTGAAGTCGGTTAAAAATTACATTGAGGTTTCAAAGACAATTTTTTCTCAAAGTCGACCGTTTGAAAGATAAACAAACACTGCCAAAGTGGTAAAATGTGTGTTCCCCCCTCTAACTTTTGAAATAAGAAAGTGAAAAATCTAAAAAATATATATGCTTTAGATCTTAATAAACACTTTCAAAGAAAATTGGTTTGAACGAGATATAGTAATTAGTTTCCGAGATATATCACATTTTCCAAAACCGCAAATATAACTTTGTCATTCATACCAACACTGTGAAAAACAAAGTTATTCTTGCAAGACGAAAAATGATAGTGGTATTAACTACACTATATCCCTATCTGTGGATTGGTTATTGGATCTGAGGGGTCTGGCACTTCACATTACTACTCGTATCCGCGTTTTTATACTTCTTTATGAATAAGAATACCTAATGAATGAATAAGAATTTTATTTATTTGCAAAAATATAATTACAAAATGTTGTAAGAGTGATAATAAACCAACATAAATTCTGTCGCCAGCTTTGTTTGCTAATATTCCTGTTGAAGTTATATTTTGGGCCAAAAGGCCTTTCAATGTATTCCACCTATTTTGTAACATAGACTCAAATAGAATTTCCTCAAAACGGAATAAAGAGGTCAAGTGTTTATCTCTGAATGATTGGTACCTCTTTTCCTGCGACTTCGTGAAATTTTATGAATTATTTATGGTTTTTTTTATAAGTCGGACGATGGTCTACTTAGCGAGTGCGTGTTAAGATTTATATTCAGGTTTGGTTGATACAATTTTATTTACAGGAACAATATTTGAATTCTATATGAGGGCTTTTCAAAGTGACATTTAAAAAATAAAAATTGTAACTATTTGCCTCACTAGATGGCGTTGATGGAAAGTGATGAGTCAAAATAGGCTAGTTGACAAAATTTCAATAACTGCTTAATATTTTAGCTTATTAGGCATTTTATCGAAAAAAAAGGTTTATTTATTTTTAATCGAGCGTTTACATTATAAATTTCGCGTTTTAAAAAACCAATTTTAATTTGGTTCCAAAACGCACAAGACTGTCATGGCGTCTTGAATGACGTCACGCCGTGCGAAACAAACCAAAGAGCGATCGTGTCTTCGTACGTTATAGCTAGTTTTTATCGTTTAAAAATGAATTTCTCATATTATAAGTACTGTATAGTGCCCTAGTGTGATAGCACGACTATAAAAACGCCAAACCAGTTATTTATATATGTTCCAAACAATGGAGAAATACGGAAAAAGTGGCTAAAACTTGCGTTCGGTTGTGGTTAGGTTGCACTCGGAGTGTAGGTTTGGAACGCGCCTCCGGTAGTGATACTCGAAACGTCAAAGACAAGATTGGAGTTTCGCACGGCGTGACGTAACGCTTTCTGATTGGTGTTCACTGTCACGTGACTAAAGGTTTCATTTTACGAAATTTATTTTTTAAAAATATTATTAATCTTTAACGCTTTTAATAAATAAAATTGTTTGTTATTTTCTCCATAATATAATTAATCATTATAAACCCCTATCCATTATATTTATTCTTAATGGAAACAAGCCTATTGGCTTTTAAAAATAAACGGCCACCAAAGAGGAAAGTAAACGCTCGCTGGCTGTCATCTGCCCAAAGAGAAACATTTTAGGGTTAGGTACATCTGCCTGCCTACCTGAGTACTCTTCGAAGATTGGTAAAAAAAATACATTGAGGCATACATTTTTATCAACGCCATCTATCGAGCCTACAGCTTTTTGTCATTTTGAAAAGCTCTCAACGAGTCATTCCAACAATCAGCGCGGGGACTTTCGCAAGGGTCGGTCATGGGATGGGTGACCAAAATGTTTTATCTCGAGTTCATCCGTGCTTCGGAAGGCACGTTAAACCGTTGCTCCCAGCTGCATCTGCAGTCGTTAATACCCACCATTCCGCAATGGGCCCGTGTGGTGGCGAGGGTTATGGCTCCTTATCCACTCATAAGGCCTGTGCCCCAGCAGTGTTAACAGTAAAAATGGCTGATGATCAACCTCGATTCCACTGTCGGTTGACCTATCTTTTTGGTCACCCATCCCATGATCGACCTTTGCGATAGTTGCTTAACCGCCGCAGTCGCAGGCCGAGCTATACTATAATAGGCCTTTTGACACAATATGAAACATGACACTCCAATGTTTACTTTACACTATGAATTAATATTGGTAAAAATGTCTGAAGCAGCGTTATTATTAGCTAACTGTATCAGCAATTGGCCACTTTCTTTTAAAGGTCGAATATTTATATTTAAATAACTTTAGATAAAATTGGGTCATTAAAACAGGGGCCCAATTACACAAATAATTTTTCAACACACTTGCTCGTAAAGTGAGCCCTAATACACCGCTTTTAGGGCTATAACAAACGCGTGCAATAATATATAAAACACTAGTTCGTAATAGAATTAACCCTACAAAGTTAAATTAGTACCTTACTGCAAGTTCTATGCGAGTAAATAGAGCATTCCCAATTTAGCCGAGTAATATAGTTATCTTTTTTTTTGACAACAAAGAGGGTTTCATATACATTTTTGGAATAAATAAATGTGTAAGTCCTTAATTAATTCAAATAAATATATAATTATTATCAAATTATTCATAATTCACAATATTTTGTTATAAAATATTAAAATATTTGCATTTTGTCACTTAAAATTATAATTTTGAAGTATTAGTAGTAGGCTGTATGCTCCTCACCCCTTTTTTTGCAAAAAATTCTTGCGTTAGCTTGTGATAAAAAAAACAAAAAAAAACATGCGCGCCTTTTCCTATAATTATCATATTTTCTTTTTGCCATATTTGTTGCTTTGTGATATATTACTTTGTTTTTTCCTCGCAAATGTGTTGAAAAACGTCGTATGAAACTCGTGAGCTCTTGCTTATTGCACACTCGGCTGAGTTACGCCCTCGCCTGCGGCTCGGGCTGCAACCCACAGCCTTGTGTGCAATGAGCAACCTAAGCTAACTTGTCTCATAATGTACTATTACATCATACTGCTCGGAAACTACGATTTACTAGTACCTATGGTAAGAGGCTGTGTAAGTTAGCATGTGCAACACAGTGCATTGTTTTTTTATTCAGTAAAAAGTTTCGTAATTTTAATAAGAAAAGAAATTGGTTCACTAAGGAGTTTTGCATAGCTTGAATGGTAAAGTTTACTTTACAATTAAAGCATTCACCCTATGCTTGAATTGTAAAGTGATTTGAAAATGGAACGTTCTATACTAAACAGTGCACATGCTTGGCGAACCAGTTTAATAAATATTTTTTTATAAATATTTAAAACTTACGTCCCTTGTGTAACAAACTGCTATGAATCGTTCGATTTCGATGCAGTAGGATTTTACGTGACTAATAATACTTATTGGTGTTGTTCAAGCGTAAAAAAACAGAGTAAAACTGACTGCACAGACTGAAAAAAAAACTTCTGCTTCTGTGTAACAAATAACAACAACTGACAAGTAATTTGATTTAAGTTCTGTTCCATTTTGTTATATTGAACCATAAGTTACTGCCTATTCATTGATTGTAAAAAAAATTATAGCATGCACTCACTACAAAACTAAATTAAAACACATAAGTATATGTAAATTAGCGCTGTAATTTTGCTTTGTTTTTTTTATTGCTAATTAAATTAAGGTTCTCATTCACTCAGTCACTTGATCTCGTTTATCACGAATCGTTTTCGATAAGATTTGTCACATATAATTTTAATAAAGTAATAATAGGCACTCTAGGTCTATAAGTTAAATAATTTAATAGTTGAAGCATATTTATGTCGATGTACATGACTGTTTGTTGTCATTAAATAAATGAAAAAAAAAATGTTTTTCACACTGACCCCCTTACTAATAAAGATTGTATAGCAGATGTATAGTTACACAGTGTTTTGTCACTTTCATTTCAATGCCAAACTCAAATAGTTTGACAGAGAGTATCTAACCATTGTGTAACTATACATTTTCTATAACAATCAAAAGGGATAGAGTACGAATAGTGACAATTTGAATTCAAAAAGCTGTCAGATTTGAGACTGGCACTTCCTTAAAGTTTTTGGCACGTTTTTGGTGGTGGAAACTTTTTTGGCGGATGTACTAATATTTTGTTTATTACTATGTATTATTTAAAGCTGTATGTTTCCCAAAGTAATAAAATAAAAAAATAAAAGTTAAAGAGAACTAACCTACAGATTTTAGCTAAGGAGCCTTTGATGCCTTTGAGTATTCGGCCGTAAAAAACGATTTAAGTTTAAAAGACGTATGACAGCTGTCAAAAAATTATATTAAGTATAAATAGCACAGATAAGGATGACATTGAGTCTTTCCAAGTAAAAGTTTGTTGACATGAATGTTGTTTCAAAGTGCTGAAGGCCTACGTGAAAATTCCTTTGTCTCCATTCATGTTACTGCCTCTAAAACTAGGACAATCAAATGGGGTAAGGTGTCTTGCAATAATGGCGTTTGTTACTTAATTTTGTCTCACTCGCTCACGGGCCATAAACGTGACCGGGTCATATTTTAGGGTTCCGTACCTCAATAGGAAAAAACGGAGCCCTTAGGGCGTCCGCTGAGTTAAGCTGGTACACGGCGCAGGAATATAGATTGCTGGTTTTCTGACGGACAGATGCTTGCAGTGCATATGAGTAAGCTCTAATCTATTTCTCGTTTAACGAAGCGGACGCCCTTATAGAATCACTTTTTTGTCCGTCTGTCTGTCTGTTTAGTATATTTATCTCGGGAACGCGTGGAATCAAGTTGAAAACCATATACCTACCTTTCCCATGAAACTGAAATTATGCATGCACACATGCATATTATATGCTCACAAAACAGCTTTTTTTATAGCACAAGTTATTATTAAAGCGGTTTTAAAAACGTTTCAGATTACCAAACAGTACCCTTAGCACGAACGGCTATCGAAAAAAATAACGCGCGTAAAATCATTCGATAGATAAATTTTGTATTGGAAATTTGTACAGCGCCATCTATCGCCGATAAGCGAAATTAAATTTTCCATAGAGAATTCTCTATCGAGTAATTTTACGCGTGTTTTTTTCTCGATAGGTTTTCGTGTTTAGGGTACAGGAGAGATGATTAAATTTCGTCATACAAATTCTGTTCGATTTTCAATTTAGCCATAATTAAGCTATGGTGTTACTGCTCAAAATTACCACTTTTACACTTATTGCTATTATTATTGTCATTGTTTATTCATTTGTAACACTGAACTAAGAGCAGTAGGTATAAATGTATGAATATGAACAAAACTGTTATAAAAAAAATCACAACATCCTGGAAAAACAAAGTGGCAAAAAATTGGGAACGCAATATATTCTTTTTATTTGGCACGCTCTACATAATATATGCAACTGTATTTTGACCAAAGACGGTGACATAGTAAAGATGCTAGTAGTAAGTAAATTCAACATTTTAATGTACCTACTTAAATCCGTCAGTGATGATGATTCCGGGTGTAGTGCGCTTCCACCTTCGGCCCTATCGTCACTTAACATCAGATGAGGTGAAGGCCAAGCACTATCCCATCTTCCATCAGACAACCAGATGTACGAATCATCGCCACCATTTTTTGGTGGATATTCCAAAGACTTACACTAATTTTGCTTCAAATTTTATCATCCGTACCGCTAGAGAGTGGAACTCCTTGCCTGATTCTGTATCCCGATAGGTATTTCTGTCTGGGGGCCTTCAAGTCGCGAGTGAATAGGTATCTTCTACTCAAGCGCGTTTCATTTTAACGTGCCTATACCATCTGCGTTCAGACGATAACGCACAACCTGAACTCAACTCAAACTCAACTCGAACTCGACTCAAACTCACCTGAACATTACGCAGAAGCTTATTAATGTGTCATAAGACTCAAATTTGCAAACGATGTATTTCAAGGTGGGCTGCGGTTGAGGTGAGTTTGAGTTGAGTTCGGGTTGAGGTAGGGTCGTGTGTTATCGTTTGAACAGGCGTGTTGAGTTCGGGTTGAGGTAGGGTCATGTGTTATCGTTTGAACAGGCGTGTTGAGTTCGGGTTGAGGTAGGGTCGTGTGTTATCGTTTGAACAGGCGTTTTGAGTTCGGGTTGAGGTAGGGTCGTGTGTTATCGTTTGAACAGGCATGTTGAGTTCGGGTTGAGGTAGGGTCGTTTGTTATCGTTTGAACAGGCGTGTTGAGTTCGGGTTGAGGTAGGGTCGTGTGTTATCGTTTGAACAGGCGTGTTGAGTTCGGGTTGAGGTAGGGTCGTTTGTTATCGTTTGAACAGGCGTGTTGAGTTCGGGTTGAGGTAGGGTCGTGTGTTATCTTTGAACAGGCGTGTTGAGTTCGGGTTGAGGTAGGGTCGTTTGTTATCGTTTGAACAGGCGTGTTGAGTTCGGGTTGAGGTAGGGTCGTGTGTTATCTTTGAACAGGCGTGTTGAGTTCGGGTTGAGGTAGGGTCGTGTGTTATCTTTGAACAGGCGTGTTGAGTTCGGGTTGAGGTAGGGTCGTTTGTTATCGTTTGAACAGGCGTGTTGAGTTCGGGTTGAGGTAGGGTCGTGTGTTATCGTTTGAACAGGCGTGATAGCAGTCAAGCGCTTGCCTATCTAACATTAAAAGTCTGTTTGAATATTGTGTGATCTAATATGGACTTTAGGCATATGTATTCTGTGCTTTAGGCCGGATAAAGAGTTTACCTACTGTTAATCATTAAACTACATCTTAAAACCTCTGACGGAAGACGGCAGAATTGACCCAATTTATTCTGTTCGCATGAAAAACATCAGGAAGCGACCATCGCATTTGCACAGCCCGACCTTAGGCTGCAGACGGCGAAAAAATATTTTGAAAGTATTATCATCTTTTTTTGGCTGTTGCGATCGACAATATGGTTTAAATGTGACCCGAATTTTTTGCGCGATCATCTAGTTTTGTTACTGTCAAGGTCTGGACTGGGAAATTTTCCTTTATTGACTGCGGTTTATATATTTTGTTTATCCCTTTTTTAAAAAACAAAACAATATCACAATACTATTTTAATACTGGTAATCTACAGTAGGTACTTCTTCTTCTTATTTTTGTTATGGCAATCTACTCCTCTTCAGGAAGTAATTTTTGCCAGTGTCAAGTGTTAAATAATTCTGTGGTATTGTTTCAGTTTACATTAGAATGCGGGTGCATCGCATTCCAATGCTGCTTGGAGCATTTGGCATCAAATGTATTGATACAGTTTACTCGGTAAGTTCTGCCGAGATAGCCACCACTACAATAAAAGTCTCAGCTTCACACAACCAAGATCGCACCTACTTCAATTATCCCACATATTGTTCAGATGCGTAGACACTTGTACTACAAAACTGCACCAATTTTAAGACACAATATCCACTATAAAACAATTTGCAAATAATTAAAATAGCCACCGAACTGAACAAAATGGCGCCAAAAACTCCCGATAGGATCTCATTCTACCTATCAATTTCCTGGATTCATCTTAAGTCGCGTGTTGAATTTATCCCTTATACTTAATTCCATTGATCTTTCTCGTAATCCAATTTAAATAGTACCAAGAATATTATGTTTATTATACAATCAATAGTTAGGTTATGTGCGTTGGCGCCAAAATATTCGAAATGTTTATGGTTGCTATAGAGCAGCAAATGTATAGAGCTGACACGGCTTAAAATATTTTGCTGTTACATAAAATTTGCATCAATGAAAGTGTTATAAATAATAATTGATAATTTTATTTTTTACTTACTCACCTAATTTATACGATTATGTAACTTATAGATCTAGTAATTTTAAAAGACGACACATATAGGTAGTATTTACATTTCAGTTACATTAGTTTTTGCAGTTAGTTTGTTTTTACAAAGCCAAGGTAATGTTAAGAACTCCTTTTCGAAAATAGGTTTTTTAGACTATGTAAAAATATTGACATGACATTACAAGAAAGAAATGAAAAGCTATCGAAAGAATATGGATATTTTATTATTTAATGTAGAATTATTACATGTGTGTACCTAGGTAGGTGAATCTACGGGCGTTTCTGAACGCCCCGTCATTTTCCTCGACATATTTTTATAATTTTCGAGTAAGAAAATTCTGACACCGTGTGCAGTGACGAGTAGCATTTAGCGTACCTACGTTATATTATTTTGCAACTTATCATGACAATATTATATCGAGGAGATGACGGTTTTCAAACGGCGGTTTAAAAAAAAGTAGTACCTAAAAGACGGCTAGATGTCGTTGTTCAACTAAGTACGTAACTTTTTTAAGAAAAAAGCAAAGGCTGAAAGGAGTCAATGCCAATTTTTGACGTTGTTATGGCAATCTACTCCTCTTCAGGGAGTAATTTTTGCCAGTGTCAAGTGTTGAATAATTAAGTGGTATACTCAGCTGCTAGGAAAAATTAAAAAACTACCTAGTTGAATATCGCCATCCATCAACATAAAAATAAACTAAAATTCTCGGCTGTCAGAAAACCGCTCATTCGCCCGCATAAGAAAATCGTAATATTCGATATATATTAATGAATAGCCGAACTAAATCTTTCTTAGCTCTGTAGCATTTCACAAAAACTTCAATTGAAAAAAGAACATCCAACTTTAAAGATGGCGGAATGAAATTGAAATCACTTTCGCGGAAGACGCAACGAGCAGCGAATGTTATTTTTAAAACGATATTTATCGTAATGGCGATGGATGGCGCCTACTTATCGAGTTCATGTCGGCTCCTATTACAATATGGAATTATATTTCAAATACTTAAATAATTATGTAGGAAAGAAAGATGACGTGATCCGGTTAAGGCCTTAAGGTGGGTCAAATCCCAATATTCAATTCAAATTATTGAAAGATTACGCGCGTGAAGCTATCATGGAAAAAATATATAATGTGCTTGAAATAATACACAATAGATTTAATTGAAAGCCTTTATAAAAATGTTACCACCTTTGATGTAAAAAATTATTCCGTGGTGAATTTCCGTGGTTTCTGGTCTTATTTGCAAAATTTAATAATTAATTGTCCATCAGCCATTTTTGATGTCCCCACTGCTGGGGCACTGGCCTTCCTTATGGGTGGTAAGGAGGATGGGCCATAACCCACCACGCGGGCCCAATGCGGATTGGTGGGTGTTAACGACTGCAAATGCAGCCGGGACCAACGGCTTAACGTGCCTTCCGAAGCACGGAGGAGCTCGAGATAATACATTTTTGGTCACCCATCCCATGACCGACCCATGCGAACGTTGCTTAACTTCCGCAATCGCTGGGCCAGGCGCTAAACCACTGCGCCACCGAGCTCCACTTAATTAATTCGCTTAATTAATTAATTAATTGTTAATACCTTCAATCTTAATTGAACAGATTTTTTTAACTAACTTGAAAGCGAAAAAATTGTTTAAAAAACAAAAAAACCGACTTCAAAAAACCTGCCTCTAAAAAGCAAGAAATAATATACAAATCATTAGATACGCATTATCATTGTTATAATAAAACACGTCTAATGAAGTCGGGTAGGGCTGGAGTACATCTTCCTTTTTATTCTAAAAGCCCCACCCTGAATACCTCCTTTTTTTGTAGTCGGTTAAAAAGACTACACAAAGGTATCCCTTCCCCAACAACTGAAATCGCAAAAAAATCGGCTGTTTCATTTTTATAATTCGTTATAAATTTTTGTATGAAACAGCTGTTTTTTTCGCGATTTTAAAGTGGTCCCATTAACTCCCATAGTTGTTCAGTTTGATGGTCTCTCTCTACCATATTGGGCTTTATAAAGTACAAGAACTATTTATTTAAGTAAATCATTACTCACATTTTCACAACATTAACCCTCGTATATAGACGAGTAAGTAATGACTTGAGTAAAACTTGCTATTTTCAAATGCTTCTTATATTTTATTTACATGCAATGAGTAAGTATAAATAATCTTACATGCAATTTTGGTGGATTTAAGATTAATTTGCATTATAAATTGCATGTGAATATAATATTAGAAGAAATAAAACACTTTTAACGGATACTAGCGCGGTTTTATTGAAAGTACTTTGGTAATTAGTTGGTATTTGGTTTGATTTTTTATTTTCCCGACGTTTCGGCACCTTTGCAGCTGCCGTGGTCACGGGGGACTGAAGCTACTTGTGAGCCTACCCTCAGCGATGAATTTTTTAAGTCGTTCAGAAATTAAAATTTAACAAATTTTTAATTGGTTTAAGTTTTGGTTTGGTTTTCATTTAATTTTATATGCTAAAAAGAGAGAATCTACTGAAACTACTACCATTTCATAAAATTGGGAGGCCCCTCCAAGAAAGAAATGGCGAAAGAAAACTAGGAGAGGAAGGCCGACCTCCGTCTTTTATATTAATTAATTTATTTGCAAAAGGAACTAACCGTATCATTAGATCTTACAGTGTGTGTTTGTTTTAATTTCTGAACGTCTTAAAAAATTCATCGCTTGAGGGTAGGCTTACAAGTAGCTTCAGTCCCCCGTGACCACGGCAGCTGCAAAGGTGCCGAAACGTCGGGAAAATAAATAAAATAATAATAATAAAACCGCGCTAGTATCCGTTAAAAGTGTTTTATTTCATGTCTAGTGAGCGCGTAAGATTGAGAAGTGAATATATTAGAAGAATTTGAAAATTGCAAGTTTTACTCAAGTCATGTCTTACATACTCGTCTATAGATACGGAAGTAAGTATGTAAGTACCTACCTATTGTCTATAAGTAATTCTGATGATGCCCTATTTGATTTGAAATTGTTTTTGGGTCATTATTTTTTCCCTGTAGGTCGTAATATATGCGATTTCAGAGAAACTGTTATAACTTGTTTACATTTTCACAGTTGGAAGTTAGAACCGTTCCGAAAATGGTTCATGGACAAACAAATATGGCGTCATTTAGTTTTGTAACTGTTAAACAGGAGGAGCTCGGTGGCGCAGTGGTTTAGCGCCTGGCCCAGCGATTGTGGAAGTTAAGCAACGTTCGCAAGGGTCGGTCATGGGATGGGTGACCAACAATTTATTATCTCGAGCTCCTCCATGCTTCGGAAGGCACGTTAAGCCGTTGGTCCCGACTGCATTTGCAGTCGTTAACACCCACCAATCCGCATTGGGCCCGCGTGGTGGGTTATGGTCCATCCTCCTTACCACCCATAAGGAAGGCCGGTGCCCCAGCAGTGGAGACATCAAAAAAAATGGCTGATGGACAAACCGATGTTCCATATAGTATGGGGAGGAAAACAAAATATTTTTTTAATGCACAACAACGTGCTTGGCCTTCACCTTACGATGTTAAGTGATGATAAGGCCGAAAGTGTAAGCGCACTACACCCGGAATCCTCACCACTGAGGAACTGGCTATCTTTCCTCTAAATGCCGGAACACAACAATGTTCTTAATTTTTAAAATTTTAAGTACCACGCTTAATTATCATTGTTAGGTATTTGTTAAGCATAGTAGAAAAAAAAAAAAAAAAAAAAAAACTTACAATCGAATTGAGAACCTCCTCCTTTTGATGAAGTCGGTTAAAAATAGGGAATTTTACAAATAGTTATAAAAAAGAAGTTATGCCTGAAAATCCTTAAAAACTCGTGCGATGATAAGCTAAATAATTTATATTTAAAAAAAATACGGGCCAGATCTCTGTAAAAAACTTATGGAACTGCATCTGAACTATGTTCTTTGAGATAAAAAAAGAATTATTAAAATCGGTTAACAACTGGCGAATTTATGGTGAAACATACATAAAAAACCGTCAATTTGATAACCCTCCTCCTTTTTTTGAAGTCGGTTAAAAGTAATGGACGTATCTCTACCCTTTTCTAACCAAGCATTTGCAATTAAATGGTTTCAATATTTGATTGATAAATCTAGATATTAATTGTGTGTCAAATTTTATAGATTTCTGGATTTAGTTCATTCATTAGACTTAAACGCGCGTAACCAATCTAGATATTAATATCTGTGTCCCAAATTTTATTGATTTCTGGATTTAGCTCATTCATTAGACTTAAACGCGCATAACCAATCTAGATATTTATATCTGTGTCCCAAATTTTATTGATTTCTGGATTTAGCTCATTCATTAGACTTAAACGCGCGTAACCAATCTAGATATTAATATATGTGTCCCAAATTTTATTGATTTCTGGATTTAGCTCATTCATTAGACTTAAACGCGCGTAACCAATCTAGATATTAATATCTGTGTCCCAAATTTTATTGATTTCTGGATTTAGCTCATTCATTAGACTTAAACGCGCGTAACCAATCTAGATATTAATATATGTGTCCCAAATTTTATTGATTTCTGGATTTAGCTCATTCATTAGACTTAAACGCGCGTAACCAATCTAGATATTAATATGTGTCCCAAATTTTATTGATTTCTGGATTTAGCTCATTCATTAGACTTAAACGCGCGTAACCAATCTAGATATTAATATGTGTCCCAAATTTTATTGATTTCTGGATTTAGCTCATTCATTAGACTTGACTTAAACGCGCGTAACCAAAAGGGTTGCATATTAGAAAATCAAAACTTTGTCGAGCAAATTACAAAACAACAAAGTTGAATAGACCAAATGTAATGTAAAAAATTGTAATATCTAATAAATATAATCTATATTTATTAGATAAATAAATAAAATAAAATAAATTTATTGTGATAACTGGTGGGTACATAAACAATATCAGTTATTGGAGCAACCATTTAAGTAAAGAAATACTTGTGTTAGACCGCTCCGCTCTTCATACCTTTGACAAATAAAAATTAGTACCTTAGAATTCAGAGTTTTACATATTATTTACCTATAGTTAAAGTTAACAAGAATAGAAACTAGATTACTTAAACATAAAATAAAATTAACAATGATTTCTGAGATTATCCTCATTTCTTTTACTAAATGCAAAAGAAATGGTTACCTATATATAAATTGACTGCCCCTAAATAGTATTGATCTGTGTGTTTGTGTGTGTGTGTATTTGCGCGTGTGTGTGTGTTTGTGTGTGTGTGTTATGCTTTTGAGAGTGAGTGTAGGTGAGTGTAGTATTTTATGTGATAATAGTTTTTATGCTTGACTTTGTAACAAGTCTTCTACATCATTGTAGCTTATAGTCTTAAGCCAGTTGGTGACAACTTTTTTGCATTCGTGGTATGTGAGTGGATATATATTTAAGTGCTTATTTATAGTATTATATAAATGTGCTGATTGCCAGGGATACTGATGTTTAGCAAAGCTAGTATTTACATTAACCGTTTTAGCAACCATGTAACTCCTTCTTTTATTATAGCAACTAGGGTCATAAGGCAAAGTCTTGTGCTTCTTAAGTATTATATTTAATATATATAGTTTCCTTACAGTTAGGAGGTCAGTGCTAGAATAGAGAAGCTCAGTTGGGAATCTGAAAGGTTTGAAGAACATAACCTTCAAAAGGTATCTCTGAGCTCTTTCCAGGTCAATGAATTTGGATTTAGTGGCTCCACCCCAAACTGGTAGGCAATACGTTAGAACTGATTGAGCCAAAGCAATGTAAATTTGTCTCAACAGGTTTTTATTTGCAATGTGCCTTAGTGCTTTAAATGTCCAAGATAATTTACGTATCCTATTCATGATCAGTTCAGAGTGTGAATGCCAAGAGAGGCGTTGGTCCATCATTATGCCCAGATATTTTGTGTATTCAACTTTACTTATGGGAGCGCAAGTACAGTGAGTTGGGTTTAAGCTTGCACACTTGTGGATTTTGATTTCAAAAGTGTCAGGAGGTTGAGAACGTTTAGTCCTAGAGAAGCAAATGAAGTTGGTCTTTAGGGTGTTTAAAGTTAGCAAGTTGGAGTCTAGCCAAGTAGCTATTTGAGCCAATCCTACCTCAGTCGATTTAAGAACACTGTTCCAAGTTTTGCCAGCAAACACAATCGCGGTATCGTCAGCATATGAAAAGACACAGCCATCCTCAATCGGTAGTTGTAACAGAGTGTTTATGTAGACGAGGAACAGTGTTGTGCCCAAGACGCTCCCTTGGGGGACCCCATATGTTACATTTTCTTCCGAGCTGACAATTTGGTCAATTTTCACTCTTTGTTTTCGGTTATTGAGATAGTCTTTAAGTAAGTCAAGTGCTCGATCCCTTATGCCTATGTTCTCAATAACTTATAAATATAACTTATATCGAATAACTTATCTAAACAAAAATAAATATGACTAAATATATATAATATAATTAAATAAAATCTAATGTTTTTTTTAAATTTGAGATTTTTGCATTCACAATGCTATTTTTACACAATACTAAATAATATACTAGAAAAAATACGACTCGCACCAGATCAATACAGATCCCGTCTGAGTATTGATCAGTGGCCCTACCATGAGTTGATGCAAACTGTTTACGTTACCGTAAACCATCGTTTTGTCTCTTTCACTCGCACTGACTGTGAGCAGTATATCCGATAGTTTACGGTAACGTAAACAGTTTGCATCAACTCGTGGTATTGTAGTAAATCTGAAATCATTAAGTCAAATTGAAATGATATGCTTTATAGCAAATTTAGCTGCCGGAAATGAGCCTAAACTAGTCTACTACTACGACTAGTTATTTCAAACTATTTCAAACTATCTATTTCAACTTTCAATCCATTTGATAATTAATAATTTATCCAATAATCCTTTTGACCTTAAAACGATTTCGTCAATATTGTAATAAATAATTTAAACATTGATATTCCAGACTTTGGTCAAATGAACTTTTGGTCAAATGACCCTTGTTATTTTAAACTTTGTTGTTTTGTTCGATGTTCTTTAAAAATTAGCTCGACAAAGTTTAGATTTTCTAATATGCAACCAACCAAAAGAGACTAGGATTAGGTACGGTCAGCAACGAAATTTGTTTAACACTTTAATACTTTGTCACAGCAACTTTTTTGACAGATGTCTCACAGTTTGAAGCATTAGTCAAAAAAGTTACTATGACAAAGTACTAAAGTGTTAAGCAACTTTCGTTGCTGACCGTACCTACTTATCTTGTTAACGTGAATCATGAATAGAATGAATGCGTCTACGCACGCATCTTGGCTATCTTTGTAGATTTTTCCGTCATTTTCAACCAGTCAATTTGTAACTTTTGATTGCACATAAATATTCACTAAGTTACTTATAATTGAAAAATACTAGAAAAAATCGACTCACCCGTAGCAGCTTAGACGGGACTCGAACCCGCACCCTTAGGATTCCGGCCCAGTGCACTAACCAATTATTATGTTTCAATCTAATCGATTGTCTGGCATCTGTTACGATGTTGCATTCGAATGTTGAAGGTAATTCTTCACATTGATGAAATAACGCTGGCTTACAGCGAAAACGTAAAAGTACTAGAAAATTTCGCCACTTCCACTAGCGACTCGGTAGCATAATTGGTTAGTGCATTGGGCCGGAATCCTAAGGGTGCGGGTTCGAGTCCCGTCTGAGCTGCTACGGGTGAGTCGATTTTTTCTAGTATTTTTCAATTATATTAAGTAACTTAATATTTAAAAATAGCATTGTGAATGCTAAAATCTAAAAAGTCAATAATATTTACTAAGTTAACCTCCTCTGTGGTCTAGTGGTTCGCCCACCCGTGTAAGACGCAGGGCTCCCGGGTTTGATTCCCGGGGGGGGTACAATTTGTACTCGGTTTAGTTCGTTGGCGGTAGGGCTTATTTCAAGTACGCCTGGCTAACTACCACCATCTTACCTAAGTCTGACGCCATAACAACAATTTGAAAAATGATGTGTTCCGGCAGTTAGAGGTAAGATAGCCAGTTCCTCAGTGGTGAGGATTTAGTACGCTTCCACCTTCGGCCTTATCGTCACTTAACATCAAGTGAGGTGAAGGCCAAGCACTACCCCGTTGTGCATAAAAAAGTGGTTTTATGTCCCCATTTCATTTTAAGACACCTATATAATTAAAAATTAACCGTGTGTATGTGTATAGGAAACTGGGAAAAGCTGCTGTTTTTTTCTGGTCGCACAGTTAATAATGTATTAATGTTTATTTATTGTTTTCCCCAACAATCTTAAGTGTTACATTTTTAATATTACATTTAAGGTATAATTTTTAAACTTTTAATTTTTTATGCATTCACAATGCTATTTTTATATTAAGATTATTAATATAATTGATTGTGGTTAGTGCATTGGGCCGGAATCCTAAGGGTGCGGGTTCGAGTCCCGTCTGAGCTGCTACGGGTGAATCGATTTTTTCTAATATTTTTCAATTATATTAATAATCTTAATTTAAGGTATAATTAAGTGTAAAGATTGCGAGAGACTGGCACCCGAGCTAAGCCATAGGCCTGTGGTTCAGAGCACCAGTTCCCTCCCCTCTTGATTAAATAATTAGCAATTAATTAATTAATTAGTTGTTAGCATTTTTTTCGAAAAATTTTATTATCTCAGGGATACAAAAAATATACTTTCGGGACTTTATACGAACGTGCGTTGCGACGTGGCTCTCGATAACATGATGTGCCAACTATATATTGTACTATCCCCGCAAATTTCTAATGTGATGGAACTTTGTTACATTAACATGCACGTTGACGTCATCCGCAACAAAAATATGACATGTAACAAGAAGATTCTAATAGGTAACTAATTTAATACATATATTAATTTTTGTTTTATTTTTTTAATAAAGGGTCTAATACAAATTTAACAGAATTGTTTTTTGTTTGTCCTTTTTGAGGTTAAAAAAATCGCTGCCAGGCGTAAGCCATTTGCGTGCCGGAGTTGGTCACTTTTAGCTTTCGTGCATTATCTAAATTTTGCATTTCCTTTTATTGTCTTTACTCAGAAAGTACAAAACAACTTATTTAAGTATTTTAATCTATAAAATTTTCTCTTTGCCATACATTCTCATGAAGTTGTAGTATATACCCATAGTGATTATTTCCTCTGTGCATATACCTATCACCATATCACTGTCTATTGCATTTGTTAAATCGACCGTCACTTGTTTGTCTTCTGTGACAATGGTGACGAATTTAATAGTTTTTATTCCACCTAATGGCGGCAAGAAAATTCAAACCTCATATTTATTTAGCGTGGAACCTCCGTCGAGACGAACCTGAGTGGCAGCACGTAGTCGTTCGAAATTCAAAAGTATTGATAAACATTATTCAAATGCGGCCTGCGCTGACGCAGGAACCGCATCAATATTGTATTGGGATTAATAAATACAGAACGGGCCGAAAGTGCGTTCGGAAACTAACTACGTTAAGTTACGGTCTAGTTTTAATAGGTAGTAGAATTTTTTTTTGCTTTTAGTTTATTTAACATCCATAAAGGTTTAATACTTACCTATCATCATCAGCTGCACGATATTTACTGCCTCCGTCAAGGACCTCCATATGATCGGTCTTGCGCTGCCCGCAGCCAGCGGCTTCCCGCTACCTTCACTTGGCCCACCACACCACCGATGTAATAGCGTCACGTCGTCCGGTGCGGTGCGCCGTTGCCGTTGTAAAACCTTTTAGCCGCAACGGGCATCGGTTGTTCCCGCCATTGCTACTTTAGTTGGGCAACCCTTCGAGCGAAGTAGTACTTTAGTTCTTCTACGGATCTCCTTATTTTAATGCGATCACGCAGTAAAAAGGTTTGGCTCTTTCCATTGCCCGCTGTGTGACCATGCATCTCCATTTCACAGCTATAAATCATTACTAGCAACAGCGGCAATATACAAGGATCAAAGAATTTTTTGTCTGCAGGCCCTGACGTATAAGTTGGACGAAAAACTTAAAAAAAACTTTTGGGCAAGCTCGCTCTATGTTCGCTCTTAAGAGTAAACCATAATGTATTAAAGAGAGATTCATTGTTTTGGGCGATTTCAACCTGGCGGACACGATCGACTGGACTATAGACACTGAGGACAATGAATTTAAACCTGTATTGGCTTCCAGCTCAGAACATTTAGTTGATCTTATTGATGGACTTCACACTTGTAATCTCAGTCAATATAACAACGCCCTGAACTGCAACAACCGTGTACTCGACTTAGTATTGTCCAACGATGCAGTTGCAGTTCAGGCATGTGACAAACCTCTTATTAAAGAAGACTCACATCATAAATCGCTGTGTATACGGGCTAACTTTGTACAACTTCACATGCTCGAACAAGATAAAATCGCTAAACATAATTATAATAAAGCCAATTACGCAGCCGTTACCTCTGATCTTATTGATACAAACTGGAAGAGCCTCCTCAATAATATACCGCTCCAGCAATCCGTTGATCGTTTTTATTCACGCCTGCTTGAACTCCGCGATAAATATGTGCCCATTTACTTGCTAACTATGACTATACCTGACTTATTTGCTAACTATTTTTTATCGACCTTTAATCATCCTAGTAGTTCCAATCCATCGTTGATCTCTGACAACACTATCTCAAGCACAACTATTAGTTCAGTCACTATAGACCCTGAAAATGTGTTGACATTATTAAAGAATCTTGATCCACATAAGTCGGGTGGTCCTGATCAAATACCTCCATATTTGATAATTAACTGTGCCGACGGTCTTGTAGTACCGTTATGTATATTATATCAACGTTCTCTTACTGAGGGTGTCATGCCACCCGTATGGAAGTCAGCGTTCATAACTCCTGTTTTCAAAAAAGGGGACAGAAGTCAAGTCCAGAATTATAGACCTATATCGAAGCTGAATCTATTTGCCAAAATACTTGAAAAAATCGTAAACCGCCAGGTTTACGCCGCATTGAAAAATACATTTGGCGATGAACAGCATGGCTTTCTAAGAAATCGATCCACAGTGTCTAACCTTTCCATAGCTAATGACTTTATTACGGCCGGTATGGAGCAAAGGGCCCAGGTCGATGTAATCTACACTGATTATAGTAAATGCTTTGATCGTATTGACCACACCATACTCCTCAGTAAGTTGGCGTCAGCCGGTATCCATGGTAGCTTGTTTAGGTGGTTTGTATCCTACATTGAAAACCGCAGCCAGGCGGTTGCACTTAGTGGCTATACATCGACTTGGGGTCTGATTCCATCTGGTGTCCCTCAGGGTTCCATCCTGGGACCGCTTTTGTTTAACATTTTTATTTCAGACGTAAAAAGTTGCTTTATTTATTCTAAAATATTATTGTTTGCTGACGACATGAAAATTCTTAAGACTGTTCGTAATGTCGAAGATGTTAATGAGCTGAAAACCGATCTCCTTCGATTTGAAACATATTGCATCCGCAATAAATTAGATCTCAACGTCACTAAATGCTTTTATATGTCTAACACGCTGTCACCAATTTATAGCTTCAAAGTATACATTAATGAACCAAGAATTATCAAAATTACATGAGATCAGAGACCTCGGTGTTATTCACGATGAAAAACTCTTGTTTGACCAACATATAGACAGTGTCGTAAAAAAGGCGTCCAAGGCAATGGGTTTCATCATACGTAGATCACATAACTTCAAAAACATTAAAACACTAAAAATACTGTATTGTGCATACGTACGGAGCAATTTAGAATACGCCTCCCAAATTTGGAACCCTCAATATGAAACGTATAAGTTAAGAATAGAGCGTATACAAAACCGATTTTTGAGATACCTCGACTTTAGGACTAATCAACGCTCGAGCGATTACCTCCAAAGATGCAGAAAGTACCACTTTCTCCCTCTTGGAATAAGACGTAACATTATTGACATATGCTACCTTATGAACATTGCTAATGGATCTGTTGACTGCCCTGAATTACTTTCTAAAATAAATCTAAAAACTAACTTACTGAGGTTTAGACAGCGACCCATTCTAAATGTACCTCTAGCTAAGACCCGGTACAGAGCCAACACATTTGTTTTACGCTCATGCAAGTCATTTAATAAACTGACCCATGATATTGACCTGTTTTGTGCCAGCATATCTTCAGTAAAAAAACTCATTTCTAACGATTTTTTCTAAGGTGAAAGTAACTAAAGCCAAATTCACAATACAATTCACATAACTTAAATTTAGCATTCTTGAACTATTGTCTCAACTCTTTAAATAGCTCATTATTGTAATCCTTTGTTTTTGTTGGAAAGAAAAAGTGTATACCTACTTGCTAAAATCTTATAGCTAATGCAACTTACCTATAAACCTATATGTGGGGATTTGTAATTGGCATTGGAAAATCTATATGTTATTCTATTGTTTACCCGCTGACCCATGTTATTGACCTGTTTTGTGCCAGCATATCTTTTCTAACGATTTTTAACCGACTTCATCAAAAGGAGGAGGTTCTCAATTCGATTGTATGTTTTTTTTTTTTTTTTTTTTTTTTTTTTTTTTTTTTTTTTATCGTTGTTCGCGCGTATCTTCGACATTTATGAACCGATTTAGATAATTCTTTTTTTGTTCGATTGAGTTTTCTTGCGAGATGGTCCCATTTAATTTTTTTTCAAATCGGTTCAGTAGTTTACAAGTAATCCTGAAAATACTATGATATTAAATGATATTATTATTATTATATTATGATATTAACTTTGTTATTTATGAACCGAATTAGATGATTTTTTGTTGGGGAAGGGATACCGTTGTGTAGTCTTTTTAACCGACTTCAAAAAAAGGAGGTAAGTTTCAGTTTGTATGTATGTATGTTTCTCCGCGATTATCTCACGTTTGGCTGAGCCGATTTTTCTACCTAAATAATATACCTACACTACCTAATGCAGAAGGTACTTACACTAAAAATAAAAAAATAAAAAATTGTTTAAAAAACAAAAAACCGACTTCAAAAAACCTGCCTCTAAAAAAAGGAAGAAATAATATACAAATCATTAGATACGCATTATCATTGTTATAATAAAACACGTCAATTGAAGTCGGGTGGGGCTTTTAGAATAAAAAAGGAAGATGTTCTCCAGCCCCACCCGACTTTAATAGACGTGTTTTATTATAACAATGATAATGCGTATCTAATGATTTGTATATTATTTCTTCCTTTTTTTAGAGGCAGGTTTTTTGAAGTCGGTTTTTTGTTTTTTAAACAATTTTTTATTACTTAGGAGAAAGTAACTAAAGTCTAATTAAGTCTAACATCTTTATTCACATAAACTTAAATTAAGCATTCTTGAACTATTGTCTCAACTCTTAAATAGCTCTTCATTGTAATCTTTTTTTTTATTGTAAAGAAGAAGTGTATACCCACTTGCTAAAATCTTATAGATAGTTAATGCAACCTACTTAGAAACCTATATGTGGGGATTTGTAAATGGCATTGGAAAATCTATTTGTTATTCTATTGTTTATATTTGACTGTAAATCCTCCTACAAGCAAATAAATAAATAAGACACCTTTACTGTTGATTGTACTAGGTAGGTAATTAAAAACTGCGAGTTGGGTACCTTACCTTTGATCAGTTATAAATTAAAAATACTCCTAACAAAAATGTTTAATTAAATAATCCGACTTAAACGGTTACTATCGTGATTTTATCAAAGATTTTTTGTGATGATGAAATGGCAGCGAATTAAAAGTGACAAAAAAATCAAACATTCAAAAATATTTTAGCACGCGCTGAAATCCCAGAAGTGATTTTTTTTCAAATTATTTCGGAAAAGCAACCAGTCCACGTTTCCGAACGCACCCGCCATCAAAATGGCGCCACTCCATTTAACGGTATATTCGAAAACAGATGATGTATAACAATTTTCACAGTCATTTCTTTATGTATTTATACCGTACAGTCCTGAAAATACAGTTAGGATTGCATAATCCTTCACTATTCTTGTGAAACGAGGAATTGTTGTTAAAATTACCAGTAACCGTAAGATCATGTAGATAATATCCGCCATTTTGTGAACACAATATACCTACCTACACTGTTATTTTTTAATTATATCTAAAATTGAAAAGGGGACTTCAGTAGATACCCTTAGCACGAACCGCTATCGAAAAAAATAACGCGCGTAAAATCATTCGATAGTGCAATTATGTATTGGAAATTTGTACAGCGCCATCTACCGCCGAATAACGAAATTAAAATTTCCATAGATTTCTCTATCGAGTAATTTTACGCGCGTTTTTTTTCTCGATAGCTGTTCGTGCTAAGGGTACTGACCACGTAAATGAACAACTTTTACTATGGGGCCAACCACGGAATCGCGAAAAAAAAATCTGCTGTTCCATAGAAAAGTACAACATCGACTCGACTAAGTATAATGTATTTCATTTACGTGGTCTGTACAACCCTTCTCATTTTTAGATATACTTAAAAAATAACGGTGTATAAATAATACATAGCCAATTGGTCCATTGACAAGTTTTAAAATCTTATGCCCATTTGCACTAAACTTAAGAATCGCCTAAGTTCTTGCCTAACTTGTTTAGGCTACTCCTAGCAAAAAATTCGCTTGCACTAACCTTAAGCCATTCCTAAATCCAATTAGGACATTCCTAACTTTATGACCTCGATTAGGAAGCGCCCAACGCGTTAGGCGATACCTAAGTAGTATTTTTGTATTACAGCATGGAGGTTTCCTTAGCCTGTCCAACTTTACTTGACAATCAGCAAATTAAAAAAGTATTTTTATGTCATTTGCTGTCATTTGTCAAAGACATTCTTCTTTTTATTTTTGGTACCTATGTCAATTTATTCTCCTCTTTAGGGAGTAATTTTTGCCAGTTTTGTTCAGTTCAGTTTTTGAAATAATAGATCATAAACAATCTATCATTTCAATCGTTCGTCATTCGTTTATCATTCGCTTTTGTTTTGTCACAGCTGAGACAAAACTGTTAGTGCAAACCAAATTTTTAGTCAGGCTGCTCATAAGCTTAGGTGTATCTTAACAAGTTTAGTGCAAATGGGCATTAGCCTCTCAAATATGGATATTGGTAATAATTGGCTTAATTATTTTTTTTCTCACACACAGAGGTTCAGTCTGATGGTCCCTATCTACCATATTCGGCATTAGGATTTTTTTTCTAACACGTTGATTAATTTTAAGCCCGCCTGGCTAGCTATCCTAAACCTAACCATCTTCCCTAAGTCTGACGCCATAACAACAATTTAAAAGTGTTGTGTTCCGGCAGTTAGAGGTAAGATAGCCAGTTCCTCAGTGGTGAGGATTTAGTACGCTTCCACCTTCGGCCTTAGCGTCACTTAACATCAGGTGAGGTTAGGGTTGCCAACCCTACTATATAATATAGTATCCTACTATTGCGGGCTCGCCTACTATATTTTTTGAAAAAATATATAGTAGGCAAAACTACGATATTTTACCAAGTGAAAAAATTAAACAAAAGCAACAAAAAATTATTACTAATATGCACATAAGTTGATAAATGCATAATAACCTTCCGTGTTATTACAAAAGATTTTTAAACACATGTTTAAATGTGATGCTGTCTCTGTCAAACAATATAGACAAAAAAGTGACAGCATCATATTTAAACATGTGTTTAGTATTTAGTTAAACAGTGTTTAAAAATCTTTTGTAATAAAGTTGCTTGTGTTGTGGTTGTTGAATAAATTGAAAATGTTAGTACTTACGTACTTAAGTATAAAAAATTCAACTTCTTTAAAATCCTCCATAAATTGAAAATGTTAGTAGGTACTTAAGTATAAAAAATTCAACTTCTTTAAATAATCCATACAAAACGGCAACCTACTATATTTTTTGGATTATTAATAATCTTGAAAATACATTATATTTGATGCAAAAAAAGCTGGCAACCCTAGGTGAGGTGAGGGCCACGCACGTGTGGATAAAAAAAGATTCTGCCCACGACGTATCTAATGTAATTGAAGCATTCTACAGGAACATACAATCCAGGCTTTGAACTATCTTTGTATCCAAATCCGTTTGAGCTGTTTTTCTGTGATTGAATAACAAACTTCGAATATTATTAAGGTACTGGCACCCTGTAAGGCCCGCCTAATTTCTAAGCCTTGTTAAATCATCAATTTTTGGGTCCCTTCATTTATAATAAATTGAATAAGATCTTGGAAATCTACCCTCTCCATGGCTTTCGGTGTAAAACAGTTATGACTGAATGGCTTCTAACTCACGACTACGACGACACCGAGCACTTCCCGCTCCTTATTACCTAAATAATAACCTACTACAACCAACAACATGCATATTAACAACAACAATTACTACTGTTTTCACGATTGCACAAAACATAAAGCTCCCATATAATGCACATCTCTATCAAATAACAATCGTACAAATAAGCACCTACACACACACACACACACACACACACACACACACACACACCGCTACACACAACACAACCCACACTTCATGCACATTCGCTCCATAGACTAATAATTATAATAATACTGATTTACCCTTTAAAAAACTTCCACACAGCTCACACCTTAACTACCTAACTCTAATAATTTGTAATGAATACACCATGTTGGGGGCACTGGTGACCTGTAATACGGGTTTTTTTAAAACCTATCTCGGGCATCCGTCCTCACATAATGGCTTCTTTATTTTGTTACTATCAGTAAGTTAAGTTCTTTGTGTAACCAACCATTGTGTGATGGAAAATAAATACATTTTTATTTTATTTTATTTATTTAATTTTGGATATTATAAAAAAAACACCAATATAAAACTAGGGTTTTTTATTGAAAAAATCGCTACGGGCTCTTAAGGTATCTTGCTTTTTCAGAACCCCAGATGTTTTCTTTCAAAGTCACAATAACAATTTTGCACGTATGTACCTATCTAACCTTGAATTAAAGATGGCATTATCTTAATAATTTCTCTGTTAGCCCCATAAAATGAAATATGAAGATCCAGACGGAATAATAAGAGAACAAAATGGTCAAGCGTGAGTCAACTTTTAAGAAAAAGGTCCACAATTTTTTATATTTTAGATTAGGTAGGTACCACCTAAGTAAAAAAGGAATCTTTGTAAGTTGGTATAAATCCATAAGAAAATTTGCACTTCAATATTATCCCCAATAAGTGAAAAAAAAATACAGCGTGTTACAAAACAAACCATAAAGCCGAATATGGTAGATAGGATAAAATGCAAACAACACCGGAAAATTATTATCCCTGAAAACCGCCACTTTTTTGAAAATCATTTTTTTTTCTTTTTACCCAACTGCGGGTTATGTTTTTTACCCGACTGCGGGTTATGTTTTTCGCGCGTATCTTGTAAGTATGTTTGTAAGTTTGTATGTATGTATGTATGTTTGTATGTAATATTCTTTATGACCTCATATCTCTCAAACGGCTGAACGGATTTCTATGATTAAGATATCGTTAGATTGGTCTTTTCAGCCCAAGTGTTCTTAAGAAGGTGGCGTTATAAAAAAACCAATATGGCGGCTGTACGGTGCTATTATACGTAGGTAGTGAAAAAAAAATTTTTTTTTAGAATACTGCAATATGGGTGTCAAATTAAAGGGCTTATTATAAGGATTTCAAAAAGGTATATCATGACCGTAATATATAATAACTAAAAAGAGATAAATAAAAAAAAAATTAAAAAAACCCGCCTGCATAAAAAGACAAGTCGACTGAAAAGATGGAAACAAGTTTAAATAAATATTAAAGGCAACATGTCATAATAACATGCAGTCGGAGGCATATAATTCAATCATTTATAATTTCACTTTCTTTATGCATGCCTCCGACTGCATGTTATTATGACATGTTGCCTTTAATATTTATTTATTATACACACCGACACTCACGAACACACACACACTTGTTCCCGACTTAGCACAGTTGCTGGTACCTGCGTTTCATCTGGGTGACGGCTGAAAATCGGTGTTTTGCTGATATGGCACCGAGCCTAGACCCTTCTTGCTGCTGCACACACATGCATGCCTTCGTCTGTTTTGCGAAAAAGCATTGTTGTATTTTCTATCTCTTAATTTTTTTTTTCTAGTCTGTCGTTTAGTTTAATGGAGTTTTATTTAGCCACTTTTAGCAATAAACTAAACGACAACTAAACAACAGGTTATTAAATCTTTTTTAAACGATAAAAAGTACAACAAAGCTTTTTCGGAGTACACTAGAAGAAAACAATGGGGTTGGTAAACTTTTTCGAAGAGAATTGTTTTATATTTTTTTTTGATAGCACAAGTTTGAAGAATAAAGAAAATAATATTATGATTTTTTTATTTTACCTTATTATAACTAAATATATTTTTTTATATTATAATCGCGATAAAATATCAAACATATGGCTGAACACGAAGTTCCTTTGCATTTACTGATTTAAAAAACTGATTGACAGATTTGACAGACAGTGACAAAGAGTACCTAATCATACCTTTGTTTTTTTGTTTTGAGCAACAACATAGAAAGTCTTTGGAGCAAAGGCATAACCTACGCATACAGCCGTAATAGTGATTTATTGTACTATGCTGTAAATTTAAAATTTAAATTTTTATTTAAATTAAAATGAAGCATTATATAATTCCGCAATTAGTTATTCTTGACTCCAAAGCCAAAAGCTACCAGAAAATATATAAGTAATTCACAACAGTTTTGGAAAAGTTTACCAACCCCATTCACAAATTCTTTATTCAAGCACTACGATTTTTTTTTCCATTAGCGGCGCTAGTGTAGCGCAGTAATCCTCTTAACTAATTTTGATGTTTGTCTAGTAATAGTCAGACAAACTATTATCTATTCTAGAATATTCGGAAAGTGTCTAGCAACGTCGATTAATGATATTCTGCCAGCAACTTCTCCGTCAGTAGAATTTTATCTCATATTTGAGAAGTAACGTCTGGCTTCCATCATCATCAGTCAAAACTTTACGGTACCCTAAATTAATTCAAATTCACTTTTTCACACCCTAAAGAAGATAATCTATAGATTTTACTATATTTTAAGCTCTACACACCAGAACATAAGAGTGTACACCTTAAGTTTATGCACCCATCGCAAGACAAAATTTAAATCTCAAATTGATCGACGAAAAACAACCGTAAAGCTCTCAAAATACAGTTTAATTTTTCTCGCTTCAACTTATGTGCAAGTATAAGGAGCGCATTATGCCACAAATGTCACTTTAAATATAATATTTAATTCAGATTTTTTATAAACACGTGTTTTGGTACGTATGTTTGCCAAAGTATTCTGAATATAAAAGTTTTTTTTACATAAAGACACACCCCAGCTGCGTGAATGAAAGAAAAGCTACATAAATTACAGAAATAAGTAGGTACCTATAAAACTTTTTACAATGCCTGTTACAATTATTCCGCATAATTGGTAGATAGGATAGGGAGTAGCGACCACCAAACTGAACAACTTACAAATATTGTGCGATGAAAATCCATAAACATCCAGACCTGAGACAATTATAGAAAAGTGTGGTTTTCTAAATTGGCTTAGCCGAGAGTCTAACTCGGGACCTCAGAGATCGCGACATCTTGAAAACCGGTGTACAAGCAACTTGACCACGCTTGGAGTTCACCAACATTACTTTAGGTAAGTAAGTAGTTAACGAATGTCTCTGCCAAGTTACTACCAGGATCCGTCCAGTATGGTTTGCGCTGTGCAATAATTACCCTTAAGAGGGCTACTGTGCTACACTAGCCGCCGCACCGCCAATGGAAAAAAATCGTAGTGCTTAAATAAAGTCGAAATTGTAAATTGTGTTCTTCTAGTGTACTATTATATTTTATAACCTGTCGTTTAGTTTATTGGTAAAAGTGGCCACTTTTAGCAATAAAACTCCACTAAACTAAACGACAGACTAGAAAATATAGTTTAAGCGATAAAATGTACCACAAATCTTATTCGGAGTAGGTACACTAGAAGAACACAATTCACAATTTCGACTTTATTTAAGCACTATGATTTTTTTTCCATTGGCGGCGCTAGCCTAGCGCATAAACGCTCTTAAACCAGACTTATGCTTAAAATTAACAGCATTGTGAAGTGAGATCAAGTTATTTTATCGCTAAATAGCATTTTTCAGTTTATATTTCAGACTTTTTCCCATAATAATGTCACTTAAAATGCTAGTATTTTTACTTTCAAGCAACCGTAGCGAGTAATCTAAAGTTATTTTCTGCCAATAAGAAACTCATATTTTGCGCCTCATGGAAACGGATTATTAAATATTGTTTTTATATTGTTTCATTTGAATGATAACAATAAGAAGAATTAAACTGCGTTAAATTAAAAGAAAACGTATTACAGCTTTAGGCAGCCATTAAACGATAGGTTTTGCTGTCAGTCACGGCCCGTGACTGACGGTTAACCTACCGTCATAGTAGAATTGCTACCGTGTAATGGGGTGACTGATGGTTGCATGAAGTTGATTTCTTTCCATCAGTCAATCAGCCAAACGTAATTCATGACTGATGGAATTTGACTGACGCTTGCATGAGCGTGTAATGGCTGCCTTAGGGAAAAAATATGGATCATTACTTTTCAAACAATCTTTTAGTCGCAAACTAAGCAAAGTTTTAGTTATGATAACTAAATAAGTAAGTACCTACACTATGTTCTTTTTGGTACCACTGGCCCCTGTTTACGCGTGTACAAAATTTCATTTTTGAAACTTTGAGACTTTCAAAAGGCATTTAAAAAAAAAATCTTTAACTTAACAATTAAAACACAAAACAGTGATTGATTCCACCTGTTAGGTGCTAAGGCACCTGTATTAGACAGAACCGCTCATCCTTAGCATAAAGATCTTAGCAATTACAGATAAGGTAAAGGTATAAAGATACAATACAAGCAACTTAATTTAATAATATTTTTTTTCTTCTTTTTTTATAATTATATAACTAACTTAAAAGTGTCAAAATGTAACAAAACAATGGGTTTTCTTATTAGATCTGTGCGTCCATTCAAAGACCCAAACAGCATAATTTTATTATTTAACGCCTTAATACGCAGTGTACTGGAGTATTGCTCGGTGGTGTGGTCTCCGTACTACGACTGTCATAAAGATAGGATTGAGGCTGTGCAGAGACGTTTCTTGAGGCATTTAAGCTCCAAAATGGGTTTAAGACGTAAGCTTCCATCCTATGATGATAGGTTAAGGCACTTTGGAATGCAAACCCTAGATAGCAGACGCTCTTTACAGAGCTATGCAGTATTATTTAAGGTAGTTAACTCAGTATGGGATACCAGTGAACTATTAGATGAGGTTAGTCTTAGGATTAGTGGCAGAACCCGCAACAAAAATCTTTTTCATGTGCCTTTTACGACGTATAAGGTATCGCACAACGATCCGCTGTATCGTATGTGTAGAAATTACAATGAGCTGGAAGCTGAAATTGATATATTCCACCAAACATTTAAATCATTCATATTATATTTGAAGTCTTCCAACTAGGTCCCATTCTATGTTTTAACTGTGTTAGCAAAAAAAAAACCATCTTAGCCTATTTTTTATTTTGTTATTATTTACCTACCATAAATTAACTCACATTCAATTGTTGTTCTGTCTAAATGTTTTACCTAATTGGTTTAAGTTTCATTTGTTTGTTTAATTAACTTGTATTATTTCAATGCTGTGCACAATTGTTATTGGTTCCAAGCTAGCATCTTTTTTAGTTTTAGTGTGATTTTATGTAGAATTCAAAGTTTGTGAACTGTTATTGTGTCTAAATAAAATAAAATAAAATAAAATTAAACTTACGACTCTGCGTATGTGTGTGTTCGTGTGTGTGTGTTCGTGTGTGTGTGTGTGTGTGTGTTACTTGTAATCTTCGAGCAACGCCGGCTTCGTTCCGAAGGGAGCCGCCTTAGCGAATATTTATCTATTCAAATTATTCTGGCATTCGACTCGACTGTGGACTCGGTCTAGAAAGAAATCCGGGCGCAACTGGTTTTACTAACGCGTATGCACATTTCGGCTTGTACTTCGGCAGAGGGGATTGCTTCGTATGGCCACTCTTTCTGGTACAGAAGCCCGTCTTACTCTAAGCTTGTAATAGGTACTTATTTTATCAGTAAGAAGGATTTAATAAATTTGTTCTGTATGCCGCTATTAATTACTCTTTCTGTGGCACATAGAAACACAAACTAGAGCCTTTTGAAACGCAAATCCCAAATTCTTTTTTTGTAACTTACTTAATTTAAATATTTTCGCAAACGTTATTTTAAGAGAAAATTATTTACGAGTTATCCAACACATTAGATATCATTTCGTTCGGTACACATGAAATATTCATCAGTACAGATTAAAATTTAAAATGGACCGATGAAAAAAAGGAACACAACACGTGCGTGCGTCTTTCCGTGGAACACTCTCCGATAAAATAAAATGCAACTTTAAACTAAGGCAGTACGTGGCTGAACGTGACAACGCCAATGCCTGCCGCACAACTTTTTAAAGTTTTCGCGCGAAAACTTTTTGACGTTTGGGTGAGTGAATTGTTTTTAAAGTTTGACGTTTTCGAATTTTGAATTTTAATCGCAGACAACATTTTGTAGGAGATTCGTGTATCTTTTATTATTGATCTATTTTAGCGATATGAAACGAAACAGTACCACAGTATCAAATTATTAAAACTAATACGCTACAATGCGATTAATTTAACAATGTACAGCAGTACCAGAAGTGGCTAACTTCAGAGCGTTGCGGTATCTACATACAAAACGACGGCGTATTTTAAGGCCTTAACATGCGTCAATCCGGGCGGGTCGATCCGTGAAGGAGTGAAGTCGAACGTAACTCTACTCACTTTGGGTTCAAATCAGTGCGCGTTCCAACACTTGCACCGAATTCTTAATTTTTACTACTTTTCTTCGTTTTCAAGTTAGTTAAAAAAATATGTTCAATTAAGATTGAAGGTATTCAGTTAACATCGCCGATTTTTATGGTTTTAACATAAACGAATGTTCTGTTTCCGAGAAATTTTGCAAATAAGACCAGGGGGTCTATTACGAAAAGTTTAATGAGATACACGCAGCTGCGTCCGTGCTTCGTTGTGATTGTTTCCTTGCAGAGGAAAGCACTTGCGTATGCTATATTGCAAAGTGATTGCGTATGTTTGACAGTTTTTCTCTAGCGTATCCGACATCATTCGTTCAGTCTTTGGGCTACGATAGCCAAATTTATTGATAATTGTGTAAAATAGCCACAACCGACGAACTGCGTACGATTATAAGTGAAAGTGAAAGTGAAAAAATTTATTCAGCTTAAAGGCATTTGTTACAAAAAGTCAACACAATTTAAAAGAAAATTAGCCAAAATGGTCTCCAACCTCAGCTATTGCCACATCCTGTGCGACACTGATTTTCAGGTGGAGCCAAATGTTTTTTATAGCGACAACACTCGCCAAACAATGCAATAACATAATAAATCAATTTATGCTAACTTAGAACAGTTAGAACAGACATTTAGAACAGTTTCGCTTCAGTAATGAGATAGATGAGCATCGTTATATAAAAACAAAATATTAAGCTTATACAATAGATTAAACATATTCAAAAGTGCATAAGTTTATTAAATTTATATTTAAATAGATCAAATTTGACTTTGAAATATTAATTCAGAGGTTCCGAAAAGTATATAAAGAATAGATAATTTATAATTATAGTAGGTCAAACAGTGTTCATTAGGTAGCGCTATTTATCTGTTTATACAGAATCAACTCTTTTATTTTTCACTTTTTTTATCGTGACCAAGTGACTGCGTTACTCAATTGCGTACGTATTTTCGTAATAGGCCCTCAGAAACACGGAATATTCTACATCACATACCTACATTCACACTTCTTCACATACATTCTCGAGTGAAGTTGCAGCGGATCATTGTCCTTTGTCAATTTAATCGCGATCAACTGTTGTGACAGTATTGGCCCAAACGGGATCGAACCCACGACCTTCACTTGTTGGACAAATGCTTCTACCGCTAAACAGAGTCTTTTTAGGGTTCCGGAGCCAAAATGGCAAAAACGGAAACCCTTATAGATTCGTCATGTCTGTCTGTCTGTCTGTCCGTCCGTATGTCACAGCCATTTTATTCCGAAAGTATTAGGATTACACAGTTGAAACTTAGAAGGTAGATGTATTCTGTTGACCGCTTAACGATTTTAACACAAAAATAAAAAAGTACCTAAAGATAAAGAACTAAGAATAAAGAAAAAGTAAAGAAAAACCCATACATGAAACTGAAACTGAAAAAAAGAAATTCATCACACCAATACGTGTCTATAGATAGGTCTTCAAAAATGACATTGAGGTTTCTAAGCCATTTTTTTCTCAAAGTCAACCGTTTGAAAGATAAACACTGCCAAAGTGGTAAAATGTGTGTCCCCCCCCCCCCATCTAACGTTTGTATTTCATATTTCATTTATTGCATCTATAAGTACATTTTGGTGGAAATCATACATTTTGGATTCATTATAGACCCTGTTGGGCACAGCATTTTAAAAAAGAGAGGAGGATGCCTTATTATTTTTCATCTAACATCTATTTGATAATAATATGTAACTATATTTATTGCAGTATTAGGTATTTTATAGAGCATGTAAAACAAATGTTGTTGTTTATATAATGTTATAGCAATCTACTCCTGCGAGGTTGTTGATGTTTTACAAATAACCCTGTATAAAATTAATATTGTTACAGATCTCAGATGTTTGATTGAAAGAACAACAAATGGCGCGCTGTGACAACAACATAGCTGCTGGTGCCATTTTAAACCAACTGCCAATTTCAAAATCCCAAGATTGCCTCAGCCTCACAAAAAATGAATTTTCTAATGACTTTTTAATAAATTGCGCGAAAATATCGTTCAGTTTAGTGAAAACTGTCTTTGTGTATTTAGCCGAGAAAAGTACAATAATAATTTCGTCTGTGATATTAGTTTTAGTTTTATATTTGTTGTACAAATGTTACTGGAGACCTTTATTATATACTAAGGTAAGTTTTCACCAATTCCAATTATTTAGTTAAGAAAAAAGAAAAAGAAAAACAAAAGAAAACCGACAGGGGCCTAGGAATAATTTATTTTTTACTCTTTGGGTTTGTTTTCCTACAATAATAAGTCTGACGACATAACACAATATTAAAATTGTTATGTTCCAGAAGTATTCCGGGTTAGTGGTGTAGTGCCCTTAGGCCATGTACGCACCGACGTCCGACAGGTGGCTTTCTTTACGCCTAGCGTCTAGTCTAGATAGTCACCTAGCGTGTAGGGAAGTAAAAGAAATGTTTACGAATGTTTGCAACCAGCTAGGTGACTATAGTAAAGGAAAGTCACACTGCGCGCTTAACGACTTCGCTAGTCGCTACACGCTAAGTGAATATCTGAACACTAGGCGCTAAGCCAGAAACTCATAACTAATTAATTAATAATTTTCATAATTGTAATAAATGAATAATATATAATAATATATATAATAAATAACAAACCCTGAAAATCGCCTCTTTTTAAAAAAAACAAATGTTTTTTGATAAACTGCATAGTGGCAACCCTAGACCGAAATTGTGTTTTTAATCTTACGCACTAGCGGCCAACCGCGCAGTTTGTGGCAGTTACTCAACTCTACTTTGTTAAAAGTTTAAAATGGAAAAAGCGGCTACCCGCGCGGCCAGCCGCACCCGCGGTCAACCGGCAGCGTACGAGGCCGGCGCGGCAGGCAGCGCGGCAAGCGAATTCGGTAATCACTACGCGGTCGTGACGACGAGCTGGAAGCCCGCCATCGAGATAGCGCGCAGTGATTATTGAATTCGCTTGCTGCGCCTCCTGTCGCGCCTCCTGCCGCGCTGGCTGTAGCCGGGCCGTAAAGACTGGTTTACATTATCTTAGTCTTTAGTAGAGTGCTTTAGTTGAAACATGTCACATGTTCACATGTCATAAGACGACCAAGTAATGTTCTAGTAGCCTTTCAACTGGAAACGTCGCTTTCCAGTAGAACCCCCCGCGCGCCCGCGCCGCCCGCTCACCCCCGCGCGACAGTTTCCTCGCACTGGAAGCATGTAAATCGACATTTTTATAGCGTATTTAGTAGAGTACTTTAGTCAAATGACACTGTACTGGAAGCATGTAAACGCTCACTGGAAAGGCACCAAAACTACTATAAGCACTCGCATTCGAATCTACTCGCACGCTACTAGCTAAAGCACTACTAAAGACGATAATGTAAACCAGTCTTAAGGGATTGATTTTCGACAACAATAATCTTTTCAGGGTTGTCACTTTTCATTTACTCAACCTACCATATTCGATATAAGGCTTTTTCAAAACACCTTGTTCCACACATTTTCCAGGAGCTAACAGATGTTGGGTACGACCACATACCTCCCGGTAAAGATCGGCAGACCCTCATCACCAGGGCGCAGCAGGCACGCAGGCTTGGCTCCAAGATTCCACCTCCATACCCCAACGGGTGGTTCGCGGTCGCTGAAAGCGAGGATCTGAAGATTGGAGGGGTTTTGTCTGTGGATGCTTTAGGTGGGTACCTACCGGTCAGATCAATTGTCATGACAATTTGGTTTACATTGCGGTGTAGCTATGTATGAGTATATTGTTCTATTTTCAAATTGGTTGACGCAATGGATATAAAATTTTCATGAAAGGTGACAAATTGTCACGTTTATTAAATTAGGCCCTGGCCATGGAATAGAGCGATCGGCGGCAAGGAGAGCGAAATCTTTCATTTGAAATTCACTCGCTGTCCTCGCCGCTCCGCCCGTCGCGTCGCTTTGATGCGTTGGTAGGGTTGCCAACCGTACTATAATATATAGTATTGTACTATATTTCGGGTACTATATACTGTTGAAGAAATATATAGTACGCAAAAAATACTATATTTTTATATTATCGAACGCTAAGAAACAAATCTTTATTTTTTTAAATTTGTGATCGTGCATTTTGTCTGATTCGATAGCGTGTAGTGTTAATATCGTATCTGAATTCTGAAAGTATCTGTCTTATTGCATTAATGTCAAATTCAAAAGCTTCAAACGATAGTTTGGTCATGGGTTGGTCTGCTCTATTTTTGTTTTAAGATTTTATTGATAATCATCTGCAAAATATAACATTATTCTTTCTTTGAGAAATATAACTCAAGTCTTAGTTCTAGATAAATTAGTTATGGAAAGTGGTGGTAGCGATAACGAAAGTGCGTCAAGTTCAGTTCAAGTGCGATTAAAAAGCGAAAGATACAAAAAAGACTCCAAAAATATCCAAAACTTGTTGAAAAATGCAAAAACTGAAATAATATAGTTTTTATAAAAATAAATAAGTAAAAAAAATATTTGCCTATTAAATTCTATATTTTTTTTAAGTGTAGGTACTATAATTTTTGTAGCTTAATTTGGAAAATACTATATTTTGCCATAGACATGTTGGCAACCCTATGCGTTGGCCACAGGACCCAATTCTACTAAGGTCATATTTCGATTCAGATCTGAGTAATACTTAATAGCTTCAGTACCCTTAGCACGAACAGCTATCGAAAAAAATAACGCGCGTAAAATCATTTATTTAGCACAGATGTTCGTGCTATGGGTACTGAAGAGTTGCGTTATTCTTGTTCTTTTTTTCAGGTCAAAACCTATGTGTATACAGAGGGCAAGATGGCGTCGCCCGCTGCGTGGACACATACTGCCCGCACTTGGGCGCCAACTTGGCGATAGGTGGCGCTGTTAGAGGCAACTGCATAGAGTGTCCGTTCCACAAATGGAAGTTTGGGGAAAATGGCGCGTGTGTCAGCGTACCGGGGGTGGAACAAGGTTAGAAATATTGTTTTAAGTAAAATATAACCTCCGGGACGGAAAGCTTTAGGTAGGTAGGTAGGTACTCATTTGAGTCCCATTTCAAAAATTACTTGTTACTAAAATTGGGAATCAAATAATTGTGACGTTCAGTATTACGGAGTAAGTAAACCTTTTTTGGATACGAGTACTAACTTACTTATTTGAGTCCCATTTTCCTTAGTTCTATTCTAAAAGTGAGACGCAAATAATGAGGTTCCCCCCAGACCTACCGGTTTCTTTTCTTTGCTTTGCTGTTCTGCAATGGACCGCCGGCCAAGAGGCTCATTTTCAATCTATCGCATATTTTCAATCTAAGTACATTTCACATATTATATGTATGTCCTTGTGAGCTTTGTTCCTTAAACGATCGTTATGAAAACACAAAAAAAAAATCTTTAGGTAGGTAATGATGCCACCCACGAACCTGTTCACAATTTATATAAATATGCGATCGATTTATTTTTAGCAATCGGAGACCATGTTCAGGGTGGCATATCTCCCATAAGCTTCCTAATTCGCAACCCAGACAGCTAATGGCTATCTTGTCAATTTGGTCTGGTCCCAATATGCGATAGATTGAAATGACCCTGGTTGGCCGGCGGTCTAAACAGCAAAGTAGAACAGCAAAGCAAAGAAAAGAAACCGGTAGGTCTGGGGTCACCCTGAGTGACGTTTCAGTATTAGGGGTTAGATTCTCAATATTGCTAAAGTGAAAAAAAAATACTACACAATACCTATTTAAAGATATTCACACCAAATAATAATATAAGTAGGTATGTAAAGTAAGTATAAGGAAGAAGTGATACAACATTATTTTCTTACAAATTAAAATTTTGTATTCCCACCAGCACCTCGAGGCGTCTCCATAAAGACCTGGTCAACCGTAGAGGCGGATGGGGCGGTGTGGATCTGGCACGACGCGGGGGGGCGCCCGCCGCTGTGGGAGATGAGGGACACCCCTGAGGCAGTGCGGTGGGGGTACAGGGGGAGAAACGAGTTCATGGTCAGCGCGCATATACAGGTAACTATTACTCCATGAGACTCTTGGATCTTCATCTTTAACGAATTTTCTTATACATCCGTGAGGAAAGTCTGTACTCCAGTGGCCCTACCATGAGTTGATGCAAACTGTTTACGTTACCGTAAACTATCGGTTATACTGCTCACAGTCAGTGCGAGTGAAAGAGACAAAACGCTAGTTTGCATCAACTCATGGTAGGGCCACAGTTGTAGTCTTTTAAGATGTCTTTTGTTTCAGGCATAGAATAGAAATAGAATGTCAAAGAACAACAATGTCAATAAACAGGTGATCCGAAAAACGAATGTATACATTATATATGAGATACGTAAAATATGACTTACATACATAAAATATGCCTAGGTATATTATGGCAAAGAAAATTAATAAACTATGTTCCATACTGTTTTCTTCGTCGATAATCGAATAAATGTAGTGAAATTGTGTGTAGCAAAAATGTGTGGCAATAGCATATCTTATTTACCTGTGAAAAGTGTGATTAATTGGATTGTTTCTTTTTGTCACATCACAATCACTAACAGAACAAGACACCATGGCTCCACGATACCCTTATTTAGAATTCTAATCAAGATCACCAAATATTTTAAAGAAATTGTGATTGCTCTTTTGCTAGGCGCGACGCTAGGGGCTCTTACTGTAAAAAAAGTTGGCACATTGTCACTTGATCCTTTGTCTCTTTTTTCATAGACCGTGTCCGTATAATGTTAACTTCTCTTTTCCACTCTTTGTTGGTCTTCTTGAGCGCAGTGAAAATTTTTCTATGTCTATGGTTTCAGGAAATCCCTGAAAACGGCGCTGACGTCGCGCATTTGAACGCCGTGCATTCACCATCTTTGCTGTCAACTGTGGGGGAAAAATATCCGTTCCTGTTGAATATTATTGGTAAATAAAGTAATGTAAGCAATTGGGAAATTCCCAAATGTTTCAGGGGCTTTAAATGTCAAATTAAACTAGCCTGCCTTCCTAGCATGACCGATTTATATCGCGTGATATGGCGTTTTATCACGTTTAACTGTCAAAAAGACAAAGGAATTTGACAGTTGAGTGTCGATAAATTGCTATATCACGCGATATAAATCGGTCATGCTAGGCAGGCAGGGGGTCTATTACGAACAGTTTAAGGCGAGGCCAGTTCACGATCTGATGAAAAGTCTGATTTTTGAACATCCAATGTGAAGAACTGATGTAAAATTCTACTTCACAAAAATTACTGTAGACTGAAAAAGAAACAAAGAAGCAAAGTAACCGAACAGAATATTGAAAAATGGCATGGTAACTCTGTAAAAAAATCCTGAATAACACCATAAAACTTATAAAAATAAATTTCAAATCGTCAGATTTCGTAATTTTCAACGACAGTGATATGATTTTTTATGCAAAAAGGATAGCTTTTTTATCGATCTAACACAATAACCAGTACATATTTAATAAATGATCCAGTATTTCAGAAATCAATAAAAATGTACTAAAATTCGTCAAATTTCTGGCGAAGCGTCAATTAAAGTTATGCAATATTCAACCTTATTCTAAAGACATAGTGAAAGAGTAAATTTCGTGAACTGGCCTCGCCTTAATGCGATACACGCAGCTGCGTCTGTGCTTCGTTTTGATTGTTTCCTATTACAAAGCACTTGCGTATGCGATATCGCGAAGTGATTGCGTAGGTTTGGCAGTTTTTCTCTAGAGTAACCGACATCATTCGTTCAATAGTCTATGGGCAGCCAAATTCAAAATGTTTGTTAATCTAGAACCGGCGAACTGCGCACGATTATCGTGGCCAAGTGACTGCGTTACGCAATTGCGTACGTTATATTTGTAATAGGCCCCCTGAACTTCATGTTCCTAAAGTTCTTAGTTGAAGGGAAAAACCGCTGTAACTCTCTCACGAGCCTCAGAAGATTTACGTAATAATGGTTTTCCTACAGGCACCCACGTTTGGTCGGCCAACTGGACTAAAGGGGAGGACCACACAGCAAGCCTGACCCTCACACACGACTACAAGATATTAAAGTACAACTTGTTCCACATTGACGCATCTGTAACGCAGGTGAGATTGAAAAATCTGATGAAACGATGGCTTAATTTCACTTTAACCACAGAATAGATATATGTTAGTAACAGAAAGGACACTCTCCGCCCCGCCCCAGAATCAATTACCTCACCCCACCCGAATCGTTTTGATATTCAAAGCAATGCGCCGCCGTAAGTTCGAATTATGAATTAAACGCCGGTCATACAGTACAAACTACAAACTGCACGGTACCTAGACTCACACACAGTTGCGCGTGTACAAGAACGTACACCTTAGCTTTTACGCACGTTATTTTTCTCGATAGCTGTTCGTGCTAAGGGTACAGTACCCTTAGCACGAACAGCTATCGAGAAAAAAAACGTGCGTAAAATTACTCGATAGAGAATTATCTATGGAAATTTTAGTTTCGCTATTCGGCGGTAGCAATAACTATGTTTAATGAAATTGTGAAAAATATAAAAACTAGCATTAGTTATAAACTATTTTTGTATGTGTTTTTTTCCTGGTTCCTAAAACCTGGATAAACGCCTAAAGTGGCCACTTTGGGCGTTAATCCAGGTTTTAGCTACACAAACACATTTAAACTAAGAATTTAACACATACAAAATTAGTTGATAGCTAATTCTAGTTTTATATTTTTCAGAATTTTATTTAACATTGTTATTTCGTTGTAATGATTTTTTCTTGATTGGCGGCGCTAGTGGACGCGCGATGCACTCTTAACGACATCTTTAGTAAAATGGGACTCAAATCTTAATTGACGGGACTCAAATCAAAAAGTAATGGGACTCAAATTTCCCAGAACGGCCCCGGCCACGTGCGCCTCCTCCTGCACACTAGTGTTGGCCCGCTGCTAGTGTCCCAGTCGGTGACGCCAATGGCGCCAATGTTGCAGCGCGTTGTGCATCGTATATACTCGCCGTGGTATGACGCGCTGGTTGGGAGTATTATGGTGATGACTGAGGCTTATATGGTGAGTAATAATCAATAGGAATGCAAAAAATATAAGTAAGAAATTGCCTGTTTTCCTATATCAAATGGTCTGTATCAGCTGCTAGTGTCCCAGTCGGTGACGCCAATGGCGCCAATGTTGCAGCGCGTGGTGCACCGTATATACTCGCCGTGGTATGACGCGCTGGTTGGGAGTGATGACATGAGGACACATTTTTTGGATGTGATAACTGAGATTTATATAATACAGTGGCGGTCACATAATTAAAGACACTATAATCGATTTTCATACAAACGAGGTAATTTTGAAGCCTTGCGGTTCTCCGCCAAGGATTGACCTAGCTGTAATCTGATGATGGCCATCCACGGAGTGCATGGAGGAGATTCAGATCGCTTTACACACCCCAACTGATCGGCACAGCAACGTGTTGCATTTTGATTGTGGGTGAGGAAATCTCTTTTTAGGAATACTTGAGATTTTGGGATGCATAATAAAATAGGTACCTTCTTAGGTACTTACTTATATATTGTAAATTTTGTGAACTATGCTCATATCACGCACCATCTCATCAGCCCCCTAGCATGACCAGCATAACACGATTTATATCGCGTGATATGGCGTTTTATCATGTTTACTTAAGTCAAAAAACAAAGGAGTTTGACAGTTGAGTGTCGATAAAATGCTATATCACGCGATATAAATCGGTCATGCTAGGCAGGCAGGTGTGAGTGTGACTCGTTATAAAATTGTAAGTAAGCATGGGTCGGTCATGGGATGGGTGACCAAAAATTTATTATCTCGAGCTCCTCCGTGCTTCGGAAGGCACGTTAAGCCGTTGGTCCCGGCTGCATTTTCAGTCGTTAACACCCACCAATCCGCTTTGGGCCCGCGTGGTGGGTTATGGCCCCTTCTCCTTACCACCCATAAGGCCTGTGCCCCAGCAGTGGGGACATCAAAAAATGGCTGATGGACAATGTAGCGGCACCTATGTATACGCCGCACATTACCAACACACACACGGTTGCAACAAGATTCATCACCGTGTGACTAGATGGCGCTAGTATCGTAAGAACACAAAAGATTAGTAAGGAATAACAACTCGCAGTATGGAGAATATATGGAGAAACCTACATCTCGCTATCGAAGTTTCATTAGCGACGCAGCATAATATACAACTGCCAACCATCATCGGTTGGACCGCGGTCCCCGGGTTAATACCTCCCAGCCCGGAGGAAGATCTTCCCCTTTGGCCTTCCTATCAGTGGCTACCTTCTCCATACCACAGAATATATAATAGTCATACTACCATACATTCATTCCTACAGATAAGTATGTTTTCTGATTTTGTGTTTTTCCTCTAGTTTGAACGTGACATAGCTATATGGAACAGCAAAATCTTCGTCGGAGCGCCGGCTTACGTGAAGACAGACAAAGCGATCAGAGCTTTCCGATCATGGTTCGCGCAGTTCTACAGCGAAAGCAGCAAGAGCTTCAGAGAAGCCATTCAGAACCCTATCGATTGGTGATTGAATGTAAAATAGTTTGTTTCATATATTTTATGGATACCTTACCTTAGGTAGTTCGCCCACCCCGCGGGAGTCCCAGGTTCGATTCCCAGGGGGGGTACAATTTGTACTCAGTTTGGTTAGTGGTATTATGGTAGGGCTTATTTCAAGTCCGCCTGGCTAGCTACCACCATTTCACCTATGTCTGGCGCCAAACCATTTCCAGCATGATGTTTGTAAATAATATTAACTAGTGATGTGATGACTGTGGGTTAAAGTAACTTAAATGTATTCACTTAGGGGTTTTAAGTTACAACCTTAGGTATTAAGTAATGAACATTTAAAGTCTTTTTATTACCTAGGATCTTAAACCTAGGATAATACTTATTCGATTATTTCTAATGTTTGTAATACACGACAGTGTATCAGACTACAACGATTTAACTTGCCGTGCTGTCGTGTGTACAATTGTACATACACAGGTACCTACTATATTAGGTACCTACATATTTTGTTGGTTAAGCTACTTAACTCTTCAACGCCCGGAAAACAATACAACAATAGATTTCTATTGTTGTTTGTGCCCGATAGGGCATAGCGGGCGTTGACGAGTGTAGGTCATATGTAAATAATACTGCTTTTTAAGAACTTTTTTTAGTACCTGTAGTTGGTTAAGGTGGATTACGTAGTTTACATAATTTTATATTGTAACTATATTCTATGATGTTTTCATTGAGATAAAATTAAAATAAATAACATTTAAACAATAAAAAGTTATTATTAGTTCCCATTACCTCACTATATACAATTTGCTTGCCACACAAATATTTACAGCACAGTTTCTCCGATAATCCTTTACTTCAATACTTTTAAGTAGGCTGGATTTAGTGCACGACCGACGGTGAGCACGTAGGTACCGTCAGCACTGACGGTGAGCGCTGAGCGTCGGTCAAGATTTGTGTTTAGTGTTACGCTAACAAGAAAAGTTTCCCTTGGGGAGCGAAGCGCCCCAACACAAGTATTTTAGAATTACTTACTGGGGTTGTTTCATTATATGTTATCAATGTATGATTTATGTTAATAAAAACATTTTATTTTATTTTTTATTTTATTTCTCTTGGCGCAGCTCGGTCGCTCCGTCGCCGTCGGCGTGGCACTCAGGCCCTCCGCTGTGTCAAGCGCTCAAGCGGGACACGCGCGGGGCGACATAGATTAGAGCTTACTGATGCACTGCGCAAGCATCTGTCCGTCAAAACCAGCAATCTATATTCCCGCGCCGTGTACCCGCGGCGGGATCCCGCTTGACGCAGCGGAGGGCCTCAATGAACGCACGCATACCTATAGGCGGTATATACAATACAGTGGCGGTCACATAATTAAAGACACCAGTTGATTTTCATACAAACGAGGTAACTTTGAAGCCTTGGTTCTCGCCAAGGATTGATCTAGCTGGGATCTGATGATGGCCATCCAGGGAGTGAATGGAGGAGATTCAGATCGCTTTACACACCCAACTGATCGCTAATTCTAAGAGATATAAGGATATGTTTAAAAAAAACGCCAAAATTAGCATAAAAATGTATGGAAATCCTGAAACTGAAAACTCTAATCCTTATATCTCTTAGAATGCTGATCAGATCAGTTGGGTATGTATAGCGATATGAATCTCCTCCATTCACTCCCTGGATGGCCATCATCAGATCACAGCTAGGTCAATCCTTGGCGGAGAACCAAAGCTTCAAAGTTACCTCGTTTGTATGAAAATCAACTGGTGTCTTTAATTATGTGACCGCCACTGTATACCGCCATACCGCGTTAGCGGCCGTCAGCCGACCGACATACGCCGGGCGGAGGTCCTAGTGCTCGACCTATGGTCCCCATCAGCGCGACGTAGCTGTACCCGCGTAGGTAATCATCGGCGTTGCACTGAAGCTGTTCATAGATTTTACGAACGGTCGTGCACTAAATCCAGCCTTTGAAGAAACTAATTTTGTTTTAAATTCCGTCCTTCCTCATATTTCTGAACTCCACATAATCAATATATCCATCGTCATTCACGTCCCCATTTTGTAATGCCTGTTTGACTATTATCTCCAGGTGTTCATCCGCGTATATCATTTCTTGAGCTCCTAGCTTCACCCCGTTGTCCTCTACAAAATAATAGTACAATCAAAATAGATTTCATTTGTTACTTGAGTTGTTAGAATAATGGAGATTTTAATTAAGGGTGGGTGGCAAGGGCGTCGCCAAGGGTGGGCAGGGGGGCAGCTGCTCCTCCCCCCCTAGAAGTTGTGCAATTGACTTGCTTTTCCGATAAATCCCGCATCTCAAACCTTGACTAAATTCACTCGGTGCTCTTGACTGCACCTAACTACAATTAATATTTTTTTCATCCTCTTTAATATTAACTTAATTTCACCCCGACTATACACAACATGAAAGAAGCAATTTATATACCATCACCATGAGACACGCATGGGCGTATCTAGAGACTTCCACCTAGTTCCGGGGCAAAGCTGGGGGGAGGGGTACTAGGGCCCCCCAGGGAGGGGTACTAAAGCCGCGTTGGAGTTTTGAAGGGCAATAGAAAAATATATCAAGTGTTTTTCTGGGGTGGGCACCAGACTGTTCTGGGGTGCTTCCCCCCCCCCCCCCCCTCCCACCTCCTATGAGATAAGTCACTAGGACCCTAAAATGAGTTCACTCCCGCGTTGTATCAATCCTTGCGTTTTGTGAATGATACCTACTACAATGCAGCTATATTATATGAATGTAGTATTTTTTTTTTATTTTCTAATACGTAAGTATATTAATTATTGAATTATTATATTCAATAGGGTCGTTTTTCCTATTTGAGTTTTAAAAAAGGCCGCCAGACGCTAGCAATTTGCGGGGATAGTACAGTCAGCAGCATATCAAATCTACAATTAATTTTGAACCTTAAACTGATCGAAATACAGTTTAAAAATGATTGAAGAAATTTGACAGGTTGTGGAAGCCCAATGTGCCGTCTACCGTACAAACAAAAATATCCATCGCAAATATATATATTTTTACCAAATTTTACAAAATTACAGCCAAATAGCCTATAAAAACTACCCAACATGTTCAACAAAACATAGTTTACCCCTGTGATTACAGAAACGTCACTCAAAAGAGTATTTGAATCCCACTTGAGAAAATTCTGAGTACCCTATACCTACTATCAAATCAGCCGATTTTTTTATTTTTCTCCCAGTCTAATTGGCAACAAATTAAAATAAAACCAGAGCCATTGCCACAAACTTTTATTAATGTCAATTTGACTAGAATTTTCTTGTAATCATAAAAATTTTAAAAATGAAAATACAAATAATATAGTTAGGTATGTTTTGTACAATCATGATGACACCGATGGCGGAATGAATATTTTAATTTTATTTCTACGTCGGAAAATGTTTTTCTTTTTGCATTAAACATTGACGGATCTAAACTCAAGGTAATCAATGAACCCATCCTTATTGTTGTCTGCTTGTCCCAAAGCACCTTCTACTATTTCTGACAAATCCTTGTCTGTATAGACTATTCCATGGTCGTGTTTTGCCCCTTTGTCATCTGTAAAAAAAAAGAAAACAATGCTTTTTTTTTCTAGAAAAGTGCGCTTCATAAAACCTCAGACGAAAACGCGAAATGTTCATGAAATCTTGCACATTAGTTAGTCTTTGAAAGTGAAAGTGAAAGTGAAATAAGCTTTATTCAAATAAACTTAATTATTAAGTACTTTTGAATCGTCTATATTTTTCTACCACCCGTTCCAGACTTTTGGTCTCATGTCAACTTAATCAGATTTGTACTTAATTTAATTAATAATTAAGTATCAGATTACGTAAGTACTTGCCTTGATCCCAAAAAATAAGATAATAAGGGCTCGTTTCACACTCTTGTTCCTTGGAGATAACCACGGCCAGATAACTGGTTATCTGTGAAGATTTTTTTCTTCCAGTATAACTACTTAGTTATATCTCATAGGCAGCCATTACACGCTCATGCGAGCGTCAGTCAAATTCCATCAGTCATGAATTACGTTTGACTGATTGACTGATGGAAAGAAGAAATCAACTTCATGCAACCATCAGTCACCCCATTACACGGTATGTTAACCGTCAGTCATGGGCCGAAACCTATAGTGTAATGGCTGCCTTACGAAAATATTTTCCTCGCAGATAACTGCTAAAATAAATAGTTATCTGTTAAGAGTTGTTAGGAAAATCTATTCCTAACTAGTTATACTGGAGGAAAAAAATCTTCACAGATAACCAGTAATATAGCCATGGTTTATCCAAGGAACAAGGGGTTTCACAGGTTCGTGTGCAATCGACCACACTAGCGCTTTACCACTCCTAAAGACAGAATATTATAATATTCCTTGCACGCCGCGCCCGTCACTTAAGGCGCTGTAGGTAGTGAAACTAGCGCCGCCACTACATTATTTTTTATTACTCGTAAACCAAGTCAATATTTAAAAAAAGCAGTTTCAACAGTTTTCATTCTTTCTGTAAGTTTTAAAATCCATTTTAGCTCAAAGTGGCCACTTTTGGCAATTATGGATTTTAAATCTTACAGAATGAATGATAACTGTTGAAGAGTTATTCAAAAAATATTAGAGACAATTTAAGAGATTATTACATATGAGCTTTTTTTAAATATTGACTTGGTTTACGAGTAATAAAAATAAATGTAGTGGCGGCGCTAGTTTCACTACCACCGCGCCTTAAGTATCGATATAAGTAGTTCGCGCTGGGGCGATGCGCGCGCGCATGAATTTCCCCGCAAAGTGGTAAAGCACTTTAGCACTGTGAATGTGAATGTGAAACAGGCACTTACCATAGCTTACAATCGTCACGCGACAGCCACAAACTCCAAAACCCGAAGCAATGACGTCGCCCAAAACAAACTCGTCACACACAGGAAACTCTTACGTTTTTAATTAATTTTAATATACCGGGTGTAACAAGTTACAAGACCCTCAACGAAGCCGAGGTCTACGTATTCTGCCCATCATCAGGAGCATTACTGTTCAAAATTATTGCTGGGAAACGATTTTAATTTTTGGTGTTAAAAAAGCTTTTCATACATTACCACGCAATGTAACGCGTACAAAAGACCGCGCCTGCGAGTGAATGCTACACAGCTGCGTGCGGCCGAGTTGAAAGGCAGCGTTTATGTTCGTGCTCATGAAATACATAGAATACTGACGTTTTAAAGCCATTGTTTGTTACGATATACATACAATTTTGATAATGTTTCTGTAGACAAAAATTAGGAAATAACGAATAAGATAAGATTTCATAAAAATTTTGGAAAAAAAATTGAATTTAACCTTCAATAACTTCGTAGCTATTAGTTTCCCAGGTATAGTCTAAAAGACAAAAATGATCCTGATGATGGGCGGAATGCGTGGACTTCGGCTTCGTTGAGTGTCTTGTTACACCCTTTATGTACTTAATACCTACTTACCGGTCCACAAAAGCGAAAGTAGCAAAAAGCTAGGTTCACCTAGAAATTAATTTCATCAGACATAACATTTGCTCAAATGATCACCCCAACATAATGGTTCTTTTACAATCAGTGTTTCTTTCAGGCCTTTCAGGTACCACTAGCCCTGGGGGTGCGATATGCCCCCCCGTAGAAGAATGTGTTTAGTTGTGTAGTTAAGCGGGCAAATTAGTGGTCGAGGCACGATCCCAAATTCTAAGGAAAACGACAAATCGATGTACAGCCGTTTGGCACACGCATATACTCTACTTGAGCTTAAAAAAAATTGCCTAAAAATCGGTGCAATAGATAGGAGCTACGTTGCCTCATGCCTCGGACAGACATACATACAATACTTAAGTCACAGAATATATAATAGTCTTAAGTACGCTTTAATACTCCTCTCTTTGCGTCGCGTCGTGTTAAGAGCGTTTATGCGCTTTAAGCGCCGCCAATCGAAAAAAAAAACATAGTCCTTAAATAAAGATGAAATTGTAAATTGTGTTCTTTGTGTGTGCTTTGTGGTACTCTTTATCGCTTAAACAATATTTTATAACCTGTCGTTTAGTTGTCGTTGAATTTATTGCCAAAAGTGGCCACTTTTAGCAATAAAACTTCATTAAACTATATGGCCGATATGTCGTCAGTGTCGCTATCGTCGCAGTTTGGAAACGGACATCGCTCGGCATCATTTTTTTGTAAAAAAAAACTTACGTAAAAATAATAAAGAAAGAAGAAAATCAAACAATGAGGTTAAGATTTTAATAAAAGAAAATATATTTAACAGAAACAAAATTTTAGACAATTAAAAAAATACAGTGCAATATGATCCAATCCAAAATTGATTTAGGTACTAAATAAAATATTAGTCAAACATAATTTATGGAAAAGTAAATACTGTTTTTACATAATATTTAGGCTGTTTTCTTAATATTATTTGCAACTTGAACGTCTTTCTTTTCATGCGCCTTCTTAGCTTTGAAGCCACTTATTCTGTATTCTAAATAGTCTATAAATCCATCACTGAAAAGAAAGAAGACGAATCACAACAAAGCATAATCATCATAAATCATCAATCAAAGTAAAATCATCACATAAGTCATTATCATCAATCATCATAATAATATAACGGGTGTAACAAGACACTAAACGGAGCCGAAGTCCACGCATTCCGCCCATCTTCAGGATCATTTTTAACCGACTTCAACAAAAGGAGGAGGTTCTCAATTCGATTGTATGTTTTTTTTATAATTGTTCGCGCGTATCTTCGACATTTATGGACCGATTTTGATGATTCTTTTTTTGTTCGATTGAGTTTTCTTGCGAGATGGTCCCATTTTTTTTTTTCAAATCGGTTCAGTAGTTTACAAGTAATCCTGAAAATACTATGATATTAAATCAACTACCTTGACGATTTTGTTATTTATGAACCGAATTAGATGATTTTTTTGTTGGAAAAGGGATACCTTTTTGTAGTCTTTTTGACAGACTTCAAAAAAAGGAGGTATTCAGTTTGTATGTAATGTTTCTCCGCGATTATCTCACGTTTGGCTGAGCATTTCATGAGCACGCATCATAAACGTAGCCTTTCAACTCGGCCGCACGCAGCTGTGTAGCATTCACTCGCAGGCGCGGTCTTTTGTACGCGTTACATTGCGTGGTATCTAATGTATGCAATGCAAAATGCAAAATTTAACACCAAAAATTAAAATCGATTCCCAGCAATAATTTTGAACAGAAATGGTCCAGATGATGGGCAGAATACGTAGACCTCGGCTTCGTTGAGGGTCTTGTACTCTTGTTACACCCGGTAATGTCTCTCCCAAAACCCGCCTGCATAAAAAGACAAGTCGACTGAAAAGATGGAAACAAGATTAAATAAATATTAAAGGCAACATGTCATAATAACATGCAGTCGGAGGCATGCATAAAGAAAGTGACATTATGAATGATTGAATTATATGCCTCCGACTGCATGTTATTATGACATGTTGCCTTTAATATTTATTTAATCTTGTTTCCATCTTTTCAGTCGACTTGTCTTTTTATGCAGGCGGGTTTTTTAATTTTTTTAATTTATTTTGTTATTTATCTCTTTTTAGTTATTATATTTTACGGTCATGATATACCTTTTTGAAATCCTTATAATAAGCCCGTTAATTTGACACCCATATTGCAGTATTCTAAAAAAAAATTGTTTTTTCACTACGTATAATAGCACGTACAGCCGCCATGTTGTTTTTTCTATAACGTCACCTTCTTAAGAACACTTGGGCTGAAAAGACCAATCTAACGATATCTTAATCATAGAAATCCGTTCAGCCGTTTGAGAGATATGAGGTAATAAAGAATATTACATACAAACATACAAACATACTTACAAGATACGCGCGAAACACATAACCCGCAGTCGGGTAAAAATACATCGTGCATCAAAAACCCCTGTCAGATCCTGCAAAAGGTGATAGTGTTGCTGAAACTGAACAACATTCTCCAAGGAATACTTATAGGTCGAAAAACGAAATTATTTTGTCGCCTTTACATAGCATTAGTAAGTCGGTCAGCTGACCAATACATTTTGTATGGGTGTATGAATATTTTTTTTTCGTTTTTCGACCCATCCTGATTCCTTCCGAGAGCCCGCGCTACAGTCAGTAGCCACTAACTACTTATTTGGCAACCTCATTTGGCTACGGCAGGTAGCCAGAAGTAGCCATGGCTTCGTAGCCAGCGAGGTCGCCATGGCACCCCAGTTAGCGCACTAAGACCTTGCCCTGCCCATCGATTTTAAGACTGGTTTACATTATCTTAGTCTTTAGTAGAGTGCTTTAGTTGAAACATGTAAACGGTCGTCTTATGACTAAAGAGAGTAACGTTCTAGTAGCCTTTCAACTGGGATCATCGCTTTCCAGTAGCACCCCCTCGCGCCCGCGCCGCCCGCTCACCCCCCGCGCGACACTTTCCTCGCACTGGAAGCATGTAAATCGACATTTTAGCACAGAATACATATTTTAGTAGCGTTTCTAGTAGAGTGCTTTAGTAAAATGTCACTGTACTGGAAGCATGTAAACGCTCACTGGAAAGGCACCAAAACTACTAAAGCACTCGCATTCGAATCTAAAGCACTCTACTAGAAATAATCTAATGTGAACCAGCCTTAACACGCAATTTTGGTTACGTCATTGCTGTTAATATTTCACACTTAGCTGACGTCGCTGGTCCTAAGCGAGCATTGTATATCGAATCGAGTCTCATACGCACGTAGCTCGGACAGGGTCTAAGAAGTGTTTTTATTAAGTATTATTAGGTTATATAGTGTACCTGTTCATATCTGTGTGATTCAAAGCGTGTTCCAAAACTTGTTCGATCTGCTGATCTGAATATACAGGATGGTTCTTGTCGACTTCCCCTAAAAATATAAAAAAACTAGTTTTAGTTTAAACTTTTATTTAGTATTATATAATTGTAGTGCATAAAATACCCAATTTCATTACACAAGAACTAGTACTTACCCTAGTTATAAGTAGGGAGTTGAAGTACTGGACAAACACATAACATAACACACTTAAAAACACATAAACAGTCAAAAATGTAAACGTCTTTAAACTATAGCGTACTAGATATGTACATTAATAATAGTGAGCTATGGTTTAAGGTGGTACCCTGAGCGAAAGTGGCGCCGCGGTGAATTATATTGAATATTATAATAAATTCTAATACACAATTTTAAAAATGTTTATCGTGGAGGTTTTAGGGCCCACAGTCTAGTATTTATAGACGGTATCGTTACATTCCCTCGTAGTCACTGCTAGAAGTAGATAGCAAAACTGCTAAAAGTGGCCGTTTTTGACACATTTGCTATCTACTTCTACGAATAACTACGAGGGCATGTAGTGATACCTTCTAAAAATACTAGACCATGGGCCCTAAAATCTCAACGATAAACATTATAAAAATCTTTTTTCTATTAATAACTTATTAAATAAAAACCTCTGAGGGCGCCACTATCGGTCATACAACCGAATTAAGAGATGGCCTGGATTAAAATGGAGTTTTTATCTGACTTTTTATCTCGGTCAAAGGTTCCCTAGGATTTTATTATTTTTAAAACTTATTTTTTTCGATAGCTGTTCGTGCCAAGACCATGGACGAAAATATATTTCGTCCATGGTAAGGCTAATCACGTATAAAAATTATGTTAACGTATTACAGTTTAGAGAACTTTGTCACTTTGTTGTATGTAGGTACCTAGGTACTTAATTGTCATTTGATTTCTATCCAAAAAAAGTAATAGCTTTTAGAGTGACAAAGTTTTAAACTGCCTATAGATACGAGGGTAATTTGACAAGTCCATGACTTTGAAAAGAAGTTTTTTTTCTTCATAATAGATATATTTTTGTATCTTAAAAAGAAACTCCTTAGGAATATTTACACAATATTTTTTTCAAATTCGGCAAATAATAATAATAATAAAAGACATTTTCACCTCTCCAGCACGAAAAGGGCGCTTTTGGCGCGTAAAAACTCGCAGCAAAATCGATTTTTGCTGCGAGCGTGAGGCAAAGTGCTTTTTTAATTTCTAACACCAACTTTTAAAATAATAAAGAAAAAAAATAAAGTGACAACGATGGGACTTGTCAAGTCATAGATATAGTATATTAATTGGGGTGTCAAGTTGATATGTCAGAAAAGGATAGATAGAGTGCTTCATGTTCATGGTGTCATACATGGATTAAAAAGTAAAAAAAATAAAATGCACGGATATACCAAGGAGTTTTAAATAAGGATTGTTAAAAAAGAAGGTAGATAATTCGAAATAAAGAGTATGGACGAAATGAGGTCGTATGTATGAAATAAATATAAAATAAGAAAAATTAATGAAATTTATTAAAAAATCAGTGTTTTATGATTATAAATAAATAAATAAGATACGATATTAATGAATAAGAGAAAAACACAAAGTTATTTAAAACAAAACGACGGGAATCTAGGTAGATATCTACTTTACGAATAAAAAATTTCAGCATAGGTTTGATCGAACTATTTTTGTGATAAATTACAAAAAATTAGTGCGTCCAACGATGAAGATAGTTGACTAACTCCAAAATAGTTGAGTGAACATGTTTCTAAATGCTGTATTTAGCTTTTTACTAAGAAAGTCACGTGAAAATTTTCTCGCTGGTAGAGGAGAAAAGTTGTATGTTTTACACGAGACCAAAATTTTTTTCTGCCTCGTGCCTTTAAATCACTCAGTCTATATTAGAACCACTCGCTACGCTCGTGATTCAATTCTAGACTACTTCGCTAGTTCGTGATTTAAAGTCGGAACTCGCAGCACAAATTGATTTTGGTCACTTGTATAACAAATAACTATTATTTCATCACACACAAATAACAACAAAACAGCATATTACATCATAGAGTGCTTCGAGTGTGTGATCTGGAGCCCAAACTTGGGCGACCCTGTATTTCAGGTCTCCAGGTCCTCACCCACGGATCACCTAAGTATATTAAATTAATAATAGTATAGGTAGTCTTAATAATAATAGCTCATATATATGTGCGTGTGTGTGTGCGTGTGTGCGTATGTGTGTGTGCGCGCGCGCGCTTGGGTATGTTTGTGTGATTGAGGCAAAAGATTTTTATGTACTTTTGGAAACAAAAAGCTCAAGCGGCTTCTAACTTTTCTTAATGACCCTGTCGACCCTCTCGGCGGCACTCATGACATCAAAACTCATCGAATGAAGATGCGAATCCTTCCTATTCTCTAGATTTAGCCCACTGAGACATTTTTCTCCTACCAAACATGAATAAATGTCTTGGCGGGCAAAGATTTTCATTAAGCCAAAAGTTGGTGTCTGAAATGGGCCCTCATTTCAGTTAGGGTTAAAGAGATAGGAGCTTAGTTGGACTGAACACGCAGAGCTACAAAAAGATTATGTAGAGAAATAAAACAAAATATGAAGAAAAAAAATGCTTCTTCAACAAAGTCATGGACTTAACAAACCACCCTCGTCCATGTGTCCATCAGCCATTTTCGATGTCCCCACTGCTGGGGCACAGGCCTTCCTTATGGGTGGTAAGGAGGATGGGCCATAACCCACCACGCGGGCCCAATACGGATTGGTGGGTGTTAAAGACTGCAAATGCAGCCGGGACCAACGGCTTAACGTGCCTTCCGAAGCACGGAGGAGTAAAGATAATAAATTTTTGGTCACCCATCCCATGACAGACCCTTGCGAACATTGCTTAACTTCCGCAATCGCTGGGCCAGGCGCTAAACCACTGCGCCACCGAGCTCCTTGTACATATCGATGTTATGTAATATTCCGTTTTCCACACTGCTCACACTATATTAACGAATCTCTGCAAGAACTGTTAAATTAGATTTTTCTCGCTAAGGGATCAACAAAATAAATTTTTGTGAAAAAATAACACAGACTTCGTGGATAAAACAACCAAATAACCGTTTAATATCTCGTTAATAACTTAAAAACTAAACAAACGCATAACGTCCGTTGCTCATTCGTATAGTTTCCAACTCGGTGTGTCTATATTTGTACGCCCATTCTGGAAACGTTATATACCCGTCGTCGTTAACGTCCGCTTTGCCCATTAACTTATCTATGTAAATAGAAGCCTCATTTTCATCAATAGATGCTATTACTTCATTTGGTTCGTCTGAAATATTATTTAAGGATTTATGTTTCAAAACCACTAACCATTTGGGAAATTTAAAAAAAAAAAGTCTTCTGCCTTTTTGTAAAAAGGAAATGTTTGTTATCTACTTACCTATGTTTATACATAAATGAATATTAAAATAATATATTGAAGTCGTTTCCATTTATATATTATAATGTTTAAATTTTTGATTGGCATATTTAAATTAGTGTCATCTAAAAATTAGATAAAAAGTAAGCTAGTTTTTTTTGTGAATTGAGGTATATAACTCTGTTGTATTTTATATATGGAATCGAATACCTTTTTAAATAGGTTATATCATGGTAATATAAAAAAAAAAATATTTGACAATTTCACAAAGCGCCATCTAGCCCCAAACTAAGCAAAGCTTTTAATATGGCTTGTTGTATGGTCTGTGTATGGGACTTGTACTATTATGTATTCTGTGGTATGGGTGCTAGACAACCTGATATACCTACTATTTCTAAATTTGAGATTTTTCATTCACAATGCTATTTTTAAACAATACTAAATAATATACTAGAAAAAATACGACTCGCACCAGATCAATATTCAGACGGGAATCGAACCCGCGACCTTTGGATATCCGGTCCAATGCTCTGACCGCTGAGCTACCGAGTCACTAGTGACATCGCCGAATTTCTTCTAGTATATCCTACTCTTACGCTGCAAGCCAGCGTCATTTCACCAATGTGAGGAATTACCTCGACATTCAATTGAAATATCTTTCCAGATATTTGGCAATCGATTAAGATGAAATAGCTATATAATTTTTAAATTTAAGATTTTTGCATTCACAATGCTATTTTTAAACAATACTAAATAATATACTAGAAAAAATACGACTCGCACCAGATCAATACTCAGACGGGGATACTGAAATACTACTTTATGTAGGTACTTTTTAAATATATACATTACTTATTATACATAGTAACACACCCCGTCACAAAAATTAAAATTCATCATTTCAATTTCTGCCCGGCCGGGAATCGAACCCGGGACCTCTTGCGTGGCCACTGCACCACTCAGTTCGAAGACATTAATAAAAAGAGACACAGAACAGATAATAGTACTGTTCTAATACCCCTTTAAACAGGGCCATGCCAATTTCAACTTTACTTACATATAATAAGGCTTTAAATTCTTTACTTACATTTTCTCATAATATGTTAGTAAGTAGAAAAGTTAGTCACGAATTAAATAAACACCAATTTAATTAAATATAAATGTATTCACATTTTAACAATCACACTTTGAATGTAAACATTTAAGCTTACACAACCTTTTTCAAGATTCAACCGTAGACATAGAAATAAAAGAAATTAACTAGGTAAGTCAAATTCATGTCAAAATATACAAAAAGTTTTTACTGGCAAAACAAAACTGTTTCTTCGATCGAAAGAGATACGTAGCAAAAACAAATGAATTGTGACCTACTTAGCTCGTCACATACATACGGTATAAGGGTGCTCTTAACTCCCATACAGCAGTTATTAAGAGGATTGTCAAGCAAGCGGTCTCCATACAAACGGCGATAACGTTTCCCACTCTCTAAATCTTAACCTACAGCAATGAATTTTTGGTATGTTTTTGAAATGCCTAAAAACTAGGGCTGTACGTTTTGATTTTTAAAATATTCATTGTAGATTTGAAAATATTGGCACTTCTGTCTTTTGTATGAAATCACTAAAATGCAAATATTTCGAAATCTATTATAGATATTTAAAAAATCAAAACGTACAGCCCTAGTGTTTAGGCATTTCAAAAAAATACCAAAAATTAATTACTGTAGGTTAAGGTTTTTTTTTCTTTATTGCTTTGCCGGTTTAGAGGGTGGAAAACGTTATCGCCGTTTGTATGGAGACCGTTTGCTGGACAATCCTCTGTTGTTGTTGTTTATGATGTTACTAATCTACTCCTGCGAGGTCGTTGGTGTTTTACAAATAACTCTGTATAACTTTAAATATAACTGTTGTGTGGGAGCACCCTTAAAAATTCCGTCTGTATGTGGCGGGCCTTATTATAACGGGTGTAACAAGACTCTCAACGAAGCCGAAGTCCACGCATTCCGCCCATCATCAGAATCATTTTTGTCTTTTGGATTATACATGGGAAATCAATAGCTACGAAGTTATTGAAGGTCAAAGTCATTTTTTTTTCAAAATTTTTATGAAATCTTTTTTTAATCGTTATTTCCTATTTTTTATCTACAGAAACATAAGCAAAATTTTATGTATTTCGTAACAAACAATGGTTTCAAAACGTCATCACTCAATGTATTTCATGAGCAGGCACATAAACGTTGCCTTTCAACTCGGCCGCATGCAGCTGTGTAGCATTCACTCGCAGGTGCGGTCTTTCGTAAGCGTTACATTGCGTGGTAATGTATAATTTTTTAACACCAAAAATCAAAATCATTTCCCAGCAATAATTTTGAACAGAAATGGTCCTGATGATGGGCAGAATACGTAGACCTCGGCTTCGTTGAGGGTCTTGTTACACCCGGTATATACTTATTTAAATACTTAAATTATAGTAGATAGAAAATGGCATTGCTCAAGAGTATATAAAGATCTTTTATGAGTAAGTAGTTAAGATTTTTTTTACCTTTACTGTGAGTAAGCTTGTCTGAACTCGGTAGCAATCAATGATTATAAATAAATGCTTGGACAATTTCACACAGCGCCATCTAGCCCCAATTAAGCAAAGCTGTAATATGGGTGCTAGACAACTGATATATTACTTAATATGTACTTTTTAAATAATCAGACCGTTCACAGAAATCAAAATTCATCATTTCAATTTCTGCCAGGCCGGGAATCGAACCCGGGACCTCTGGTGTGGTTTTCCACTACACCACTCAGGTCGTCATAATACTTTGAAATTAAGATTATGAATTAGATCTTATCTGAACTGTTTTAAAGATGTAAATTAAATTTTGGTACAAATGAGAAAAATTATGACTTTCTAACTGATCCTCTTTGGGATGGGTAACAAATAAAAATATTTCTTATGTAAAAATAAAATATACATATCGAAATAAATTATTACTGTTACATTAATGTTTTTTTTAAATATCTTGTCTATGGACTTAATTAAATATTTGAGACGTTACTAGCGAGTACAGACAGACTCGATAGGTACAGTAGCCGGCAAACATCTTGAAATCAGGTGGGGATTGCGCAGAACGCGTATTTTGTGTATGCGTAGCGGTGAGGGGCGCGGGCGGCGGGAGAGGGGCGCGCTATTGGTCGCTCGCAAGTGCACATGCGCGAACTTATCCCCACTTCGTCGAAAAAGTGTCAAGATGTTTGCCGGAATCTGTACTAGAAGTTTGGCACCAGTCTTCAAATGAGTGAAAGAGAAGGAAATATAGGAGCTGAACATTTGTGAAGTCTCGTCAGAGATGGTTTTTTTAATAATAATAATGAAACAACTAATATTTCATCTAAATTTGTCTTAATTTATTTTTATGCAATACTTACTTATTATTATTTAATCGATCTGACGAATCTTATACAAATGTATTTATATAATTTAAATATGGCAAATAAAGAAAAGAAACGAACATAATAAAAAAGAAACTAGATAACTTACTTTAAATTATAAATAATTTTAAATAGATAAAATTAAGAGATTGGAAGCACCAAAGTTATTTAAAAAGTAAATTTCATTAAGTTTAAGCTTTATGTTAAGTAAAATAGAATATAAAATACTGTGACACTGAATAATGCAATATTTTTTCACTATTCTGTAGAACAGTGTTTCTCAATGTGGTACGGTGCGCGTATAGTTCGAAAAGCGAGAGATGACCACAAATGGCGCCCATCTTCGCATCATAACATAACTTATGAAGAGAATACTTTAGACAAAATTATATTTTAAATAGATATAGATATTATAAATTTTATATACAGCGTGAAATTTTAATCATTTGGTTCCCGCCGTGTCGTGGTTCCACTCATGATTACAAGCAACTTTTACTATGGGGCCAACTCTTATCAAAATCAGCTGTTCCATACATTAAGGTCGAGTAGGCACTGCACTTTTGTATGGAATGGACCAGCTGATTTTTTTTTCGAGGAGAGTTGGCCCCATCGTAAAAGTTGCTTGTAATCATGAGTGGAACCACCCCACGGCGGGAACCAAATGATTAAAATTTCAGTATGTATATTTTTTTGTTTGTAGTAAAAAAACTAAATTCGCCAGTAACATAATAAAGGGTAATATAACCAGTAATATCGCATTCAAAAAGCCTGATTGATTGGAAATGGAATGTCAAATTGGTTTTTTTATGTAGGATAGACTTTCTACTGGGTCGTAATTTTTTTATTTACTGTATTGTATTATTCAGTGTCTAAAGTTTTTTTTTTACAAAATTGCATTATATTCGAGTGTTGAATTAAAAAAATATAAAAATCAAAATATTTCAGCTTTATAATACTTAAGTTCTTAAAATTGACATAGAGTAAATTCACAACTCATTAAAAAAACGTTGCATAGCGAGTAACTAGTTAAAAATATTGTTGTCTTTTTCTTTTTTAACCGACTTCCAAAAAAGGAGGAGGTTCTATGTTCTTAAGTCAAACTTCAGTAGTTTGAAAGAGAGTCACCAAAGTTTAACTATAAGTACTCTTTTAGGGAAAGTACCAAATATAACGCATAGTAAAGTAACAAATAGAACGAAAACCCTTCACACACACATAAAAAACATCATTCACACACATTTATATAAAATATACATCTGTTTTTTTATACAAATTATAATTTTCCGATCCGTACCTTTGGAATGTCAATGAATTAAATTCGCGCTTTAAAAACCAATCAAATGACGTCAATATGACAACCCATTCCACAGACTTATTACAAAAAAATTTATCTCGACTTTTTTTTTTTTTTGTCTCTGTGGAATGGGTGTTTCAGACTTATCCTTGCTTTTGCTGACTTTTCTGTTGCGCCCTAACGAATTCAGGATAATCTATGTAACCATCTCGGTTATGGTCGTCCATATTTAGAATTGGATCTATAAGTTTCATTAACTCGTCATCATTAAATATCTTCTCTCCCACCGGAGCGGAACCCGGCTGTTCTTGTTTATGCCCTTGTTCTAAAGCCCGATGCCCGATGATACATAGAAAAGAAACAACACAATGAGGCCATGGTATGAATTTTCGATCAAGAATTTATCCTAGATAATGTCCGGCTTATACGGGGTCAGTAATATGACAGTACAGTGACCCAGTCCAGCGCTGACTTGCTACTGGGCTCGTGTACACGCTAGTTTCAACCCAGTCCAGCCCCGTATTACAATCTCTTGAAACTTGTCAGTTTCCTGAAAGGCTATCAATGCGTCTCTTTTATTTGATATACAGCGAGAAAGAGATGTAACTATATGTAAAACTCTGAATTCTAAGGTACTAATTTTTATTTGTCAAAGGTATGAAGAGCGGAGCGGTCTAACACAAGTATTTCTTTACTTAAATGGTTGCTCCAATAACTGATATTGTTTATGTACCCACCAGTTATCACAATAAATTTATTTTTATTTTATTTTTAATTTTATTTATAGCAATTCATAAACCTGGCAAGTTTTAAGAAGTTCAGTCCAGCTGATTAGCCAGCCGTTCTGTTTTCGGGCACAGTACGACTTACTGCCGATCCTGTCTACACGTACCCAGTTACTGGGTCCGAAATTCCGAGTCACTGGGTCCAGTCACTGACACCGTATAAACCAGTCCTTATACGCTTCACGAACTAAAACAACACGCAAATGTGGCTCCGACAGACAAAACAAAATAAAAATTTCTCAATTGAGTATTTGTACGAGGCGACAGTAATCTTTGTTTGTTACTATTTAAAGTTGTTTGGAAAGAATAGTAACAAATTCAACTTTAAATAGTAAGAAACAAAGAAGATAATACCTTGTAAAAAATATACTTCCAGTTTGAAAGTGGGGCGTTATTTCGAGGTGCCGTTTTAGAGACTGACCAGACAACTAGGCTATTCTTGATCGAAGGTATGAATGGACCAAAAAGTTTGTATTAAAATTGGAGACTGCACTTTAAAAACAATAATTTTCACATAAAAAATACATAAGTTTTTCTTCTAACCTCTAGAGACAGTTGAAATTTTCACAGATGATGTATTTCTGTTGCCTATATAACAACAAATACTAATAAAAACAATAAAATAACTATTTAATGGGGCTCCCATACAACAAACGTGATTTTTTTATCATTTTTCTGTACGGAACCCTTCCTGCGCGAGTCCAACTCACACTTGGCCGGTTTTTTATTTGCTCTCAAAATATGTAGTTAAAAAAGTGCTCTCCATTTTTAATACTAACGTGAATGATTGCCTTTTGTCATTGTTTATTTGATTCAGGCAAGAAATAAAAAAAATGGTAGGTACTTATCAATATTTTACCATTTAAGTACTTAAATATTGTCCCCTCATTTATAAATGAACAATGACAAAATAATATCAATGAACACAAAATAATATCGCAAGCTTTTTACAATTAAAATACATTAGCTCAACCAGCACTCTCTCTCTCACTCTAGCCAACGATGTTTCTGTATGGTTAAAAGAGGTAGAGATATAAACGCATAACTGAGTAATAAATATATTTTAACCTTTATAAAATAGTTAATTGCAAATGTAGATTTAATAAATGCACATCTTGTCAAATATAATGAATTTATATCAAACAAAACAACATATATTAGCAAAGTTCATTTGTCAAGCTTATTATCACATACATTCATTAAATAGACCTTTAAAAAAACCCAAATTTTACCGTCTTCGACTATAAAATAATAAAGACACATACGTAAAACTAAATTAAGTCTTAATTTCGTAAATTCCAGTCGCGTAGCAGGAAGAATTTCGTACAATGGCCTGGCAATACTTGTCTCGCTTGCACCCTCGCTAACATGTTGTTGTTTCATTCACACAGATTCTATGACTTCGGTCTGTACGAGCGCAACAGCAATGTTAGCTCGTGAGCGACAGGGACAAGTATAGACGGGTCATTGTACGAAATTCTTCCTGCTTCGTGAGCTGACTTTAGTAAAAAATTTTTTTAAATAATCTTTGGTAATAAATACCCTGGTGGTATCAAATGTTGAGTCTTCTTTGTACTTTTTAAGTTAATTTTTTTTTACTAAGAGTTCGTCCAAATGACGCCATTACATTAGACGTGCGAATTGACGCGCGATTTTTTTAACACTGTTGTCACCAGTGGTCTCGAACGTCAAAATGCGAAATCGGTAGATTTGGCAAAAAAATTCGGTAGATTCATACTCAAAATCGGTATATTGTGAAAAAAAAACATTATACCTGCTACTTAAAAAAATAAGGGCTACAATATGGTTTTCCATACAAACGAGCTAAGTTCCGAATTGGGATATGATAAATTTCGCGTGTTTTTGTATGAAAATCTAATTCCTTTTTTTCAACTGACACACGGCAAATAGGAAAAATTATACAGTAAATTCGACAGTAAAGTCCGCAAGTTGACTATTACAGCTTTCAAGCAATATCAAATCAAGCAAATGAAGAAAAGTGTACTTGTAAAAGTACAAGTCGAAAACAAATGAAAAATAAAGTCTGAATTATCGCTTTGCAGAGTCGTAGAGGATTCCCCTGTAAACAAACGAATCGAAACGGGTTGCTAGTTTAATTCTGTAAAAAAATCTGGAGAATTTCCTTATATTCTCAGAATTTCTCAGAAATCGTGAAAATATCTTTAAATTTCGGTATATCGGTAAAATATAATATCGGTAGAAATACCGAAAAATCGGTTGGTTCGAGACCACTGGTTGTCATAATGTTAAATTGTACATTTATTGACAGAGCTAATCCGCGAGAAATGTATAACCAAACGCGTAAAATCGCGTCATATGCCTAGTAGCATGACCACTGAAATACAATATATCGTGATATAGCATTTTATTGATTCCACAACTGCCTAAAAAAGGAGTGTGTTGTGTTTAAGGTTCAAGTCATTATCATCACATCAGCCGCACGACACTCCCTGAAGGGTACAGAGTCCAGGGATTGAAATACCATTAAAAAATAACGATACAAAAAAAATACGTTAAAAATACCGTTAAAACATTTTATCGGTAGAAATAACGTTAAAATTATTGTACCGGTAAAAATACCGTTAAATATAGCGTTAAACTTTACCGGTACAATAGTACCGGTAAAATTATCGGTAAACGTAGTAAAAAAAGTAACGTTATTAATTGGAATAACGTTAATTTTAAAGTTACGGTAAGAAAAGTAAGAAATAACGTTAAAATTAACGTTATTTACTGAAATAACGTTAATTTCAATGTAACGTTATCTAAAGTAGCGTTATTTATTGATATAACGTTAATGTTAAAAGTAACGGTAAAAAAAGTAAGAAATAACGTTATCAATCCCTGGTACAGACACACCCCGTCGTCCATTAATTACATGAGGCATTTAGTGGGGGGAGGTATCTTTTTCAAGAGAGGCAACACTAGATTGGCTAATGTAATCGCGGCTTAAGTTATAGTGTTAAGTAAAAACTCACCGTGCCAATGTATAAGTGACTTGATCAGCTCGCAGCCGTCCAGCTTATTGTTATTGTCTGCGTCGTGCATTTTGAAGTAGTGGAACTGTAGTTCTTGTTCAGACATCTTGGATGTGTCTATGGGAACGTCTAGATGTTCTTGGATATGTCTGTGGGAGGTAGGTAATAGTTGTTATTTAATACTATAATTATAGCTATTTTACACTGTTATTTTTTAAGTGAGTGTAAGCTAAATTTTAAATTTTGAGAATTTAGCATTCACCATGCTATTTTATAGACAGTGTAACAGAATTAATAGCTAAACCAGAATATGGTAAATATAATATAAGGACCATCAAACTTAACAACTTTTACTATGGGACCAACTCTGAAATCGTGAAAAAAATCTGTTTTATACATTTTCATATTTTCTTTGTTATCTATATTTATAAAATCGTAAACTGAATGAATGACTGACTGACTGACTGACTGACTGACTGATCTATCAACGCACAGCCCAAACCGCTGGACCTAGAGACTTGAAATTTTGCACACAGAAACCTTATGAGGTCTAGGGGTGCACTAAGAAAGGATTTTTCAAGAGCATGACTAAATGTAAATAGGCAAACACATAGTCCAACACGGTGGACATGATTAGACCTGGACATGCACATCCAGGAGACGGGGACAGGGACGGGAACGGGAGCGGGACCGGGAGCGGTAGCGGGAGCGGGAGCGGGAACGGGAACGGGAAGCCTTGTGCGAGAACACGCGGAAAATGTCTCAAGCAGCGCGCTTGGTCTTGGCCTAATCGCGTAAAAATGGCTGGTCGGATCCTGGTTGAAGGTTCCTTAAGGATTTTCTCTAATATCCACGCGGACGAAGTCGCGGGCAGAAGCTAGTTTTTGTATAAAACGCGTTTTTTTTTCTACAATAGCGAGTTACGTGCTAATGTTTAAACTTAAACACAATAAAATTGAAACATACAACTGGGAGTGGAAGACTGTTTGTTACACCTTCACGCCTTCACGCCTTAACTACTCAACCAATCATCATGAAATTTTGCATACACACGTTGTAAGGGGTACAGAAAAGGAAATAGTTTACCATTCCTCCAGAAAAAAGTAGTGCTCCTGTTCCCGAGACTTACCACGCAGACAAAGTCGCGGACGGCCACTAGTAATTTATAAAAATCACTCTGTAGTATCTTTTATGTGTGTGTGTATGTGTGAGTGTGTGAGCGTGTATGTGTGTGTGTGTGTGTGTATTGTGTGTGTGTATTGTGTGTGCGTGGGTGGGGTGTGTTAAGGTAAGAACAAGAAAAAGTAAGAATAAATAAACTTACTCTCTCTCGTGAGCGATATTAGCTGGATTCAAGAGTTGAGGATCTGCAAAAGAAAATTTTTAATGACAACTTATTTCCAGAAAGCTGTTGAATTTACTTTCAGAATATTTGTAGTTACACTTGTTGGTATTGTTGTTGTTAGTTTTTTTGTTATTGTTGTAAGCGCCTTGTTATTGGTACTGTTGTTGTTGGTGCTGTTAGTATAGTTATTGTTGGTAATGTTGTTGTTGGTTTTACAGCCGGTTTGTGGTTGGTTGGTTGGTTTAACCGCATCTATAGAATAGAATAGAATAGAAAAATCTTTATTTGAGACAAAACAACTATTTTAAAATACATTGATGGTTACGATTTGTCCCAAATCGGTCCCAACTCAGCATAATACTTGGCCCCTGACCAAGTGCTGATCTTCCGTTGGAACCGGTTTGGTGATGCCACGGAACAATGACCGGCAAAACATACTATGAAACTAAACATTACAATTTAAAGAAAACTAAAAAAAAAAAAAAAAAAAACAATATAAACCAATGCAGTATGGGTAATCCCCGTGCACAAAAGGCAACACAAAAAAAAAAACACAATATTCACTCGTCTTTTTTACTTGTCCAAATCTGTGAACGAACAGACTAGGTAAAACGTAGTGATTATTTCCTCTGTGTAGGTACCTATGAGGTACCTAGTCTGTGACATTGACATTGACATGAGAGAGGTGTGAGACATCTGTGGTATAGTGGTGTGGTGACACAGTAAATAGAGCGCGTAAGCAAATTCGCTCGTAGCCAACGCTTCTCGTTAGTCACCTCCGCAGCCCTCGTCTTAGGTAGTCTTAGGTAGTAGTCTAGTAGTAGTTTTTATAACGATATATGTACAGTGTATTTTGTCAAATACAAACTGTTGTACTTAATTTAATCTTTTATTGGTTCGTCCCGATAGGCACTCCAGACTGATAGCAAACACGATCCTTCTGATGCTTCTGATATAAAGTACTATAGACATTGTGAAAGTGATTACGTAACCATCCGACACGTGCACACCCAACCTCCAAAGTGGTATCCATCTCTAAAATGGTTCACCAACCCGTGTAAGACGCAGGGGTTCAGGGTTCCATTCCTAGGGTGGGTACAATTTGTATTCGGTTCGGTTGGTCCATCTTACCATCTTACCAGAGGCTGACACCATTACAACAATTTCAAAAATTTGTATTCCGGCAGTTAGAGGCAAGATAGCCAGTTCCTCAGTGGCACAGAAGATGATCCGCGCGAGGACAATCAAATGATAAGCTACTCTCGCTGCACGGCAATAAAGTTCAATTTCAAATTGCATAGCGCTGCGTGCATAATTTTATAAGCACCTACGAAGCCCTTCTCTTTCTGTCGCGTAGCTCTGTCTCAACAGCCCACATAGCCAAAGTAACATTTGCAAATTTTCGTTATTGTTTCGCTTCGAAACATGGATGGTATGGATTTGACGTTTTGAAATTCGATTGTTAACGAAACCTTATGTCAATCCCATACATGTTTCGAAAGTGAAGCGATAACGAAGATTTGCCAATGTTACTTTGCCTAGGCCCTCTGATAAATAAAATAATATTGTATGGAAATAATGTTAGGTGATGTACAAAGTTCGGGATAATTTACGTAAAAAGTAGTAAAGAATTAAGAACTGACTCGTTCGTGTTTTGGCTTGCTTGCGCTCGCAGACGTGTGCGTGTTGAGTGGGCCGCGAGCAGTAGCATTGAATAACTAATAGTACAAGTACAGAAGCAGCACTCGGCAAAGTCATTTAAATAAATAGCGACTTTTGCTCCGACACAATAAAGTGCAATTCAGGTCGCGCAGTTCACCTAGTAGTTGCCTCCCTTTCTATCGCGTGCTCTTACCTTTTCTGGCGACGCCACGTTAGGGTTGTCTTCTTTTAAATGAACTGCGTAGCATATATCATAATGTGAAAAACGACAATTGTTTATTGGTTTTTGATTTTGACATCCGTACACGGCACAGTAATGTCGATTCGACATTGTTACTATTATAAAGAGGCAATATCTACTTGTGCAGTAAGATGCCGCGCTTGTACGGCGGCGGGCGTGTGGCGGCCCTTTGCTCACTTGTCCCGCCAGCGGAACGGCTAGCGGTAGGTGCTTATCGCGCGATCGACGAGCGAGTGAAGGAGGCCTGGCAGTAGGCTAATATAAAAGTTTAAGCGCGGAGCGTTAGTATCATCTATCTGTGGCGATGTGGAGTGATACCCCCTGTCAGTGGTGAGGATTCCGGGAGTAGTGCGCTTCCACCTTCGGCCTTATCGTCACTTAAAATCAGGTGCGGTGAAGGCCAAGTGCTTGGCCTCGTTGTGCATTAAAAAGCAAGTATACTGCAGGTACTCTTGATGTTGGTAGATACTATTGATGATAGTAATGAATGCGGATATTGGTGTAGTTGTTGGTAGTTTAATATTAAAGTTATTATCATACCTCCATGCCCACCATGTTGCTGAGGTACAGGAATGTTCACTTGTTGTGGCGGTGGCTGTTGGTACTGTTGTTGTTGTTGAGGCTGTTGCTGGTATTGCTGTTGTTGTTGTTGTTGTTGGAACTGCTGTTGTTGTTGGTATTGTTGCTAGAGGTAGAAAAATGGTGTAAAAATTTACACAGAATCGATACTATCAAACTAATGAGGATTAGTGGCCACCTCTAGTGTTAGAGTTTATCAAGCCGCCTGTAAGGCTTCTAACTTGGCTTAACGACTGTTATCAGATGACAACAGCCGGGACCGACGGTTTGTAATGCCACTTAACGGTCACCCATCCGACATGGCCGGACTGAGCGTTGCTTAACAAACGTGATTGAGTACGATCAGTCTGTCAAGTTCCACTATGAACGCTTCTAAGAAGAACAAACTATATGACATTGGTTAGCTTAGGTTAGAACATCGCACACCCATGGATTTGGTCCATGGTATAGGAGCATTGGAGCTACATTTGCAAAGATAAACTCTAAAAAATCCGCATTTCCACGAGTATGACGTCAACGTGACAGTTTTCTGGATACTTAAATAGTACTTCTGTTTGACAGAATGACGTCACATTAGTACATATAATTAATAAAACCGCATTGCACAGAATATCATTATAGTACTAAACGTACAGAAGTCCATCTGCGCGAAGACAATCAAATAATAAGCTACTCTCGCTGCACGGCAATAAAGTACAATTTCAAATTGCACAGCGCTGCGTGCCTATTATTGTATGTACCTTCTCTTTCTGTCGCGTTAGCCGCGTAGCTATGTCTCAACCGACACATGACATCCCCTAGCACCCACATTACAAGCTTTGCTTAGTCTGGGGTTAGATGACGCTGTGTTAAAAATATAAAAGAAAAATGGCTGAGGAATAATCTTACTTACTTGCTGTGGTGGCGGTGGAGGTGGAGGTTGTTGGTAGTTCTGTGGAAAAAATGTGTTAAGACAATTAGTATCCTCACAGTGGCGCCCTCACCTTAATTAAATTTATTGCTCGCTAAGTACATATTGTATCAAAAATTCAAACGTTTAGATTTACGTTTGTAACATTTAAGCAAATTACAAAATTTTCTGTCGCCAAACTGCAATGACAGTTTGTAGGCGTAGCGCTTATTTCTATATTAATAATTCTATGTACTTAAATGCTATATACATCGCTTGTTCATTTTTTTTATTACCTTTATTACTTGAATAAGAAATTATAACATGCAGTCTTTTAATTTTCTTTTCAATATTTCTTTACATTTAATTCTTACATTATTACATCCTGAAAGCATTTGCGATAAATTTTGAAATTAAACAATTAACCCTCTGGTACCGAGGAGTTTGATGCCCTATCAGAATGATGGCGCAGACGCCTGGCCCAGCAATCGCCGAGGTTAAGCAACTTTCGCAAGGGTCCTGGATGTATTTGCAGTCGTCAACACCCACCAATCCACATTGGGCCCGCGTGGTTATGGCCCATCCTCTTATCCACCCATAAGGAAGGCCTGTGCCCCAGCAGTGGGGACATTAAAAATGGCTGATGGTCATACCTGGTAACTTTGTGGTGGTACGCCAGGTGCTACCTTCTGCTGGTACTGTTGAGATATAGTGCACTGCAGAAAAGCAGACAGGAAAAGTAACCGGATCATTTTGGAACCTAAAAAAAACCTGTTGATCATACACTTGGACACGAAAAACTGCGCTGAATAACCTTTAAGTGCTTAATTTCAAGGAGTTTAACAAAGCGAAATGTTAATTTTAAGTCTAATGATTGGAAATAACACGTATGTAAAATAGAAATTGCTTACAATAGCAAGAAATTACTGCGAGAAAGGTTGAACTAAATTATTAACTTTAGATTACGTTCATTGAAAGAAGATTAAAACTAATGTGTGGCTAATCAATTTTTACCTGCTATACACGCTACGTGGAATCACACGATAGTAAGTACCTTATCGTGTTGTTGATAAAATATTTCGAGTTTTATTTCGCAAACGTTTTCAAAAACTGAAACACAAAACTCGAACTCGTATTTCAATTCAACACGTCACGTCACCGTCAGTCAAAATTGATTTGACAATTGACTGACGTATTATGGCATGGCAGGCATGACAGGTGACAGTTTAGGCGCGTTCCAAACCTAGTTTGCGTTCAGAGCCTAATGGACTCCCTAAGCGATCAAAATTGCTTGTCAATCATTTACATTGCTTTGCTTGTCAATCACATTTTGATCGTCTAGGAGCGATGCTTGACAAGCACCACAGAATAGATAGATTACCGTGGCCAGGGTGAATCTACGCTATTTCTTGCTTCCTGCGTCATTGTCCTCACTCGAAAATGTTTAAAAATCCAATGCATCACAAGGAATAAATAAAAATATGCAAATTAATACAATTTATTATTGTACTCTAATGTAAATGATGGCATATTTTTAATTTATTCCTTGTGATGCATTGGATTTTTAAACATTTTCGAGTGAGAACAATGACGCAGGAAGTAAGAAACAGCGTAGATTCACCCGACAATCAAAAGTAGGCCACGCCCCCAAATGGTAAATGCAATGTAAATGATTGACAAGAAATGCTTGATCGTCTAGGGGCTCCATTAGAGCGCGGTTGTTTCGTTGTTTTTTATCTCACTCTAATGTTCGGAATGAACAAGAACTTAATGTCAATGTCAATACAAAGTCTTCATTTTCCATATGGAATACGAATAATTTAAACTTTTCTTTATCCTAAATCAAATAAAATCCGTTTTTTGAGGATCTACTATGATTATTTTAAGAATTAGACTCAAAACCATTAAAATACAAAATAATGTCAAATGATGACATTTTTTCTATAGACAAACGTCAGAGCGTTTTACAACCATCCATTTTGATATTTTGATGGTTAAAAAGTTGCAACGCTCTGACGGACGTTTGGAACGGGATGGTTGCAGGGCTCTGTCACTCCGCGCGCGAGTCTGAAGCGCTCGGCGTCCTCTGAGAGGACAAATTTCAGAAGATGCTTTTTTGAAAGTCACTCCAATTTTGTATGCGTTTACTCGGTGTACGCCTACCTAATGCATTTTACATTTTCTGAGAATAATCCCGTCAGTTATGGGATTTTTCTTGTTCGGTAGACTCGACAAACACAGTAAAGTCCCCTGTGCTGCTTTCGAGAAATATCGTCGTTTTCTCTTTTCTGCAGGGTCCTCCCCATGGCTAGGGGGACCCATCTTGAGCACAGAATACACAATAGTAATAATAATAGTACAATCTTGAGCGCGTTTAAGTTTACTACGTGTTTTAATAGAGATTGGCAGAAATAATTACGGTGGTGTCGTGTGGGGCGGGTCGTTACGTTCCCTCAAATATGGTTGAGCGAAGCGATGGCTGGTCCATGCGTCATGCTCGTGAACGGGTGCTGCCAGTGGGAATGGGTCTGCTTCTGTCTGCTTGTACCATAGATATAGTATATTAAAAGGGGTTGATGCGCTACCGAGCGACCGGGTGTAAGGGATAGATATATTATGACGTCAAAATATGGGGTTGCCATGATCAGAAAAAGTACCCTTAACGGTGTAGCATCCGTTAATGTGCAGATTACTAGTTAAGTACGGAAATCGTAATTTCGCACTTTAACTGACTAGACCAGTTAATCTGCAGATTAACGGATTCCGTACTTTAACGGTAAGATACGTATACATAGAGTAAACTAGCTGGGGTTGTTTGTAGATTGTGTGGTTAATGGAATAAAAAGATAAACTTTAAAGTAAAACAGGTAAAGTCTTTATTAAACGTTGGAATACAGAACTTTTTTTATTAACGTTAGTTTTTCTGTTTTTCGGAAACAATATTTTTTTTTAATGTTTTGAACAAATTCGTGTGTGGTACCCAATTCTTTTTTCCAGTTGCTTCTATACCTTTTTCGCGAGTTTTATCTTCCGTCGGAAATCTGAAAAAATCAAATCGCTTGAAATTCCCTGAAATATGGGGTAATTTTTGGGGAAAATTTTCTATATAGTAGGCATCCGGAAATCGAATTATAAACCTACTGATTTTAGTGGACGTCAAAGCTAAGCCGACTTCTACTCATAGATATAGTATATTAAAAGGGGTAGATGCGCTACCGAGCGACCGGGTGTAAGGGATAGATATATTATGACGTCAAAATATGGGGTTGCCATGATCAGAAAAAGTACCCTTAACGGTGTAGTATCCGTTAATGTGCAGATTACTAGTTAAAGTACGGAAATCGTCTACCTTAAGAAAAAATTCGCACTTTACCTGACTCGACCAGTTAATCTGCAGATTAACGGATTCCGTACTTTAACGGTAACATACGTATACATAGAGTAAACTAGCTGGGGTTCGCTCAGGTAGTTGATATAAGATTGTGTGGTTAATGGAATAAAAAGATAAACTTTAAATTAAAACAGGTAATTTTTTTATTGAAAACATATTATAACTATATTTACAATAATTGTTTTTATAAGATATTTTTAACCCCCGATGCAGCGCAAATTGGGGTGTTATAAGTTTAAAGCCTGTCTGTCTGTACGTATCATCGTATCGTAGTGCCTAAACGGATCAAGCGATTTCAACTGAGATGGTCAACTCTATTAACCCTATTATTGTTTTGTACTAACTCCACTTTTTAGGTATTTTGTGTTTTTTGTCCCATGTTAATGTAGAATTTTTTCTGTACTATATCCGATCAGATCGTAAAACAGTTGTATAGTTACTGAGATAAGCAATATACGATTGTACTACGTCCAGGTTTCAAAGAGATTCATTCATTTCCCATGTACTATATTCATAAACAATTTGTTTTTAATCTGATGGTACAAAGCTGTATTAAGAAACTTTGCACCTTGCTTTGTTCTATATCCAACCATACCAATTTTATGAGGTACCTACATGGCAAATAAAGATTGACTGATTGATACATAATGAAGGATTACAGACCAATAATAGGGCAGCGAACTGCCTGCCGAAACGGTAAAACATACAGAGGTGGTGCTTTTATAAAGGTTAGTTTATCTGTTTTTCGGAAACAATTTCTTTCAAAATGTTTCGAACAAATTCGTGTGCACTTATGTGGCACCCAATTCGTTTTTCCAGTTGCTTCTATCCATTTCTCGCGAGTTTTATCTTCCGTCGGAAATCTGGAAAAATCAAATCGCTTGAAATTCCCTGAAGTATGGGGTAATTTTTGGGGAAAATTTTCTTTAAAGTAGGCATCCGGAAATCGAATTATAAACCTACTGATTTTAGTGGACGTCAAAGCTAAGCTGACTTCTACTATTACGTAGATGTACGCAATTTTACCGGTTTGCATGTCAAATGTTTACGAGGTTATTTTTAGAAATAATTTTTAGATTTTTCCTATTTATCAGGTTTTTCATGATATAACTAATGATTTAGCTCAGAAACTTGGTTCCTGTGAGATTTGAGAAAGAAATACGTGATCAAAATATAGAAAACAGTGTACTCACGCATGAAATGTAACGCCCGCTTCTTTCCTTTGATTGTTGCTTTTGCAGCCAAATATCGAACATCGCACCATTTTGTATGCTAGACACAAACACTACACATTCGATTTATAATAAATCTTCAATATTAATTAGGGAGTTATCCACAAAAACTTTAATTTCTCTGGCACTTTTGATATAACCCCACTTGTTTGTTTTGCTTTGTTGATCTCTGCCTATAACCCGACCATGAAAAAAAGTCCGGTCGGTGATAGAGAAAAAACATGACACTCTTCTCTATTTCCTCCTATAGGAATCTTAATAAGACGATCTCGCTCTATCAAAGCATGTCAGACCCTTGCTTCTACTATTACGTAGATGTCAAGGGTCTGACATGCTTTGATAGAGCGAGATCGTCTTATTAAGATTCCTATAGGAGGAAATAGAGAAGAGTGTCATGTTTTTTCTCTATCACCGACCGGACTTTTTTTCATGGTCGGGTTATAGGCAGAGATCAACTAAGCAAAACAAACAAGTGGGGTTATACCAAAAGTGCCAGAGAAATTAAAGTTTTTGTGGATAACTCCCTAATTAATATTGAAGATTTATTATAAATCGAATGTGTAGTGTTTGTGTCTAGCATTCAAAATGGTGGGATGTTCGATATTTGGCTGCAAAAGCAACAATCAAAGGAAAGAAGCGGGCGTTACATTCCATGCGTGAGTACACTGTTTTCTATATTTTGATCACGTATTTCTTTCTCAAATCTCACAGGAACCAAGTTTCTGAGCTAAATCATTAGTTATATCATGAAAAACCTGATAAATAGGAAAAATCTAAAAATTATTTCTAAAAATAACCTCGTAAACATTTGACATGCAAACCGGTAAAATTGCGTACATCTACGTAATAGTAGAAGTCAGCTTAGCTTTGACGTCCACTAAAATCAGTAGGTTTATAATTCGATTTCCGGATGCCTACTATATAGAAAATTTTCCCCAAAAATTACCCCATATTTCAGGGAATTTCTAGCGATTTCATTTTTCCAGATTTCCGACGGAAGATAAAACTCGTAAAAATGGATAGAAGCAAATGGAAAAATGAATTGGGTGCCACACACGAATTTGTTCAAAACATTTTGAAAAAAAATGTTTCCGAAAAACAGAAAAACTAACGTTAATAAAAAAAGTTCTGTATTCCAACGTTTAATAAAGACTTTACCTGTTTTAATTTAAAGTTTATCTTTTTATTCCATTAACCACACAATCTCAATATCAACTACCTGAGCGAACCCCAGCTAGTTTACTATATCTCTCTTTTTTTAGCAGAGCAGTTGTGTGTACTCCCGTCCCGACTGCAATGACGATTGTTATTTAACTTTAGTTCGATTTTAGTAGGGAAGACGTGTTTTTATTTTTCTTAATACCATTTATAATTATACTGAGTTTTTGCATGCTGGAAATGGCGAATCGTCTAAACATTTTATTAATATCTCTGCTGTACCACAATTACTGCGAATAAAGTTTATTTCCATTTCTATTCTATGTATACGTATGTTACCGTTAAAGTACGGAATCCGTTAATCTGCAGATTAACTGGTCGAGTCAGTTAAGTGGATTGTCAACCACGTGGTCTCCATACAAACGGCGATAACGTTTACCACCCTCTAACTAAACCTTAACCTACAGTAATTAATTTTTGGTATTTTTTGAAATGCCTAAATACTAGGGCTGTACGTTTTGATTTTTTAAATATTTATAATAGATTTCGAAATATTTGCATTTTAGTGATTTCATACAAAACACAGAAGTGCCAATATTTTCAAATCTACAATGAATATTTTAAAAATCAAAACGTACAGCCCTAGTTTTTAGGCATTTCAAAAACATACCAAAAATTCATTGCTGTAGGTTAAGCTTTAGAGGGTGGGAAACGTTATCGCCGTTTGTATGAAGACCACGTGGTTGACAATCCTCTTAAAGCACAGAATACATAATAGTACCGAAATTTTTCTTAAAGTAGACGATTTCCGTGCTTTAACTAGTAATCTGCACATTAACGGATGCTACCCCGTTAAGGGTACTTTTTCTGATCATGGCAACCCCATATTTTGACGTCATAATATATCTATCCCTTACACCCGGTCGCTCGGTAGCGCATCTACCCCTTTTAATATACTATATCTATGGTAGATGTACGCAATTTTACCGGTTTGCATGTCAAATGTTTACGAGGTTATTTTTAGAAATAATTTTTAGATTTTTCCTATTTATCAGGTTTTTCATGATATAACTAATGATTTAGCTCAGAAACTTGGTTCCTGTGAGATTTGAGAAAGAAATACGTAATCAAAATATAGAAAACAGTGTACTCACGCATGAAATGTAACGCCCGCTTCTTTCCTTTGATTGTTGCTTTTGCAGCCAAATATCGAACTTCCCACCATTTTGTATGCTAGACACAAACACTACACATTCGATTTATAATAAATCTTCAATATTAATTAGGGAGTTATCCACAAAAACTTTAATTTCTCTGGCACTTTTGATATAACCCCACTTGTTTGTTTTGCTTATTTGAAGTCTGCCTATAACCCGACCATGAAAAAAAGTCCGATCGGTGATAGAGAAAAAACATGACACTCTTCTCTATTTCCTCCTATAGGAATCTTAATAAGACGATCTCGCTCTATCAAAGCATGTCAGACCCTTGGCTTGTACTAAGGGCGTCGTATATTTATATATTTTTTTTTCTCTGTTTGATGTTATCAATATGTATGGCACTTCTTACTCAAAACATAAAACTAATAGGCAAGTAAACCTTGTTTTGATTTCTCTTTTTTTTTTTATTGCAATCATTTTGCTTTCTATAGTCAGTAGTTTTTGTAAGTAAAAGGCCTATGAAAAGCTTTTGGATATTATTAGTTTTCAATTCAGTGCCTTAGGATGGGTAGCCTAAGTATGTCATGCTCTCTTTAATCATTTCTGCGGTGGTGTCGTGTGGGGCGGGTCGTTACGTTCCCTCAAATATGGTTGAGCGAAGCGATGGCTGGTCCACGCGTCATGCTCGTGAACGGGTGCTGCCAGTGGGAATGGGTCTGCTTCTGAGTACCTATCTTAACGCATATTGAATTGTAAGAATTGCGTTTTTTATTGTTATTTTTTATGTCTTGTCTCAAGTATTTTTTGGTAAATTTTGCCTACTTAGGTGCACTTTCGAGTAGCAGACATAGTGATTACTGATTTCTCAACTAGTTGAAAGTTATTTACTCTCACAATTACCTATCCGATATGTAGTAGGTATTTAATTTCCTACCCATTGTGTACAAACTTTTGTTAATTATTGTGATGGAAAATGACCTCACTTTAAATGTGGAGCTCATTTTTCAATGTTGACGACTCTGTATAAAATATACAGGGAGAAAAAAGCAGCCCTTGACGAGTTTCTTGCCGGTTCTTCTCGTTACAAGGTCTCCCGCTCAGGGTTTGCGAACCGATGGCGTAGCTTCTTTGACATTCACAAGTGCTTGTAACAGCCTAGACTGAATAAATGATTTTTTGATTTTGATTTTAATCAATTTTTAGGAAAATTAAAATTTAAAGCTGCCGCCTCGATCGACTTCCCGCCAAAAAGTCCACTGTTTTAGTAAAAGTAAGAAACATTGCCACTTTCTTTTGACCACCCCTAACCATCCTACTTTTACTATATTTGTTTTGGCATAAAACCCCGTTTAGATTTATTCCAATAGAAGTACATTGCCTGGCATGTTCCTTGATTTTAAAAGAACGTATTGACTGGCGTGTTTCTTGATTTAAAAAGAATGTAATATACATCTACGGGCATATTTTCACTGAAATAATGTAAATGGAGTCTTAGTTTTTTTAAGAAATTATCCAGTATTAGTGCAGTTGAGTTTCAATTCAAAAACATTTGGTCGAGTTTCTAATAAAACTGACAAAAAGATTTTGTGGTTTAGGAAACAGTAAGCATCATCTATTTATTTCCTTGCAGTGCAGCAGTTCCCAAATGAATTAAAACACAGTCATGTTTATATTAACAAAGAATTTAATTGGTGGCTTGAAATATAAAGAAAATAATATTATTAATTTTTTTATTTTACCTTGTTACCCTAACATTAAAAACCTGCAAACACAAATTACAAAACTGGCTACAGACTATAAATTATGATGAAATAGAGAACCTTATCTAATAAAACTAGTAAAATAATAATAAAGAAAATTCGTCACACATACAAACACACATACACACACACGCACACACATACACATATTACACTTACACACACACTCTTCTTCACCACACACACACAATTAACCGAACCCGTCACATTTTATTTACACCACTTTATTTAGCACAGCCAGCACTCAACACAAACCCACACACTATACATTATATACATAAACCAACTCCATGCAACTTGCTTTGTTTGTTTATTTTATTTTATTTATTTATAAACGCACATGTTAAAACTTAGAAAATGTTTACCCACTTATATACCTAGTTTAGCAGTTACTTGTTACTAAACAATGTAAAATTGAAACAACAAATGTATCTTTTGTAATCTTAGAAGGAGCGGTGGCTCTTAACACAGGTATTTTATACTTAAAGGGGGCCTCAGCCATAAGTTATGTAATGTACTTAAAAGATACTGAATAAATATTTTTTTCATTTTTCATGTTAACTAAATATATTTTTTTATATTATTATCGCGATAAAATATCAAACATACGGCTGAACACGAAGTTCCTTTGCATTTACTGATTTAAAAAACTGATTGACAGATTTGACAGACAGTGACAAAGAGTAATCATACCTTTGTTTTTTTTTGTTTTGAGCAACAACATAGAAAGTCTTTGGAGCAAAGGCATAACTTACGCATACAGGCGTAATAGTGATTTATTGTACTATGCTGTAAATTAAAAATTTAAATTTTTATTTAAATTAAAATGAAGCATTATATAATTCCGCAATTTGTTATTCCTGACTCCAAAGCCAAAAGCTACCAGAAAATATATAATTCACAACAGTTCCTTTTGGAAAAGTTTACCAACCCCATTATGTACATTTGAGATATAGAAAACTTGGTGTTACATTGTGGGAAGGCTCCAATTATAATATAATATAACTTTAAAAATATTATATAATATAGTTACTTAACCGTTAGGAATCAGCCCTAAAATGTTATGGTAAAATTATAGCAAGTTTCTTATAATCTCTATATTATATATTAGTATAAGTACTATTAAGTAAGATATTACTTAGCTTTCTGTTAATGTTTTTTCCTGATAATGCTATGGTGTTTAATATAAATTATAATAATTAACTTCACCACATTTCTACATTGTATGCAAAAATAAAGAAGTTTGTATGAAAATAAAAAAAATATTATTTCGTACTTTATATCTTTATAGCATTGAAATATACAGTGGTGGACAAATAATTAGTAACACCAGTTGACTTTCATACAAACTAGGTAACTTTGAAGCCTCTGTTCTCTGCCAGGGATTGATCGATCTGTTTATATGAAAATCAACTGGTGTAATTATTATCCGTCAAACACTGTATATGACAAAATTAAATAGTTTTGCATGGTCAAATGTCTAACTAGTTTAGAACAACTTTGTCTAGTCTGTAGGTCATATTATATTATACGAAATGAAAAACATCCTAAGTATGAGAAGCGACAACCACACATCTTCGAATACTCAGTCTTTCCTTTATATACAATAGGGATGATGACTAATGAATAAAATAACGAAATACTAATAAAAATCGTAAACATATTAAACTTTTAGAGTAGCTTGTATACCTCTTGGTTTTATATATTGCATATTATTTATTTTATGACCCTTCAAAGTTGGAAAAGTCCATTTAAAAAGTACTTATAAAATTTATTAAAATAAATGATACCTTTAATTAGTCCGTAAAATGTATAGCAAATTTGTCTAAAAAACCATTTTGATAATCACAATATTTAATATAGCTGCCGAACAAACTTCCTACGCGTTGCATACAAACTACTCAGGCGTGACGTCATAATTGAGTAGCCGTTAGTATAGAGCGTTTTTGGGCGAGTCCATTTGTGTGCATTTCACACTGTGATATCTCGGGCAGTTTTCATGCTAGCGAATTAATTCTTTTACCAATGATTCTATTTTTGAGAGGTAATTAATGTAACATAAAATAAAAAAAGTTGTCATCATCCCTATTCCAAATACAACACAATCAGCAAAAATATAATGAACAAAATAAGTTAATAATACACAATGTTTTAAAGGACTTTATAAAAAAAATATTTAATTTCTCTGCAGTATATAAAACTGCCAGTTTAATGCCTTGCCAAAGTACTGCACAGTATCATCATACATGGTTAGTTATTTGACACACTTTTCTTTCTTGGGTTTCTTTTTTAGAAAATTGTCTTATTAAATGTTAAATTAGATCAAATATTCTTCCTATCTGTTATTAATAAATAATAAAATGAATATTAATACTGGCGGGGACCCTCTTAGAGTTGTAGCTAGGCAGTTCAAAGAAAATATACACTTTACTACTTCTATGTACTTTATGGAAGTTATTTTGATGAATTTTAAAGTGTCTGAAAAAAAAATACTTTACATCTAAATCTGCTCTTCTAAGTCTTGTATTCTTGACAAGATTAAATATTATACATAAAAGAAATAAAATAATAATATTTCAAAATTCTTATATAAGATCAACAATAATATCTGCATACCTACATGGTGTATTAATAATCACAACAAATATTAAGTGCTAAGCCATAACAACTAACAGAATCGCAACTAATTTACATGTAACTAATATATTGAGGAATTTTAACATTTACACACAATTAAAATAAATAGTCTAAGTTTATTCTGAGTCTTATAAAATCATGTTTACTGTAGAACACTCTATAGTTGTTGGGCTGGCCATTTTCCTATTAATTAATATATACATTATCATCACAATTTCAATTGAAATTGTGATGTTTTGTATATTCAGACACATATCACAATTTCCAAAAATAAAGTCACTCGGAAAGCAGAATCTATTAAATATTTACCATTTTTAATTTTTGTCCCATATTTTGAATTATCTGGGCACTCGTATCCATACATATCTGACACTGTTGTACTATAATATTGCAACGATGGCATGCATGGACACTGGCCCCCGTGGACGTTTGCCCCTATGGACACTGGCCCCCGTGGCCGTTTGCCCCGTGGACACTGACCCCCGTGGACGTTTGGCCCGTGGACACTTGCCCCGTGCTCAGCGGCGCCGCGATCCGCAAGCTGCACGACGCCGACGTGTAGAACAGAATGTGCGCGGCGCTCGACTTCACAGATATTTCGCTCACCAATTGGTCGTCGTAATTGTACATCTGTGGAACGGTTTTATAATTATTTTTTACATTTTTGTGGTAAATACTTAGAGCGTTTTCACAATATCCGATCCGATATCAGTGTCGGGCGCCGATACGATATCGGAGGAAGTAAAATGTATGAAATATGTAGGTCTTTCATTATTGTCCGGCCCGATATCGGAGCCACATATTTCATACATTTTACTTCCTCCAATATCGTATCGGCGCCCGACATCGATATCGGATCGGATAATGTGAAAACGGTCTTAGATTCAGACGACGGCACATTAGACGACAGCCCTTACGGGCTATGACTCAGCGGTTCCCGAATGGTGTTCTAGAGGCTCTCAGGGGTTTCGCGAAAATTCAAGAGTTAAGTATGTTTTGAGGCGCTCGGCTGTAGGTAGTGAAACTAGCGCCGCCACTACATTTATTTTTATTACTCGTAAACCAAGTCAATATTTAAATAAAGCTCATGTAATAATTTCTTAAATTGTCTCTAATATTTTTTGAATAACTCTTCAACAGTTTTCATTCTTTCTGTAAGTTTTAAAATAAATTTTTGCTCAAAGTGCACTTTTGGCAATTATGAACACGAGTTTTTTTTTTAAATATTGACTTGGTTTACGAGTAAGTAATAAAAATAAATGTAGTGGGCGCTAGTTTCACTACCACCGCGCCTTAACTAAATAAATATTTTTATCTTAAAAAGTCCTTTAATAGAAAGTCAAAATTTACTTGCAAGATGCGAACACCAAGCCAAAAAGCCTCAGTATGGTGTGATTTCACGCAAAAAAAAAAACAATGTTACAGTTAGTATACTTCTTATTCAGCTAGGGTTCCACCCAAAAACGGTCCAAAAAGGGTTCCGTAACCAAAAGAATTCGGGAATCGCTGCCTTATGCAACAGTAGTTGTTTTGCAGTAAGTAACTACATTATAAATACGAAAATAAGTTATTGTTTGTTACCCCAAGAAGCAAAAAAATGTTTTATAAAGGTTACGATGGCTAAAAATATAATCCTTATAAAAGCCATATTACCGATAATAAGACTGTAATTGGGCACAAATTATAAGGGCTACACTCTTGTACAAGTTTTATAATTACCATATAACTAACTAATCTTTCTCATAATAGGCTAGTTGACAAAATTTCAATAACTGCTTAATATTTTAGCTTATTAGGCATTTTATCGAAAAAAAAGGTTTATTTATTTTTAATCGAGCGTCTACATTATAAATTTCGCGTTTTAAAAAACCAATTTTAATTTGGTTCCAAAACGCACAAGACTGTCATGGCGTCTTGAATGACGTCACGCCGTGCAAAACAAACAAAAGAGCGATCGTGTCTTCGTACGTTATAGCTAGTTTTTATCGTTTAAAAATGAATTTCTTATATTATAAGTACTGTATAGTGCCCCAGTGTGATAGCACGACTATAAAAACGCCAAACCAGTTATTTATGTATGTTGCAAACAATGGAGAAATACGGAAAAAGTGGCTAAAACTTGCGTTCGGTTGTGGTTAGGTTGCACTCGGAGTGTAGGTTTGGAACGCGCCTCCGGTAGTGATACTCGAAACGTCAAAGACAAGATTGGAGTTTCGCACGGCGTGACGTAACGCTTTCTGATTGGTGTTCACTGTCACGTGACTAAAGGTTTCATTTTACGAAATTTATTTTTTAAAAATTGTTTGTTATTTTCTCCATAATATAATTAATCATTATAAACCCCTATCCATTATATTTATTCTTAATGGAAACAAGCCTATTACTTTATACAAGCAATGGTTTTGCTAATTCGTCTTTAAAAAGCAAGAAATTTGCTTTTATACTGTCAATCATTCTTATAATCGTTAATTCAATGCTGCTATAAGCGATTTTTCACTTATAGCAGCATGTGTTAAATAAGTATAAGGGTTCTAACGACTTGATTCGAATGCGGCATCGTTCTTAAACTCAACTCAATGTTCAAGAAAAAAAGTTACAACGAAACGTATGAAGTGAATGTAATGAAGGATTGCTACAAAGTAAAAATATAGATATAAGTACCATTTATAAGGCTTATCTAGTATAATACGTTAAATCTATGTGTCACTTTTTTTTTTGTTCTAAAAGCTCCACCCGACTTCAATTGACGTGTTTTATTATAACAATGATAATGCGTATCTAATGATTTGTATATTATTTCTTGCTTTTTAGAGGCAGGTTTTTTGAAGTCGGTTTTTTTGTTTTTTATTTTTTTTTATTTTTAGTGTAAGTACCCTGTGTATTAGGTAGTGTAGGTATATTATTTAGGTAAAAAAATCGGCTCAGCCAAACGTGAGATAATCGCGGAGAAACATACATACATACAAACTGAATACCTCCTTTTTTGAAGTCGGTTAAAAAGACTACACAAAGGTATCCCTTCCCCAACAAAAAAATCATCTAATTCGGTTCATAAATAACAAAATTGTCAACTTAGTTGATTTTATATCATAGTATTTTCAGGATTACTTGTAATGATAAGGGGATTTCAGACAACGTGAATGAACAACTTTTACTATGGGGCCAACCAGATAATCGCGAAAAAAAAACAGCTGTTCCATGCATTAAACTACTGAACCGATTAAATGGGACCATCTCGCAAGAAAACTCAATCAAACAAAAAAAGAATCATCTAAATCGGTCCATAAATGTCGAAGATACGCGCGAACAACGATAAAAAAAAAAACATACAATCGAATTGAGAACCTCCTCCTTTTGCTGAAGTCGGTTAAAAAGCTTATAAGGCTAATTTATTATATGGCGAAAAGTACTACATTTTGCTTCTATGGCTAGTGTTTTTTTAATAACTATATAAATCCGATTTATAAACGATAATACGGTGGCCAACAAGAGTAATATACCATACTAGCTTCTGCCCGCGACTTCGTCCGCGTGGATATTAGAGAAAATCCTTAGGGAACCTTCAAAATCCATAGGGAACCTTCAACCAGGATCTGACCAGCCATTTTTACGCATTAAGGCGGGTTCCTACCAAGGGCGCTAACTGGCGAGGCAAGACATTTGCCGCGTGTGGCGGGCCTCGCACGTTCCCGTTCCCGTCCCCGTGTCCCGTCCCTGTCCCTGTTCCCGTCCCTGTCCCCTGGATGTGCATGTCCAGGTCCAATCATGGCCACCGTGTTGGACTTCAAAATTAATGTCATTTTCGCAACCACCATCCCATGAAACCTCAAGAACGACATCCACATCGATTTTCATGTTTACTTACCCCATTTACACCTCAAGGGAGGATTTTCAAAATTACAAAATATGTGTTTGCCTATTTATTTTTAGATGTGCTCCAACGAATTTTAAAGTTGTAATGTCTTTTTTATATTATTTTTCCATACAAAATTTAAACCCCATTTTCACCCCTTTATGGGTTAAATCATGTCCACCGTGTTGGACTTCAAAATAAATCTCATTTTCGCAATCACCATCCCATAAAACCTCAAGAACGACATCCATATTGATTTTTATGTTTACTCACCCATTTACCCCTAAGTGGTTGATTTTCAAAATTACAAAATATATGTTTGCCTATTTATTTTTATATGTGCTCCAACGAAGTTTAAAGTTGTAATGTCTATTTTATATTATTTTTTCATACAAAATTTGAACCCCATTTTCACCCCTTTAGGGGTTAAATCATGTCCACCGTTTTGGACTTCAAAATAAATGTCATTTTTGCAATCGTCATCCCCGAAAACCCCAATAACGACATCCATATCTATTTTTGGGGTTTTTACCCCTTTTCACCCCCATTTCATCCCAATAGGGGTTCAAATACTAACAATAACAATATACGTTGCGTTAGATGGCTATCCATAAGCCTAAATTATAAATTTAGCGATTTTTACTTCGAAAATAAAGGATTTTCTTCAATACACAATTTCATCCCCCTTTTGACCCCTTCGGGGGTAGAATTTTGAAAAACGCTGAGACCCGTATTTATTTATTTTCAATGGTCAGTCTAAACACAAAATTTGAAGATCCTAGCTTCAAAACTGAGGGACTTTCATACAAACTTTGATCCTCTTTTTTACCCCCTTAGGGGGTGAATTTTGAAAAACCCTTTCTTAGTGCACCCCTAGACCTCATAAGGAACCTACGTGCCAAATTTGGAGTCTCTAGACCCAGCGGTTTGGGCTGTGCGTTGATAGATCAGTCAGTCAGTCAGTCAGTCATTCAGTTTACGATTTTATAAATATAGATTAGCAAAAAACACTTATAGCTTGCATTTATAAGGAGAATGGTAAAAGTAGTGCGTTAATAAAACATATATAAGAATTCTACCCTTATAATTCTTATATTATAAAGCTGTTTTGCTTCTTGAGATGCTTTCACGTCATAACTACTCAACTAGTAGCAAATAGTTTAATTGAACCATTAATTTTGAATTAGATTTATTTTTAATAGTAATTAAAAAGAATTACTCACTTTCCAGTGCTGCTCTTGCAGTAAGCAGTATAATGCCCCGCCTCCATCGATCCATAGTGATTCGAAACAGCATACAAATTATACAAGTTATTACTCTGCAGGTGCAGCGAAAACTGCTGCATGTCCAACTCTTCCAACGGGAAGTCGATATAAGCACACAATGGTCGCGTACAGCAAGACTGAGACACTCACTCTCACTCTTGCTGTACGCGACTACTGTGTGCTCTATGGGGTCTACGTGGTATCGCTTCAAGTGGATCACGAGCACTGGCGGGAGGCGAGAAATGTCTAGTTTCTTCACTACTTACATCTCGCTTTTCTTTGCAGTAGGGGCAGTACCAACCAGGTATGGTTTCTCCGTTGAGGTAGAGTTTGAGGCAATCCTGTTGATAAAAAAATTACCATCGGTAATAATTTTCAAACTTCAACTTAACCGTCCACGTTTTGCCGCTCCCTCGCTCTCACATTTCATGTTTTCTCAAGAGTTCTTAAAACGGAAAATGTGTTTAGGTAGCTTTTCGCAATATAAGATTACGGACATCTTAACAAATTATTTCAGTTTCGTGTGCAGCACGGTGGCGCAGGGGTTTAGCGCCCGCCTGGCCCAGCGATTGCGGAGGTTAAGCAACGTTCGCAAGGGTCGGTCATGGGATGGGTGACCAAAAACGTATTATCTCGAGCCAATCAATCCGCATTGGGCCCGCGTGGTGGGTTATGGCCCATCCTCCTTACCACCCATAAGGAAGGCCTGTGCCCCAGCAGTGGGGACATCAAAAATGGCTGATGGACAAATTACAACAAGTTGTAGTTTCCAACTGTTGTTTGAACTGTCAAAAACGACAACTTTATGCACTTTAGCAACACGAAACTGGAATATAATATGTTAAAATTTTCGTAATATTATTGTAGCGGGGGAGCAGCAAAAACAGCAATTTTGATGAAACTATTTATTTTAAACAATAAAGGTTTACAGAGCGTGCGTCTATGTCGCTTAAGGTTGGGTCCATCTTGCTAAAATAAGGGTTAGGGGGTAGTTCTTCGGAAAAGTGTTCTCCGTGTAATTTCCACAGCATTTTTGAAATCACTAAATTAAAGTGAATTATACAAAAAAAAATTAAAGCTTATGCAAATTCAAACATTATATAAAAATTCGCCACGTGTAGCGAATGCATACTTTTGCTAAAAAAAATATAGAAAATATGCGATCCATGGAAATTACAGTAAAGACCACGGAAATTACCCAGCAGATAACATTTTGCTCAACATCATGTCAGATATGAAATTAAAGCTCAAATAAAAGTTAGTTGGGGTAGTATAAAGAGCTTCATTGTATTATAATTATATTTAGCAAAAATAGTAGATTAATAAAAAAAAACTTACAAAGGAAGTCAATGTAGAAACATGAAGGTAATAAATAATAATGTTATGTATTTTAGAGGATATTATTGATTGCATATTATGGATGAGCATCATAATAATAAAAATAACAAATATTTGGTAAAAAGTATCAACAATCTGTACGACCTAGGTCAATACTCGTTTACTAAGACTAGTTTTTACTAATTATGGTCTTCAAACAATAACGCTAACTAAGTTTACCAACCTTTCTGGTTTTTGTTGCACTATTTAGATTAAGATAAAAATGTAAATTTATTTATTTAAATAAAAATAATAATAATAAATAAAAACCTGTATAACGATACAAGTTCTAATGCAGATCAGTTGGACTGCAAGTCCCGGGCACAGGCAGACTCCTAGCCCGGCAGAAGTACATACTTCCCAACATTGGTGACCACCGACACTGGACAGCAGCAAGGTATGCCACCCCTCATGAGTGAAGATTGGAGTTAGCTTTCTAGGTCTATGATCAACATCAAATGCAACTTAGCCCTGCAGCAGCAACTCAACAACTGGCGGACGACGGTAACACGGCGGCAGCCCACAGCCAGGTGATATTGCGACCTACACCGGTGTGGCAGTTCTGCATACGAAGCCATACCGCCCATAGAGTAGTGTAACCACCATATCACATATCGTCATATCGGGAGACTCCAGAGTGTAACTGACCTATGTACGAGTAAGGTAAAGGGCCATAACTTCGTGATAGTACATTATTTCGTGAGTTTTGTTTCTGGCGCGAAAAACAAGGAATCTATATAATATTTATTAAATTATATATCAGTAAAAAATCTCTTATCATTTAAACTGTCGAAAAAACCGACTTCAAAAAACCTAAACACGTCTATTAAAGTCGGGTGGGGCTGGAGTACATCTTCCTTTTTTTATTCTAAAAGCCCCACCCGACTTCAATTGACGTGTTTTATTATAACAATGATAATGCGTATCTAATGATTTGTATATTATTTCTTCCTTTTTTTAGAGGCAGGTTTTTTGAAGTCGGTTTTTTGTTTATTAAACAATTTTTTTATTTTTTTTATTTTTAGTGTAAGTACCTTTTGCATTAGGTAGTGTAGGTATATTATTTAGGTAGAAAAATCGGCTCAGCCAAAAGTGAGATAATCGCGGAGAAACATACATACATACAAACTGAAACTTACCTCCTTTTTTTGAAGTCGGTTAAAAAGACTACACAACGGTATCCCTTCCCCAACAAAAAAAATCATCTAATTCGGTTCATAAATAACAAAGTTGTCAAGTTAGTTGATTTAATATCATAGTATTTTCAGGATTACTTGTAAACTACTGAACCGATTTGAAAAAAAATTAAATGGGACCATCTCGCAAGAAAACTCAATCGAACAAAAAAAAATTATCGAAATCGGTCCATAAATGTCGAAGATACGCGCGAACAACGATAAAAAAAATAAAAAAAAAAAAAAAAAAAAAAACATACAATCGAATTGAGAACCTCCTCCTTTTGATGAAGTCGGTTAAAAAAATAAACACCAACATTTTGGCGACTAAACTGAGAGCAATGTGACGTTTGAAACTCTGCGTTCGGCCACGGACAGGTTGTGCGGCGTGTATTCCTTGTCACCACCGTAAGGTTAGCACTCGTACTTCTTAAGCTTATAGAAAGGCAAAGGTAAGTCCATTTGAATATAACTTTTAATAGTGCTTTCTTACGTTCCTTAACAATTGATTTGACTAAGAAAAAAGTTAAACGCAAGCATATAATTCCTCTAAAATTGCAATAAATCGACTCACGAAATAGCGGTCATGTTATTTTTTGTGTGTCCCCTAGTTCGTGTCACTACCGAATTTTCAAAGAAATATTTTAACTTTGGCAGGCCAATATATTTATGAAAATTTAGTTTATGTAAGAAAACACTATGATTCATTTGATAAGAACAGCAACATTCACCAGTTTAATACAAGAAATAAAGGTAAACTTGCCGTTCCAAGATTTAGGCTTGCAAAAACGAGAGGTTCATTTATGGGGAAAGGCATAGCCTTTATTAATAAAACTCCACAACAAGTGATTGATCTTCCTTTGCATGAATTTAAAAACCATGTTAAAAAAACGCTTATGGGTAAAGGTTATTATAAAGTTGACGATTATCTTAAAGATCAATATGCGTGGAAATGATGTAACACATAACTTGCTAATATAAGTACTTTGTTGAAGTAATATAAAAAGTCTATGTTGTTGCCAATAATTCTGTCACCAAACATATTCAAGTTTGTAAATATCGTTACTTATGGCTGTTTCAGCTGATAAGTTTCTTGCGCCCGTTCTTCTTGTCAGCTAAAAAAGTCTGGAACGGGTGGTAGGAAAATATAGGCGATTCAAAAGTACTTAATAATTAAGTTTATTTGAATAAAGCTTATTTCACTTTCACTTTCACTTTATCTGTCATGCAGCTGTCATTCACGTAATTATCTTAGTCGAGTTGTAGTCAGGAAGAGACTTGGCGATTCTTAAGTTTAGTGCAAACCATATTTAGCGACTAAAATCTATTCCTATAATGTAGTTACTTACACTAAGCGAGCATCTGGTGGCATTCATAGGGGGCAGTGCCAGAGATAAATTTATGTAATATTGTTAGTGTTGGCGCACACAGTACAAGTGACCGTGGACTAGATCTGCCCGTAGAATAGCTCCAGGATGAGGCTCTCTTTGAAAGTGTTGTGCCATGCCTTTTCAGAGGGGGACACGTTTTCCTGCGAAGGAAAAATTAAAATTTTACAACTTTTCAAACAAGGGTGTTGTTTATTCTATTTTTACACGATTGACCGTAACAGGAGTGCAATGTTTTCAAGGTTTATGGTGGAGTTTCATGAGATATCCATCATAACTTCTAAATGCCTGAAGATATTTTTATTTCCTAGTCACTAAACGATCAAAGCAAAGTAAACTGTAGGCACAGAATATATAATAGTACTAATGTAGGTCCAGGTGCAGCCAGTCCATCAGGATGGGAGAAGGGAGGGGGGGGGGGGAGTTCCTATTTGGCGGACATAAGGTGGAGTATATCCATATCCCGGATTAGAGAATTTTGCTAATTTAACTTTTCACAAACATAAATGGCGGCGAGTAACAGTAACACACGCAATGACAAGTACGCGAAGTTCGCGCTTTTCGGTGACAAGATGACAGATGACGCTCGTTCAGGGGCTCTATTTTTGAATCGCTCGTCTGGCGTCGAGCGCTCTTTTCTACTGATTTTCGATCGACATTCGACTCGATCTCCATACATTTGAGTCGAATGTCGAACGAAAATCAGTAAAAAAGAGCTCTCGACGCCAGACGATCGATTCAAAAATAGGGGCCCAGAAATGCGCAATGCATACGTTCGGAAACCGTAAGTACACAGTACATTGTACCGTGGTAAGTATATGCACAGTACATAGGTATGGTGAGTACGCACTGCTTCTTCATAAGCGACGCTGTGTTTTCGACAGGCTCATAATAAAAACTTTTAATTCTATTAATATAAAGAAAACACAAGATCTGTGGGGCCTCTCAACCCATGTTATAAAATCAATAATTACCTCTTTTAGCATTTATCTTTAATAAATGTATCGATCAGGGAATCTTTCCGGATCTAATGAAATACGCAAAAAATATTCCTATTTTCAAGTCTGGAGACAAAAGTAACCCTACTAATTTTAGACCTATATCTATTCTACCAGCGCTAAGTAAAGTTTTTGAAAAAATTATTTATGGTCAATTATTAGGTCGAAAAACAAAAAAACCGACTTCAAAAAACCTGCCTCTAAAAAGCAAGAAATAATATACAAATCATTAGATACACATTATCATTGTAATAATAAAACACGTCTATTATAGTCGGGTGGGGCTGGAGTACATCTTCCTTTTTTTTATTCTAAAAGCCCCACCCGACTTCAATTGACGTGTTTTATTATAACAATGATAATGCGTATCTAATGATTTGTATATTATTTCTTGCTTTTTAGAGGCAGGTTTTTTGAAGTCGGTTTTTTTGTTTTTTAAACAATTTTTTTATTTTTAGTGTAAGTACCCTGTGTATTAGGTAGTGTAGGTATATTATTTAGGTAAAAAAAATCGGCTTAGCCAAACGTGAGATAATCGCGGAGAAACATACATACATACAAACTGAATACCTCCTTTTTTGAAGTCGGTTAAAAAGACTACACAAAGGTATCCCTTCCCCAACAAAAAAAAATCATCTAATTCGGTTCATAAATAACAAAATTGTCAACTTAGTTGATTTAATATCATAGTATTTTCAGGATTACTTGTAATGATAAGGGGATTTCAGACCACGTGAATGAACAACTTTTACTATGGGGCCAACCAGATAATCGCGAAAAAAAAACAGCTGTTCCATGCATTACACTACTGAACCGATTAAATGGGACCATCTCGCAAGAAAACTCAATCAAACAAAAAAAGAATCATCTACACGGTAAAAACAGATTTCTTATAAAAAGACAAATTGCTTTGGATTAAGACATATTCATTGAATCTAAGAAAATGATCCTCTCCCTATAGACGCTAGACAATTGTTTCTTCGTAATAGTAAAAAGTATTCTTAAAAATGTTTAGTTATTACAAGAATAATAAATTTAATCCAAGACATGTGTTGTTTCATTCAAGACACCGCTATTTGTACAGTCAAGTAAATGGTATTCTTCATACGAAAAATCTTCTTTATCTCTATTATAGACTAACCGTACTTAGAATAAAAAGAATGATAAATTTAATCCAAGACACTTGTTGTTTCATTCAAAACACCGCATTTGTACAGTCAAGTAAATGTATTCTTCGTACGAAAAATCTTCTTTATCTCTTGTAGACTAACTTTACTAGAGTAGAAAGAATAATAAATCTAATCCAAGACACGTGTTGTTTCATTCTAGACACCGCATTTGTACAGTCAAGTAAATGTATTCTTCATACGAAAAATCTTCTTTATCTCTTGTAGACTAACTTTACTAGAGTAAAAAGAATAATAAATTTAATCCAAGACACTTGTTGTTTCATTCAAAACACCGCATTTGTACAGTCAAGTAAATGTATTCTTCATACGAAAAATCTTCTTTATCTCTTGTAGACTAACTTTACTAGAGTAGAAAGAATAATAAATTTAATCCAAGACACGTGTTGTTTCATTCTAGACACCGCATTTGTACAGTCAAGTAAATGTATTCTTCATACGAAAAATCTTCTTTATCTCTTGTAGACTAGTGACCTACATCTTGGCATGGACCACTTTGAAAACCGCAATTCTGACTACATGGAAAATTTCTCCCCAATTAGTCCTAACTAGTCCTACTTTTTCGGAATTAGTCCCAAAAAGGACTGAAAGATATAAGCGATTTAAATGGTCCATGCCAAAGCAAACCTTCATTTTGGCAGGGACAGGCTATATCTAGTGAACCTAAACACCTAGCCAGGATCTGATTATTCAAAAAAAATCTCCCTTTTTTATGGATCCCGCAATGCCAAGAATCAAAACGAAATGAAGCGCCGTTCAAAAAATATAAAGGAATGATTTGGTCCCTGCCAAAATCAACCTACATCTTGGCGAGGACTTTTGAACCAGGTCACCTAGAGAAAATCTGATTATTGGAAACGATTCGTGTAAATTAGTCCCAATTAGTCCTAAAGCCACAAAATTAGTCCCCCTTTAGTTTAGGAGATAATCGGAATTAAAGTTTGGTTTTTATAGTACAGAAGCCGACTTCCTATTTAGTGACGATGTTTGTAACTTGTTTTATTTTTGCGTGTTTGTGTTAAAATAATGAAGTGTTATTAACGTATAATGTAAAACAAAAGTATAACGTAAAGTAATACGTAACTTTTATGCATTTTCGAAACTCAAAACCTTAATTTTTAAGTCATAAAATAAAAATGATTTCTTAGAGGTATTTTGATGCCGGGCTCCTGGACTATATCAAAAACATGTACAGTCGCGTTCAAAATAATTTCAAAAGAAGTACGAAATGGTCATGTATAAAATTGAATTTTAAAGTTATATTGCTTTTCTTTCGAAACTATTCATATTTGGAGTAGAGAGTGATTTTCTTCCTTCAATGGGTTCACTTGAAACTTTGTACCTATACAGGGTTATTTGTAATTAATTTAAAACCTCTCTTGGGGCTGATCACACCATCAAACTGTACAACTTTCATTAAAGGACAAACCTTGAAATCGAAAAAAAAAATCAGCTGTTTCATACATTTCGATGGAGTACCTACTTACGCATTGTACTTATGTATGGAACAGGTGTTTTTTTCTAGTTTGACAAGAAAATAACAACTCAATGTTAAAAAAATAAAAAAATACAAGATGGCGGCCAACTTTTTTGTTTGTAGGCCGATTTCGATGTAACTCGGTTTTTGCTACTGTTTTGACAAGAATACAGCAATGCAATGTTAAAAATATAAAAAATCCAAGATGGCGGCCAACTTTTTTGTTTGTAGGCCGATTTCGATGAAACTCGGTTTTTGCTACTATTTTGACAAGAATACAGCAATGCAATGTTAAAAATATAAAAAATCCAAGATGGCGGCCAACTTTTTTGTTTGTAGGCCGATTTCGATGAAACTCGGTTTTTGCTACTATTTTGACAAGAATACAGCAATGCAATTTTAAAAATATAAAAAATCCAAGATGGCGGCCAACTTTTTTGTTTGTACCTACGAAAATATGTAATAGGATTTCATTTTTCACAATTTTGCTTAAAAACATTAAAATATATTAGGTAAGTTATACTTTTTTAGCGACTAAATTACAAAAATATTAAAAAAATCCGCTTATCCAGCTACTATGTCGCTAAAACGGCAACACAGCATGTAATGTATGACGAAAACGAACTATTTTTTTGGGTGTGGTATGGCTTGGTTAAGAGCCATTTAGACAACATGTTTCGCAACATTTAGGTACCTGTCTCGTCCATTTTGCTTCAAATGGATGACACAGATAGATATTTCGGAAACATTGAATTGAAAACATGTTTTCCAACATGTTTTTGTGTCTATTTAAACGCGGCTTTAGCGCGTTTTTCCACGAACAACGACACGACACGATTCACAAGCTGCACGACAGTGTTGTCAGCACTATAGTGCTGACAACTGTACTTTTTGGTACGTTCTGGCAACACTGTTGACAATCGTGTCGTGTCATTGTTTGTTCGTAGGAAAACGCCCTTACAATCCCTCCCTCTTAGCCTAGCATGACCACCGAAACGTGATATGGTACCTAGTGATTTATCAAGTTTAACTGGAGGGAGGAAAGGCTGCCCCCCTAGCATGACCGACAATACACGATATATATCGTTTTGTCGACACTAGACTGTCAAATTCCATTGTTTTATGGCAGTTAAACGTGATTAAGCTCTATATCATATTATCGCGTTTCGATGGTCATGCAAGGGGGGCATGAGCATATTACACTATCATATATTATTTATCGGATGCTATCTCCGACGATGATAGTAAACATATATCTCGGATGATATATACATGATAGTGTAATATGGGCCTAAAACTTTATTCCGTTCCGCAATGCGCAGTGTTCCGATTGTAAAACTTATGTTCACAGATACTGTTTGTGCATTCCTCAATCTACGAAAGTTCGTGCTTAATGTTTTACAATCGGAACACTGCGCATTACGGAACGGAATAGTTTTATGTAATTAATTTTTACTGTACGCTTTTGTACATGACTGTACTTATATAAAAAAACGGAATTTCTCCTAAACTAAAGGGGGACTAATTTTGTGGCTTTAGGACTAATTGGGACTAATTTACACGAATCGTTTCCAATAATCAGATTTACTCTAGGTGACCTGGTTCAAAAGTCCTCGCCAAGATGTAGGTTGATTTTGGCAGGGACCAAATCATTCCTTTATATTTTTTGAACGGCGCTTCATTTCGTTTTGATTCTTGGCATTGCGGGATCCATAAAAAAGGGAGATTTTTTTTGAATAATCAGATCCTGGCTAGGTGTTTAGGTTCACTAGATATAGCCTGTCCCTGCCAAAATGAAGGTTTGCTTTGGCATGGACCATTTAAATCGCTTATATCTTTCAGTCCTTTTTGGGACTAATTCTGAAAAAGTAGGACTAGTTGGGACTAATTGGGGAGAAATTTTCCATGTAGTCAGAATTGCGGTTTTCAAAGTGGTCCATGCCAAGATGTAGGACACTGTAGACTAACTTTACTAGAGTAGAAAGAATAATAAATTTAATCCAAGAAACGTGTTGTTTCAGTCTAGACACCGCATTTGTACAGTCAAGTAAATGTATTCTTCATACAAAAAATCTTCTTTATCTCTTATAGACTAACCTTACTTAGAGTAAACTATTATTTTACTCATACAAGTAAATGTTTTGTTGGCTTAAGTAGTTACTGATTTTTGATGAAAACAATTAAATGGAAACTTGAGATTTTGTGTATTGAATGAAGATTTATATTTTCTTGTCGTTAGTTATTAACGACCTCAGGTTATAAAATACAATTCCTTGCATTAAGTTCTTGGTTTTGTTCTATCAAAGCAGTTGATGTCTTTGTTAGAGATATTTATACTATTATTTTAAGATTTTACTTTCTTGTGTCAAAACCTGGGATATTTTTGATTTAAGCCATTTTGCTTGTTTAATACAAGAGCACAGTTTGGGATCGAGTTACATTGCCGCGCAAGAAAATTCAGGGGGGATATAACAAGCCCTTAAAACTTGTCAGTTTTCTGAATGGCTATCAAAGGCCTCGTTCTCGCTGTATAGCACATAAAAAAGATGCATTGATAGCTATTCAGAAAACAGACAAGTTTTAATAGTTTGTAATACCCCCCCTGGAGAAGCGAGCATAATTTTGGAACAAAACTGTGCATTAGCATTTCGAACAAAAAAAATGCTATCTGCTTTTTCGTTCCAAAAATGATTCCCTTCCTTTCTCCTCTCCGTGGCAATGTAAATCGACCCTTAGAAAAATACGGACACATGACGTGTAACATGTAACAGTAGGTAATGACGTCCTCCTGCTAAACACAAAATGACTTAATTAATAAGAAGACTGTATTAGGAAGAAATAGAAACGTTTATTTGAAATCGTTACGCATCGGGAACATTCTTCTTAGACATAATCAATTCGTTATACATAAGTAATTAATATATTATTATGATAGTACATGATGAGACAAGTTAGCTTAAGGCGCGGTGGTAGTGAAACTAGCGCCGCCACTACATTTATTTTTATTACTCGTAAACCAAGTCAATATTAAAAAAAGCTCGTGTAATAATCTCTTAAATTGTCTCTAATATTTTTTGAATAACTCAACAGTTATCATTCATTCCGTAAGTATCCATAATTGCCAAAAGTGGTCACTGAGCTAAAATGGATTTTAAAACTTACAGAAAGAATGAAAACAGTTGAAGAGTTACATATTAGAGACAATTTAAGAAATTATTACATGAGCTTTTTTTAAATATTGACTTGGATTACGAGTAATAAAAATAAATGTAGTGGCGGAGCTAGTTTCACTACCTACAGCGCCTTAAATTGCTTATTGGACACGAGGCTGTGCGTAACTCAGCCGAAGTGACATAGGCGGCTTTATACGGTCCAGTGGCGCCACTTGAGTAAAATATACATATCTCAGTAAATAGATCAAATTTTAAAAATCTAACATTACCAGGCCTTAGATTGGGTCCTGTTTACTTAAAAACAGTCTGGCCTGCCATGCCGTCAGGTTCAAAATGGCCATGGCCAAAAGGTACCTTTCCCGAAATGTCCACTTCCGAAAATGTACCTTAGAATAAATAGAACTAATTGGATACATATTAAATAAGTATAAAACAAAATAAAATCATGTAATCAATTAAGTTTTAATATTAGATAGGTGTATTCAGTATATAAAAATAACTTTTATGAAAATCATTAATATAACTATTTCAAAAATATATATTTTTAAAATAGTAATAAGTAATACCTACCTATTTATTTTCATAAAAGTTATTTTTATATATCTACCATTAAAACTTAATCAGCCACATGACTTTATACATTAGGTATTTGAAATGTATCCAATCGAGTTATTGTCTATAACTGTGCTACGCCGTGGCCCGGCCACGGTGCCAAAAAGTCTGTAGTTATGTCAGTAGAGTGTACGGGTGCGTACTTTATGGTACGCAAAAGGAAAAACCAGGGGACCTATTTTTGAATCGCTCGACGCCATTCGAGCGCTCTTTTCTATTGATTTTCGATCGAATTTTGGCTGAAATGTATGGAGATTGAGTGAAATGTCGAACGAAAATCAGTAGAAAAGAGCGCTCGACGCCAATCGAGCGATTCAAAATAGGGCCCCAGTACCGCTGTATTTTCCGAGTTATAGATAGCACATTTCATTGTGGCCCGGCTACAACGTATGCGTCCTGAGGCGCTATTTTTGAATCGCTCGGCTGGCGTCGAGCGCTTTTTTCTACTGATTTTCATTCGACATTTGACTCAAATGTATGGAAATTGAGTCAAATGTCGAACGAAAATCAGTAGAAAAGAGCGCTGGACGCCAGCCGAGCGATTCAAAAATAGGGCCCCTGACCCGGCCACGCTTCTATCAACAAAAATAGCTAACTTTTTAAAATTATTTATATGAGTATGACTGTACGAGTTGGGTACAAAAAACATCTTCTATCTTTTTCAACTTTAATTTCTACATAAACTGCACTGAACTAACATTTTTCAAAGAAAGAAGATGTTTTTTGTGGTACGCAACTCGTACCGTCATACTCATATAAATAATTTCAAAAAGTTAGCTATTTTTGTTGATAGAAGCATGGCCGGGCCAGGACGCATACGTTGTAGCCGGGCCACAACAAATGTGCTCGTGAAATACAGCGGTACTGGTTTTTTTTTATTTTAGGCACCATAAAGTACACAACCGTACAGCCTACTGACATTACTGTTTTTTTTGGCACCGTGGCCGGGCCATGACGTAACACTTAGATAGAATAACTGATTAGTTAGATACATTTTAAATATGTATAAAATAAAATAATGTGGTCAATTAAGTTTTTATGGTAGGTATATAAAATATATATATTTTAAATAGTTATATTTATTTTCATAAAAAATATTTTTAAATACCTACTATTAAAACTTGATTGATTACATGATTTTATTTTATACATTATTTAAAATGTATCTAATCAACTTCCCAAAATGTAAGTAAACATTTCGGGAAAGGTACCTTTTGAAACCGGTGTACATTATAGAAAATGTTGAAAATTTTGAACCTGATGGATTATTAAAATTTGGTCTATTTACTGAGATATGTTTTTTTAAGTGACCTGTACGAGGCTTCAGATTGGAGAATGCCAGAATTCCTGGTGTACTTTTCATAATGGCTTAAAATTACTGGAGATATTTGGTACCTTCTGTGTACCTTTACGTACCTCTCAAGAAAATTTGTGCACCCCTGAGTATACAGAGATATTTAAAAAAGGTACACCAGCCATCCGGACGTCAGAATGGCGGATGTAATGTATTGGAAGCCAACAAGTGTATCCTAATGTTTTTTATGTGGGTTTGGTGCTTAAACCGGTGCAGAAACATGTATTAGAGTACCAAAATTCTATAAGGTCTCTGAGAAAAAAAAGGAAAAGACTATAACAATAAATTTTATTTGGAACTTAAGGCTAAGTTCACACGACGTTCGTGAACCGTACGATGGCCGCGCATTCACTGAGGAAGACAAGATGAAGGAAGTGGATGGAAGATAAAGGAAATGGATGGAAGATAAAGGAAATGGAAAGAAGATAAAGGAAGTAGAAAGAAGATGAAAAAGTATGAAGGAAATGGAAGAAAGATGAAGACGAAGGAAGTGTTAGGAAGATAAAGAAAGTCGAATGCAGACGAAATACGATGAAGCATGTGCAAGGAAGATGAAAGGTGAAAGTGGAAGAAAGATGAAGAAAGTGGGAAAAGTGTAAAGGAAGATGAATAAAGTGGAAGGAAGATACAGATTAAGGAAATGAAGTGAGTGGAAAGCAGACAAAGGGAGATGAAAGAAGGTACCAAATATCAGAAGGTACAGAAGGTAATAAAATATACAGAAAGTACCAAATATCTGCGGTAATTTTAAGCCATTCTGAAAAGTACACCCGGGATTCTGACGTTCACGAATTGTGGGCGGATAAAATTTGAACCATATTGACACAAAGAAGAAGATTGAATTGGTGCCACTGGACCGTATAAAGCGGCTTTAACGTATTACACATATGTATTAAGTTTCTAGTCTAATGTCAGAATATAATAAAACATAATTATCAAAAATCAACTTTAACATAGAAATTAATATAAAAATAGCATTGTGAATGCATAAAATTTAAAAGTTTAAAAATAGAAATCTGAGTTTATTTTATAGACTACAGAAGTTAAATTAGTGTACAAATCTCTATAAGCGATAGTACAACTGCGTAATTTTTGTATTACCTTATATACTTTGAAATGAGCATTATAATCAACAATATCTAAATAAAAACATTTAAATAATATGTCACTATTGTTAATAATTACTATTTAGTTAATTATACAATATTTCGGCATGTCATAATTTACATCTCGTAGCAAAACATTATTCACCGTGTATCTAATGCCATTTAGTTCACACCAATCAACATAAATGCAATTTGCGTTCTCATGATCGTCATTGTCAAATTCAAATTTACCATATAAAAGATTATCATTCAAACCCTTGTCTGTTGCGTATCGAAAACATTGTTTTAATTGGCAACGTTTCATAACAGACAAAGGAAGATCTTTGCGCGATGTTATTGATTGACATACCTTTTTCAATTCTTTGTGTTTTGCCTCATACTTAAAAGCACTTAGAAGTATAGGTGGACCTATTTTTTTAATAATTGTGGGATAATGAGTAAGAAAATGATGTTTGGGTTTTAATGTACTTTGAAATAAATTAAGGTACTGCTGGTGATGTACTTCAATAATACCTTTTAAATAATCGACTAATTCTAAGGAAAACGTCTGTGAAGTAAGAATATGTGTCATTTCTAACAATATTAAATAGTAGTTCCAAACGGGGTCTTTATCTTCAACTAAATCCCCAACTATAAAAACAAAATTTCTGACAAGGCACAGCATTTCAGAAGCAGACATAGTTAAACTTTTTTTTAGCAGATGTTGATTATTTATCGGTGGCGGAATGTTTTTTTCACTAGTACTGTATTTAAAATACTTTATTCTAGAATTCAAACGATCTAAAGAAAAATATTTTTTATCAATTAGACTTTGAATGACAAGAGCCATTCCATATCTATGCACTCCTTCTGTAAGGTCGTGCATCACATCACATGTTATATTTCTGTAAATATGAAAATTTTTCAAACGATTCCAAACACATTGTTCTTTAATTCCCACACGATTTTCAACATGTTGATCATATTCTGAAGGTATTCGCAGATTATCAAGTTCACATAATTGTGTTTCAGAAGCAGTTTTCGTGGTTAAACAAAACCTACAAAAATTTGTGGCCATAAAACTTTCGACAAGACCCATTATCCCGTGAAGGCCCAAGTTATCTCCAGATAAAGTAACTAATATAAATTTTACTGACACGTTTTTGGTTGTCAAAGCAACATCTATGCCAACTTCTTCTAAAAACTTAAGTTCTTCAATTAACTTGTTAAAAATTGCTTCATTGCCAAAATGCACTCTATCGTTAGAATGAAATACCTGAGCCACAAAAATATTTTCCAACCTACTTGATTTTTCTGGTGGAATAGTTCCAATAGATATATATACTGCACCTAACTTGTAATCGCCTGCATGGCTTCCTAGCGCATTGCCACTTTCGAAGTCATCAAAATACAAAATTAAAGGAATAAGAATATTATCTTTTTCGTTATTAGCCATTATCTCTTTCCACATGGACCCTTGAGTCACATTTCGAATCACATTGCAGTCAGTCGCATTGCATTCATCAAAAAGTATTTGCTGATAGTTTAGGATGTCAGAAAGTACTCCAGGTAAGGACAAAAAATTGTTTAATGTTACTCTAAGTGGTGTCATATAAAGTTTTCTTTCTTTTAGTATCATGGTAACATCATTATTATTGTTATGTCGATCTTTGCTAGATCCAATGGTTACTTCTACAGGAGCTACATAATATTTTTTGTCAACTAACTGTTTCAAACGCTTATATTCTGTATCATAGTCTTTCAAGACGTCGGGTAATGTTAATATCATTTCTTGCACAACATCAATTCTTTTTTTGGCATCTTCATGTTCGTTTTTAATTATTTCATATATTTTTGAAGTAATGTCGTTGATTAAGTTCCAGACCAATTCTATAAAAGTTTGTATTAAAGACCTTGGTAAACCTATAAACCCATATAAATTGCATACAAATATATTTAGGAATGATTTTAGAGATCTTATAAAAGATTCATCTTGAAAGTCTATAATATCATTTGACGGGGATGTATCACGAGATTGGTGATCGTTGGTACTCTGGAAAGAACTGCATTCCGGTGACATAAACCTACTCGTATAATTACTATTGTCGCGAGAAATGCTATTTCTACTGTGATTTAAAGCGTAACACGAAGTTAAATGATTTTTAAATCGATTTTTTTTATCATAAGTCCTTTTGCAACTCTGAATAGGACACACAAAATAGTTATTTATATTGTGGATTGTTTCTAAGTGAAAAACGTATTGCTTAAAATTACAAACTTTTAGGTGACAATAATTGCAATTCAAATCCATGTTGACAACGCAACACGGTAAGTATAGTTTGGTAAACACTCGTTTGTAGGTAATTAAATTTTACACAAAAACTTAAATCGTGATCAACATTTATAAAAATAGAACTAGTAATAATTATGTTGAATATAAGACATGATCGCAAATCAAACTTTTTTGTATAAACCTAACCCTTCGTACCCATAGAAAATCATAGGTAGTAATTATTTTGGGCAAAATTATATATTCAAAACATCAATAATGTACGACACAACATTATCATAATTAGTTTCAATTTTATATATACATCTTTGTATTATCAAATATAAATGGTCGCCTGGTTTCGGATATCTAACATTAAAGGTGTGGTAAAGTTTAAAGAGAGTATCAAAAGCTTTTGTTATGGTTGAAAACTGGTATCTTACATCATCTACAATAAGTAAAGGCGAACCGCATGACTGTAAGGATCCTTGTAGTATAATATAGGGTTGAACAGACAGCTTCTTGCTTCGTGCCTTTTGTTTTTGTTCTTCTATTATTTGGTCTATATCTCCAATATTCTGTTAAAAAAAAATACAATTGCAGCATTGAGGAAAGGAGTGACATGAAAACGAGGCGAAATGTGGAAGCAAAACATGACAAATAATTCTACTACTAGAACACCTGATTTCAAATAAAAAAACCATTTCCAAATTGGTTCACCTGTTTATTAGCTACACTGTCACAGACAGACAGACATACACATAGCGATCAAATAAAGAAAAAAGTTATTTTAAATCGGTTCACCCGTTTAAGAGCCCGTATACATTTGCCGCTCTCCCGCACGCACATTTCATATTTTCTCAAGATTTCTTAAATCTGAGTGCGTAATTGAAAAATATGTCTCGGCCACTTTTCGCAATATAAGTTTACGGACATTTTAAAATATATTTCAATTTTTTGTTGCTTTAGTACAAAAAGTGGTCGTTTCTAACAGTTATTTGTATTTGGAAAAACGATAACTATTTATACTTCAGCAACTCGAAATGGAAATATATGTTGAAATGTCCGTAATCTTATATTGCGAAAAGTGGCCGAGACACATTTTTCAATTTCGCACTCTGATTTAATAAATCTTGAGAAAACATGAAATGTGCTAGCGAGTGAGCGGCAGTCAGCGGCAAAATGTGTTTGGACTCTTAAGAACTACAGTGCCACAGACAAACAGACTTACACACACATGCACACATAGCGGTCAAACTTATAACTTTTCTCTTTGCGTTGGATAAAAAATACTTACTTGTACACAAATATATAAGGAGTCGATAGCTTCCTGTGTTGTGAATTTAATTTGTTTCGATAATCTTCCCTTCGGAGGCACTAGATGTGCAAGTATTTTAAGCTGAGTAGGAAGTTTTGCTGAAACAATTTATTTAATTATTATCATTATCATATCATAATCTTAAACGAAATAAACTTGGCACATTAGGTAAGTACTTACAATCATCTTCAAGATCTTTCAGTGACTCTATAAGGTTTTTAGTTCTTTCTTCTCGTGGTGTTTTAAGAGTTAATAATTTTTCGAAAAAACCACTCCAGTTTAAATAAAAGTTAAATCCTTTTTCTGGGTACAATAAGTCAAAGTCAATATTTATCTGGAAAGAAATATATTTTTTAAAGTTTATTGGGAATGTGTGTGCCAGTGAACACACGTTTCAATAAAAAAAATATCGAAATTAAGGTATACCCGCCATATTGACATCAAGATGGCGGGTGTTCTTTAACAAATCAATATTGAACCATTATATACAACTTGTTAATGAATAAACACAAAAGTGGCCATACACAGATTTAAGACCAGATGAAAACGGATAGACTTTATCTGGTCTTAAATCTGTGTATGGTCACTTTCCATAGTCTTACTATTATCAGTGGCAATCAAACAAAGCTGTAGAACACGACAATAGCTAAACCTCGTGGTAAAATAAAAAATTTTTTTTTTTTGAGATATACAAATATAGGTTACGGCGGGTTGCGATCTGTCAAACTTGGGTTAAAGTATCTATAATTTCGTAATAAATAACTATATCACAACGGCAAAAGGTAACCTTTTTCGTAATTTAACTGTACTACGGGCTACTGTACTATAACTTTAGTCTGTAGAAACAGTTGCGTGCACATTTTATCACATGACAGTGGCACAGCGCAGAGGGCAGCTACACTGACAACTATTCTATCGGGTCGTCGAAAATATAAAATCAATCAGTAATTAAATTACTCACCAATATGTCACTTCTTTGATCATATAATATTTTCCATTCTTTTATAAATTCGTGAACGTTTTGGTATTCAGTTTCTTTTCTTACATTGAATGTGTTCTTCCATTTTATCATAATATCATCCCATGGCTCTATATTGTTATTCAAAAACAATATATCTCTCGAATGCAAGCCTTAAAAAATAATTCTAGTTAGTATTTTAGTGTATGTGTAAATTGTTAAATTAAATTTACACACATAGTGGTCAAATTATAACTCCCCACTTTGCGTTGCGTAGGGAGTTAAAAATAAGTAAATTCCCGTGTAAGTAACATAAGCAAGAACATGATTAATAACTTACTCTGCAACTCCTCTGCAGATTTTTTTGTTGGTGGAGTGTTCTCTATATCCGATGTTGATGCTCTTTTTCGGTCTCCAAATTTGTACAAAAGGTTTCTTACTTTGTCTACTAATTTGCCCCGGGCAATTATGGATCGCCCGTTTAAAGATATTCGTTTTGTGATTGGCTTCGTATAATATGTTCCGATGCTTTCTTTCGGGAACAATGAAATTATTTTTGCCGCTATTACGTTGTATTCTTCGTATGTTATGCGGCTGAAAGAAAAAAAATATGATCAATGGGCCATATTCATAAAAAGAAGGATATGCTTATACTTGCTGAATGTCAAGGATATCCTTCTGTTTGTATTTGTATATAATTTAGTATCCTTCTTTTTATGAATATGGCCCATTGATTATAGTTAATAATAATAATTATAAATAAAAACAGAAGGATATCCTTGACATTCGGCAAGTATATCATATGCTTCTTTTTATGAATACGGCCTGTTGTATAGGTCGGTTATTTTATTTGACCAGTATTAACAAAGCTAAAAAAAATTAAATATGCTTACTTATTGACAATGTAAGTATATATATGTTTTATGACAATATCGACTAATTGGTTTCTCTTGGTATTATCCAAAAAGTGATAAGTTTGGTAATATTTTAAAATACTATTGCCTCCTGCCGAAGTTTGTAACAAAGTTTCTAAATCAAAATTTGGAAACGTTTTTCTAGGGATGCCATCAGGATGCAGTACTTGTATTGAATCTAAAGAAATTATTAAACTACTGCTATTGTTGGCAGTGGTGCAAGTCACACAATCACTGGTTGTTGCATTATTGGGATCTCCAAAGACTTGGACTGGAGCATTATTAGTACATACACTGCTGTTAGTCTCAGTTGGTGCCTGTAAAGTTTCAGTATTTTATTAAGAATGAAGAGAACATAAAGTTAAGCTACACATATACAGGATGTAATTTCTCAAGTGTCCGACCCAAAAAGGGGTTGTTCAGTGATGCTATGTGAACAACTATTGCTTTAAACAAAACTCAAAAGTTTGGAGTAAAAATATTACAAAATGTGGTCAAGTGACTGAACATTTTGTATTGGAAGCTTCGGAAGTAAGTAGCTATCAGATTTTTTTTATTTTACCTAGCCATATTTGTTGATACGGAGACAACTGAACAACTTTCAGGTCAGACACTTGAGAAATTACACCCTGTAAAAAGGTGGGCTAGGGTTTTATTATTAGGTTAGGTTGTCATTTTCTGTATTCGTTTTCTTAATTTTTCATTGTAGTTTATGGTTTTATTATGTTTACTTTTTTGTTTGTTTTTATTGTAGGTATGTCAGTGGCGAAGGGTCCATACAAGCCACTTCCCATCGGCTTACTTTTAGAAATCTCACCCCACTGATTCACTATGCAGATCATTACATTTTTGTAGAACTGCTTACCTTTGCCATAATTTCACCCCTTGCCATTGGTATGTATAGATATAAAGTTTAGATAAATATGAAATTAAACTTTCATTTGTTTATGCATAACTTATTATAAACAAGTATGTAAAATAGAAGAACGTACTTGGGCAGTCACAAGCTCCACAATCTTTTCTTGTAACTCAAGTCGTGAGCCCATATGTGGGCATAATTCTTTTAAGTTTTCTATTGTTAATTTTGGTAAATGTTCAATTGTTATACCATTTTCTGCAAAAAACAGACAAAAACCTTAGGTTACCTATTCTTTAAATCATAATTTATTCTTGTGGTTATATCACCTCTATTGTTGCTTGTTCCCGCCCAAACGGTAACCCTATCAATACTGTAACCCTATCGAAAGGGTAACCCAATACGAAAACTCTATCGGGGAAAGCCTATGAACGCTTTATGAAGGGGTTTTAAAATGTGTTCAAGCAATTTAAACCTAGTTCCACCTGGGCCGAAGGACCGGAACCACTTACGGTTAATGGGGTTTTGATTGGGTATATCATGAACCGCTTACCGTTAATAGGGTTTTTGATTGGGTATTTCATAGACTTGTTTTCAAAAACCCTATCAATACGGTAAGCATAACGTCGACTAACATTATCGAAAGGGAAACCCCATCATTTGGTAAGGTTTTTAATAGGGTTTCCCCAATTGGGTTAACCAAAAAAAGGGGTTTTCCGGTCCCTGGTTTGAACCCTCAAACCTAGCTACGGCCCTGGGTATAATAAATATCATCATAAAAATCACTTACGCACAAAGTTGCTTATAATTTCATCTGGAATATTCCAGGATTGAAATAGGGTAGTAAGGGCATCCATTCTGCTTCAGGAACATAGAATTCTCCAGCCTTGCACGGTGTAGACTTGTAGAGCGTAGTTCACAAAACAAATAAACGTGAATGTGGTCGTCTTGATTTAATTATAAGGCCTGTAAATTATTTAAGATGCCGGCACTACAATATTCGCCAAGCATCGGCACAATTCATCGTATGTTGCCGGTTTTGTAAACAAATGCTTCAAAGCTCAGACCAAATAGGGTCTGAGTTTCAAAGAGGTTCTTTCAAAAGCATCAACTTCAACGTAGGTACGTAATAAATTGTGCCGATGCTTGGCGAATACATAAAAATCATGGAATAGAACAAATTACTTACCTAGGTACCCAGAAAAGCGCAGCGCAAAGAAAGAACTTGTTGTAACTTGTAATAAATGACGCCTGCTTGTGTGCCTAGTGTAGTGGTGGGCACTCGAGTAGTGGTGGGCGACTCGGGTCAAATAACCCGGGTAACTCGAGTTGTACTTTTCCAGCCCGTCAACTCGGGTTGAGAAATGAGAATTGAAATGTTTTGTGTAGTTGATTGTGTAGAGCAAAACACGAGCTATGGAATTCAGGGATGTGAAAAATAATCGATTATTAGAATAATCGATTATTTTTCAAAAAAATCGATTTTAATTGTCCCATTTTTAATTTATATTTCCCTATCATGATGGATGGAGAGCAAGATGAGCCTAAACTTGCTGCACACCCAGTGCGTAACTAGGTGCAGTAGTTTTCTACTTTTATAGTAGGTTTTAGACGTAATTTCTTGTTAAAGTAATAAAGTGTAAAAAAATCAATTATTTCATCGGAAAATAATCGATTATTTTCAGCCTAGGAATAATCTATTATTATAAAATCGATTTTTTGATATGTAAGTCACATCCCGGCCCGCCATTAGATAATAAGAATTTCGGAGCATTTCCTTGCAAGTGCTCGTATATTTTAGTTCTATAGTTGTCCGTTGGAGACAGCACTCTTAAGAGCTAATTAGATCATCCTAAATATCGGACCCGATATGAAGTCTCTCCTAAATTCAGAGCAGTGTAATTGCATTCAGGAAGCTAGGATCCGATTTAGGATCCTAGTTAGGATAGAAATTGTCTCCGACATAACGGATGCTAAATCGGAAGCACTTAGGACAGTGTAATCGCATTCAGGACGCTCGGCTCCGACACAGTAGTACCACAGCATAAATAGTACAGTCAGTCAACGCCTTTTATGTTGGCGAAAAAAAATCCGCCGCGCCGTTCGTCTAGATAGACAGTTGGCGCAACGACTAAAAGTAAATAAGGGTTGTCACTCTGTGATTTGCTTTTTTTTTTACCTACATCAATATAAAAAACAAAAAAACCTGCCTCTGAAAAGCAAGAAATAATATATAAATCATTAGCTACGCATTATCATTTTTATAATAAAACACGTCTATTAAAGTCGGGTGGGGCTAGAGTACCTACAACTTTCTTTTTTTATTCTAAAAGCCCCACCCGACTTCAATAGACGTGTTTTATTATAACAATGATATGATAATGCTAATGCTAATCTAATGATTTATATATTATTTCTTGCTTTTTAGAGGCAGGTTTTTTGAAGTCGGTTTTTTTGTTTTTTAAACAATTTTTTATTTTTTTTATTTTTAGTATAAGTACCTTCTGTATTAGGTAGTGTAGGTATATTATTTAGGTAGTAAAATCGGTTCAGCCAAACGTGAGATAATCGCGGAGAAACGTACATACATATACAAACTGAATACCTCCTTTTTTTGAAGTCTGTTAAAAAGACTACACAAAGGTATCCCTCTCCCAACAAAAACAATCATCTAATTCGGTTCATAAATAACAAAGTCGTCAAGGTAGTTGATGTAAAGTCATAGTATTTTCGGGATTACTTGAAAACTACTGACCCGATTTCAAAAAAAAATAAATGGAACCATCTCGCAAGAAAACTCAATCGAACAACAAAATAATCATCAAAATCGGTCCATAAATATCGAAGATACGCGCGAATAACGATAAAAAAAAGTATACAATCGAATTGAGAACCTCCTCCTTTTGATGAAGTCGGTTAAAAACTAGTTCAGATTAGCGTTGAAAATGACACGTACCTACCTAGCTACCTACATATACCTCCTATTTACCTAGCTATGTATTTTTACAGCTACAAGAACATTCGTTTAACAACTGTATGATCGTAAAGCTGTGATATCGGATCCGACATTCAGGACGGTCTAATTGGCGACTGAATTTCTCGTCCTAAATCGGACACTAAATTCCGGGTCCGACATTCAGGATGGTGTAATAAGCGCTTTAGAAACTCGATCGGTGGTACGAAATCAACTCGGATGATTCGAGTTGATAAAATTGCGACACGTCAGCGCTCGGCAGCCCATCGCTGACCCGAGTTAAAGCCCGGCAGGATGATTATCTAATTAAAAACCACAGTAACAATTACGGAATCGTCGCTGTCAAACTCGATTTCGTACTATTAATCGAGTTTTTAAGAGTGCTACCTAAAATATACGAGCACTTGCGAGGAAATGCTCCGAAATTCGTATATTATCTAACTCAGTAACTGCGACGCGACCGCGACGATTTCACGATTTCTTCTGTCAAACAGAAAACAGACAAATCGTAATTTCTGATTAGTTTTGGATAAATTCTTAACCTTACCTTTTACCAAAATTACTTACTTACTTATAAGTAAGTAAGTAACCAAAATAAAATAAAATTGTATAATGTAAAACAACAGGCCTGTCCTTCAATACCTACACGGAATTAGCAATTTTGTATACGAAAAAATGTAAACAAAATTTGAAGCGAAAACAAATGGTTATGTTCACAGAACACATGGTCAAACTTATACACCGTCCAGGGGCCCTATTTTTGAATCGCTCGGCTGGCGTCGAGCGCTCGTTTCTACTGATTTTCGTTCGACATGTGACTTATCTCCATACATTTAAGTCACATGTCGAACGAAAATCAGTAGAAACGAGCGCTCAACTCCAGCCGAGCGATTCAAAAATAGGGCCCCAGACTACTTTCGCCAAAAATACTTTTCAGTCGCTCCCACCAGTTACCAGTGGTGCTAGTTTCTATGGAGATTTTAACGAGCATAAACTAATCAGCGATCGCATACATAATACCAAACCAGCGACTCCGTCGCGCGACAATTTCGAAATGATTCAGGAAACGAGTTCGGTCGCTCATTTTAGATAATCAGCCTGCAGATCAGCATTAATTTCAAATTAGAAAAAAATGCGACTCGGCCCATATACTTCTCCAGTCCGTCAACTTAGGTTAATTTTGTCCCAGCCAGGGACCGGATACCGATAAATTCTGAATATCGATATTTTAACGAAAATATCGATAACTGAGATAAATACCGATATTTGTATCGGTAATATAAAGTACCGGCATTTTGTATTGATAATTTTTTCGATACCCAGTACTGATATGCTAGGCGACGTTGCATGTTTGCGCGCTGCGGGGCGGGCGGGTTGCGGAGAGGTACGGTACGGCAACAGCGCTCAAGCAGCTAGCATGCAACTAATTAATTCATTTGTTGTTTGATTATTCACGCGACTACTTTCGTTCGTTATTTTTCAACATTTTTATAATTATGGGACGGCGAAAACATAACAATGTTTACAGACATTTTGACGTAAATAAAAGATCTTTAAAATCTAAGTGCCTTTTGTGCAAAAAAGATTTAAATGTAAGTACCTACTAACCTTGTCGTCGAACCGGTTCAAAAAATTATTACCGGTTTCCAAGCCCTGATCCGAAGTGCGAAAACTAAAAAAAACTAAAGGAAATAAAAAAAAATTAAAGCGCAAAAGGCATTTTATCGGTATTATATCGGTATTTTAGTATCGGTATCAATACTGATAATTTTCTAAAAAGTATCGATATTCGTGTACTGAAATAAAATACTGATATCAGTATCGATAAATCGATACCAAAATATCAGTTCCGATATCGATACTAAACAAATATCGGTATTCCGGTCCCTGGTCCCAGCCCGAGTCGACTCGGTCCGTACACACGTAAAATGGGGTGAATAACAACATTTTTTTTTTATTCAACGTTTCATATCTTTGTCAATTTTTATTGCATGTCAAAAATAACTGTCTTTGTTGGAGAATTAATTTCTCAAAGTAAAATGTTGTCGTGTTTAACGAAAACTATGATTACGTTGTTTCAAAAATGTTAGTTATTCTCTGTTTGAAACTAAAATTATATAAAACGAACAAAATCATTTCTCAGAACAATAAATAAAATGTTGTGTTTATCAAATACATTTCTTGAATTAATATAATTCGTACACCAACTTATTATTCAATTATTTTGGGTTAAAATCGCCTGTCTAAAGTTAGTAGGTACTGGATACTTTATACCTACGTGATACCTACTGATTGATTTGTATATTTTTCTTAAGGCACCCAATACACACACAATCAGATTGACAAAGATTGACAGAGATTGATTGTGTAACGCTGTTTCAATCTGGCGTGGTTTTTTGTCAATCTACGTCAATCTGGTTTAGGGTTGGCACCTTTTTTTCGAGGTAATAGGTAGTATTATTTTCAAAACATTTAAACATAGTACCTACTTTACTTTTGGGATATTTATTTATAAAAATGTAGTCCACATTTATTTTTAACTAGCTTCCGCCCGCGACTACATCCGCGTGGGTGGACATTCGAAAAATCACTAAAAAACAAACATACAAACGAACAGAGAACTTGCAGTCTGCTCATCGCAATCTACTGCTATCCCATACTTGTTTTTTTTAAGGCTAAACTGATTAAGATGAAATTTAGCGCACAGTTTATTAGTCTAGATTAAAACATAGGATATACATAGTTTTTATTTTTTTAAACATTTAAATTAATTTGTAGTACTTTTAAGAATTTTATAAAAATATTTATTTTTAACTAGCTTCCGCCCGCGAGTACATCCGGGTGGACATTTGAAAAATCCCTAAAAAAACATACAGACGAAAAGAAAAACAATCTCCTGCTTTTTTGAAGTCGGTTAAAAATATTGGATCGCAGTATATTGTGCTAGATTGTCAATCTACCGTGGTAGAGCACAACAAGCAGGAGCTTGTTTCTCTGTTCGTCTGTATATTCGTTTTTAAGGCTGAACTGATTTGAATGAAGTTTGACACCCAGTTTATAGTCTGGATTAAAACTTATATTTATTTTTAACCCCACATTTATTTTAAACTAGCTTCCACCTATGCGCGTGGGCATTTGAGCAATCCCTTAAAAAATATACAGATGAACAGAGAACCTCCACCTTTTTTTAAGTCGGTTAAAAATATTGGATTGCAGTAAAAGGTTATGAAAACTTAAAGGAAGCTAGTTAAAAATAAATGAGGACTATACACGCTGTAATTTTAATCATTTGGTTCCCGCCGTGGGGTGGTTCCACTCATGATTACAAGCAACTATTACTATGGGGCCAACTCCCCTCCTGGCAAAAAAAAATCAGCTGTTCCATACACTTAGGCCAAGTAGGTATTGTGCAGTATGGAACAGCTGATTTTTTTATCGCGATAATCAGGGTTGTCCCCGTAGTAAAAGTTGCTTGTAATCATGAGTGGAACCACCCCACGGCGGGAACCAAATGGTTAAAATTTCACCCTGTATATATTTTTTCATAAATTTCCCAAAAACCTATACTTACTATATTTTTTGCAATGTTTTGAAAAATACTATTTTACCTGGATATTTACCTTACGAGGCTATAAACTATAAATGTATGTGTGCCCAATTTCATCAAAATCAGTTCAGCCTTCTGAAACTGAACTGATTTGGATGAAATTTGGCACTCAAATAGTTCATAGCTTGGTAATGTAGTAATATAAATATCAATATTTAATTTTACACACACAGCGCCATTTAACCCTAAACTAATCGAGACATAAGATGGGTGCTAGACAACTGATTTTACTTGGTACCTACTTACTACTTACTTTTCGAAATAGACCTACTTATTATACGCAGATCGTCACAGAAATTAAAATTCATCATTTCAATTTCATCCGGGAATCGAACGCGGGATCTCTTGCGTGGTAGACTGGCATGTTGAATACTGCACCACTCAGGTCATCGATTGATATCACTCGAAAATTGATGCAAAAAAGTTGGCAACCCTACCAAATACCACCGTGGATTGTGGTAGATTGACCGTGTAACGTGTCGCATCAAATTCCATCAATCTGCGTTTTGCTCAGATTGAAACCAGATTGACGTGTGTAATGGCTGCCTAAGGTGGTACCCTGAGCGAAAGTGGCGCCGCGGTGAATTATATTTAATATTATAATTCTAATACACAATTTTAATAATGTTTATCGTGGAGATTTTAGGGCCCACAGTCTAGTATTTTTAGACGGTATCGTTACATTCCCTCGTAGTCACTGCTAGAAGTAGATAGCAAAACTGCTAAAAGTGGCCGTTTTTGTCACATTTGCTATCTACTTCTACGAATGACTACGAGGGCATGTAGTGATACCTTCTAAAAATACTAGACCATGGTTGTACTATTATGTATTCTGTGACCATGGGCCCTAAAATCTCCACGATAAACAGTATTAAAATCTTTTTCTATTAATAACTTATTAAATAAAAACCTCTGAGGGCGCCACTTTCGGTCATACAACCGCCTTAAGCTAAGGGAAAAACCAAAAAAGATTATATTGAGCACACTTTTTCTTAAAATAATATCACTCTCTTAATAGAAGATAGTGTTTTTTTGCAAAAGGTAAATCCCAATCAAAGTAACTAGTCATTGATTTGAGATAATTTTAATTTGATGCAAGAAGATGGATATTTCTTGATTTGAAATAAGTAATTTTATTGATATAAATTGGAATAAGTTTTGATTTACAAATATTTCTCTATTTGCAAGAAGATTAATATTTCTTGATTTAAAATAAGTCGATTTTATTGGTATAAATTGGAGTAAGTCTTGATTTAAAAACATATCTCTATTTGCAAGGAGATGGATATTTCTTGATTTAAAATAAGTCGATTTTATTGATATAAATTGAAAAAGTCTTGATTTAAAAATATGTCTCTATTTGCGAGAAGATGGATATTTCTTGATTTAAAATAAGTCAATTTTTTTGATATAAATTGGAATAACTCTTGATTTAGAAATATTTCTCTATTTGCAAGAAGATGGATATTTCTTAATTTAAAATAAGTCAATTTTATTGATTTAAATTGGAATAAGTCTTGATTTAAAAATATATCTCTATTTGCAAGAAGATGGATATTTCTTGATTTGAAATAAGTAAATTTTATTGATATAAATTTGAATAAGTCTTGATTTAAAAATATTTCTTTATATGCAAGAAGATGGCTATTTCTTGATTTGAAATAAGTCAATTTATTGGTATAAATTTGAATAAGTCTTGATTTAAAAATATTTCTCTATTTGCAAGAAGATGGATATTTTTGATTTAAAATAATTTTATTTTATTGATATAAATTTGAATAAGTCTTGATTTAAAAATATTTCTCTATATGCAAGAAGGTGGATAGTTCTTGATTTAATATAAGTCAATTTTATTGGTATAAATTTGAATAAGTCTTGATTTAAAAATATTTCTCTATATGTAAGAAGATGGATATTTCTTGTTTTAAAAGAAATCGATTTTATTGATATAAATTTGAAAAAGTCTTGATTTAAAAATGTTTCTCTTAATATTTTAGAAATAAATTGTCTCAATAAAAGATGAGCAGTATTTTTGTTTTAAAAATATTGCATTGGTCTAAGTAAATATATTTTTAGAATAAACAAATATTTCAAGAAATTGGTCTTTCTTATTTAAAGAAATCCTTTTTTACCGTGTAAATCGGTCCATAAATGTCGAAGATACGCGCGAACAACGATAAAAAAAAAACATACAATCGAATTGAGAACCTCCTCCTTTTGCTGAAGTCGGTTAAAAAGCGACTATAAGGCTAATTTATTATATGGCGAAAAGTACTACATTTTGCTTCTATATGGCTAGTGTTTTTTTAATAACTATATAAATCCGATTTATAAACGATAATACGGTGGCCAACAAGAGTAATATACCATACTAGCTTCTGCCCGCGACTTCGTCCGCGTGGATATTAGAGAAAATCCTTAGGGAACCTTCAAAATCCATAGGGAACCTTCAACCAGGATCTGACCAGCCATTTTTACGCATTAAGGCGGGGACCAAGGGCGCTAACTGGCGAGGCAAGACATTTGCCGCGTGTGGCGGGCCTCGCACGTTCCCGTTCCCGTCCCCGTGTCCCGTCCCTGTCCCTGTTCCCGTCCCTGTCCCCTGGATGTGCATGTCCAGGTCCAATCATGGCCACCGTGTTGGACTTCAAAATTAATGTCATTTTCGCAACCACCATCCCATGAAACCTCAAGAACGACATCCACATCGATTTTCATGTTTACTTACCCCATTTACACCTCAAGGGAGGATTTTCAAAATAACAAAATATGTGTTTGCCTATTTATTTTTAGACATGCTCCTACGAATTTTAAAGTTGTAATGTCTATTTTATATTATTTTTCCATACAAAATTTAAACCCCATTTTCACCCCTTTATGGGTTAAATCATGTCCACCGTGTTGGACTTCAAAATAAATCTCATTTTCGCAATCACCATCCCATAAAACCTCAAGAACGACATCCATATTGATTTTTATGTTTACTTACCCATTTACCCCTAAGTGGTTGATTTTCAAAATTACAAAATATATGTTTGCCTATTTATTTTTAGATGTGCTCCAACGAAGTTTAAAGTTGTAATGTCTATTTTATATTATTTTTTCATACAAAATTTGAACCCCATTTTCACCCCTTTAGGGGTCAAATCATGTCCACCGTTTTGGACTTCAAAATAAATGTCATTTTTGCAATCGTCATCCCCGAAAACCCCAATAACGACATCCATATCTATTTTTGGGGTTTTTACCCCTTTTCACCCCCATTTCATCCCAATAGGGGTTCAAATACTAACAATAACAATATACGTTGCGTTAGATGGCTATCCATAAGCCTAAATTATAAATTTAGCGATTTTTACTTCGAAAATAAAGGATTTTCTTCAATACACAATTTCATCCCCCCTTTTGACCCCTTCGGGGGTAGAATTTTGAAAAACGCTGAGACCCGTATTTATTAATTTTCAATGGTCAGTCTAAACCCAAAATTTGAAGATCCTAGCTTCAAAACTGAGGGACTTTCATACAAACTTTGATCCTCTTTTTTACCCCCTTAGGGGGTGAATTTTGAAAAACCCTTTCTTAGTGCACCCCTAGACCTCATAAGGAACCTACGTGCCAAATTTGGAGTCTCTAGACTCAGCGGTTTGGGCTGTGCGTTGATAAATCAGTCAGTCAGTCATTCAGTTTACGATTTTATAAATATAGATTAGCAAAAAACACTTATAGCTTGCATTTATAAGGAGAATGGTAAAAGTAGTGCGTTAATAAAACATATATAAGAATTCTACCCTTATAATTCTTATATTATAAAGCTGTTTTGCTTCTTGGGATGCTTTCACGTCATAACTACACAACTAGTAGCAAATAGTTTAATTGAACCATTAATTTTGAATTAGATTTATTTTTAATAGTAATTAAAAATAATTACTCACTTTCCACAACTGCTGCTCTTGCAGTAAGCAGTATAATGCCCCGCCTCCATCGATCCATAGTGATTCGAAACAGCATACAAACTATACAAGTGATTACTCTGCAGGTGCAGCGAAAACTGCTGCATGTCCAACTCTTCCAACGGGAAGTCGATATACGTCTCTCTCTTTCTGTACGCGTTCACCATATTGTGCTCTTTGGGGTCGTAGAATCGCTTGAAGTGGATCACGAGCACTGGCGGGAGGCGAGAAATGTCTATTTCTTCACTACATCTTGCTTTTCTTTGCAGTAGGGGCAGTACCAACCAGGTATGGTTTCTCCGTTGAGGTAGAGTTTGAGGCAATCCTGTTGATAAAAAAATTACCATCGGTAATAATTTTCAAACTTCAACTTAACCGTCCACGTTTTGCCGCTCCCTCGCTCTCACATTTCATGTTTTCTCAAGAGTTCTTAAAACGGAGTGTGTAATTAAAAAATGTGTTTAGGTAGCTTTTCGCAATATAAGATTACGGACATCTTAACAAATTATTTCAGTTTCGTGTGCAGCACGGTGGCGCAGGGGTTTAGCGCCCGCCTGGCCCAGCGATTGCGGAGGTTAAGCAACGTTCGCAAGGGTCGGTCATGGGATGGGTGACCAAAAACGTATTATCTCGAGCCAATCAATCCGCATTGGGCCCGCGTGGTGGGTTATGGCCCATCCTCCTTACCACCCATAAGGAAGGCCTGTGCCCCAGCAGTGGGGACATCAAAAATGGCTGATGGACAAATTACAACAAGTTGTAGTTTCCAACTGTTGTTTGAACTGTCAAAAACGACAACTTTATGCACTTTAGCAACACGAAACTGGAATATAATATGTTAAAATTTTCGTAATATTATTGTAGCGGGGGAGCAGCAAAAACAGCAATTTTGATGAAACTATTTATTTTAAACAATAAAGGTTTACAGAGCGTGCGTCTATGTCGCTTAAGGTTGGGTCCATCTTGCTAAAATAAGGGTTAGGGGGTAGTTCTTCGGAAAAGTGTTCTCCGTGTAATTTCCACAGCATTTTTGAAATCACTAAATTAAAGTGAATTATACAAAAAAAAATGAAAGCTTATGCAAATTCAAACATTATATAAAAATTCGCCACGTGTAGCGAATGCATACTTTTGCTAAAAAAAATATAGAAAATATGCGATCCATGGAAATTACAGCAAAGTCCACGGAAATTACCCAGCAGATAACATTTTGCTCAACATCATGTCAGATATGAAATTAAAGCTCAAATAAAAGTTAGTTGGGGTAGTATAAAGAGCTTCATTGTATTATAATTATATTTAGCAAAAATAGTAGATTAATAAAAAAAAACTTACAAAGGAAGTCAATGTAGAAACATGAAGGTAATAAATAATAATGTTATGTATTTTAGAGTATATTATTGATTGCATATTATGGATGAGCATCATAATAATAAAAATAACAAATATTTGGTAAAAAGTATCAACAATCTGTACGACCTAGGTCAATACTCGTTTACTAAGACTAGTTTTTACTAATTATGGTCTTCAAACAATAACGCTAACTAAGTTTACCAACCTTTCTGGTTTTTGTTGCACTATTTAGATTAAGATAAAAATGTAAATTTATTTATTTAAATAAAAATAATAATAATAAATAAAAACCTGTATAACGATACAAGTTCTAATGCAGATCAGTTGGACTGCAAGTCCCGGGCACAGGCAAACTCCTAGCCCGGCAGAAGTACATACTTCCCAACATTGGTGACCACCGACACTGGACAGCAGCAAGGTATGCCACCCCTCATGAGTGAAGATTGGAGTTAGCTTTCTAGGTCTACGATCAACATCAAATGCAACTTAGCCCTGCAGCAGCAACTCAACAACTGGCGGACGACGGTAACACGGCAGCCCACAGCCAGGTGATATTGCGACCTACACCGGTGTGGCAGTTCTGCATACGAAGCCATACCGCCCATAGAGTAGTGTAACCACCATATCACATATCGTCATATCGGGAGACTCCAGAGTGTAACTGACCTATGTACGAGTAAGGTAAAGGGCCATAACTTCGTGATAGTACATTATTTCGTGAGTTTTGTTTCTGGCGCGAAAAACAAGGAATCTATATAATATTTATTAAATTATATATCAGTAAAAAATCTCTTATCATTTAAACTGTCGAAAAAAATAAACACCAACATTTTGGCGACTAAACTGAGAGCAATGTGACGTTTGAAACTCTGCGTTCGGCCACGGACAGGTTGTGCGGCGTGTATTCCTTGTCACCACCGTAAGGTTAGCACTCGTACTTCTTAAGCTTATAGAAAGGCAAAGGTAAGTCCATTTGAATATAACTTTTAATAGTGCTTTCTTACGTTCCTTAACAATTGATTTGACTAAGAAAAAAGTTAAACGCAAGCATATAATTCCTCTAAAATTGCAATAAATCGACTCACGAAATAGCGGTCATGTTATTTTTTGTGTGTCCCCTAGTTCGTGTCACTACCGAATTTTCAAAGAAATATTTTAACTTTGGCAGGCCAATATATTTATGAAAATTTAGTTTATGTAAGGAAACACTATGATTCATTTGATAAGAACAGCAACATTCACTAGTTTAATACAAGAAATAAAGGTAAACTTGCCGTTCCAAGATTTAGGCTTGCAAAAACGAGAGGTTCATTTATGGGGAAAGGCATAGCCTTTATTAATAAAACTCCACAACAAGTGATTGATCTTCCTTTGCATGAATTTAAAAACCATGTTAAAAAAACGCTTATGGGTAAAGGTTATTATAAAGTTGACGATTATCTTAAAGATCAATATGCGTGGAAATGATGTAACACATAACTTGCTAATATAAGTACTTTGTTGAAGTAATATAAAAAGTCTATGTTGTTGCCAATAATTCTGTCACCAAACATATTCAAGTTTGTAAATATCGTTACTTATGGCTGTTTCAGCTGATAAGTTTCTTGCGCCCGTTCTTCTTGTCAGCTAAAAAAGTCTGGAACGGGTGGTAGGAAAATATAGGCGATTCAAAAGTACTTAATAATTAAGTTTATTTGAATAAAGCTTATTTCACTTTCACTTTCACTTTATCTGTCATGCAGCTGTCATTCACGTAATTATCTTAGTCGAGTTGTAGTCAGGAAGAGACTTGGCGATTCTTAAGTTTAGTGCAAACCATATTTAGCGACTAAAATCTATTCCTATAATGTAGTTACTTACACTAAGCGAGCATCTGGTGGCATTCATAGGGGGCAGTGCCAGAGATAAATTTATGTAATATTGTTAGTGTTGGCGCACACAGTACAAGTGACCGTGGACTAGATCTGCCCGTAGAATAGCTCCAGGATGAGGCTCTCTTTGAAAGTGTTGTGCCATGCCTTTTCAGAGGGGGACACGTTTTCCTGCGAAGGAAAAATTAAAATTTTACAACTTTTCAAACAAGGGTGTTGTTTATTCTATTTTTACACGATTGACCGTAACAGGAGTGCAATGTTTTCAAGGTTTATGGTGGAGTTTCATGAGATATCCATCATAACTTCTAAATGCCTGAAGATATTTTTATTTCCTAGTCACTAAACGATCAAAGCAAAGTAAACTGTAGGCACAGAATATATAATAGTACTAATGTAGGTCCAGGTGCAGCCAGTCCATCAGGATGGGAGAAGGGAGGGGGGGGGGGGAGTTCCTATTTGGCGGACATAAGGTGGAGTATATCCATATCCCGGATTAGAGAATTTTGCTAATTTAACTTTTCACAAACATAAATGGCGGCGAGTAACAGTAACACACGCAATGACAAGTACGCGAAGTTCGCGCTTTTCGGTGACAAGATGACAGATGACGCTCGTTCAGGGGCTCTATTTTTGAATCGCTCGTCTGGCGTCGAGCGCTCTTTTCTACTGATTTTCGATCGACATTCGACTCGATCTCCATACATTTGAGTCGAATGTCGAACGAAAATCAGTAAAAAAGAGCTCTCGACGCCAGACGATCGATTCAAAAATAGGGGCCCAGAAATGCGCAATGCATACGTTCGGAAACCGTAAGTACACAGTACATTGTACCGTGGTAAGTATATGCACAGTACATAGGTATGGTGAGTACGCACTGCTACTTCATAAGCGACGCTGTGTTTTCGACAGGCTCATAATAAAAACTTTTAATTCTATTAATATAAAGAAAACACAAGATCTGTGGGGCCTCTCAACCCATGTTATAAAATCAATAATTACCTCTTTTAGCATTTATCTTTAATAAATGTATCGATCAGGGAATCTTTCCGGATCTAATGAAATACGCAAAAAATATTCCTATTTTCAAGTCTGGAGACAAAAGTAACCCTACTAATTTTAGACCTATATCTATTCTACCAGCGCTAAGTAAAGTTTTTGAAAAAATTATTTATGGTCAATTATTAGGTCGAAAAACAAAAAAAACGTTTTTTTGTTTTTTAAACAATTTTTTTATTTTTAGTGTAAGTACCCTGTGTATTAGGTAGTGTAGGTATATTATTTAGGTAAAAAAAATCGGCTTAGCCAAACGTGAGATAATCGCGGAGAAACATACATACATACAAACTGAATACCTCCTTTTTTGAAGTCGGTTAAAAAGACTACACAAAGGTATCCCTTCCCCAACAAAAAAAAATCATCTAATTCGGTTCATAAATAACAAAATTGTCAACTTAGTTGATTTTATATCATAGTATTTTCAGGATTACTTGTAATGATAAGGGGATTTCAGACCACGTGAATGAACAACTTTTACTATGGGGCCAACCAGATAATCGCGAAAAAAAAACAGCTGTTCCATGCATTACACTACTGAACCGATTAAATGGGACCATCTCGCAAGAAAACTCAATCAAACAAAAAAAGAATCATTTAAATCGGTCCATAAATGTCGAAGATACGCGCGAACAACGATAAAAAAAAAACATACAATCGAATTGAGAACCTCCTCCTTTTGCTGAAGTCGGTTAAAAAGCGACTATAAGGCTAATTTATTATATGGCGAAAAGTACTACATTTTGCTTCTATATGGCTAGTGTTTTTTTAATAACTATATAAATCCGATTTATAAACGATAATACGGTGGCCAACAAGAGTAATATACCATACTAGCTTCTGCCCGCGACTTCGTCCGCGTGGATATTAGAGAAAATCCTTAGGGAACCTTCAAAATCCATAGGGAACCTTCAACCAGGATCTGACCAGCCATTTTTACGCATTAAGGCGGGTTCCTACCAAGGGCGCTAACTGGCGAGGCAAGACATTTGCCGCGTGTGGCGGGCCTCGCACGTTCCCGTTCCCGTCCCCGTGTCCCGTCCCTGTCCCTGTTCCCGTCCCTGTCCCCTGGATGTGCATGTCCAGGTCCAATCATGGCCACCGTGTTGGACTTCAAAATTAATGTCATTTTCGCAACCACCACCCCATGAAACCTCAAGAACGACATCCACATCGATTTTCATGTTTACTTACCCCATTTACACCTCAAGGGAGGATTTTCAAAATAACAAAATATGTGTTTGCCTATTTATTTTTAGACATGCTCCTACGAATTTTAAAGTTGTAATGTCTATTTTATATTATTTTTCCATACAAAATTTAAACCCCATTTTCACCCCTTTATGGGTTAAATCATGTCCACCGTGTTGGACTTCAAAATAAATCTCATTTTCGCAATCACCATCCCATAAAACCTCAAGAACGACATCCATATTGATTTTTATGTTTACTCACCCATTTACCCCTAAGTGGTTGATTTTCAAAATTACAAAATATATGTTTGCCTATTTATTTTTAGATGTGCTCCAACGAAGTTTAAAGTTGTAATGTCTATTTTATATTATTTTTTCATACAAAATTTGAACCCCATTTTCACCCCTTTAGGGGTCAAATCATGTCCACCGTTTTGGACTTCAAAATAAATGTCATTTTTGCAATCGTCATCCCCGAAAACCCCAATAACGACATCCATATCTATTTTTGGGGTTTTTACCCCTTTTCACCCCCATTTCATCCCAATAGGGGTTCAAATACTAACAATAACAATATACGTTGCGTTAGATGGCTATCCATAAGCCTAAATTATAAATTTAGCGATTTTTACTTCGAAAATAAAGGATTTTCTTCAATACACAATTTCATCCCCCCTTTTGACCCCTTCGGGGGTAGAATTTTGAAAAACGCTGAGACCCGTATTTATTTATTTTCAATGGTCAGTCTAAACACAAAATTTGAAGATCCTAGCTTCAAAACTGAGGGACTTTCATACAAACTTTGATCCTCTTTTTTACCCCCTTAGGGGGTGAATTTTGAAAAACCCTTTCTTAGTGCACCCCTAGACCTCATAAGGAACCTACGTGCCAAATTTGGAGTCTCTAGACCCAGCGGTTTGGGCTGTGCGTTGATAAATCAGTCAGTCAGTCATTCAGTTTACGATTTTATAAATATAGATTAGCAAAAAACACTTATAGCTTGCATTTATAAGGAGAATGGTAAAAGTAGTGCGTTAATAAAACATATATAAGAATTCTACCCTTATAATTCTTATATTATAAAGCTGTTTTGCTTCTTGGGATGCTTTCACGTCATAACTACACAACTAGTAGCAAATAGTTTAATTGAACCATTAATTTTGAATTAGATTTATTTTTAATAGTAATTAAAAATAATTACTCACTTTCCACAACTGCTGCTCTTGCAGTAAGCAGTATAATGCCCCGCCTCCATCGATCCATAGTGATTCGAAACAGCATACAAACTATACAAGTGATTACTCTGCAGGTGCAGCGAAAACTGCTGCATGTCCAACTCTTCCAACGGGAAGTCGATATACGTCTCTCTCTTTCTGTACGCGTTCACCATATTGTGCTCTTTGGGGTCGTAGAATCGCTTGAAGTGGATCACGAGCACTGGCGGGAGGCGAGAAATGTCTATTTCTTCACTACATCTTGCTTTTCTTTGCAGTAGGGGCAGTACCAACCAGGTATGGTTTCTCCGTTGAGGTAGAGTTTGAGGCAATCCTGTTGATAAAAAAATTACCATCGGTAATAATTTTAAAACTTCAACTTAACCGTCCACGTTTTGCCGCTCCCTCGCTCTCACATTTCATGTTTTCTCAAGAGTTCTTAAAACGGAGTGTGTAATTAAAAAATGTGTTTAGGTAGCTTTTCGCAATATAAGATTACGGACATCTTAACAAATTATTTCAGTTTCGTGTGCAGCACGGTGGCGCAGGGGTTTAGCGCCCGCCTGGCCCAGCGATTGCGGAGGTTAAGCAACGTTCGCAAGGGTCGGTCATGGGATGGGTGACCAAAAACGTATTATCTCGAGCCAATCAATCCGCATTGGGCCCGCGTGGTGGGTTATGGCCCATCCTCCTTACCACCCATAAGGAAGGCCTGTGCCCCAGCAGTGGGGACATCAAAAATGGCTGATGGACAAATTACAACAAGTTGTAGTTTCCAACTGTTGTTTGAACTGTCAAAAACGACAACTTTATGCTCTTTAGCAACACGAAACTGGAATATAATATGTTAAAATTTTCGTAATATTATTGTAGCGGGGGAGCAGCAAAAACAGCAATTTTGATGAAACTATTTATTTTAAACAATAAAGGTTTACAGAGCGTGCGTCTATGTCGCTTAAGGTTGGGTCCATCTTGCTAAAATAAGGGTTAGGGGGTAGTTCTTCGGAAAAGTGTTCTCCGTGTAATTTCCACAGCATTTTTGAAATCACTAAATTAAAGTGAATTATACAAAAAAAAATGAAAGCTTATGCAAATTCAAACATTATATAAAAATTCGCCACGTGTACCGAATGCATACTTTTGCTAAAAAAAATATAGAAAATATGCGATCCATGGAAATTACAGTAAAGACCACGGAAATTACCTAGCAGATAACATTTTGCTCAACATCATGTCAGATATGAAATTAAAGCTCAAATAAAAGTTAGTTGGGGTAGTATAAAGAGCTTCATTGTATTATAATTATATTTAGCAAAAATAGTAGATTAATAAAAAAAAACTTACAAAGGAAGTCAATGTAGAAACATGAAGGTAATAAATAATAATGTTATGTATTTTAGAGTATATTATTGATTGCATATTATGGATGAGCATCATAATAATGAAAATAACAAATATTTGGTAAAAAGTATCAACAATCTGTACGACCTAGGTCAATACTCGTTTACTAAGACTAGTTTTTACTAATTATGGTCTTCAAACAATAACGCTAACTAAGTTTACCAACCTTTCTGGTTTTTGTTGCACTATTTAGATTAAGATAAAAATGTAAATTTATTTATTTAAATAAAAATAATAATAATAAATAAAAACCTGTATAACGATACAAGTTCTAATGCAGATCAGTTGGACTGCAAGTCCCGGGCACAGGCAGACTCCTAGCCCGGCAGAAGTACATACTTCCCAACATTGGTGACCACCGACACTGGACAGCAGCAAGGTATGCCACCCCTCATGAGTGAAGATTGGAGTTAGCTTTCTAGGTCTATGATCAACATCAAATGCAACTTAGCCCTGCAGCAGCAACTCAACAACTGGCGGACGACGGTAACACGGCGGCAGCCCACAGCCAGGTGATATTGCGACCTACACCGGTGTGGCAGTTCTGCATACGAAGCCATACCGCCCATAGAGTAGTGTAACCACCATATCACATATCGTCATATCGGGAGACTCCAGAGTGTAACTGACCTATGTACGAGTAAGGTAAAGGGCCATAACTTCGTGATAGTACATTATTTCGTGAGTTTTGTTTCTGGCGCGAAAAACGAGGAATCTATATAATATTTATTAAATTATATATCAGTAAAAAATCTCTTATCATTTAAACTGTCGAAAAAACCGACTTCAAAAAACCTGCCTCTAAAAAAGGAAGAAATAATATACAAATCATTAGATACGCATTATCATTGTTATAATAAAACAAGTCTATTAAAGTCGGGTGGGGCTGGAGTACATCTTCCTTTTTTTATTCTAAAAGCCCCACCCGACTTCAATTGACGTGTTTTATTATAACAATGATAATGCGTATCTAATGATTTGTATATTATTTCTTCCTTTTTTTAGAGGCAGGTTTTTTGAAGTCGGTTTTTTGTTTATTAAACAATTTTTTTATTTTTTTTATTTTTAGTGTAAGTACCTTTTGCATTAGGTAGTGTAGGTATATTATTTAGGTAGAAAAATCGGCTCAGCCAAAAGTGAGATAATCGCGGAGAAACATACATACATACAAACTGAAACTTACCTCCTTTTTTTGAAGTCGGTTAAAAAGACTACACAACGGTATCCCTTCCCCAACAAAAAAAATCATCTAATTCGGTTCATAAATAACAAAGTTGTCAAGTTAGTTGATTTAATATCATAGTATTTTCAGGATTACTTGTAAACTACTGAACCGATTTGAAAAAAAATTAAATGGGACCATCTCGCAAGAAAACTCAATCGAACAAAAAAAAATTATCGAAATCGGTCCATAAATGTCGAAGATACGCGCGAACAACGATAAAAAAAATAAAAAAAAAAAAAAAAAAAAAAAAAAAACATACAATCGAATTGAGAACCTCCTCCTTTTGATGAAGTCGGTTAAAAAAATAAACACCAACATTTTGGCGACTAAACTGAGAGCAATGTGACGTTTGAAACTCTGCGTTCGGCCACGGACAGGTTGTGCGGCGTGTATTCCTTGTCACCACCGTAAGGTTAGCACTCGTACTTCTTAAGCTTATAGAAAGGCAAAGGTAAGTCCATTTGAATATAACTTTTAATAGTGCTTTCTTACGTTCCTTAACAATTGATTTGACTAAGAAAAAAGTTAAACGCAAGCATATAATTCCTCTAAAATTGCAATAAATCGACTCACGAAATAGCGGTCATGTTATTTTTTGTGTGTCCCCTAGTTCGTGTCACTACCGAATTTTCAAAGAAATATTTTAACTTTGGCAGGCCAATATATTTATGAAAATTTAGTTTATGTAAGAAAACACTATGATTCATTTGATAAGAACAGCAACATTCACCAGTTTAATACAAGAAATAAAGGTAAACTTGCCGTTCCAAGATTTAGGCTTGCAAAAACGAGAGGTTCATTTATGGGGAAAGGCATAGCCTTTATTAATAAAACTCCACAACAAGTGATTGATCTTCCTTTGCATGAATTTAAAAACCATGTTAAAAAAACGCTTATGGGTAAAGGTTATTATAAAGTTGACGATTATCTTAAAGATCAATATGCGTGGAAATGATGTAACACATAACTTGCTAATATAAGTACTTTGTTGAAGTAATATAAAAAGTCTATGTTGTTGCCAATAATTCTGTCACCAAACATATTCAAGTTTGTAAATATCGTTACTTATGGCTGTTTCAGCTGATAAGTTTCTTGCGCCCGTTCTTCTTGTCAGCTAAAAAAGTCTGGAACGGGTGGTAGGAAAATATAGGCGATTCAAAAGTACTTAATAATTAAGTTTATTTGAATAAAGCTTATTTCACTTTCACTTTCACTTTATCTGTCATGCAGCTGTCATTCACGTAATTATCTTAGTCGAGTTGTAGTCAGGAAGAGACTTGGCGATTCTTAAGTTTAGTGCAAACCATATTTAGCGACTAAAATCTATTCCTATAATGTAGTTACTTACACTAAGCGAGCATCTGGTGGCATTCATAGGGGGCAGTGCCAGAGATAAATTTATGTAATATTGTTAGTGTTGGCGCACACAGTATAAGTGACCGTGGACTAGATCTGCCCGTAGAATAGCTCCAGGATGAGGCTCTCTTTGAAAGTGTTGTGCCATGCCTTTTCAGAGGGGGACACGTTTTCCTGCGAAGGAAAAATTAAAATTTTACAACTTTTCAAACAAGGGTGTTGTTTATTCTATTTTTACACGATTGACCGTAACAGGAGTGCAATGTTTTCAAGGTTTATGGTGGAGTTTCATGAGATATCCATCATAACTTCTAAATGCCTGAAGATATTTTTATTTCCTAGTCACTAAACGATCAAAGCAAAGTAAACTGTAGGCACAGAATATATAATAGTACTAATGTAGGTCCAGGTGCAGCCAGTCCATCAGGATGGGAGAAGGGAGGGGGAGGGGGAGTTCCTATTTGGCGGACATAAGGTGGAGTATATCCATATCCCGGATTAGAGAATTTTGCTAATTTAACTTTTCACAAACATAAATGGCGGCGAGTAACAGTAACACACGCAATGACAAGTACGCGAAGTTCGCGCTTTTCGGTGACAAGATGACAGATGACGCTCGTTCAGGGGCTCTATTTTTGAATCGCTCGTCTGGCGTCGAGCGCTCTTTTCTACTGATTTTCGATCGACATTCGACTCGATCTCCATACATTTGAGTCGAATGTCGAACGAAAATCAGTAAAAAAGAGCTCTCGACGCCAGACGATCGATTCAAAAATAGGGGCCCAGAAATGCGCAATGCATACGTTCGGAAACCGTAAGTACACAGTACATTGTACCGTGGTAAGTATATGCACAGTACATAGGTATGGTGAGTACGCACTGCTTCTTCATAAGCGACGCTGTGTTTTCGACAGGCTCATAATAAAAACTTTTAATTCTATTAATATAAAGAAAACACAAGATCTGTGGGGCCTCTCAACCCATGTTATAAAATCAATAATTACCTCTTTTAGCATTTATCTTTAATAAATGTATCGATCAGGGAATCTTTCCGGATCTAATGAAATACGCAAAAAATATTCCTATTTTCAAGTCTGGAGACAAAAGTAACCCTACTAATTTTAGACCTATATCTATTCTACCAGCGCTAAGTAAAGTTTTTGAAAAAATTATTTATGGTCAATTATTAGGTCGAAAAACAAAAAAACCGACTTCAAAAAACCTGCCTCTAAAAAGCAAGAAATAATATACAAATCATTAGATACACATTATCATTGTAATAATAAAACACGTCTATTATAGTCGGGTGGGGCTGGAGTACATCTTCCTTTTTTTTATTCTAAAAGCCCCACCCGACTTCAATTGACGTGTTTTATTATAACAATGATAATGCGTATCTAATGATTTGTATATTATTTCTTGCTTTTTAGAGGCAGGTTTTTTGAAGTCGGTTTTTTTGTTTTATAAACAATTTTTTTATTTTTAGTGTAAGTACCCTGTGTATTAGGTAGTGTAGGTATATTATTTAGGTAAAAAAAATCGGCTTAGCCAAACGTGAGATAATCGCGGAGAAACATACATACATACAAACTGAATACCTCCTTTTTTGAAGTCGGTTAAAAAGACTACACAAAGGTATCCCTTCCCCAACAAAAAAAAATCATCTAATTCGGTTCATAAATAACAAAATTGTCAACTTAGTTGATTTAATATCATAGTATTTTCAGGATTACTTGTAATGATAAGGGGATTTCAGACCACGTGAATGAACAACTTTTACTATGGGGCCAACCAGATAATCGCGAAAAAAAAACAGCTGTTCCATGCATTACACTACTGAACCGATTAAATGGGACCATCTCGCAAGAAAACTCAATCAAACAAAAAAAGAATCATCTAAATCGGTCCATAAATGTCGAAGATACGCGCGAACAACGATAAAAAAAAACATACAATCGAATTGAGAACCTCCTCCTTTTGCTGAAGTCGGTTAAAAAGCGACTATAAGGCTAATTTATTATATGGCGAAAAGTACTACATTTTGCTTCTATATGGCTAGTGTTTTTTTAATAACTATATAAATCCGATTTATAAACGATAATACGGTGGCCAACAAGAGTAATATACCATACTAGCTTCTGCCCGCGACTTCGTCCGCGTGGATATTAGAGAAAATCCTTAGGGAACCTTCAAAATCCATAGGGAACCTTCAACCAGGATCTGACCAGCCATTTTTACGCATTAAGGCGGGGACCAAGGGCGCTAACTGGCGAGGCAAGACATTTGCCGCGTGTGGCGGGCCTCGCACGTTCCCGTTCCCGTCCCCGTGTCCCGTCCCTGTCCCTGTTCCCGTCCCTGTCCCCTGGATGTGCATGTCCAGGTCCAATCATGGCCACCGTGTTGGACTTCAAAATTAATGTCATTTTCGCAACCACCATCCCATGAAACCTCAAGAACGACATCCACATCGATTTTCATGTTTACTTACCCCATTTACACCTCAAGGGAGGATTTTCAAAATAACAAAATATGTGTTTGCCTATTTATTTTTAGACATGCTCCTACGAATTTTAAAGTTGTAATGTCTATTTTATATTATTTTTCCATACAAAATTTAAACCCCATTTTCACCCCTTTATGGGTTAAATCATGTCCACCGTGTTGGACTTCAAAATAAATCTCATTTTCGCAATCACCATCCCATAAAACCTCAAGAACGACATCCATATTGATTTTTATGTTTACTCACCCATTTACCCCTAAGTGGTTGATTTTCAAAATTACAAAATATATGTTTGCCTATTTATTTTTAGATGTGCTCCAACGAAGTTTAAAGTTGTAATGTCTATTTTATATTATTTTTTCATACAAAATTTGAACCCCATTTTCACCCCTTTAGGGGTCAAATCATGTCCACCGTTTTGGACTTCAAAATAAATGTCATTTTTGCAATCGTCATCCCCGAAAACCCCAATAACGACATCCATATCTATTTTTGGGGTTTTTACCCCTTTTCACCCCCATTTCATCCCAATAGGGGTTCAAATACTAACAATAACAATATACGTTGCGTTAGATGGCTATCCATAAGCCTAAATTATAAATTTAGCGATTTTTACTTCGAAAATAAAGGATTTTCTTCAATACACAATTTCATCCCCCCTTTTGACCCCTTCGGGGGTAGAATTTTGAAAAACGCTGAGACCCGTATTTATTAATTTTCAATGGTCAGTCTAAACCCAAAATTTGAAGATCCTAGCTTCAAAACTGAGGGACTTTCATACAAACTTTGATCCTCTTTTTTACCCCCTTAGGGGGTGAATTTTGAAAAACCCTTTCTTAGTGCACCCCTAGACCTCATAAGGAACCTACGTGCCAAATTTGGAGTCTCTAGACTCAGCGGTTTGGGCTGTGCGTTGATAAATCAGTCAGTCAGTCATTCAGTTTACGATTTTATAAATATAGATTAGCAAAAAACACTTATAGCTTGCATTTATAAGGAGAATGGTAAAAGTAGTGCGTTAATAAAACATATATAAGAATTCTACCCTTATAATTCTTATATTATAAAGCTGTTTTGCTTCTTGGGATGCTTTCACGTCATAACTACACAACTAGTAGCAAATAGTTTAATTGAACCATTAATTTTGAATTAGATTTATTTTTAATAGTAATTAAAAATAATTACTCACTTTCCACAACTGCTGCTCTTGCAGTAAGCAGTATAATGCCCCGCCTCCATCGATCCATAGTGATTCGAAACAGCATACAAACTATACAAGTGATTACTCTGCAGGTGCAGCGAAAACTGCTGCATGTCCAACTCTTCCAACGGGAAGTCGATATACGTCTCTCTCTTTCTGTACGCGTTCACCATATTGTGCTCTTTGGGGTCGTAGAATCGCTTGAAGTGGATCACGAGCACTGGCGGGAGGCGAGAAATGTCTATTTCTTCACTACATCTTGCTTTTCTTTGCAGTAGGGGCAGTACCAACCAGGTATGGTTTCTCCGTTGAGGTAGAGTTTGAGGCAATCCTGTTGATAAAAAAATTACCATCGGTAATAATTTTCAAACTTCAACTTAACCGTCCACGTTTTGCCGCTCCCTCGCTCTCACATTTCATGTTTTCTCAAGAGTTCTTAAAACGGAGTGTGTAATTAAAAAATGTGTTTAGGTAGCTTTTCGCAATATAAGATTACGGACATCTTAACAAATTATTTCAGTTTCGTGTGCAGCACGGTGGCGCAGGGGTTTAGCGCCCGCCTGGCCCAGCGATTGCGGAGGTTAAGCAACGTTCGCAAGGGTCGGTCATGGGATGGGTGACCAAAAACGTATTATCTCGAGCCAATCAATCCGCATTGGGCCCGCGTGGTGGGTTATGGCCCATCCTCCTTACCACCCATAAGGAAGGCCTGTGCCCCAGCAGTGGGGACATCAAAAATGGCTGATGGACAAATTACAACAAGTTGTAGTTTCCAACTGTTGTTTGAACTGTCAAAAACGACAACTTTATGCACTTTAGCAACACGAAACTGGAATATAATATGTTAAAATTTTCGTAATATTATTGTAGCGGGGGAGCAGCAAAAACAGCAATTTTGATGAAACTATTTATTTTAAACAATAAAGGTTTACAGAGCGTGCGTCTATGTCGCTTAAGGTTGGGTCCATCTTGCTAAAATAAGGGTTAGGGGGTAGTTCTTCGGAAAAGTGTTCTCCGTGTAATTTCCACAGCATTTTTGAAATCACTAAATTAAAGTGAATTATACAAAAAAAAATTAAAGCTTATGCAAATTCAAACATTATATAAAAATTCGCCACGTGTAGCGAATGCATACTTTTGCTAAAAAAAATATAGAAAATATGCGATCCATGGAAATTACAGTAAAGACCACGGAAATTACCCAGCAGATAACATTTTGCTCAACATCATGTCAGATATGAAATTAAAGCTCAAATAAAAGTTAGTTGGGGTAGTATAAAGAGCTTCATTGTATTATAATTATATTTAGCAAAAATAGTAGATTAATAAAAAAAAACTTACAAAGGAAGTCAATGTAGAAACATGAAGGTAATAAATAATAATGTTATGTATTTTAGAGTATATTATTGATTGCATATTATGGATGAGCATCATAATAATGAAAATAACAAATATTTGGTAAAAAGTATCAAAAATCTGTACGACCTAGGTCAATACTCGTTTACTAAGACTAGTTTTTACTAATTATGGTCTTCAAACAATAACGCTAACTAAGTTTACCAACCTTTCTGGTTTTTGTTGCACTATTTAGATTAAGATAAAAATGTAAATTTATTTATTTAAATAAAAATAATAATAATAAATAAAAACCTGTATAACGATACAAGTTCTAATGCAGATCAGTTGGACTGCAAGTCCCGGGCACAGGCAAACTCCTAGCCCGGCAGAAGTACATACTTCCCAACATTGGTGACCACCGACACTGGACAGCAGCAAGGTATGCCACCCCTCATGAGTGAAGATTGGAGTTAGCTTTCTAGGTCTACGATCAACATCAAATGCAACTTAGCCCTGCAGCAGCAACTCAACAACTGGCGGACGACGGTAACACGGCAGCCCACAGCCAGGTGATATTGCGACCTACACCGGTGTGGCAGTTCTGCATACGAAGCCATACCGCCCATAGAGTAGTGTAACCACCATATCACATATCGTCATATCGGGAGACTCCAGAGTGTAACTGACCTATGTACGAGTAAGATAAAGGGCCATAACTTCGTGATAGTACATTATTTCGTGAGTTTTGTTTCTGGCGCGAAAAACAAGGAATCTATATAATATTTATTAAATTATATATCAGTAAAAAATCTCTTATCATTTAAACTGTCGAAAAAAATAAACACCAACATTTTGGCGACTAAACTGAGAGCAATGTGACGATTGAAACTCTGCGTTCGGCCACGGACAGTTGTGCGGCGTGTATTCCTTGTCACCACCGTAAGGTTAGCACTCGTACTTCTTAAGCTTATAGAAAGGCAAAGGTAAGTCCATTTGAATATAACTTTTAATAGTGCTTTCTTACGTTCCTTAACAATTGATTTGACTAAGAAAAAAGTTAAACGCAAGCATATAATTCCTCTAAAATTGCAATAAATCGACTCACGAAATAGCGGTCATGTTATTTTTTGTGTGTCCCCTAGTTCGTGTCACTACCGAATCAGGGATATTATAGAGAAGTTTTTCTTGCTTGTTTATTTATATAATAATGAAGATAATTTAAATGTTAATTAAAAAACAAATAATTTATTTAATTAAGTTTCTTAGGAGCTAAATTCGGTATATGTTTTGTTCATTAGAATCCTTATAAATCGAGTTTGAAAGTGACCTAAATTTACGATTTTAAGTTAAATTCCGATAAGTTGGTAGCACCAGAATAACTATGGTTGTTATTAAATAGATTTTATTTATTTTCGGAAGTATATTTTTATTATATTATAATATTAATGTTTTTAATAAAAAACAAAAATTTCTAACAAAACAGATACTTATTAAATTTTGTTTTAATTTTAATTTTGTAAATAATAAAATCTTTATTTATTGCCCACACATCTTTTTTATTTTAAAAATATCTTCATATTGTTTCTTATTATGAAATCCTTCAAATATTTATGTTTTTTATTAATAAATTATCATAATTTCAATGTAAAAATCTTTATCCCGAAACAGGGGACATGAGCTCACGAACTTAGAAGCAGAGCCCATTTTTTACCACGAAACAGTGTTCAATCAAGAGGTCTACAAATAAATTAATATAAAAATAAATTCAAGCTAAAACTACATAATTTATGCATTGAATTACTGTCAAAATACCAATATTCATGACAAAAAAGATTTCAAACTGATATCATGTTTAGTTAAATTTATAAAAAATCTCTAAGTCATAAGAGCCTTAACATGCCGAAGTATGGGACATTTACCTTATTTCAATACAAAGCAAAGCTACTTGCATTGCTTTTGATTTTCTTTTTTGAGTAACGAAGAAATAAATACAGGAACGACGAAAGTCAAGCTCACCCGACACTTTACCAAAGATATCCAGGACGCCAGCCTGAGAATAGTATGGCCCTCAAACAGCTAAAAAACAACAAGGTGGCGGGTGACGATGGAATCACTAGAGAACTTCTGAGAGCTGACGGAAAGCCGATACTCAGAGTCTTCTAGAAGCTTTAGGAACAGTGTACTCAAATTATCCAGACTATTAAGTATACCTAGGACAGACAGTCCTAGTAAACCGGATATCCAAAGGTCGCGGGTTCGATTCCCGTCTGAGTATTGATCTGGTGCGAGTCGTATTTTTAACCGACTTCATCAAAAGGAGGAGGTTCTCAATTCGATTGTATGTTTTTTTTTTTTTTTTTTTTTTTTTTTTTTTTTTTTTTTTTTTATCGTTGTTCGCGCGTATCTTCGACATTTATGGACCGATTTCGATAATTTTTTTTTTGTTCGATTGAGTTTTCTTGCGAGATGGTCCCATTTAATTTTTTTTCAAATCGGTTCAGTAGTTTACAAGTAATCCTGAAAATACTATGATATTAAATAACTAACTAAACTAACTTGACAACTTTGTTATTTATGAATCGAATTAGATGATTTTTTTTGTTGGGGAAGGGATACCGTTGTGTAGTCTTTTTAACCGACTTCAAAAAAAGAAGGTAAGTTTTCAGTTTGTATGTTTCTCCGCGATTATCTCACGTTTGGCTGAGCCGATTTTTCTACCTAAATAATATACCTACACTACCTAATGCAGAAGGTACTTACACTAAAAATAAACAAATAAAAAAATTGTTTAAAAAACAAAAAACCGACTTCAAAAAACCTGCCTCTAAAAAAGGAAGAAATAATATACAAATCATTAGATACGCATTATCATTGTTATAATAAAACACGTCAATTGAAGTCGGGTGAGGCTTTTAGAATAAAAAAAGGAAGATGTTCTCCAGCCCCACCCGACTTTAATTGACGTGTTTTATTATAACAATGATAATGCGTATCTAATGATTTGTATATTATTTCTTCCTTTTTTTAGAGGCAGGTTTTTTGAAGTCGGTTTTTTGTTTTTTATTTCTAGTATATTATTTAGTATCGTATAAAAATAGCATTGTAAATGCAAAAATCTCAAATTTAAAAAGTCCTAGTAAAGTAAGTCCAATTTCGAGGAAGAGATCTCTCGTCAGATCCAACTCAAAGCTTCGAAAATTGTTTGCGTCCAACTTACTTCAGTGTCTCAAAACGACAGTGTGTGTGTTGTTGCCAACTTGCCTTGTTTGGCGACAGAAATGAAGATATCCGTAGGAGAACTTAAGTAACCGACATCACTTGAAGAATTGCACAGCTGAAGAGTAACCGAGGTCTTCTTTAAGAACCTTGGTCCCAACAACCATCTTGATCTCTCATCTTCTGAAGCGGACGGTCTGGTTCCTACATCGGCGGAGTTCAGTTCTGAGGGTACGTGTCTAATTATGAGGCCTTTGTTTTGCTTGATTTCTTCTAATCTTCTGGCTACAAATGGCATAAGCAGTTTGTCGGAATTGTACCAATCGATCACGATCTGACTGTCTGTCCATAATGTCTGTCGAGTGACATTCAGCTGTAAGAATTTGAGAACATATTTGATCAGTCTGCTCCCAATAAGAACTCCAAGAAGCTCCAACCTAGGAATTTTCAAATTCTGTTGGTCCTTGATTGGTACCAGCCGTGATTTACCTATCAAAAAATTAATGGAATTTCCCTGTACTAGATAAAATACAGCAGCATAAGCCTGCATCGAGGAGTCTGTGAAGCAGTGCAATTCTGCGTTTTCATCATTAAGGTTAGTAGTTCTTCTGGGTACACGTACATTTTCGACGTCTTTCATGTCTTTCACAATCATCTTCCAGCGTTCTACGGTTTCCTCTTCTAAAGCAGTGTCCCATTTCGCCTTCGTCTTCCACAGGTCTTGTAGAAGAATTTTGGCTGCTAGCATAATGGGTACGGTGAAACCGCAGGGGTCGTAGACAGCTGCTATCGTTTTCAGGATGCCTCTCTTTGTGTACTTATTTTTCTCGTTGACCTTTGCCCTAATGCTCAGTGTATCGTCCTCTAGATTCCAATCTAGACCTAACAATTTTACCATTTTGTCAGGACATGCGTCTGGAATATGATCCAAGAAGTCTTTAGAGTTGGAACTCCACTGCCTCAAATTCATAGATATCTCATTAAACGTGTTCTTTAAATCGTGATACAATTCTAAAGCTTCGTGTACACTGTTGGTTCCGGTTACAAGGTTATCGACGTATATATCGTTCACTAATTTTTTAATGCTCTCGTTTTCCGATTTCGTCATGTGATGCTTAACTGTGGCGTTTAGAATGAACGGAGATGAAGTAAGACCAAACGGAACACGCGTGAATCTAAGGTGCAGGATATTATCATCTACTGCTGGTTTTTGAAGATCCTTTAACCATAAGAATCTTGTTACGTCCCTGTCTTGTTGTTTGAGACCGATCTGGAGAAAAGCCTTTTCCACGTCGGCTGTTAGTCCAATCGCGTGACACCTGAATTTGATCAACAATCCAGTTAAGTCCTCTAATAACAGGGGTCCAGAGTAAAGATGTTCGTTTAAAATATAGACGATTCAAAAGTACTTAATAATTAAGTTTATTTGAATAAAGCTTATTTCACTTTCACTTTCACACTTTCAAACTTTTGTTATCCTTAACCCTTGCAGAGGCGTCGTAGACAATACGAAGAGATCTCCCTGGTGTCGAGACGCCATGGTGAGCAATATAATGCACCGCGTGGTCCACATGTCCGTCGGGAACTTCTTCAATTATTCCTTTATTTAATTGTTCCTTTAATGTCTTATCATATAAGATTAAAGTTTCTGAATCTAATCTTTTAATCAAGTTTACTAGACGTCCGAAAACTAATCCAAAGTTAGATGGTAGATTTGTTGGTTATCACTCCATGGCCAACTGACATAATATCTCTTATCTTTGTACTCTGTTGTTTCGTTGAAATGCTTTATGGCCTCTTCGTCTCTGTTTGCCTTTGGTGAATCAGTGATTCCTATTGATTCCAAGTCCCATAAGCGTTTTAAGTTCCCATTATCTAATGGTGGGTCTGGATGATTCAAACCGACTTTGCAAGAGGTTTGAAAATATGTCAGAACAGACAACTGTTCGATTGGTTTAGTGGATATTCTACCAGAAAGTATCCAACCGAATTCTGACTCAACTAAGTACAAGTCTTCTCCAAGTCGTATCTTGTTTGTAGACATAATCGTGTAATAATATTCATTTCCAAGTAATACGTCAATCCGATCAGACAATGAGCCATCATCAGCTAACGGGTAATTTTCTTCATTCTTCCAGCCAAGTAATTCCTTTGGATAAAGCACTCCTTGCGATATTGATGTTACTACGTTAGCAAATATAGTTTTGACTGTGTTATTCCTCGTCGTGATGCCTAGTTTTACTAGTGGACTCTGTATCTCCTTAGGATTTTGGCATCCAAACGTAAATATCGCTAAATTGTTTTGTTCTTCTGCTTGAAGATTCAGGTCTTTAGCCATCCTTTCGGTTATGTAGCTTCTTCCACTTCCAGTATCTAGCAAAATCCGACAGGTCCTTGTAATGTTACCATGACCTCGTACCTTAACTACAGCTGTTTGTAATACAGTCTCCTTTCTGCTTATGTGCATTGCACTGGTGGATGCTTTCTCTTCCTTTGCTCCTTGAAACTTATTGGGACACAATGCTTGATTATGAAGTCCGTATTTACTGCAGTACTCGCATTTCCTTTTTCGACGGCATTGAAATATGGTGTGTCCTTTTCTAAAGCAATTAAAACATCTATCTTTCAGTTTTGCTTTTCGTTCATCAACGGTTCTAGCTTTGTCGCAATTTACATTGAGATGATCTGCTCCGCAAAAAATACAATGCCAACGTTTCATCTTCTTTCCCATATTATAGGTTTCCCTTTCTTTCTTGTTGTCAAGTTTCCTTTTAAAAGGTTTCTTGTCCTTTGAGTTCCAGTTCGTTCTAATTTTAAAGTTATTCTGTTGTCTCTTAAACCCTTTTGTACCATTTGAAAAACTATTCTTTGAGGGACCTGGTCTTTCTAAATTTGCTGCGTCCTTGACGTGCAAGGTCTCTGTTGTGTATGGAGCCTCGACCGTATTACTCGTACATGGTTTCTGAGTTATCCTCATCGCTTCCTCCTTTGTAGAGACTATCAAAGACAGATGCTCCAGGATGTTTTCTACGGTCTGTGTACCATCAGATCCAAGTCTCATCTTGGTATCATAGATAATATCAGCAGGAAACTTTTCCATGACCAGGAATCTCATTTGATTGGTATCCATATTTTCTCCCATAGATTGGAGAACTCTTAGGTGTCGTTGAAGTTCGTCCAATGTAGTTCGGCAATCATCAAAATTTTCAGCACGTTTCACATTGTTCAGTGCTCGGTGATGTGCATGGATGACTTCATGTTCTTTACCATACCGCGCCCTTAGAGTGTCTACGGCAATTTGGTAACTCTTGTTAGTGGTGTTGAACCCATCCACTAATCTGGCTGCATCCCCTTTAAGAGAGCTCTTCAGATACAACAACTTGTCGACATCATTCAATTTTCTTCGGTTGATGCTCGAATTGAATTGATCCCAAAACTGATGCCAGTCCAGCAAGTCACCATTGAACTGCGGCAGATTTAAATCTAGTAGCTTGCTATATGTTGACGTTTCAGCTTCCTTTGCCAAAGTTGTCGGTTGTTCACATTTTAATTTTAATTTAGTTTCCAGCTCGGCCAAATTTTCTTCACCTTGGAGCTGATAAGTAGTGAAATTGGATATCTCATCCGGATCAGGATTCTTGCAGATATTGAAATAATTATATAGTTCAGATGAGAAACGAGACAGGATAGATTTCAGTTTAGCTGATACAACTTTGGATGTGTCTAAGTTTTCCTCATTCAAGTTATCACAGAGTTTTTGAGCTTGAGCTGATAGAGATTTTACTTCTTTGATAAATTTGGACAAACGATTTATAAGTATTGCTTCCATTATTTAGGAGATAATTCTGAAAAATAGTTATATTTCTATACATATGTTTATTACCTATGTGTGTATCTAAAAATATAATTATAATATTAGCATAATATATTTTATTTGTTTGTTTCAGTGTCATATTTTCATCAGTTGATAGGTAGAAAGTACCCTTTGGTATTAAGTCTGCCTTTTATATATCAACCTGTCCATTTGCGCAATAAAGAATAAATTTTTAAATATAGAAGAATTTATCCAAGATGAATATTTGTTTATTCACATCATAATTTGTAAGAAACTGTACAAATTAGTAAAAGATCCTTAAATCATGTAGGTACATGTGTAATTACACACTACTATTATATTCATAATAATCTCGAACTATAATAACCACTTGGTAAATTAAATGAAATTTTATAAAATTATGTGTTTAAATTTTGTTACTATTATAGAAAAATAGTGATATCAAATCATTTTATTGTAATACTAATACTATATTTGAAAAGAGGGCTAAAAATAGCTTTAATTATGTTTATCAAATTTATTTATTTTTTTTATTACTGCATAATTATTTTAAACCGTTCACCATGAAATTCATAGTGTCAAACTAATCATCAATTATAGCATATTACAACTATGCTACTTAATGAATTTAATGATCATATGGAATAGATTTCATTTAGATAGTTCCATTGCAAATGAATATGTAATTAAATCAAAATTTTCAAACAACCTTGTTCGTCTCAACGTATCTGGTACGTTTACTCCTCTAATCAGTCATTCCGCACTGTACAGTAACAAAATGAAACTCTAAGTTCATTAGTAATAAATTGATACCTTAGGGCAGGGATGCACAGACTGCGGCCCGCGGGCCACATGTGGCCCGTCGGCAATATGCTAGTGGCCCGCCAGCAAAAATATTCCCTCGTTCATATGAAAAAAAATCTTTTTTTTGGCTTTTTTATGTTTTTATGTTGTGCTGGTGGCCCGCCATTAGTTTATCATTTGCCCAAGTGGCCCATGGTCTCCATAAGTCTGTGCATCCCTGCCTTAGGGGTAATAATGTAAGGCCTAATAATTATAAAATTTATCAACGTCAACAAAAAAATATTCCCTACTGGATATAAATTTGTGAGAAAAAGTTAGTTTTAGCCAGAGTTGATATCGTTTATGTTAGTACACACACGGGAAGCGATTTCATTGTTATACTTTTGAATAAAATGTGGACATAATGCTCAATCACTATGTGATCATAAGTTAGCAAACTAAGTTACATTCTGTTAAAATTTCTATATTGTTTTCAGACGTGAAACGTTTTACATTAAGTTAACGAGAGAAATCACAGCAATTTCAAGACGTAATTATTGTTTGTCACTAGCTTTGATCACGTATTAGAAGGCTAAAACTAACTTAAACTTTTCAACAAAAAAAAACTTTGCCGTACACAAATTTTATCACACAATAGAAAACAAATAAATCTCTTAAAATATCTCGTCATGACCCTCACCTGACAATATTTTCACTGTTTTATACGATTTCAAATCACTTTTCAACCTTAAATTCACTTAACTCGTTTTTTCAAACTTCCTAAAGACAAACAAATGAAGAAAAAAGTAACGCGTAATGGCGAATGGCGGCGGGACGGGACCGTATCCGTTTGTTAAGCCGTCTTCACACGTAGCGACTATTATACGACAAGTTGTCTTAGCGACTTGTTAGTCAAAATAAGATTTTCTTAAGTTGTTTAGTTAAAAGTATTTATAAGATTATGAGTATTTATTATGTGAATAAAGCTTGACATAAAATGGTAACATATTAGCATTTATATCATTGTTCGTTCAAGGATCAAATTACCAGGTAATTGAATTGTATTTACATCTAGCTTTATGTACCCATATCTAGACTTGAGTTGTTATATTTTGATGTAAGATTATTTAAATAAACATTTATTATTTATTGCTATTATCTATGAACAGATTTCTTACTAACTCTTGCAGTATACCTAATACCTATTTTAGTATTTTATTTGAAATTAGTCGAAACTGGTGATAATACCCAGTGATTTGTTCAGTAAAACAATTATCCATGGACCAAATAATGTCAGACCATTATCACAACTTGTTTCCATTATTCCAACTACATCGAAATACTACCGCGACCAGTCGCATTGTCTATAATGCCCTTAACTAAATTTTTCATTTTTCGTAAGTTCCGTTTGAAGAACTCTTTAGTAAAAATAAGAAGAAGCACTTGGAACTGTATTTCTGTGTGTACTACCTGAACTTAATATTAATGTCTTTATTTAACAAAGTAGTTATTTAATACTTATACCAGTAGATAGCTGAATATAGGAAAACAATACAAGTCATGTACAAAATTAGTTTCTTTACTGGACACAGATGGCGCTAAGAGTTATGAGTCACAACTTGCAGTTTTTTAGAAAGCCTTGTAAAATCCTTTTCTAATGCATTATTAGTTTTATGGATTCTCATCAATATCTCAGCACTTTCCACCATGTCGCCGAGGGAATATGATGATGATGTATACCAAACATGTTCACCTATTCATGTGATCAGCGAAATACATAATCTAATAATGCATTACTTTGATTTACATCATTGCCTTGTTCCCAACTATTATAACAGAATGCTAGTATAGTATGTTGTGACCCATACCGTGAGTGTGTGGTGTCTCGCCTGCCATCCGTGTCCAGTTGTGCAGTTAAAGCGAACCTTCTGCCAGTCTCGCCTGTCTGCGTTCACCACCTGGGGGTTTAAATATATCATGATTCCTCCCTTCATGGAATCACATAAGTGTCCCAGATTCACCTACACATTGGTATTACTATACATTAATTTGACCTTTATAATAATGTCACTATGGTGACCAGGCTTAGTGCTATGGCACCACAGAGAGGGCCCCTACGTCCCTCACTGCGCTCACTCGTATCTTTAATACAAGCCTGAGCTCGCCTCTTCTACCGGTAGGTCCCAGCTATATATGGCATGGGAGTACAATTGGGCTCTTTCCTTGGCAGCGAACCCGCCTTATGTGGTGCAGTGGCTAGAGCCAAGCACTGATGAGTATTAAGAGCCCTATAAATCAGTTACTATGGTTGGTAACCTGATAAGGTCCATGTAGTCCCCGAAGGACTCATTATATCAATTTATTTAGTAGTTAGTATTGAAATGAAATTAAGTGATTCTAAGACACTTAGCTGATCCAAATCCAGGTTCCTCTCGAGATAGCTGCACGGCACTGGACACTGACTTTAATATTAACACGCTACTATGCTCTAGCTGTAAGTGATCATGAAACTCAATAGACAGTATCAAAGTGATAGTTATATGAATTCGAGAGTGCCGCGCGCGCGGCGGCATGACGTATGCTAATAGAACAGTCAGAAAAAGAGCTGCTTACCATAAAGTTTCAATGTTGCTATATACAATATTTACAATTCGCGGAAGTGTCGCGACAACTCCTGCCCATTTCCTTATCGGACAACCTCTGACTGCTCCAGCTGCCGATGACGTCACCGGAGTCCCGCCCGAACGCCTAATACGTTACGACAGGATTGAACAGCTGCGTCAGCACTTTTGGCAGCGGTGGTCAAAGGACTACATAACAGAACTTCAAGTCCGAACCAAATGGAAGAAGAAATCAGACGATATTAAACTCGACAGCCTCGTCCTACTGAAAGAAGATCATCTTCCGCCTCTCAAGTGGCGCCTTGGGAGGATAGTACGAGTGTTCCCAGGCAAAGATGGAATATCCCGGGTCGCTGAAATTCGCGGTCGCATCCGGGACTGTTCGACGAGCCTTTTCGAAGATCTGCCCGCTACCTGTGTCATCGCATGAAGAAGATACTTCGGAGGTGTTGCAACCTCATTTCGTAGTTTACCATAGAGTGCCATCAACGGGTTTTGATTCTACATGTCATGTCTGTCACTTCACTTTATTGTCATTATTAAATAAACTACCTACTATAAATCTTATGAATATGTTATTTATATCAGGAGGCACCATCATCGTCGACGTAAACGAAGAGGATTATTCATATACTTTTGGAAGCTAAAGTGGAAGCTTCCAAGGCCGGCGGTATGTTGGCGCCATCACACTGGTTCGATATTGAAAAATATGGGACATGGGAGTTAAAATGTACGGAGGCACATGAATTTTTTTTTGAGGATAGTTTATAACATGCCTAACAACATTTGTAGTAGCACTTTTCTCTAAAATTACTTCTTCATGGTTAAAAAAATTCACATAGATTTTTTTGTATGGAAAAAAATACATTATGGGTTTTTTCTCGAAATGATATAAAATGTTACACCAATGAGATATTGTGGAGGCTAGAGGAGCTTATTGTGAACAATTTTTGTCTTGACACCGAATGCGTATTTTTGCGTACTTTTGAGATACAGGTGATTTAACTTTAAAAAAATATCTATATGAAAAATATCAAAAATTACAACGTGTTAACCACTCTGATGTATTTTAAACATCTAAAAAAGTTTTTTTATTTACCGCAATGACACTTTTAATAAAATATTATATACAACTACAGTGGTGGACGGATAATTAGATACACCAGTCGATTTTCATACAAATGAGGTATCTTTGAAGCCTTGGTTCTCAGCTAGGGATTGCTCAAACTGTGATCTGATGAGGCAATCTCGGGAGTGAATGAAGGAGATCCACATCACTACACACATCCAACTAATGTGATCAGCATTCTAAGAGATTAGACAAATAAGATTAGAAAGAAGATAAGGTTTTTATACATATGAGGTAAGGTAACTTTGAAGCCTTGGTTCTCCGTCAGGGATTGATGGAGCTGTGATGTGATGATGGCTATCCAGGAAGTGAATAAAGGAGATCCAAATCGCTATACACACCCAACTGATCTGATCAGCATTCTAAGAACCGTTTGGATAAATGTTTAAAAATACCGCGTTAATAGCATTAAGATGTATAGAAATCCTGGAACTGAGAACTTTGATCTTTACAGCTCAGATCAGTTGGGTGTGTATAGCGATCTGGATCTCCTCCATTCATTTCCTGGATAGCCTCATCAAATCACAGCTTCATCAATCCCTGGCGAGGAACCAAGGCTTCAAAGTTACCTCATTTGTATGAAAACCGAATGGTGTTTCTAATTATCAGTCCACCACTGTTTATTGGTAGGAAATCAACACGTGTGATTATTTCATGTTCTTCTTATGCAAACAAGATGTTTATGAATTTAAAAATGTGTCATGTAAAGGAATAAAAATTACCTTAAATCACCAAGACTGACATCACGAGACTTTAATGTCAGCGTAATTGAGAGATGCTTGCAGGATTTTTGATGTTTTCTGTAGGAATAATTACAATAGATCGATGTATTATTCTCTGGGATAAGAGCTTCTCCCTTGACTTCGGTATTATTTAAAATGAGGTCGTTAGGTTCAGGGGACATTGCGTGCTTTTTATAAATGGCTTACCATATTTAAGTTTTTGTAGATATGGTACCTAAGGATTGGAAGTAATCGGAATACGAAAGAAAAATGTGAATTAGATCAGTATTAGAGCTCTCCTATTATCCTTGTTTCCTCGCTCAATGTCTGGTGATGTCAGTCGTGGTGATTTTAGGTATTTTTTATTCCTTTACATGACACATTTATAAATTCAAAAACATCTTCTTTGCACAAGAAGATCATGAAATAATCACACGTGTTGATTTCCTACCAATAAACAGTGGTGGACTGATAATTAGAAACACCATTCGATTTTCATACAAATGAGGTAACTTTGAAGCCTTGGTTCCTCGCCAGGGATTGATGGAGCTGTTATTTGATGATGGCTATCCAGGAAATGAATGGAGGAGATCCAGATCGCTATACACACCCAACTGATCTGAGCTGTAAAGATCAAAGTTCTCAGTTCCAGGATTTCTATACATTTTAATGCTATTAACGCGGTATTTTTAAACATTTATCCATCAATCCCTGACGGAGAAACAAGGATTCAAAGTTACCTTATTTGTATAAAAACCTTATCTTCTTTCTAATCTTATTTGTATAATCTCTTAGAATGCTACTCACATTAGTTGGATGTGTGTAGTGATGTGGATCTCCTTCATTCACTCCCTAGATTGCCTCATCAGAACACAGTGCGATCAATCCCTAGCTGAGAACCAAGGCTTCAAAGTTACCTCATTTGTATGAAAATCGACTGGTGTATCTAATTATCCGTCCACCACTGTAGTTGTATATAATATTTTATTAAAAGTGTCATTGCGGTAAATAAAAAACCTTTTTAGATGTTTAAAATACATCAGAGTGGTTAACACGTTGTAATTTTTGATATTTTTCATATAGATATTTTTTTAAAGTTAAATCACCTGTATCTCAAAAGTACGCAAAAATACGCATTCGGTGTCAAGACAAAAATTGTTCACAATAAGCTCCTCTAGCCTCCACAATATCTCATTGGTGTAACATTTTATATAATTTCGAGAAAAAACCCATAATGTATTTTTTTCCATACAAAAAAATCTTTGTGATTTTTTTTAACCATGAACAAGTCATTTTAGAGAAAAGTGCTACTACAAATGTTGTTAGGCATGTTACAAACTATCCTCAAAAAAAATTTCATGCGCCTCCGTACATTTTAACTCCCATGTCCCATATTTTTCAATATCGAACCAGTGTGCGCCATCTATATCAACGACGCGTAAACAGCCGCCGAATGAACGAGGAGCAAGGATCGGCTGAATGGAAGAGCGAACGAATGAGACGACATCGAAGCAGACCCGAGGATCGCATCGGCATTCATTCGATATTTTCTGCCGTCTCGCGCGCACCCATATTATTCCTGAATATTTAAATTAGTAACCGTTCTGATTAAAATTGTGTATATTTTGTACAATAAAATAGTAATACGTTATATAAATAAATTCTTCATTGAATACACCCGCAATTCCCGCTAATCGAAAGTCTGAGCTCGAAACATGGTAAACTGGTACATGGTACTAATAATTATTACCAATTTTTATTATAATTGGAATTTATCAATTAACCTAACTATTACAATAATGTACCTACGTACAAATGACTTTTATGTTGTGGTATAAATAATAAGAATATCTTGTAATATGCTGTAATTATAAAAAAATTCAACATGGTAATTTGTAATTTATATCACATAAAAAAACAATATCAAACTTATGTTTGTAGTTCATTTCATACAAAATAAGTGCATACGACCTCAAATGTAAGCTTGTCAACAATAAGGTTGCGTTCACTTGCGTTCGCGACTGTACAGGCTGTACCTTGCCCCGCGCGCGCACACACACGCACACGCACACGGCTACGTACGTATACAAAACACACACAGATTTGACGCCATCGGTGGGGGTCAACGGGCCGTGCCGTCGCCGGCAAGTGGAAAAGCGTGCCATAACTGCCATATAACATAAACTCATACATTTAGGCCGGCCACACAAAGACGGAATCACGTTACGGAATTCCGTACATACGTGATTCCGAACGCAGCTAATCCATACAAAACTATTGACTACCACACACATACGGGATTTTTCCGTACGGAATCTTCATACATTATCGAAATGCCGTTCGGAATTCCGTAACGGGATTCCGTCTGTGTGTGGCCGGCCTTATTCTGCCACGGCAGCCGTGCCGTCGCCGTCGCCGTGCCGGTAAGTGGAAAACCGCCCAATCTAACGGAAACAATCATATAAGGTACACACTAGTGACTGGCCGGACTGGCATTATTTATATTGCGATGCATCTAAACACTCCGGGGGCCCTACCGCCTAACTCAAAGCTTTAGCCAGAGCGATAGCAATGCTCTGTCCGTCCTTGTCATATCATAACACGATGACAAGGACAGACTGTGCACTGACGTCAAAAACCAAAGCCAGAGTCAAAGCGATTGAGTTAGGCGGTACGGGTGCGGTTCTGGTTAGTTGGATTTACCTGAAATTGATGCAGTGGCAGCAGCACTGTAAAGCAGCATTTATGTGGTTAGAGTAGTGGTGGTATAGACGAATACGAACACTGAACACTAAATATCACTTAAGTTCACACACGTTTTCTTTAACACACAAAACCTAAAAACAGTCATTTCATTTTCTACATGACAGTTACAAATGTCTCGTTTTATTGTCTTCTTTTTCAGAGCACAAACTTTTTAATTGTCAAAAAAAGGTTTTATAACTATAAAACTCAACACTTTCCCTCAATTAAGTTTGAAGCACTGAGCTGATAATAACTACGTTTCTTTATAGCGCCATCAGTCCAAGCTCGACGCATATTTGATTGAGTCGTGGTCTTGGTACTGGCTTAGTCAATATGTCTGCCAGCTGAGTGGCAGAGCTAGTCTTAGTCACAATCAAGCTTCCGTCCTGCACCATCTCACGAACGAAAAAATGTCGAACACGTATGTGTTTGGTTCGTTTATGAAACTCAGGGTTGTGGGCAAGTCGAATGGCTGCCTCATTGTCAACTCTTAGAGTAGGGGTTTGGATGGGGCCAACCATAAAGCTATATACCCGCTGAAGCCAAATGAGTTCTTTGGCCGCTTCGCTTGCAGCAACTATTTCCGCTTCAGTCGTCGAGATTGCGACAGATGGTTGTCTCTGGCTTAACCAAGATATAACACCTCCGGGCAAATAGGCAAGCTACACCTGAGGTGGATCTTCCAGTTGAAGGATCGCCAGAGTGGTCTGCATCACTGTATCCTTCTATAACATTGCTGCCTTTTCCTCGGTGATATCTAATCCCAACATTGATGGTACCTTTGAGATATCTGAAAACTCTTTTCACCTTCAACCAATCCGTTTTGCTTGGATTACTGAGTTTCCGGGATAACACACCAACTGCGAAGGCAATGTCTGGACGAGTGCCTGTCATCAGGTACATCAAGGCGCCAACCGCCTCTCTATAAGGGAAGGTATCAGTATCAGCTTTCCCTGATTCTGAGTTCTCTTCTTCACTCTTGTCCATAGGTGTCAAGACTGGATTACAATTGGCCATGTTAAACCTTTCTAAAATTTTGTTAACGTAAGCCTTCTGGTTTATCACAATTGAATCTTTCTCTTGTCTGATTTCTAAGCCCAGGTAGTAGGATGCTGGCTTCGTTGTGATCTTTAATTTCTTTTGCAAATCTTCTAGAAACTTGTTCGCAAGAGTTTCGCTTGAAGCTGCCACCAGGCCGTCATCAACGTACAGGGCTATCAAAATCTTTCCCTCTTTGGTTTGTTTCGCAAAGAGACAGCAGTCTGCCTCGCACTGCTCGAAGTTTACGTCCAATAGGATTTTCTCAAAGCAGGAATTCCAACAGCGCGGCGCTTGCTTGAGGCCATAGAGACTCCGATTGAGTTTCCATACCTTGTCTGTCCCATCATCAAGCCCTTCAGGCTGTTTCATGTATAGGTCCTCTTCAAGTTTGCCGTTCAAAAATGCAGTCGCTACGTCAAACTGAATTAGGTGCATGTTTTCTTTTGCACACACACTGAGGAGAGCTTTAATGGTTGTCATTCTGGCGACTGGGCTAAAGGTCTGCAGTGCAATTCTCTAAGGAACGCTTTATGGCTGCGTTGATTGCTGTGATCACAGCAGTCACAGCCGCAGCATCGTCTGCTGTGATCACGTCATGTTATCACGGAATTCACTAAGCACTGTTAGCTCACTGACGATCTCTAGGCTGCGTGATCGCTCTGCGGGTCTACCGGCTAAAAATAATGAAGTTAATGTTAACTGTAAGTATGTGATACATTGCCTCTTTTCTTTGGTCAGTTTTTATTTGTGCCAAAACGAAGTAGCAATGTATCACATACTTACAGTTAACATTAACTTCATTGTTATTAGCCGGTAGACCCGCTGCTGTTCTCTCGGCTGTGCTAGAGTGGTGACATAATTTTATTTTCAGAATCGATTAATTCTCGACTAGTACATTTTGGCTATTTTCTTGCAATAAAAGTAATTATAACAAAACATTAACGTATGATAAATGTTAGCAATGCTTGAATATACATTATTTATCAAAAAAATCCATGAAAACTTCAAAAATACAGTAAGTATGAAAAAATGTTTGCCGTGCCGGCAAAACTAAAAAAAAAAAAAAAAAAAAAGTCACTGTAAGTGATTATACTTAACTAAAAATAAACGAACCACAGTACTTATCACTTAAAATGTTTAGAATATACCATATCACAAGCAAAACTTGCCAAAAAAAACCCTATTCAAAGAATTTCAAGTGCAACTGGACTGGATCGAGCGACCCACGCCAACCACTTGAGTTTTTTTTACGAAATGTTAAACTTGTTGTAAATATTTTACTTCCACATTCATTGTTCACATTCGTATCGTAACAACCAAGAAGTGTGCAGTGATTTTATTAGTGAATTCTACAAAAACTAAGAAGTAAGTGTATTTTTGCTATTTATAGGTTGTACCTAATACATAATAATATTAGGGCTTAGGTAGGTACCCTATCTCTAAAAAGTTGAGGGTCTACATATTAGGTAGTATCTTGTAAAGTTATTAAATAAAATAATTATTAAGGTTCCAATACATACAACTTAAGTGTACATTACAAGTAATTAGGTAGTTAGTTTGCTTGTTCACCTTAGGTACTTATTGAAGTTCATAATGGACCATGATCAAAATCATGTCAATTGATTATTTAGTTACTTATAAATAAAATTATTTGCTTTCAGTGGCTCCTCGTAATGCAGCACCCTCTCCAGCCCAGCCAAACTGATTGGGCTTTTGGAAACAAAGTCATATTTGACTACTTACTGGACATGTGAAATTATGGACATGCAACAATACAGTACAGTGCAGCCAATGCCAGAACCAGGATGCAAAATGTTTGGATAGATAATTGGACAGAAGTCGCTAGGATTTAAGAAGCGATGGCAACGGGTGTGTTCAAGATTGGAATCAGTCGGCTAAGGTAAGGCAACTTGATGTAGTTGTTTGTGATTGATTATATTTATTTATACCTATATCTACTCATTAGATTTACTTTACTTTTTGGGATGAGTAGGTATTGAAAGGACAAAAAGCTACAATAAAGTGAAAACCCAATATGCGCATACATCTAGGCAGAGGAGAAATGGTAGGGTTGATGTAGATATGGTGGAGCTCACTGAACTTGAGCGTAGGATTCTCACCATTGCTGGTGGTCTAAACTTTGCTAACTGGTAATAGGCACCTCACCATAAATCTATTCCTAGTACCTATGTATGTATGTACTTACATAAACAATTTTAATTAACAACATAGGTGTCTGCTTACTAAGCTGGAATGAATTTCTGTATTTGTGGTTAAAAATATGTACCCTTTTATTAGTGTCACCAACATGTATCATTCTGATTTTTTATTATTCTATAATAATACATTTTTATTATTAAAGCAATTGCTTATAATATATGCAACATTATTATGTTGTAATATTTAGAAACAAGACAATACTATTCCATTACCTTCAGGCTCTGAGTTTATTAGCAGTAGACAGTCTGAAAGTTTATAGCAGGCGAGAAAGATTTGTCACAAAAGTATGCCTAGGTTAGGCATGTTTTAATTAATGTTTCTTTTAATAAATATAGTTTTTCTTTTTTAGGGAAATCATGGACTTTCCACATATTCCATGATGGTCACAGAAGATGAACCTTCGCAGAGTAATTTTAATGTTTGATGCAACGAAGGCGCGGGCACCAGCTAGTCTTACATATTTGTGAAAATCATTTTTTAAGTCATAAAAAAGGCTTTTACCCGGATGGGTTCAAACCAAAATTAATTATATACCTACACACACCAATCAAAGTTTGCTTTCATCGTGTTTTTCTCAGTATATTTTCAAAGAAGACTAGGGTTCAAGTAAGTGTGATATTTTTAAACGAAGACACCTAGAAATAAACTAAATATTGGAATCGTTAGATTATATTTCTGGCTATACATTTTCCATAGAGAACAATATCGTGCGATGGCTAGAGTATTTCATGCATTGCTTTAAAATTAAACTACTTACATGAATTTTGACAGAAAATGTATGGAAAATTTGTTCTCTTTTTTTCGAAGAATGCATGAGTTTCCCTAGCCATCGCACAATGTTATTTTTATTACAAATTGTCACTCAAGAATCTAAGCTAATTCTAGGGGTCGTCATTTGTAAAATATATACTCGCACTTATTTGTAGCCTAGTTTTCTATCAAAATGTACTGAGAAAAATACAGTAAACGCAATTTTTTTTAATGTACCTATGTAAGTAGTTTAATTTAATGAAATTGTAAAAAAACAATAGGTTTAAAAATGGTATTTATTATTTATAATATAGGTACATACTTACCAGAATCTAGAGTGAATGACACGTCCTGTGTGTTGGGTGTATGTAACAATCTTTTTATGCATATATCTAGGTATTTCACAGATTGGGTCTTACTAACTAGTTTTTGCATTTCATTCGTTTTCTTAGTTCTTTTCTGCGTTTGCAAAACCTAATTGTACATAGTTGACCCAGTTATTTTTTGTACACCTAGACATTATTTTTTTATATTGGACCACTAAATTAAAGATTATAAGTATTGGAAATGAGTTTTTATTATTAAAAATAAATGTTATTCGCAAATTAAACTGGGTAGGTACAGGTCTGCAGGCAGCTGGCTGTGTGTGACAGAAATAAATTTCCCTTACACCTAACTTTTGATAGCTCCCAGTCCCAATAGTCAAAAAAGGCTATTAAGTACATAGAATCTGGAAAAAAGAAATTGAGTTTAATATTGATAATCCAATTAGGCAATATTAAGATTCTAAGACAGGAACATTATTATTTATTTAGGTATCTATCCTATTGATATATGAAAACAATGATGAAAACCAATGAAAACATAGTTACTACTACTAAGTACGTAGGTAGGTACTAATACTAAGCCAAAATGCCTTAGTTTTCAGATTTATATCTTTCATACGTTACCTAATCGTAACGAAAATCTAATATGTAGGAAAATTAAAACTGTTTAGTACTTATTCGGTATGATTAGGTAGTAATGGAGAATAAAAGTCTGAAATCGGAGCCATTTTGGCTGTTTTAGTTGCCTCTCTTTTGACAGTGCACTTTGTTGAGAACTAGGTATCGTTCTAGGTGTTATTATTCTAAGCATGCAAGTAATTATGAGTATCTTTTTATTTACCTTGGTAAGATGTCAAACTCCTCAATCTGTAAAGCTGCCTGCCTGTTGTTATAAAACTTATGAGACCAACATCGCGTCTTATAATCAAAGGGTCGCGTAGGTATCCTACGACCCTTACAGACGTCTTTTATATACAAATTGGCTTCTTCCATCAAGAACAACATACTACTAGAAAGTCCAGCAGGCCCTGTAAATATGACACATTACATAGTTTCATACATAACCTTTATGGATGATGTATCTTTAAAATTCACATAAGTTTTTGGTCCATAACTGAAATAAAACAGTTTGAACTTACATATTTATAATTTAATTTGATAATTCACTTCTTATTTCACTAAAATCCTTGCGAACAGCCAAAAAATACAAGTTTTTGTTTTGACATTAGAAAATGTAGGCGTTCGTCGAGGCTGTAGAGCGAAGTTACCGAGGCGCGTTCCAAACCTACACTCCGAGTGCAACCTAACCACAACCGAACGCTCTAACGGCGTTCCAAACATTTGAGCGTGACGTTCGGTTGACACAACCGTGTCGTTCCAAACGTCAGAGCGTTGCAACCAAACAACCATCAAAAATGATGGTTGTAAAACGCTCTGACGTTTGTCTATAGAAAAAATGTCAATGTCAAATTGACATTATTTTGTATTTTGATGTTTTTGAGTCTAATTCTTAAAATAATCATGGTAGATCCTCAAAAAACGGATTTTATTTGATTTAGAATAAAGAAAAGTTTAAATTATTCGTATTCCAAATGGAAAATAAAGAATTTGTATTGACATTGACATTTAAAGTTCTTGGTCGTTCCAAACCTTAGAGCGAGTTAAAAAACAACCAAACAACCGACGCTCAAACGTTCTGAACGCAACCCCGCTGTTTTGCTTGGAGAATTCCGATTTTCATACTTGAACTGTCAAATCAAGTAATTCTGTATCACGCCGTCTACAGCCTTGTGGCGCTGGTATCGAACAGCGGAGAAAAACTAATTAGAGAATTCCAAGCTAGTGTTCACTGCTGTCACAGCCGCTGCACTCAAGGCCAGTGTTGCCACATAAGGAAAATAAGAATACAGTGTTTTGAACGTCAAAATACAGTGTTTACAACAAAAATACAGGGAATTGTACACAAAAATACAGTGTTTTTACAGTGCATTAAAAAGACATTTATATCTTTAAATTTACTTTTATTCATAATAACCTTATAATATTTTTACACTTATATGTAATCGCTATCACTAGAATTAAGTCCAACGGCTCTCTCTTTGTCATAAATGCCAGAATTAAAAAGTTTAAACTTGGCTTCAGCGGGTTCAAAATTTACGCAGCTGACGCTTTGGCGTGAAATTGCTTGCTTTGCCAACATATTTCCCCTGATTGTGTTAGTAATCAGTTTGTTACGCAAGGAAAGAATCTCTTAACCCTACAGTGGTCGCGTGGAGTGTGGACTACACGTGTATGATCATAAATTTTCAAATCTATTCTTATGTTGTGCTCATATTTATCAAAATATCGTGAACTATTTGCTCAGTAGAAATTACAGTGCTTTCGTCACTGTAATTTATTTTATACAGTGTACAGTAGATGACGTAAAAATACAGTAGATCTCCTGTAATTACAGTGCATCTGGCAACACTGCTCAAGGCTTTTACAATATTTGATGAGTGGGTCTCCAGCTTCCTCATAGGCTATAGAGAAATTCTAAGCATGCCATATTTTAAAGCATAATAGCAGCAATCAATCTTCCAGACATAATAATAGCAGCCACCATAAGCTCGTTACCATGAGTTGTTTTATGTGTGCGAGCTGGCGACACGTGTCTACAGCTTACACATGCCGTTAAGGCAAACCAGTGAGGTTAGGGTTTTAGACTATAGTCAGAAATTTAGAGCCTAATTGCAGCAATAAGATCCAAAAAAACCAACCATCACACTCAAATACTCTTGAAACTACGAGCATAAAACTGTGTGCGAGCTGGGGACCCGTGTCACTGGCTTGCACAGCTGTATTTTCGTAATTATTTAAGCTACGATTATGTACTATACCTCAAAATTTTCAGCCGAATTGCAGCATTAGGCTCCAAATTTTTCAAAACTTTAACTCGAAAGGTTTTTGAGCTACGAGCCGATATCTATGTGTAAGCTGGGGACCCGTGTCACCGGCTGACACATGGTGAATTGCTGTAACTGTATATGTTAGAGTTTCGTTTTAAAGATCAAATGATATGTTATAATTGCAGCACACACGAGGCAAAATTTCAAATCTCTGGGCCTCTTATTTTCGAAATTATAAGCCAAAAACCGTTTTCCCCGCCAAAAAATTCAAAAAAATGGCTCGGAAGCGGCTAATCGCGCCGTTGCCGTTCCGTGCGCTACACTATTGCAATCGAATTTGAACCTAAGAGCTAGTATTATTTTGAGTCATTTTAATTTGCGCTCTCGATCGTTTTAATTTATGTACTGAGAATTTTAGTCTAAGAGGTAGGAGCTGATATAACTGCTTACCTAATTTAATATAAAAGCAAAGTCTATTTATATAGAAATGTTTATATCGCTAAGGTATAGGTACTTTATTTTAAGGAGCTTAAAATAATTAATGCAACCATGTAAAAGTAATCATTTCGCACCAATGAAACTTAGTATTGAATAATTCCGATTATCATGTATAGTCTTCATCATCAGTTCCATTTCACCAAAATGGTACTTTCCGAAAGCAAATGCATAGGTTACTTAAGAAAATACCAAAATCGCTATAGGTGTGCCTATAATATTTGAAGAGTTCCCTTGATTTGTCCAGGAACCCATCATTAGATCCTGACTTCATGATAATGGGACCAACTTGGAAGTATATACTTTCAAACAAAAAATCAATTTTTCAAATCGGTCCAGCAGTCTTCGAGTAATCGAATAACATACATAACTCCTCCTCTTTTTGAAGTCGGTTAAAAAGTTTTAGTTATGTTGATTATTTGCTCCAAATGTGCCTAGGTATACCTATTATAGTCGACTAGTGACCGCCCGCGACTTCATCTGCGTGAAAAGTTTATTTGTTCTTTTTTAATCTATTTTTATCCAGTTAATTAATAAAAAATCCTGTGGTTTATGGTCTTTTTTTTAATGGTAACGATGTTTTTGTATAATCGCTACATCCCTATTTGAACTGATCGAGTGATCAAAATTTATAACCTAATAAAAACGTGTTAATAAAATAAAATAAAGTAACTGTACCTTAGCGATATAAACATTTCTATATAAATAGACTTTGCTTTTATATTAAATTAGGTAACCAGTTATATCAGCTCCTACCTCTTAGACTAAAATTCTCAGTACATAAATTAAAACGATCGAGAGCGCAAATTAAAATGACTCAAAATAATACTAGCTCTTAGGTTCAAATTCGATTGCAATAGTGTAGCGCACGGAACGGCAACGGTGCGATTAGCCGCTTCCGAGCCATTTTTTTGAATTTTTTGGCGGGGAAAACGGTTTTTGGCTTATAATTTCGAAACTAAGAGGCCCAGAGATTTGAAATTTTGCCTCGTGTGTGCTGCAATTATAACATATCATTTGATCTTTAAAACGAAACTCTAACATATACAGTTACAGCAATTCACCATGTGTCAGCCGGTGACACGGGTCCCCAGCTTACACATAGATATCGGCTCGTAGCTCAAAAACCTTTCGAGTTAAAGTTTTGAAAAATTTGGAGCCTAATGCTGCAATTTGGCTGAAAATTTTGAGGTATAGTACATAATCGTAGCTTAAATAATTACGAAAATACAGCTGTGCAAGCCAGTGACACGGGTCCCCAGCTCGCACACAGTTTTATGCTCGTAGTTTCAAGAGTATCTGAGTGTGATGGTTGGTTTTTTTGGATCTTATTGCTGCAATTAGGCTCTAAATTCCTGACTATAGTCTAAAACCCTAACCTCACTGGTTTGCCTTAACGGCATGTGTAAGCTGTAGACACGTGTCGCCAGCTCGCACACATAAAACAACTCATGGTAACGAGCTTATGGTGGCTGCTATTATTATGTCTGGAAGTTTGATTGCTGCTATTATGCTTTAAAATATGGCATGCTTAGAATTTCTCTATAGCCTATGAGGAAGCTGGAGACCCACTCATCAATATTTGAGCTTAGAGAATTGCATAGCAGGGCTCTGTCACTCCGCGCGCGAGTCTGAAGCGCTCGGCGTCCTCTGAGAGGACAAATTTCATACATCAGGAAAGATAAGACCTACGCGATAGAAAGAGAGGCAACTACTAAATGAATGTTTTCCAAAACATTCATTCGCTCCAGCGAAGGGAACGCTGTGCGAACTGCGAATTGCACTTTATTGTGTCGGAGCAAGAGTCGCCATTTATTTTAACGATTTTGCGGTGTGCAACTTCTGTACGCTAGTACTATTATCTATTTTGTATTCTGTGATGCTTGTGACAACCAAACGTCACGCTCTAACACAGACACAGATCACATCACATCATCACAGTAGGTACATAATATACTGTGGTTTGGTTGTGGTTAGGTTGCACTCGGAGCGTAGGTTTGGAATTTAGTAAGCCCCTTATTTATCTCTTAAGTTATTTCCTCTGTGCCTAACCCTAACCTACCTCCGTTCTGAAATTTTTTGATATTTTTTTATTTAGAAGTCTAAATAAAACCTGACTCTCCAACCAAATAATCTGCTGAAAAATGAACCACCTAATGGCGTGCAGAGTATGCTTGGCGTACGATATCCGCTTGCATTCAATATCTGGTGGCCAGCTTCAGGATATTTACGAGAAATTTACTAAAATATCGGTAAGCAAACAATAATGATATCACATCTATTTTATATGGTTCCCTAAATCGTATGTAAGCATATTGGACTGTTCTAAATCTAAATACCTACCTACTTCAAAACATGTTAGTATTATCATCATCTTCATTCCTTGTTCCATGGCCCCAGACAGTGCCTGATTTAGAGCACTGACAGCCCTAGGCAAGCTATGAACCCCCTTGCCAGTTGGGTAAGAGTATCTAAGTATTTTAGTTTAGCACACATAGGTACTTACTTGAATTATCAAATTTTATTCAATAAAAATAGCCAAGTAAGCAAGTCTTTGCGCTAGGGCCTTAGGGGCCCTGGCCTTATTATGGAAATAAATTTTATTAGTGGCAAAATCAGGCCCTGGACCCAAATGGCAACTTCATTCCGTACACTGTTAATATTTAGCCTTTTTGATAAATTTAGTCTTTTTTCCAGCTTGAAACAGGTGGTATTAAGAAGCCAACACGTGTCTGTTACATTTGCTTCAGTTTGTTGAAAAAGTTTCAGAAGTTTATAGAGAAATCAAAAAAATCTGATCAGTTACTAGAACAGATGATAAATTCTGGTTTGGAGGTAAGTTAAATAAAGTCGACAGTCAAATTAATAGTAGTATACCAGTTAGTATAAAATTACATTGCCTGCCTACTTCAATCAAGAATAACCTAGATTTCCGATCGAGTCTCAAAAATGGCACCTCTAATAGCGTCCCATTTATTATTGTTTACCTTAACAAAAGTGAATGTTGTTTCGTTACAGAATATATAATAGTACTAATTTTTTTATCAATCAATTTTATGTATCACTCAGCATGGAATTCGTTTTTATAGTATAGCTGGCAACAACATAAAAGTATTTTTGTTTTGTTTTTAAATAAACAATTGTGCCATAACAATTAACATAATACTGCTAACATACTAGCATAATAAAAGCATCTTTTCTGCCATGTTCTTAGTGTGTGTGCCGGTTATCCGATGCTTTAGAAATAGCCACATAAGAAATACTTATACTTAATGTTAAATCTGTTTCTCATTTTATGTAAACTTCATGTTTTTATGAGAAATAAATTCTTTGAACCTATACAAGCCGATACCCATCAACTTACCACCCGCTGATCCACTATACAGAATCATAATATTTTTGTGGAACGGCTTACCTACTATTTATGGTACCAGCCCCCTAAGGTTATCATCAAACATAAATTTTCCTTTTAGCTGTCAGTAAATTCCTTGGAATTGTTTTGTAAACAAGAATATGAACTCCCTTGGTTCTTGGGCAAGACTCCGATGGTTACAGTCATATCTGCAACCGAGGAAGAGGTCAACGTGGAAACTCCAATTAAAACAAAATATGTCGATTCTGAAATGGACGTGGGGGATCAGAATGAAGGTATTATTTATTCATGACTTTAGTAACTTTTAACATTTTATCTGAATAAATTAATGCCATGAAAGATCACTCTCTGCCAACCCTTTAGCACTGGTTTGACACGGTTTATGGTCTTATTGGCACTGGGTGATGACAACATTTATTTTTATTTTTTTATTTTTTTTTATTTGCACAAGCTTAACACTATTATGAACACCGAGAAACATGGAAGGAAATGGAGGAGGCCTTCACCCGAGAAGGGATTCATAGTAATTAAATAAATTAAAAAAGTTTTCCTGTAATATAACTATGTAATTACTGTGAAATAAATAAAGGCTTATTATTATTATTATTATTATAACACTATTATTACAGGTCCAGACCTAATGCAATAGTGAAGCTATATTAATTAAATCAGTACATTATTAATTAATTTTACATAGGTACTACATTATTAATTAGTTGCCAATTAAACAAACATAAGTGCCTATGATAAATTCTCATAAATTATTAATTATTGTATACATTATCATAACATATTATAAATAATGCTATCTTAGTGAATTCACACAAAGAACTGAAAAATAAGTCTAATTTACAGCTAATTTAATTTAAAATCCTCATCGCTCGTGTCAGTGGGGCTTTGCTTATTAAATTAGTTCGGCCGCGAGGCACCGCCATTTTATTTTATGTTACTTACATAAATTACCTCTCAAAAAAAGAAACATTGGTAAAAGAATTATTTCGCTAGCATTTAAACTGCCCGAGATATCACAGTGTGAAATGCGCACAAATGGACTCGCTCTATACTAACGGCTACTCAATTATGACGTCACGCCTGAGTTGTTTGTATGCAACGCGTAGGAAATTTGTTCGGCAGCTATATTAAATAATATTGTGTTTATCAAATTGGTTTCTTAGACGAATTAATATATTATATTTTACGGACTTATAAAAGGTATCATTTTATTTTAATAAATTTTGTACTTTTTAAATGGACTTGTCCACCCAACTTTGAAGGGTCATAAAACAAATAATACGCAATATATAAAATCAAGAGGTATACAAGCTACTCTAAAAGTTTAATATGTTTACGATTTTTATTTGTATTTCGTTATTTTATTCATTAGTCATCATCCCAATTGCATTATTCTATTTGCATTTGGTATTATTCCCATTTTTTACCGACTTCAAAAGGAGTTATTGGTTCAACCCCTTCTACTTTTCCTCTTTTTTTAAATATAGACCCTCCCTTAGCATGGCCACCGAGACGCGATAATAGGATACCTATAGCGATTTATTATGTTTAACTGTCAAAAGACATTGAATTGTTTCTGTATCGGGTTTTGGTGGTCATGCTATGGGGGCTGGTTAAGGCGAGGCCAGTTCACGAAATTTAAACTTTGAGCTAAAATGGATTTTTAACCGACTTCCAAAAAAGGAGGAGGTTCTATGTTCGTCTGTATATTTGCTTTTTTTTTTGTGTATGTCCACCGATTACTCGAAGACGGCTGGACCGATTGAAATGGTTCAAACGTTATTACATTAGGTACACTCCCAAGTTGGTCCCATTTTTTAAAATTTGGAAATCGGTTCAGTACTTTTCAAGTAATTTTGAAAAAAGTACGAAAATATTATGATTTTGTGTGAATTACCTCTATGATTGGTCGTATTACTTCTTTGTTTATGAACTGAATAAGATAATATTTTTTTTGTTGAAAGAGGGATATCTTAAGTGTAGTTTTTTAACCGACTTAAAAAAGGAGGTTTTCAGTTTGACCCGTATTTAAGTATGTTTCTCCAAGATTATCTTACGTTTGGCTGAGCCGATTTTTCTACATATATAATATACCTTACCTACACTAAAAATAAAAAAATAAAAAATTGTTTAAAAAAAACAAAAAACCGACTTCAAAAAACCTACCTCTAAAACAAGAAATAATATTCGTAATAATAAAAATACGTCTATTGAAGTCGGGTGGGGCTTTTAGAATAAAAAAAAAGGAATTTGTACTCCAGCCCCACCCGACTTCAATAGACGTATTTTTATTATTACGAATATTATTTCTTGCTTTTTAGAGGTAGGTTTTTTGAAGTTGGTTTTTTGTTTTTTTTAAACAATTTTTAAAACTTACAGAAAGAATGAAAACTGTTGAAGAGTTATTCAAAAAATATTATTACATGAGCTTTTTATAAATATTGACTTGGTTTACGAGTAATAAAAATAAATGTAGTGGCGGCGCTAGTTGATGCCATGAAGTTTTTATTGTTTCAGATGATTTAGATAGCATTACTTTAGAATTAGAAGTTACCAACCAGGATTCATCATCAGATTCTGAAGACAACCTGCCTCTACAGAACATGAGTAAACAGTGGAAAGTGAACCGAAGCAATGTATCTGAAATTAAACCGTCTAAAAGTGAGTAGAAAATAATTATAAGAACTAATACAGTCTGACCAAAAACAGTAGAAAATAATGGGGGAGCCACTTACCATCATAAGTTAGATCATAGACTCTAGACTACTTTTGTATGCAAAAACCACGACTTGCAATTACTAAAATTACTTTTACTAGCTGTAATAAGAGTCCTAATTTAACAATAGTAGATTATACAACAAGTGAAAAAAGAGAGAATTTAGTTCGAGGGACTTAGTTGGATCCCGAGAGCAGCGAAGGATTCAAGAGTTGAATCCCGAGCGTAGCGAGGGATTCAAAAGTAGAATCCTGAGCGAAGCGAGGGATACAAAGGACCGAGATAAAATTTTTTTTCACGAGTTGTGTACTCTACTTTTTACCATTGACTGCGAGAAAAAAAAATAGCAGTAGATACCTATAGTATTTGTAGTTGTCCATCAGCCATTTTTGATGTCCACACTGTGGGGCACAGGCCTTCCTTATGGGTGGTAAGGAGGACGGACCATAACCCACCACGCGGGCCCAATGCGGATTGGTGGGTGTTAACGACTGCAAATGCAGCCGGGACCAACGGCTTAACGTGCCTTCTGAAGCACGGAGGAGCTCGAGATAATACATTTTTGGTCACCCATCCCATGACCGACCCCTGCGAACGTTGCTTAACTTCCGCAATCGCTGGGCCATGCGCTAAACCACTGCGCCACCGAGCTAACTAAGAGGGAAACTACATGATCAGTCTGGCATCAGTCCACTTCATCAGTTTGTATAGACTTTGAATTTTTACAGACTGAAGATCGTACCAGACTGATGGAATGGACTGATGCAAGACTGAACAACTAATCTCCCTCAAATATATAAAAAAGAACCCAAATATAAGACACTAAAAAGGACCTAATTGATTTAGCGGGATATTTTTTAGAAAAGAACCCAAAGATAAGACACTAAAAAGAACCTAAATGTAGTGGCGGGATTATTTTAGTCATTTAATTGTAGAACTATATCTTTATCTATGGAATAGCTCCATACTTTCAGCACCTTTTATTTTTTTTTGTACCTAATTCATACGATGCGCGCTTGTTCCAAATTCAAAATATTTTTATTCACTCGGTGAATAAAAACGCGTTTTATTCACTGTTATCAATGAATAAGACGCACTTTTTTGAGTGGCGATGGTGAAAAAGCTTTTTCACCCCGACCATCATGAATTTATTGAAATTATTATTTATTTTATTAGCTTTTCTTCTCTAACGCTGTCTGTCCACCGCCCGCCGTCACCGGGACGGGATGACGGCGCCGGTATAGCGGTACATACATTCACTATGACACCCTATCGACGGAAAACCCATCTCATCATCTAGATAACCCCGTTCGTCCACCTTTGACGTCACTGCGACGTCAACGGGACGGGATGACGGCGCCGAAGTTTTAGTATGACATCAAGATAAGTGACGGGTTTTTGGTGGACTGGCTGTCATAGTGTATGTATGTATGTATGTACCGCTATATATCGACGCCGTCATCCCGTCTCTTTGACGTCCCGGTGACGGCAGCGGTAGACAAACAGCGCCGACGTAAAGAGGGAACTACATTAGGCACACGTGGGCCACGTACGCCGTTCTGGGCGCATCCAATAATGTACCTACTCTATGGACGCGTCAAATCAAAAGGCATACTTTTCGTTGCGTCGCGTAATGTGGCATCGCGTCGCAAAGCGTGGATACATGTGGATATAAAGCTCTAAACAACAATGTCCTATGTTAAATGTATGCGTTCTGATAGGCCCAGATCGGCGTACGTGGCCCACGTGTGCCAAATGTAGGTTCCGCCTAAAGGTTGGTAATAGTTATTCTTATTTTCGATAAATCTACACATTTTTGATGTTATTTACTTGTAGTTTTGAATCCAGACGCACGAAAGATAATTCTATCTAAAGAGGAACAATTAAAACAAATGCTGGAGCGATCGAAGTCACTAAATTATCAAAACTCGCCGTTTGAATTTGTGGACGCAAAGTATTTTGAAAACCATGAGGAAACACATGCTGAAGTAAGTCTCCCTATTATTAACTAGATTTTTATCAAATAGCAGTACAAGACTTTGATTGGCTCATTGGTGTCGAAGTGGTCGGTCCCGCGTAGAGCTCGTCTGCTCCATTCGATAAAGTGGTCTCGTTGTTGTTAATTGCCATCCCCTCGGTCGCTCGGGTCGATGTCTTCTCCCGTTCCTTCCCGTCGTTCACTGGTACTGGGTCTGGTGGTGATTCCATGGTTCTGCTGCAGCCACTCGTCCACTCCACTCGCACTACTTACGAATCCATGACTTTGAAAAGAGGTATATTCACCTATAACTATACCAACCTATAACTATACCCTACAGTTATATTCACCTATAACTATACCAAAGAATATACTTATACTATACCGCTATAGGTACTCCGTTCCCGATCCCGAGTCGAGCTTTCTGAAAAAGGAAAACTATGGAAGTGGCATAAACTGCATTAAAAAATCATTCGTGACGTCAGGCGCGTGCCGTATCCGCCATATTGTGTTGCGTTTACATGTTACAATTTCGACTCTATCCTGTTTACATAAGGTGTATGTACACTAAGCTAAGCCGCCATGTTTAGTTGCGTTTGAATGGAGAACAATGAAGTAGTTATGCACGCTTTTTTCGTAGGTATGCCAGGTCCATATTATTCCTTCGTCATTGGTCGAGCTCCTAGGGATAAAAATACTCCCAGTCGCAGTTCATTGGTCGATGCGCGCGGCTAAAGCTAGGCTATTGGCTAAAAAGGTTTTAGGCTATTGAAGGTTGCTCTCATTGACCAATAGGCGCATACGGACCGACTTTTGCTCGGAGCTCGTTTTGTGGAATGGAGTACCTATAGAAGTTGCCTTACTTTCTTTCGCGTACTCTCATATCTTCTGACGACTTTGGGTTCTCTAATTCTTTTAAATGACCAGCAAAGTATCATAAAAGGAAACCGATTGCATACGCTCTTTGGTTAAAGAAAAGCTTACAAAAATATTGGGACATTTTTTATTAAGCCCGATACAAGTTATGTGCATGCAACGCAACATGTAATGCAACATTTTCCATACATTTAAATGTACATTTGTAGCGCGCGCGTTGCTCCCGCCGATTGTATTGTGGTTTGTGCGAGGAACACTTTGAGTGCGCACAGTGTCATTCGCAACGATTGTGTGCGCCGCGAACAAGCCTCTATGGATTAAGAGCTAGCCCCGGAAATAGGTATACAATAGGCTTGTTTCCATTAAGAATAAATATAATGGATAGGGGTTTATAATGATTAATTATATTATGGAGAAAATAACAAACAATTTTAATTATTAAAAGCGTTAAAGATTAATAATATTTTTAAAAAATAAATTTCGTAAAATGAAACCTTTAGTCACGTGACAGTGAACACCAATCAGAAAGCGTTACGTCACGCCGTGCGAAACTCCAATCTTGTCTTTGACGTTTCGAGTATCACTACCGGAGGCGCGTTCCAAACCTACACTCCGAGTGCAACCTAACCACAACCGAACGCAAGTTTTAGCCACTTTTTCCGTATTTCTCCATTGTTTGGAACATATATAAATAACTGGTTTAGCGTTTTTATAGTCGTGCTATCACACTGGGGCACTATACAGTACTTATAATATGAGAAATTCATTTTTAAACGATAAAAACTAGCTATAACGTACGAAGACACGATCGCTCTTTTGTTTGTTTTGCACGGCGTGACGTCATTCAAGACGCCATGACAGTCTTGTGCGTTTTGGAACCAAATTAAAATTGGTTTTTTAAAACGCGAAATTTATAATGTAAACGCTCGATTAAAAATAAATAAACCTTTTTTTTCGATAAAATGCCTAATAAGCTAAAATATTAAGCAGTTATTGAAATTTTTACATCTATTTCTATTACAGATCTATCTATTTACAGAGCGACGAAACCTATCTTATTAGTGTGCCATAGTATTATTATTAACAGATCCGGGCACCTGGCAGATTTTCAGTGGTGGGGGTGGGAGTGGTTGGGCAACAAGGGGGTATACCTTCAATGAGTTTTTCAGCCCCTTTGTTGCCCAACCACTCCCACCCCACCACTGAAAAGCTATCAGGCGCCCGGATCTATTAATAATGATAGTATGGTACACTAATAAGAGGGGTTTCGTCGCTCTGTAAATTGTATACCTTTTACCGGGGCTAGCTCTTCGTCCACTACTCGTACGGCACTGGAGCGGCTCCATGGCGTGCGCGCGCAGAGGCCGGCCACATAATACTAGTGTTGCGTTGCAGATCAATGTACCGGGCTTATGCACAACTCACAACTATTGTTAATCTATAGTTAAAACAATACTTCACAGGTGCTGCACTTACCCAAGAAACGTAAATCAAACAATGATACTGAAAAGGAAATACTGAAAACTCAAGCACCCTTAGAAAAAACTGATAAGAGTGACGAAAATAAGGCACAGAACGAAGATAATAGGAAAATACCCGACTTTAAAATACGCAGAAAAATATGTAAAACTCCTATTAAAACAGTAATACCGAACAATGAAACAACCGCTTCCAATAGTTATAGTGACATACTGAATTCTAAAATTGAAGCAAATACCAATGATCAGATTACAGCTCCAAATAATATTTTTATATGCGATGTATGCAAAAAAGAATATCTCTGCAAAAGCCTCTTAGAAAATCATATTAAGAAATGGCACATAATTGCATTGAATCGTAAACTAAACACGATAAATTTGGATTGTAATACAAATTACCAAAAATGTAAAGATACTAATCTTTTAAAAGGAAATGATTTACTAAAAAATAACAATGTGACAGAAAATAAACTCAGCAGAAATAAGAACAAACATTTACATATTATCTGTAGCGATGAAACGAAATACAAATGTAGTTATTGTACGAAATGTTTTTCTAAGAGGAGTAATTTAAGTACTCATGTAAGAAATCATACAGGAGAGAAACCATACAAATGTAGTAATTGTACGAAATGTTTTACTCAAAGCAGTACTTTAGCTACACATCTAAGAACTCATACAGGAGAAAAACCATATAAATGTAGTTATTGTACGAAATGTTTTATCAACAGCAGTAATTTAAATACACATGTAAGAAATCATACAGGAGAGAAACCATACAAATGTAGTTATTGTACGAAATGTTTTACTCAAAGCAGTACTTTAGCTACACATCTAAGAACTCATACAGGAGAGAAACCGTACAAATGTAGTTATTGTACAAAATGTTTTTCTGTCAGCAGTACTTTAGCTACACATGTAAGAACTCATACAGGAGAGAAACCATACAAATGTAGTTATTGTCCGAAATGTTATTCTGTCAGCAGTCATTTAGCTACACATGTAAGAATTCATACAGGAAAGAAACCATACAAATGTAGTTATTGTGCGAAATGTTTTACTTATGGAAATGTATTAGCTACACATTTAAGAACTCATACAAGAGAGAAACCATACAAATGTAGTTATTGTGCGAAATGTTTTACTAGGAGCAGTAATTTAGCTACACATGTAAGAACGCATACAGGAGAGAAACCATACAAATGTAGTTATTGTACGAAATGTTTCACTACTAGCAGTGAAGTAGCTTCACATGTAAGAACTCATACAGGAGAGAAACCATACAAATGTAGTTATTGTACGAAATGTTTTACTCAAAGCAGTGCTTTAGCTACACATGTAAGAACTCATACAGGAGAGAAACCATACAAATGTAGTTATTGTGCGAAATGTTTTACTTATAGACATGTATTAGCTACACATTTAAGAATTCATACAGGAGAGAAACCATACAAATGTAGCTATTGTAAGAAATGTTTTACGCAAAGCGGTGAGTTAGCTAAACATTTTAGAAGTCATACAGGAGAGAAACCACACAAATGTAGTTATTGTTCGAAATGTTTTACTCAAAGCAGTGCTTTAGCTACTCATGTGAGAATTCATACAGGGGAGAAAGATAAAATTGCAAAATGAATTACTGTTTATAATTAATTTAATTAAATTAGCAGGTAGTTTATAAACTATAAGATAGAATATAACTTATAAGATAGAATATCAGACAGTAATCACCTTTACCTATTGAAACATCGCAATAGGGAGGGATACCTACACAAGATATAAAATTTACCTAGCGTTCAAATGAGTGTCAATGCGCTTATCTCAACGCGTGTGTAAGAAAGTTTTGTGTGAGTGGTTATTTAGCCTGAATTACGAAGATGTCGAGTCTTTTGTTTTACATTACGAATGATATTTAGCACGCACGCACGCACACACGCACACACACACACACACAACACACACACCCACACACACACATACTAATTTTTATTTGCATTTATAAGAAAGTTTGTTTTACATAGTAAGTTCCTTCTAGATTCAACAAATTTATTTTTGTGTTTTACTGTTATAATTCTATAAGTTCGAGGTGGGCGCTGATAGCTGCGACACAGTCTTTGACTAATGTGGTTATTAACGTTAATTTGATTTTGTTAAAAATGTATAGACACAAATAAATAATTTTTGAATTTTTTTTGAATGATTTATTGAAAGGATTTCGATATTTTCGTTTGTCTTGCTCGATCTCTGATAAAAGAATTTAGCTATAAAGCCATTAAATACAAAATACGAACGTTTTTTTTAATTTCTACTAGCTTCCGCCCGCGACTTCATCCGTGTGGAAAGTAGAAAAATATATCAACCAGTTTAAAATGACACCCTTTAGTCACTAAAGTTTAGTGTATGAAAATTCAACCCGTTGTTGAGTTTTTGTCATTATTAGCTATTAGTAAATAGTAATTGATTTATTACCGTTGCAATCGCATGGCGCCATGGCGCGAAATTGCTAATCTATTATTATTTTAGTTAAACTAAAATACCGGGTTGGTAATTTGTTGTGCTGAGTTGCTGACTGTGTGTTTGTGTGCCTGCCTACATAAATTAAAAACAATTATTACATTCTTCTTTTAAATTGTTTTCGTTAAAAAATTTGAGTAAGTGAGTACCTAGTTAATATTGTTTGCTGTTGAATGAAAAGAATATATTTTTCGTTGAACTTGTAAATACACTGTAAATGAAAAATGTCGAAAATAAGAGCTACAACCGCTCCTATTTCCTGCTGTTGCTGTTGTCTGCTGTAACCTATTTCGTTCATTATCGTGTTATAAAACAACAATATAACAGGATAACAGACAACAGTTTATAATGACAGTTATTATAGAATAACACAACACTGTTACTCGTTATTGCAAAACAGTCGTTATTTCCATCACTAATTATGTGTAAGATAAAAAGATATTATGTCCGTGAACTTGAGACAATACGACGTAGTGATTGATCAAAAATTATCGATATCGATACTCATGTCGATGATTTATGATGATGATGGCTTCGTAGTTAAAAAAATAAAAAAAGCATTAATTGCGAAGATTGTATTGAATCATTAGAGCAGGTGCGGAATAATGAGTCATTGATTAGTTTTAAAGATTTCGATACACACGGTGAAGGTTTCATGTGTTATCCTTTTACGGACGTAATCAACGTGTGTGAAAAATGTGAATGTTGTTTTAGAGAAAACCTTAAATCTAAAATAAATTTTGACAAAAAATCTTTCGATAAATCTGTTTTGCTGATTTTAAGAAATATTGTCAACATTGTAAATGTGTTTCCGTCTTTGATTGCTCATTCATACGAACAAGAACCTATGAACAACCATAGGTATTTAATTGTAAAATATATTATCGAAATATATTTGTCCATAGGTACGACTGAGATATGAAGCCAAACTAAAAAATCTCTCAATGGAAACATTAAGAAATTATTTAAATAAAATTGTTCTCTTCAGAGGACAATAATTTAACTTAATTATAATGATTAAATCTTGTTTGTGTTTTATTTATTAGAGCCAATACATTATGGTTATCGACAACATAAAATGGACTTGAGGGTATTCCTAAAATTCACGCACACGTTTACAAATTTACAAACACTAGCTCAAGTCACTTTTGGTGTCGCAGCCGTGTCCTACATCTTGGCATGGACCACTTTGAAAACCGCAATTCTGACTACATGGAAAATTTCTCCCCAATTAGTCCCAACTAGTCCTACTTTTTCGGAATTAGTCCCAAAAAGGACTGAAAGATATAAGCGATTTAAATGGTCCATGCCAAAGCAAACCTTCATTTTGGCAGGGACAGGCTATATCTAGTGAACCTAAACACCTAGCCAGGATCTGATTATTCAAAAAAAATCTCCCTTTTTTATGGATCCCGCAATGCCTAGAATCAAAACGAAATGAAGCGCCGTTCAAAAAATATAAAGGAATGATTTGGTCCCTGCCAAAATCAACCTACATCTTGGCGAGGACTTTTGAACCAGGTCACCTAGAGAAAATCTGATTATTGGAAACGATTCGTGTAAATTACTCCCAATTAGTCCTAAAGCCACAAAATTAGTCCCCCTTTAGTTTAGGAGATAATCGGAATTAAAGTTTGGTTTTTATAGTACAGGAGCCGACTTCCTATTTAGTGACGATGTTTGTAACTTGTTTTATTTTTGCGTGTTTGTGTTAAAATAATGAAGTGTTATTAACGTATAATGTAAAACAAAAGTATAACGTAAAGTAATACGTAACTTTTATGCATTTTCGAAACTCAAAACCTTAATTTTTAAGTCATAAAATAAAAATGATTTCTTAGAGGTATTTTGATCCCAGACTCCTGGACTATATCAAAAACATGTACAGTCGCGTACAAAATAATTTCAAAAGAAGTATGAAATGGTCATGTATAAAATTGAATTTTAAAGTTACATTGCTTTTCTTTCGAAACTATTCATATTTGGAGTAGAGAGTGATTTTCTTCCTTCAAGGGGTTTACTTTAAACTTTGTACCTATACAGGGTTATTTGTAATTAATTTAAAACCTCTCTTGGGGCTGATCACACCATCAAACTGTACAATTTTCATTATAGGACCAACCTTGAAATCGAAAAAAAAATCAGCTGTTTCATACATTTCGATGGAGTACCTACCTACGCATTGTACTTATGTATGGAACAGGTGTTTTTTTTTCTAGTTTGACAAGAAAATAACAACTCAATGTTAAAAAAATAAAAAAAATACAAGATGGCGGCCAACTTTTTTGTTTGTAGGCCGATTTCGATGAAACTCGGTTTTTGCTACTATTTTGACAAGAATACAGCAATGCAATTTTAAAAATATAAAAATCCAAGATGGCGGCCAACTTTTTTGTTTGTAGGCCGATTTCGATGAAACTCGGTTTTTGCTACTATTTTGACAAGAATACAGCAATGCAATTTTAAAAATATAAAAATCCAAGATGGCGGCCAACTTTTTTGTTTGTAGGCCGATTTCGATGAAACACTGTTTTTGGTACTATTTTGACAAGAAAACAGCAACGCAATTTAAAAAATCCAAGATGGCGGCCAACTTTTTTGTTTGTAGGCCGATTTCGATGAAACTCGGTTTTTGCTACTATTTTGACAAGATAACAGCAACACTATGTAAAAAATATAAAAAATCCAAGATGGCGGCCAACTTTTTGTTTATGGGCCGATTTCGATGAAACTCGGTTTTTGCTACTATTTTGACTAGAAAACAGCAATGCAATGTTAAAAATATAAAAATCCAAGATGGCGGCCAACTTTTTTGTTTGTAGGCCGATTTCGATGAAACACTGTTTTTGGTACTATTTTGACAAGAAAACAGCAACGCAATTTAAAAAATCCAAGATGGCGGCCAACTTTTTTGTTTGTGGACCAATTTTGATGAATCTCGGTTTCTGGTACTATTTTAACTAGAAAATAATAATGAAATATTAAAAAATAAAAAGCCAAGATGGCGTCTTACTTTTTTGTTTGTGAGCCGATTGATTAAACCATTTCCGTATAAAAATCAGCTGTTTCATTTTGACAGAGTAAGGTATTGGACTTTTATGTATTTGTCCATCATTATGTATTTAATTGTACTTAAAAAAAATAATCTTAAAAAGCTTTTGTATGGAACAGCTGGTTTTTTTTCACCGTAGAAGTCTCATAGTGAAAGTTGTTGAGAAAGATGGTTCGAAACCAGCGGCTTCAAAACCAATAAAAATTCAGTTCGTATAAGTTTTTTCATTATAATTAGAAATACAATAATATGTAGGTACATGACACTTTTTGATAAGATGACGTTTTTTTATAATAATTGTACATTTACATATACTTGTCACCAAGTGTAAAAACGTGTGATTTACCTTTTTTATTACTTTTTAAATTTGAGCTTTTTGCATTCAAAATGCTATTTTTATACAATACTAAATAATATACTAGAAAAAATACGACTCGCACTTTCTAGTATATTATTTAGTATTATTGTATAAAAATAGCATAGTGAATGCAAAAATCTCAAATTTAAAAATTATATAGTTAGCTATTTCATCTTAATCGATTCTAAAACCACTCTAAAATAAAAATAAATAAACCGACCAAATAACCAAAGAACGAAAAAAAAAAACACCTGCCAAGTGCCAATTCAGTGTTGCCGTTTTCCCGTAAAATGTTGTCATAGACGAAAGTTGAAAATTAAACCTAATTAAAAAAAAATGCAAAATGCCAAGTTCACAATTCACATACATGTAAAATGGGGTGAAAAAAAGCTAAATTTGAATAAACAAAATGGCAACACTGCCTTTCATGCCTGTCATTTTTTTCTAGTAACTTTTGACTTGTGTAAAAATTTGGAAAAAAAAATAGGTAGGTACTAAAAATATCGTTAAAAGACACTAGAATATTAAAATAGTTTTGATAAAACATGTGTAAATAAAAGCGAATTTATGAAATCAAGCACTCATTTATTAATAATTATAGGCAAATAGTACCTACATAATTAACAAAGGTGAGAAGTACCTACGAAAATATGTAATAGGATTTCATTTTTCACAATTTTGCTTAAAAACATTAAAATATATTAGGTAAGTTATACTTTTTTAGCGACTAAATTACAAAAATATTAAAAAAATCCGCTAATCCAGCTCCTATGTCGCTAGAACGGCAACACACCATTTAATGTATGACAAAAACGAACTATTTTTTGGGTGTGGTATGGCTTTGTTAAGAGCCATTTAGACAACATGTTTCGCAACATTTAGGTACCTGTCTCGTCCATTTTGCTTCAAATGGATGACAGATAGATATTTCGGAAACGTTGAATTGAAAACATGTTTTCCAACATGTTTTTGTGTCTATTTAAACGCGGCTTTAGCGCGTTTTTCCACGAACAACGACACGACACGATTCACAAGACAGTGTTGTCAGCACTATAGTGCTGACAACTGTACTTTTTGGTACGTTCTGGCAACACTGTTGACAATCGTGTCGTGTCATTGTTTGTTCGTAGGAAAACGCCCTTACAATCCCTCCCTCTTAGCCTAGCATGACCACCGAAACGTGATATGGTACCTAGTGATTTATCACGTTTAACTGGAGGGAAGGGCTGCCCCCCTAGCATGACCGACAATACACGATATATATCGTTTTGTCGACACTCGACTGTCAAATTCCATTGTTTTATGGCAGTTAAACGTGATTAAGCTCTATATCATATTATCGCGTTTCGATGGTCATGCTAGGGGGGCATGAGCATATTACACTATCATATATTATTTATCGGATGCTATCTCCGACGAAGATAGTAAACATATATCTCGGATGATATATACATGATAGTGTAATATGGGCCTAAAACTTTATTCCGTTCCGCAATGCGCAGTGTTCCGATTGTTAAAACTTATGTTCACAGATACTGTTTGTGCATTCCTCAATTTACGAAAGTTCGTGCTTAATGTTTTACAATCGGAACACTGCGCATTACGGAACGGAATAGTTTTATGTAATTAATTTTTACTGTACGCTTTTGTACATGACTGTACTTATATAAAAAAACGGAATTTCTCCTAAACTAAAGGGGGACTAATTTTGTGGCTTTAGGACTAATTGGGAGTAATTTACACGAATCGTTTCCAATAATCAGATTTTCTCTAGGTGACCTGGTTCAAAAGTCCTCGCCAAGATGTAGGTTGATTTTGGCAGGGACCAAATCATTCCTTTATATTTTTTGAACGGCGCTTCATTTCGTTTTGATTCTAGGCATTGCGGGATCCATAAAAAAGGGAGATTTTTTTTGAATAATCAGATCCTGGCTAGGTGTTTAGGTTCACTAGATATAGCCTGTCCCTGCCAAAATGAAGGTTTGCTTTGGCATGGACCATTTAAATCGCTTATATCTTTCAGTCCTTTTTGGGACTAATTCCGAAAAAGTAGGACTAGTTGGGACTAATTGGGGAGAAATTTTCCATGTAGTCAGAATTGCGGTTTTCAAAGTGGTCCATGCCAAGATGTAGGACACGTCGCAGCCAAGCGAACTCTGTTCGTCTATTCGAGTGGAATATTATGTTTATGGTTAAGACTAAAAATGAAACGGATAGCAGTTTGGCCGAATATCCGGCGGAACTTAGCCGTTTGGTGCATCGCACACACACATACTTGCGTAGGCGGCTCGCGAACGATTGGGTGGACTAGGTTCGATTCGGGTCTTAAAACTAATTATAATTCTTAAGTGATACTAAGACTAATTAAATAAAGCAAATAATTAGGTACTTAAAAATATAATATTTTATCCAGATTTTTTTTAATTCGGCCGGATAGTATTAAGACTGCCGGATAGGCCGGATACTGGATAGTTACCGTATATCCGTTTCATCTCTAGTTAAGACACATGGTGTTTTTGTGCAACCGGATTATAGCCAAATAACCACTTAATATATAAAATATATTGATAATAGCATTGTAAACACCAAAAATGAGAGAACATAATATGAGACTTACTTTAAATGGTATTTTCGCGTGTTTTGCTCTACACAATCAACAAACATCTCAATTTCGACAAAAAAAGTATCTATGAGGATTTTGTTGAATGTTGAGATGTTTTGTTGATTGTGTAGGGCATGCCGGTATAAGAGATCTTTCGCACGAGCCCGTTTTAACGCGCGATTTTTCTGACGCTTTGATTATGACTTCTCGGCTATGTTCGCGCGGGCAAAGTTTTACCGCACGATTTTTTTTTATCCCGAGTGGAAAACGCCGACAAAGGGAAAACGTACGAAATGAGAGAGGTGCTTAACGCCTGATTAATCCCAAATTAGGCTATATAATATTATAGGTAGGGAGTGATAACGTTATTTTTAAATGTAACGTTATTTCTTACTTTTTACCGTTAATTTTAACATTAACGTTATGTCAATAAATAACGTTACTTTAGATAACGTTACATTGAAATTAACGTTATTTCAGTAAATAACGTTAATTCTCTGGGAAGGTTGTGTCAACCGAACGTCACGCTCTAATGTAGAACGCCGCCGTTAGAGCGTTCGGTTGCACTCGGAGCGTAGGTTCGGTTCGGTTCTAACGCAACCAGGGTGGGTTGCGTTTAGAGCCTTTAGAGCGCGGTTGTTTGGTTCTTTTTTAACTCACTCAGGTTCGGAACGACCAAGAACTTTAAATGTCAATACATAGTCTTCGTTTTCCATTTGGAATACGAATAATTTAAACTTTTCTTAATTCTAAATCAAATAAAATCAGTTTTTTGAGGATCTACCATGATTATTTTAAGAATTAGACTCAAAAACATCAAAATAATGTCAATTGACATTGTCATTTTTTCTATAGACAAACGTCAGAGCGTTTTACAACCAACCATTTTGATGGTTAAAAAGTTGCAACGCTCTAACGTTTGGAACGGGAAGGTTGAGTCAACCGAACGTTACGTTCTAATGTTTAGAACGCCGCCGTTAGAGCATTCGGTTGCACTCGGAGCGTAGGTATGGAACGCGCCTCTGTCTGTCTGTCACTGTCAGATTTTGCTTTGGTTTGGTGAGGAACATAAGTTTTGGGTTTTGGAATTTGGATTGGGATTTCTTTTGAAATAACTTTTTTCGTTTTCGATCGAAGTGTGTAGTGTATAAAATGAACTACGTAAAGGCGTGCAGAGTATGCTTGGCGTACAATATCCGCTTGCATTCAATATCGAGTGGTCAGCTTCGGGATATTTACGAGAAATTCACTGAAACATCGGTAAACTAACTATAGTAATACCTATTACTTCTGTTTTTGGTCAAGTCTACTTTAAAATTTTAATCATTTGCTTTTATAGCTCGTTTACACATGATCGATCACAGTATCGTCAAAGTAGTCATCAAAACTATGGTCAAAGCGTACTTTGATTACTTCAACCATGTTCATTTCTATGTCCTGTCCTTTCCATGTCTCTGTCCCTGTCTCTGTCCCTATATGTCCATGTCCTACCCCTGCCCCTGCCACGTTGCCGAAGTCTTGTTACTTAATTTGGCATCATTGTAGGTACCTACTTTATTTGATAATATGCCTACATTTTATGGCAAGCATAGAGGTTTATTTTGGCACAAATATCGCATTAATTTGCTCGGCAAGATTTGGTGATCATTTACTATATTTGGTGCAGTCATGACTAAAAAAGCTACAACTATTATTATTTTAGACTTTCTTTTTTGGTGTTAGTTCAGTTTATTTTTTTGGTACGAAAGCTTAGGGTACAAAAGCATTTTTTGGTGATCATTATATTTATCCCCATAAATTGCTATATCATATTGCGCTTCTGCGGTCATACTAGGGCCGATGAAGCTGATTTAGGCAAATCTGGCAACCCTACATGAACCTCCCTCCCCTATTGGATGGGTAGCCGTAGGTATATACCTAAGTGGGAAAATCACAGGCCCTGGCACCAAATGGCACACCCCATTATGTACACTGCTAATATTTGGAGTTTCTAGTAAAATTTGACTTTTATTCCAGCTTGAAACGGGCGACACGAAACCAACATGTGTCTGTTATATTTGCTTCAGTTTGTTGACAAAGTTTCAGAAGTTTATAGAGAAATCAAAAAAATCTAATCGGCTACTAGAAGAGATGTTAAGTTTTGGTTTGGAGGTAAGTTAAATAAAGTCTACAGACAAATAAAAGTATACAGCAGTATAACGACATATTGCCTACCTACTTTAAAAGTGTCAGTTGTGTCACTTAATACCTACTTCATTCATTAAAAAGTACAAAATTTAGTGGAACATTCATAGCACTGACATAATAATCTTTAAATCCTAAGGCGATTAACACACTGCAACGCGATCTGCCACTTTGTGTGGGGCTCTGTATTAATATTGGTGATACAAACAGAGACATTTGCAAACTGTCACAATGATTTACATCATTCATAATTTTTGCTTATAGCTCTCAGTAAATTCATTGGAATTGTTTCGTAAACAACAAACTGGAATCCCTTGGACCTTGGGCAAGACTCGGACCATTAGAGTCATATCTACAACTGAGGAAGAGGACAACATGGAAACTCTTATTAAAACAGAATATGTGTATTCTGAAATGGACGTGGAGGATCAGAATGAAGGTATTATTTTTATTTATTAATTAAGTAACAACATTTTGCCTAAATAAATATTGCCTTGAAAGATCACTCACTGCCAACCCTTGTAGTACTAACATCTATTCTGTGCCTGTGCTACAGGCACAGAATAAAATCAATTACTTTGTTTTCTATAATCATGTTGTACTGTATTTGGTAACAATATATTTAAATTTGTAAATATTATTACCACCAGTTCTTCTTATCAGTGAAAAAAGTCTGGAACGGGTAGTAGGAAAATATAGACTATTCAAAAGTGCTTAATTATTAAGATTATTTGAATAAAGCCATTTTGACTTTTAATAAAGGAACTTAATTGTTTTCTCAGTGCTAGTTGACGCCATGGAGTTTTTAGCTCTATAATAATATAATAATTATTGTTTTAGATGATGTAGATGGCATTCTTTTAGAAGAAGTTACCAACCATGATTCATCATCAGATTCCGAAGACAACATGCCTCTGCAATTTGTTAGTAAACAGTGGAAAGCGGACCCTCACAATAAAAAATCAAAAGTTAGTGCGAAAAGAAGCTATGTATCTGAAATTACAACTTCTAAAAGTGAGTAGAAAAATTTAACTTATATCGTACAGTCTGGCCAAAAAGAGTACAAAATAATAGGGGAGCCACTATGTTTATTCATAAGTGGTATTATTTGGCAACACTTGACTACTTTTGTATGCAAAGACCACATGTTGCTAGCGAGTAAATAATTTAAGAAAAATATTTTTACCCTGACCTTCATGAATTTATTAAAATTGTCTATAATTTTTTACATGAATTATCTAAAAGATAATAATCATGACCGCTATTCGATACAGATTTGTTCTCTAGCGCCGCCTGTCCACCGCCCGCCGTCACCTGCCTGCCTAGCATGACCGATTTATATCGTGTGATATAGCGTTTTATCACGTTTAACTGTCAAAAAGACAAAGGAGTTTGACAGTTGAGTGTCGATAAAATGCTATATCACGCGATATAAATCGGTCATGCTAGGGGGGCTGGGGCCCTACCGCCTATCTCAAAGCGATAGCAATACTCTACCCGTCCTTGTCATATCATAACACGGTGACAAGGACGGACAGTGCACTGACGTCATAAACCAAAGCATGGCGGTAGACCCGCGGGACGGCATGACGGCGCCGATATAGCGGTACATACATTCACTATACAGCCTGTATGTCCACCGACAACCCCTCCCGTCATCTTTAGTTTTTTTTATTTATTTGGGACAACAAACAATTGACCAATGTATGTTACTTAAATAAACTAAGAACAATGAAAATACTAATAGGACAATCAACACCGTTATCCACAACTTAAATAAAAGAGTGGGTAGGTACCTGCTTCATAAAAAAAATTAAAGTACTTAAATAATAAAAGAGAAAACAGAAAAGAAACTAAACTAAGAAATACATACAAGAGGGGCAATCATGCATGCATCTTGATGTCATTATGACGCCGTTTGACCACCGTTGACGTCTGTGGAACGTGGAGGACGGGATGACGGCGCCGAAGTTATATTTTGACATCAAGATGACCGCCATATCGGCGCCGTCATTCTGTCCCGTAGACGTCCCGGTGTCAGCAGCGGTACATAAACGGCGTAAAGCGGGAACAACATGAGGCTCACGTGGGCCACGTACGCTGATCCGGGGCCCTATTTTTGAATCTCGTTCGACATTCGACTCGGAGGTCGAGTCCAATGTCGAACGAAAATCAATAGAAAAGAGCGCTCGATGCCTGTCGAGCGATTCAAAAATAGGGCCCCTGTGCGCGTCCAAAAATGAACTCTATGAACGCGACAGAATAAATACTTTTCGTTGCGTCGCGTAATCTACACATTTATGATGTTATTTACTTTTAGTTTTGGAGCCAGACGCGCGAGAGATAATTCTGTCTAAAAAGGAACAAATACAACTGACGCTGGAGAGATCGGAGTCACTATATTATCAAAACTCACCATTTAAATGTGACTTGTGCTATAAAGGATTTGTGGACATAAGGGCTTTTGAAAATCATCAGGAAAAACATGATGAGGTGAGTCTCTTATATTATTACTAATAACTTTGTTTTTTTTTTAAATAGAAGCAAGTACAAGACTTTCTGGTGAAATTGCGAGATGTTGCATCTGTTCCCGTTTCATTGTCATAGAAAAGCTTGCAAAATATCAGACGATTTTTGATAAATATCTTAAGTTTGGTACAGATTATGTGCGTGCAACGCAACATGCACAACATTTTCCATACATTCGTAGCGCGCGCGTTGTTCCCGCCGATTGTCGGTTTTTGCGACTAACACTTTGTGTACGCGAAGTGTCATTCGCAGCCTTCGATCAAGAATATCCTAGATAACGCTTCACGAACTAAAACAGTACGCAAAAATGGCACCTCAAATAGCGTCCCACTTACAAGCTTGGCGCTTATTTTGTACATAATCACCACTTATTTTGTACAAAATAAGCTTATTTTGTACAAAAACACATCTTTTAACACTATTTACTTTGTGCAAAATAAGCGCCCAGTTCGTAAGTGGGACGCTATTTGAGGTGCCATTTTTGAGACTCTGACCGGACATCTAGGGTATTCTTGATCGAAGTTCGCAGCCCTATATTCTCATTGAGTCACACTAACTGGTGGAGAAAAAAATTCGCAACGAGTAACAGGGGTGACTCGATGCGAATTTTTATTGTCATCCAGTAACACTGTTACGTATATGGTGTGACTCGTTCGGAAAAAAATTATCGGGTAACAGTGTGACTCGATGCTAATTTTTATTCTCATCTAGTAACCCTATATTCTCATCGAGTCACACACAACTGAATAGCGTCACATCACATTGTGAATAGTTGAGTAAAAAATTCGCGAGGAGTAACAGAGTTGACTCGTTGCGAATTTTTATTCTCATCCAGTAACACTGGTACGTGTATAATGAATGTGACACGTTCGGGAAAAAAATCGCATCGAGTCACACTGTTACCTGATGCGATTTTTTTTTCCGAACGAGTCACACTACACACGAACCAGTGTAACTAGATGAGAATAAAAATTCGCACCAAATCACCTCTGTTACTCCTTGCGAATTTTTCACTCAAACATTCACAGTGTGACTCGATGAGAATATAGGTTGGCAAAGGTTGTGCGCGCCGCGAACAAGCCCCTACTCGTACGGCGCTGGAGCGGCTCCGTGGCGTGCGCGTTGTTACCGCCGATTGTCGGTTTTTGCGACTAACACTTTGCGTACGCGAAGTGTCATTCGCAGCCCTATATTCTCATTGAGTCACACTGTGACTGGTTGAGAAAAAAATTCGCAACGAGTAACAGGGGTGACTCGATGCGAATTTTTATTGTCATCCAGTAACACTGTTACGTGTATGGTGTGACACGTTCGGAAAAAAATGTGTCGGGTAACAGTGTGACTCAATGCTAATTTTTATTCTCATCTAGTAACCTTATATTCTCATCGAGTCACAACTGAATAGCGTCACATCACATTGTGAATGGTTGAGTAAAAAATTCGCGAGGAGTAACAGAGTTGACTCGTTGCGAATTTTTATTCTCATAATGAATGTGACACGTTCGGAAAAAATCGCATCGAGTCACACTGTTACCCGATGCGATTTTTTTTCCGAACGAGTCACACTATACACGAACCAGTGTTAGATGAGAATAAAAATTCATAAAGAGAATTTTTCACTCAACCATTCACAGCGTGACACGATTTAGTGTGACTCGATGAGAATATAGGTTGGCAACGGTTGTGCGCGCCGCGAACAAGCCCCTCGTACGGCGCTGGAGCGGCTCCGTAGCGTGCGCGCGTAGACTGCCGGGAACAGACGTCCGCAGGTGAATCGCGCAGAGGCCGGCCACATTATACTAGTGTTGCTTAGCAGATCAATGTACCGGGCTTATACACAACTCACAACTAGCTATTGTTTATCTATCGTTAATACAATACCTCACAGGTGCTGCACTTACCCAAGAAACGTAAAACGGATAATGAAACTGAAAAGGAAATACTGAAAAATCAAGCACCCTTACAAAAAACCGATAAGGGTGGGGAAAATAAGGCACAGATGGAAGATAATAGGAAAATACCCGACTTTAAAATACGCAGAAAAAAATGTAAAACTCCTATTAAAACAGTAATACCGAACAATGGAATAACCGCTTCCTATAGTAATAGTGACATAAAGAATTCTAAAATTGAAGCAAATAGCAATGATCAGATTACAGCTCCAAATAATATTTTTATATGCGATGTATGCAAAAATGAATATCTCTGCAAAAGCCTCTTAGAAAATCATATTAAGAAATGGCACGTGGTTGAATTTAATCGTAAACCTGTAAGAACTCATACAGCAGAGAAACCATACAAATGTAGTTATTGTACAAAATGTTTTACTAAAAGCAGTAATTTAGCTACACATGTAAGATCTCATACAGGATACAAACCATATAAATGTAACTATTGTGCGAAATGTTTTACTTCTAAAGGTGTATTAGCTACACATTTAAAAATTCATACAAGAGAGAAACCATACAAATGTAGTTATTGTACGAAATGTTTCACTACTAGCAGTGCACTAGCTAAACATGTAAGAATTCATACAGGTGAGAAACCATACAAATGTAATTATTGTATAAAATGCTTTTCCGACAGCAGTACTTTAGCCACACATTCAAGAATTCATACAGGAGAGAAACCATACAAATGTAATTATTGTATAAAATGCTTTTTCGACAGCAGTACTTTAGCCACACATTTAAGAATTCATACAGGAGAGAAACCATATAAATGTAACTATTGTGCGAAATGTTTTACTTCTAAAGGTGTATTAGCTAGACATGTAATAATTCATACAGGAGAAAAACCGTACAAATGTAGTTATTGTACGAAATGTTTTTCTGACGCCAGTACTTTAGCTACACATTTAAAAATTCATACAGGGGAGAAACCATACAAATGTAGTTATTGTACGAAATGTTTCACTACTAGCAGTGCACTAGCTAAACATGTAAGAATTCATACAGGTGAGAAACCATACAAATGTAATTATTGTATAAAATGCTTTTCCGACAGCAGTACTTTAGCCACACATTCAAGAATTCATACAGGAGAGAAACCATACAAATGTAATTATTGTATAAAATGCTTTTTCGACAGCAGTACTTTAGCCACACATTTAAGAACTCATACAGGAGAGAAACCATATAAATGTAACTATTGTGCGAAATGTTTTACTTCTAAAGGTGTATTAGCTAGACATGTAATAATTCATACAGGAGAAAAACCGTACAAATGTAGTTATTGTACGAAATGTTTTTCTGACGCCAGTACTTTAGCTACACATTTAAAAATTCATACAGGGGAGAAACCATACAAATGTAGTTATTGTACGAAATGTTTTTATCGAAGCAGTGATTTAGCTAGACATGTAAGAGCTCATACAGGAGAGAAACCATTTAAATGTAGTTATTGTACGAAATGTTTTACTAGGAGCAGTCATTTAGCTACACATGTAAAAACTCATACAGGAGAGAAACCATACAAATGTAGTTATTGTACGAAATGTTTCACTACTAGCAGTGAACTAGCTAAACATGTAAGAATTCATACAGGAGAGAAACCATACAAATGTAATTATTGTATAAAATGCTTTTCCGACAGCAGTACTTTAGCCACACATTTAAGAATTCATACAGGAGAGAAACCATACAATTGTAATTATTGTATAAAATGCTTTTCCGACAGCAGTGCTTTCGCTAGACATGTGAGAATTCATAAAGGTGAGAAAAATAAAATACCACAATGAATGAATCAGTGTTTGTAAATTTATTAATCTTGCAGTTAGTTTTTAGGTAAGATATCAGACAATAATCGCTTATTTTACCCGACAGCAAGGGTTATGTTTTTTGCGCGTATCTTGTAAGTTTGTATGTTTGTAGGTATGTAATATTCTATTCAACACACTTGCTCGTAAAGTGAGCCCTAATACATCGCTTTTAGGGCCATAAACCGAGCTATAACAAACGCGTGCAATAATATATAAAACACTAGTACGTCATAGAATTATCCCTACAAAGTTAAACTAGTACCTTACTGCAAGTTCTATGCGAGATGGCGAGTAAACAGAGCATTACCAATTTAACCGGGTAATACAGTTATTTTTTTTAGTAACAACAAAGAGGTTTTATGCCGCTGAAAATTCATATACATTTTTGGAATAAATAAATGTGTAGGGCCATAGCCTTCTATAATTCCAAGCCGTGAAGTGAACAGAACGGCAACATCGCATGTGATCAAGCACATAGTTTAATAATATTGTTTTTATTATTTATTATTTCTTTTTCCTATATTATCTGCGTTTTAACTAGTTGTAAATTGTGATGTCAGATTATTTCAATCAAGATTTTATTTTTATTATTATTATTTATGTATTAGGACATGAGGTTTGAGTCAAATTGTTTGACCTTCTCGGGGTCCTTTAGTACGATGAGCATTTTGATCTAGGCCTTCTCTAGCAATGAATCTTACATCATTGGAAAAGTATTTAAATTTGAAACATTTCATTGTATGACAGCTAACGTCAACTATTAGTACTTTGAGAGTTAAACCGCTCTGAAATCAACCAAATTTTATAACCTTAATGACCTAAAACGATTACTACAAAAAAAAATATCGACCTCTTAAAATTGAAAGATTCCCATACATTTAGTATGGAGACTGATCGACGACATGACCACGAACTGACAGTAATACACGTTGCCAAACTTATGTTCATGGCTTGTAAATGAAGACGGCTAGGGCTTATTTTTCAATCCTCAGATAACAGATATCAGTCAGTTTAAATATTAACCAAATCTAATAAAAGTCATTCAAAAATGTGACAGACAAATGAATGACAAGCATTTTCAATTTGGCAGTAAAATACGCTATCAAACGGATAAAGCTCTATCTAGCAAAGATATTAGAATTTTAAAAAGAGGTATCTAGGCATTGAAAAATCAGCCCGTCAAACAAATATTTATCATTATCAAATTTTTCATAATTCACAATATTTTTTTGTTATATAATATTAAAATATTTGCAAGATTTTATCACTTAACATTATAATTTTGAAGTAGGTTGTATGCTCACTCACCCCTTTGTTCCCAAAATATTGTTGCATTGGGCGTGTGAAAAAAACAAAAAAAAAACCTGCGCGCCTTTTCCCGTAATTATCATATTTTGTTTTTGTCGTATTTGTTGCTGTGTGGTAAATTACTTTGTTTTTCCTTGCAAATGTGTTGAAAAACGTCGTATGAAACTCGTGAGCTTTTGCTTATTGCACACTTGGCTGAGGCACGTGTGAATCGCTAAAGTATAATCTATCATCACAGAGTAAATTTCAACCATCAGCGCGTTTCTCACACCGATGACGGGACTTCTCTGGTATGCGTAACCCCAGCAAAATGTTGTGTGTTAGAGAAATGAGAGTAGGTATTGCAGATAATTTGTTCATAGTTAGATGATGTGTTCAAGATGTATTTTCGAAGTTATTCGAAATACATCTTGAACACATTTCGGGTAACGTTACCCCAGCAAAATGTTTTTAAAAAAGGCGCTTAGCCTGGAACCAAGTACATCATATGATGAGTTGTAAATGAATACCAATAGCAAAATCTGTTCATATTCAAGATTTTGCTGCGGTAACGTTTAAGGCCCTCCGCTGCGTTAAGCGGGATCCCGCCGCGGGTACACGGCGCGGGAATATAGATGGCTAGTTTTTAGGACGGACAGATGCTTGCAGTGCATGGTATGAGTAAGCTCTAATTTATCGCAGCGGACGCACTTAACAAAATTTATTCATTTTAAAAACCAATGAACTTCTTCTGATCACTAGCTAGCTTTTGCCCGCGACTTCGTCCGCGTGGATATTCGAAAAATCCTCACTTCGAAGGACACACTTAGGGAACCTTTGAAAAATCCTTAGGGAACCTTTGGTTATTTTCTTTAACAGACAACAGAAATAACTTTCTTAATACCCCAGGTAGGATAATCGTACAAATAGGATATTTACAAATATCCTAGTATGATTATCAAAAACCGGACAGTTAGAATCAAACTAGGATTTTTGCAAGATCCGGTTTATACGATTAACCAACTTCAGTATTAGTCAGCTGACCGACATACTATGGAAAGGCGTGAAAAAATCGTTTTTAGACCTATGTTCTTTGGAGAATTTTTTGTGCACAACGGGTTGTGCTTGGCCTTTACCTCACCTGATGTTAAGTGATGATGTGGCCGAAGGTAGAAGCGCACTACACCCGGAATCCTCATCACTGAGGAACTGGCTATCTTACCTCCAACTGCCGGAACACAATATTTTTTTAAATTGTTGTTATCGCGTCAGACTGATTATTCAGATTATTCGTTATTCTGATTGTCTTTTCATATTAAAATTAATGATATGTACACCTACTTTACAAGATATAGTAATTTATGATAATAAAGATTAATACAAATAGTAGTAAAATGTTTGAGTTTGTTCTTGTTTGACCTTTATTCCTTTTTCGAAATTTATCGATATTGCTGCATCAACAGTTGAGCCCAGCCCTTTATCACAGAATATATAATAGTACTAAGTGTGCACTTCCCCCCCCCCCCGCAAAAAATTACAGAATAATTTGAATAGATTAATACTCTCTACTACTAAGGCGGCTCCCTTCGATACGAAGCCGCGATGCTCGAAGGTGTTAACGTTTTCATTGATTTTTGTAATGCTAAACTTGTGACATAACAGCTTTTTTATTCTGTGTAGATATTATTTCTTATTTATTCTGTAGTACTTATGCTGTGGTTTTTCATGTCATTATTTCATAACTCGTTCAGCTCGTTCACCATGAGCTGCCTTTTTGACAACAACCAATCTTGTTTTACGTCAATTATGTCAAATCTAGAGATTTTTCAGGTTTCAGGTTTTTTCAGGTTTTCATCTTAAAAAGGTGTCTTAAATTGTGCGACACAATCAACATAATCTAGAGTAAAATGTTCCAAAAGTAGATTGTTCATAGTGCACATATCACTGACCTGAAGATTTTTTTTCTATTTAACTAGACTGGCTGTCTGTATGTTTTGTGCATAGATATAGTATATTAAAAGGGGTAGATGCGCTACCGAGCGACCGGGTGTAAGGGATAGATATATTATGACGTCAAAATATGGGGTTGCCATGATCAAAAAAAGTACCCTTAACGGTGTAGCATCCGTTAATGTGCAGATTACTAGTTAAAGTACGGAAATCGTAATTTCGCACTTTAACTGACTAGACCAGTTAATCTGCAGATTAACGGATTCCGTACTTTAACGGTAAGATACGTATACATAGAGTAAACTAGCTGGGGTTGTTTGTAGATTGTGTGGTTAATGGAATAAAAAGATAAACTTTAAATTAAAACAGGGGCCTTACTATGAGCTCTTATAGCAGGACTTATATTGAACGGCCTTACTTTTTCGTACCATGATCTCAACGGTTAGTATGAAAGCAGGCCTTAAGCAGTCTTTTTTACGGCCTGCTTTTGAACTGAATGGTTTCTTATTTGCTGATGGTAAGCCCCCAGGTAAAGTCTTTATTAAACGTTGGAATACAGAACTTTTTTTATTAACGTTAGTTTTTCTGTTTTTCGGAAACAATATATTTTTTTAATGTTTTGAACAAATTCGTGTGTGGCACCCAATTCTTTTTTCCAGTTGCTTCTATACCTTTTTCACGAGTTTTATCTTCCGTCGGAAATCTGAAAAAATCAAATCACTTGAAATTCCCTGAAATATGGGGTAATTTTTGGGGAAAATTTTCTATATAGTAGGCATCCGGAAATCGAATTATAAACCTACTGATTTTAGTGGACGTCAAAGCTAAGCTGACTTCTACTATTACGTAGATGTACGCAATTTTACCGGTTTGCATGTCAAATGTTTACGAGGTTATTTTTAGAAAGAATTTTTAGATTTTTCCTATTTATCAGGTTTTTCATGATATAACTAATGATTTAGCTCAGAAACTTGGTTCCTGTGAGATTTGAGAAAGAAATACGTGATCAAAATATAGAAAACAGTGTACTCACGCATGAAATGTAACGCCCGCTTCTTTCCTTTGATTGTTGCTTTTGCAGCCAAATATCGAACATCCCACCATTTTGTATGCTAGACACAAACACTACAGATTCGATTTATAATAAATCTTCAATATTAATTAGGGAGTTATCCACAAAAACTTTAATTTCTCTGGCACTTTTGATATAACCCCACTTGTTTGTTTTGCTTATTTGAACTCTGCCTATAACCCGACCATGAAAAAAAGTCCGGTCGGTGATAGAGAAGAACATGACACTCTTCTCTATTTCCTCCTATAGGAATCTTAATAAGACGATCTCGCTCTATCAAAGCATGTCAGACCCTTGGTTTTGTGCCTATTTGAAACGCCTCTAGCGTGAGGTCCATAGAACTAATTTTGACGTACAATGAAAATGGTTGCCGTGGTGGCCTCTCCAGACTCACGTGCGAATCGTGGGCGAAGCCGCGAACTTCCCGCGAAGCATGAATGTAGAACCGATTTGCATATTCTTCGCAGCCTCGCGTCGCGTTTGCGCCACGTACCCGTAAATTGTCGGTTTTTTGTCCCGCGACGCGACAAAAGGATCGCAACTACTTGTAACATAATAAATAATTCTCATAAGTAAGTGAAATGTGTTTAATTTACTTTTTGATAGTTACTTACCCATTATTCCACGGTATATGGGGCAGCTTCCCGTCCCGAAGCCCAAAACCATGGACTCGGACATAACAGTTTTATAAAGTAAATAATAATCATAATTTTTATTATGCATAAATAATTCCATAGAATAAGAAGTTTTAAGTTGTATAAAGAGCTATCGATATAAGCACATCACTAGATTTAGTGCCATGTCCCTCACTCTACGTCCTACAGCGCCAAAATGGCGGAAATCAAATAGGCACAAGAACAGTTTGACAGCAGCCAGTCCAGAGTAATAATATAGAGGTCAATGGCACATATGCATAATTTACTCATATTTCTAGGCATATTGAGTAAACTTCCTTAAAAACAAGTTACAATAAATAATTTCGTTCGCCATTATGTAGGACCTTTACTCCTTTAATCATTATAACAACACAAATAACGAACGTTACGATTAAATCAACAGAAACAAAAATTAAGCTTTGCATTGCTAGCCGTACTAGAAAGGCGACGCAGGGGGTGCGGTATAACGAAGCGGGCCGGGAGGTAGCGGCAATAATGAAGTGAACGCGTAGTAGCTATTGTTTATCTATAGTTGAAACAATACTTCACAGGTGCTGCACTTACCCAAGAAACGCAAAACGGAGATTGAAACTGAAAAGGAAATACTGAAAAATCGAGCATCCTTAGAAAAAACCTATAAAGGTGGGCAAAATAAGGCACAGAACAAAGATAAAAGGAAAATACCCGAATTTAAAATACGCAGAATAAAATGTAACACTCCTATTAAAACAGTAATACCGAACCATGGAACAACCGTTTCCAATAGTAAGAGTGACATAAAGAATTCTAAAATTGAATTAAATAGCAATGAACAGGTTACAGCTCCAAATAATATTTTTATATGCGATGTATGCAAAAAAGAATACCTCTGCAAAAGCCTCTTAAAAAATCATATTAAGAAATGGCACGTGATTGAATTTAATCGTAAACCAAACACTATAAATTTGGATTGTTATACAAATTATCAAAATTGTAAAAATGATATTGGATTGAAAGGAAAGGATGTACATAATAACAAATTGAGAGAAAATAAATTTTGTAAAAATAAGAACAAAGCTAAGGATTTTTTTTGTAGCGATGAGAAACCATACAAATGTAACTATTGTGCAAAATGTTTTACTCAAAGCATTGACTTAGATGCACATTTGAGAATTCACACAGGAGAGAAACCATACAAATGTAGTTATTGTACTAAATGTTTTACTCAAAGCATTGACTTAGATATTCATTTGAGAATTCACACAGGAGAGAAACCATACAAATGTGGTTATTGTACGAAATTTTTTAGTCGAAACGATGTTTTAGCTAAACATGTGAGAATTCATACAGGAGAGAAACCATACATATGTAGTTATTGTACCAAATGTTTTTCTGACAACAGTGTTTTGATTAGACATGTGAGAACTCATACAGGAGATAAACCATACAAATGTAGTTATTGTACGAAATGTTTCACTTATAGACATGTTTTAGTTACACATGTACGAACTCATACAGGAGAGAAACCATACAAATGTAGTTATTGTACAAAATGTTTTATTCAAAGCAGTGAGTTAACTGCACATGTAAGAACTCATACAGGAGAGAAACCATACAAATGTAGTTTATGTACGAAATGTTTTACTCAAAGCAGAGACTTAACTGCACATGTAAGAACTCATACAGAAGAGAAACCATACATATGTAATTATTGTACGAAATGTTTCACTACTAGCGGTGCCCTAGCTAGACATTTAAGAACTCATACAAGAGGAAAACCATACAAATGTAGTTATTGCACAAAATGTTTTTCTGACAGCAGTAATTTAGCTAGACATGTAAGAATTCATACAGGAGAGAAACCATACAAATGTAGTTATTGTACGAAATGTTTTACTTATAGACATGTTTTAGTTACACATGTAAGAACTCATACAGGAGAGAAACCATACAAATGTAGTTATTGTACAAAATGTTTTATTCAAAGCAGTGAGTTAACTTCTCATGTAAGTACTCATACAGGAGAGAAACCATACAAATGTAGTTATTGTACGAAATGTTTTGCTCAAAGCGGTAATTTAGCTTCACATTTATTAATTCATACAAGGGAGAAAGATAAAATACCAAAATGAATCACTGTTTATAATTATTTTAATTAAAGTAGCAGGTAGTTTGTATTTTTAAGATTTATAAGATTATCAGACAATAATCACCTTTTCCACTTTTGGAACATCGCAATAGGGAGGGATACCTACACAAGATTGAATAAAAAAAAAAGGTATAAAATTATATAGGTTAGTACCTACCTAGCGTTCAAAGTGTGTCATTGATTTATTGAAAGGATTTTGATGTTTTCGTTTGGCTCGCTCGTTCTCTGATAAAAGTATTTAGGTAGGTAACTATAAAGTCATTTTCTTTTTATTTCATGTCTAGTGAGCGCGTAAGCTT